>OY288251.1:48061245-49261245 GCA_958450325.1 Agrostemma githago
AGTTTACCGACCACCGTAATTACGCAGTGACAGTAACTCGTTGACAACAAAGATGACTTTCCGACACTACAACACCAATTACGACGACACGCACCACCCGAAACCGCCAATCCGACTACTCTACGACCAAACCCGACATAAACAACTATATGACACGACTATACAAATAATAATAATAACAATAATAATGATAATACGATAAAACTTGCTAACGGTACCAAGAAAAGAATGAAACACGTGGCATACCTATGACGCGGGTACGATCGAGTTTAGTCTATCGAC
The DNA here is from genome assembly GCA_958450325.1 of Agrostemma githago. NCBI lineage: Eukaryota > Viridiplantae > Streptophyta > Magnoliopsida > Caryophyllales > Caryophyllaceae > Agrostemma > Agrostemma githago. Next base: position 48,061,528 of record OY288251.1, read on the forward strand.
AGTCCGATCTCACTCCTAAGTTTCTCCCTTTGCTTCTTCTCCGTGCGGTGGTTTGTGTTTGTATGGTGGTTTGTCGGTTTGTATGGTGGTTTGTCGGTTTGTGTTTGTGTGATGGTGACGGTTTGCTTTTTATTTTGTGTTTCGTGGTAATAAGGATGAGTGATGAAAGAATGGTAGGCTGTTTAAATAAGAATAAAATATACATGTATTAACTGGGCTAAGATATGTATGTAAGATATGCACGTATTAAGTGGGCCTAACCAGATTACTTGACTTGGGTTTTAAAACAAATGATTTATTACGTGTTGACCGATACATAAAATATTACTAAAGGTCTCGGGTTAACCTATACCGTCATGACTCGATTTGACTTAATATAAAACACGGGTATTACAATCTACCCTCCTTATAAGAAACTTCGTCCCGAAGTTCGCTCCCTGACACAACACGTCAATGGAACTCCAAGGAACTAACCTACTAATAATGAAGCAATAAAACTAGATTTTCTATACGATGAAAGTTTAACTATATATAGCATAAGTTAGGCTGTTACATAAGGTCTATAGCGAGAGTCTAGTTCCATACCAAACCGAAATCGAAACAATATCCCGAGAATTCACCGAAATCAACTTCATACACATACCCCGCGAAGAAAACCAATTCGCCGACACCCTATCCAAGTTAGCCTCACTAATAAACATGCCCGATAACCTTTTCTCCATGCCTATCTACGTAGAGAGAAGCGAGGTACCCGCCTACATCCACAACATCGAAACCGACTACACCCCCGAAGAACCCTGGTACAAAGCGATCCTAGACTTCAAAACCAACGGGTCATACCCACCTAACACAAACACCAAAAACAAAAGAGCCTTAAGAATACAAGCCGCCCACTACGTCCTAAACCAAGGTTTACTATACAAACAAACCCCACAAGAAGTACTCCTTAGATTCATAAACACAACCCAATCCAAAAAAGTCATAGATGAAGTACATGACGGAGAATGCGGACCCCACATGAGCGCACACCTATTAGCCCAAAAAATAACGAGAGTGGGCTACTATTGGGTTACCCTAGAGGCAGACTGTCGGCGTCATGCCGTCACTGTAACAACTGCCAAATATTCGCCAACATTCAACACCTACCACCATACCTACTCCACACCACAACAACACCTTGGCCCTTCTCTACCTGGGGAATTAACATCATAGAAAAGGTACACCCCATCCGGAACCGGTGGACACTGCTTCATACTAGTAGCCGTTGATTACTTTACCAAATGGGTAGAAGCAGCCTCTTACACCATACTAACCTCCAAACAAGTAGTCAAATTCCTACAAAACAACATTATCTGTCGCTACGGCATACCACACGAAATCATCAGCGATCAGGGGGCTCATTTCAGGGCTGACACCCAAAAACTCTTAGACAACTACAAAATCCAAAGACACAAATCCTCACCCTACAGACCTCAGACAAACGGGGCTGTGGAGGCAGCAAATAAAACCATCTCCACAATCCTAAAGAAAATGATAGACAACTACCGGGATTGGCCAAACATAATACACTTCGCATTATGGGGATACCAAACCTCCTACCGAACACCCACCGGAGCCACACCCTATTACCTAACCAACGGCTTCGAAGCCGTGCAACCCATAGAACTAGAAATACCCTCGCTAAGGATACTAGCCGAAAGCGGCATTCCCAAAGAAGAATGGAACCAAAAGCGTTACGATGAGCTAGTACTCCTAGATAAGCGTAGAATACACGCATTGTTCAATGTGCAAGCCTACTAACAATAAATTCAGCGAGCCTTTAACAAGTGAGTCAAATCCCAAAACATACATGAGGGAGACTTAGTGGTTAAATCCATTAGAGCACCCCTTCCCGTCGACCCTAGAGGGAAATTCAAACCAAAATGGACGGGCCCCTACCTCGTCAAGAAGATACTTACGAGGGGCGCCAAGATCCTTACTGACCTAGACGGTCAATAATTCTCGACCCCAACCAACATGGACCAACTCAAATGATACTATCCCTAAACTTCCCGGCAACCCTATCCTGATCTCTAAACTAGGGCGAAAACCCATGCAAAATGCTTAAAAATAATTCGCATCGATAATTGGCATAACGAGTCTAAAGCCAAATCACTTACATCTAATATGAACTACGAACGTGGTTTGATTCCGTCCAAACAACGTAGACAACCGTTTCAAGGGTACAACCAACAAAAAATAGCAAAATTGATTACTTGATTCTCATGCAAATCGGAACCTCTCCCCCGCTCTCCGGTTAACGAGTGATTTTAATGACGAAGCACAAACGACGAGCCGAGGATGGGGTGAAAACCCGAAAGGGCGCCCCGAGTAAAATGAAGAAACGAGTTGCGAGTCGTCGAAAAAAAAAATTTGACGAGCCGAGGACGGAGTGAAAACCCGAAAGGGCGCTCCGGGCAAAATGAAGAATCGAGTTGCGAGCCGTAAAAAAAAAGAGCAAAAAAGAGCAAAAAGCAAAAAAAAAAGACAAAATGAAAGGTGAGCCGAGGACGGAGTGAAAACCCGAAAGGGCGCTCCGGGCAAAATGAAGAATCGAGTTACGAGCCACCACAAAAAAATAAATAATAGAAAAAACGTGCTTCTTATTAATTAAAAAAAATCAGTTAAATCAAGCCTTTGTCATGCCCTTTACATCGAGCATCCGAAATCCGGCTACCCGGGAAAATGACAACGTGTCAAAACCCTACAAAAAAAACTAGTACTAATAAGCAACATAAAATAAATTAATAGAACATAGTACTAAAATGCCTGGGCTCTACCGGTCCAACTTCCCCCTTTTCTTGCCATTCGGGTGTGCTTGTTTGGGTGTTTCACCATCGACCCCTTCGAACACAAGCTTCCACCACCTTAGCCAAAGGCGAGCCCAACCAATCATATTTCCCCTCATCACTCACATTTTCAATATGGGTCTCGTCGGTCTTGGCCTGTATAGATGAACTGACGACACTAGGATCGGTAACACCATCTTTGGTCAGGCGCTTAGTGACGTTGCCTTGAGTTGCCTCCTTATCCTCTAGCACCACGGTCTTCTTAACTTTCGACTTTCTCTGTCCTGAAGGGTATTTAGAAATTCCCCGCTGGAAAGAAATAAGGTCGGTCGGTCGAACACTTTCTGTAATAACGGGATGTGAGAACCTCTGTCTCCAAGACATCCCAAATTCCCTGAGAGAACTTTCCATCCACAGATCGGACTTAGGAATACCCTTAGTAACCTCCGGTACAGTTCGCCTTATACCCATCTGGTGCAAAAACTCGCTTGGGTAAATATAAACCAGATCCCTTAAGGATAATATCTACATAGCATAAGTCGAGGATGAGAATGGAAACCCGGCTTGTCCACTAATAGGCCACCACGGGATTGACCACCTGATATCAACTCGCCCATTAGCCTGCAAGTAGGAATACCACCCTTCCTCGGTATAACCATCGTTCCACGCTTGCACCATCTTACGACCCGTGAAACCTTTATAGCTATAGCCCTTGACGGACCGAGGAGGATCGACCAAACCAAGCCTCTCCTGTAGCCAAACCTGCACAAACCACAACACAATGTCACACTTTCGAACTAAGGCAAGTTTTGAAAAAAGAAAGGTAGTACCCCGATATACCTGCAAAATGATCCGAGAATCCCGAAAGAAAGCACGATGCATCCGGGCACGAGCATCAAGACCTAGGATAAGCTCACTCAGAATGAGTAGAGAGGGTGATCGCCCGTGCTCCATCCCCATTACAACATCCAAAACCCAAGGATTACCCCAACCCTCATGTACAGACACGTCCTCAAAGAGATAATAACATTCCACCGCAATATTAAAAGCCCCTCTAAAAGCCAGAGGTTAAATATTGCGAGAACCCTTCTGTGAGAACGTCCTAAATAGCAACTCTAGGTCAATACCACCCTACCCAAAGAAAACTTTAGCCTCCTCTAGCGAAGAAAGGTCCAAAAAATGGCAAAACCGTTCCACAAAAGCATCATCTCTCACGGGCACACAAGGTCGAACCGACCACCACCCACCTGTAACGTCTAGCTCCTCGGGAAGGGGACAAACCTTGCCTCCATAGAAAGCAAACACATGATTCTTAACGTCCCAAAAATTGGAGCACGCTAATAAGAAGTCATCTTGCACCTTAACCTGCCTTAACGCGATAACCGTGGACAAACCATCACTTGGACAAACCTCGAGGTCACATTTCTTAAGACAACCCATCCACTTGGTTAAGAAACTTCTAAAACCCGACATGATTCAAAATAATACAAGGAAGCTATAGACACACTATGGGTAATTTAGTATGTCTAAAACGAGCACCCATAACCCGCATATATAGCCCTAATCTCACAACAATTAGGAAACTACGAAAAAAATTCCATAAACGAGAATCGGGTCGCCCGAGCCCCGACGCTCAAATACCAAACCGCCCAAAACCAGGCGACCCGGAATCCAACCGCCCCGACCCAGGCGTTCGAACCCTAAGTCATCAGTCTCCCAAGCACCTGAAAATTTTGCCATCAACCCCATTTTACTCCAACAGTCACCACCTGACAACCCCAGATAATGGGAACAACCTCCTGAAGTCACTAAAGCTCTTTCCAAAAGCCGAAATACCCACACAAGAGTGACGAGATCGTACAGACGACACATTTCACCCGTCGGATCTGCCAGACTTCGACGCTTTTTTCATTTTCTTTTTAGGGGATAAGCTAGCCCACCTAGGCGTGTTGTAGCCTTTAATGACATCGTCAACCCACGTCTGTAGCCCAGTACGACATTATTGTGAATATACAAAAAGTGGTCTAACTTTTTTTCAAAAGGTAGTCTAACTTTTTTGCTTTTTTTTGCCTCATTGTAAATATGAATGTTGAGACAACTACACTTGTCTCCCAACGCACTTAGTCGAAACATTTTAATTATAAGAGCATTTCTTACATCTCACACGTATCGAGTCAAATATCTTAATCGACGTACTACTTGATCCAACTCCCGGCTCAAACTAACGCATTTCAAAGCTTCCGAAAAACATTTTTGCACTCTCATGCAATCCTAACACATTCATAACACCCTAAGCTATGACGAAATCGCAAACAAACCGAACTTGAAGTGATTACTTGTCATCTAAGTCAATATTTCAAAAGCAAAACAAAATGCAAGATTAACAAATCAATCCAAAATACTAAAAGTCTAAAATATACGAATTATACAAATCCAAACACAGACCAAGTTCATAAGCTAGGGAGGACCCCTGGAGGCTGCACCTATGGCTATCACGAGCTCTCCAACATCGTCATCCAAGCCCAAATCCTCTAGCTCAAAAAGAGGAGAGCGTGTCTAGAGTAGCTGTCTCGGGAATCCCTCTGACATCCTCGGTAGCACCCGTAGCATGCTCCTCAGCCTCAGCCTCAACCTCTATCTCGACCCCCCTCTCCACCTCAGCTCCTAGCCTGGCCTCACCCTGCGCCGAGGTCTCGCCCTGTGTCCGAGCCAACCGCTCCTTGAGCCGAGTGATCTCATTCTCCCGAGATTGCAGAAATTGCAACAACTTGGCCTCTTCCGTCTTGAGCTCGGCCACCCGGGTCGCCAGCTGCCTCACCATATCCGGAGTATCCTGCAACTATACCTATACTTTAGGAAAGAGTACAACCAACCTAGAAAACCAGCCTTGAAAAACACGTACTTACCGATCGAGGTCCCGAAGTGTCACGGGAAGAGGCAGCCGCCGCCCTCGATGCGTAGGCCCGGAAGTAGTTGGCAGCCTGCCACAACTGCTGATGGGAAACCAACGAAAGCTAAGAGACAAAACTAAACAAGTTAGTCGAACTAAACCTAACCATTGAGAACCAAATTTAAGGTAAAACCCGAAACTTACCCACTATACCCGGTCACGCCACTCCATCCCAGCCTCCATCTTCTCAGCAGAACACGGGGGCAGAGGCTCTGTAAAAGCTACCTCAGCCGCGTCAACTCTAAGCAATTCCAAGAAAAAGTCTGGGGGCTGAACGGCATCAGTCGGATCGGCCAACTAAAGGAAAAGCAAACCGGTCAAGATGCAAGCAAACACTAGACCATAAAATAAAACAAGCCATAAAACAGATAACTGAGTACTCACCACAAGGTGGTGACAAGCTAGCCGACAGACGTGAGACAGATAGGAGACACAAGGCACCATCACTGCATCACCACCTTCCCCGTCCCTATCCTCGCGGATCTCTGCGGCGGTCGGTGGTCTAAACATGGTCGGGGAAGGATCAACCGGTACCCTGAAATCATCGTATAAGCATTGACGCACCAACCGTTCGCCCAGATACCACACCGGGAACGCACGAAGGAGCATCCTCCTGTAGCTCCTAGGCCTCAACTCCGCCCCCACATACTCAGGCAAACCCTCATAGTCGGCCCAAGGACGGGCCACAAACTACATAAACAAAACCGACACTTCAATAATCCCAAAACTTGGGGGATACTTAATAAAACAAGCCGTAAGAAGGAAACTTACATCCTTGAGGCACAGCAAGTTCACCAGCACATTCTCTGACGGGTAATGACTTGTCGTGCTCTTGGCCTGAGACAATCTCCTCTCGATCCCTGCCGGAAACCTAACTGGACGAGCACGCACCGTCTTAAGTACCAATTAAGGGAAGTAGGAGTAAATCCAAGCCTGAAAAAATCCCAAAAATATAGTTAGCAAAACCAAACCGAACTAAGCAATACCCGAAAAATGAACACAAAAGTAGTAACTAACCTCCAGCACGAGGCCTGTACCCAAGATAGGTAAAGCCGAGCCTGAATCCATCTTCAATGGCCTCACCATGACTTGTAAGCAATGGGTCATCTCCGCGAAAGTCGCGGTCACCCAATCAAAACGTCCCAGCTGATCTAAGTTAGCTAGGAAAGGCAAAATCCTAGTACTAAACCTCTCGCCCTTATACGAGAAATTGGTCGATCCTAGGAAGTACCACAACCATAGACGGGCATCCTGCACCAGTGTGTTGGGTACTCGACCCTCTAATATCGCCACCCTCTCGAAGCGGTCGGTAATGTGCGAACTCACCAGAGCATGAGACATACTATAATCCTTACGCTCCAAACAATCCCCGATCTAGCCTCGGACCTCATCGCTTCCCTCAGCAGCCCATCTAATCATCTGCGGACCCTAGAGTAAACCTATAATAACCCCAAAGTCCTCCAAAGTCATCCCGACCTCCCCAAAAGGCATATGGAAGGTAGAGGTAGTGTCGTAAAAGGGATCTATCATCGCTCTAATCACCATAAGGTTGCACTTGGTCTTGCAACCTACTAACCTTACCTAGTGACCAACCACGGGACCTAAAGCCGTCCCCGCGATAATCTCCTTTGCCGCGGGGCTGAGTTTCTGAGAATAAATCTCCAAGCACGTTGTAAAACCCGAGAAGGTCCTCATTGGACCTGGGGTCTGCAAACCGAGATAATACAAGCATAAACAAGCCAAACCGACCTAAACCAAATTTAAAGCCTAAACAAATAAGCACGAGTCAAGATACTCACCAGGCCGTTCACGACACGGCTAGAGACGTGCAAATCAGAACGAAACAATAATTGATGACTGTCTCAATCCTGAGCCCTAGGGAGATCCTCGTAACCAACCTCCTCACCCTCGTGTATCGGATCCGGGACATGAGCCCTCTTGGCAACCATCACGGGCTGCCTACGCCTCGTGACCCTATCAAAAGAAGCCTCATTTATGGCCCCTGGTTCACGACGCTGCGAAGGAACGCTTTGTCGTCTCTTACGAACCCCCCGGGGAGTCAGCGAGCTCGTCCCGGTGGACTCACCACTAGTACTAGCCAAAGGGGCTACCTCGGGACGTTTAGCATCACCTCTAGCTACAAAACCAAACAAAAAACGCAAAAATACGCGCCTCAAGACAGGTCAAAGCCGCACAAACGGGTCAAAACAAAGTCAAAATTTCGGATAGAGATATCAAAATTCCGAAAAGTCCATTAGCACCCATTTTCGACCCCGGTCACAGTAAAAGTGGTTTCGGGAAAATCCGACGTCATTACGGTACTATTTGGTCCGTCGTAAGTCACACAAACCTTCACGGAGTGCCCTAGAATGCATTCTGACTCACAAGGGTCGACAAGGAAGTCACCCATAACGTCACAAACACTAGTCGAGGAAAATTACGAAGGTCAAGTACGGGAATAACCGCGAAAACAATCCCTAAACCCTAATATTTCGAATTTATCCCATGGGAAGCCATTAATGCACCTCAAACCTCATATCGATCTTATAACTACCCTATCAAGCTCTATTCGACCCTTATTTAACAATGGGACTGAGAATAAACATCGAAACCTAGCAAATTCAAAATACCCAAATCAATTTTTAGAGTTTAATCAAAATCGATCCACAATCGACCCAATTAAACGCAAATCGACGATAGGCGAGTAAGGAACACTTACCCGAGGTCGACATAATCGTGTATGGCAAAAATCGAGACGAAAATTGATTGAACAAGTCGAGGAAGCGAGTTTGAGTTGGGAGGGGTCGCGCGTTTCATTTTTAAGGCGAATGACCCGTCCCTCCTTCCTTTACTGACTTTAAACATACCCGATCCTCAAAACCCCGGGCGCTCTAAGTCAAGCGTCCTTGTGTTGGATTGCTTGGGGCTAGGCGTCCGAAGATTATGACGCAGAGGGACGCACGTCTGATTATTCGGCTCAAAGCAAAAACGAGAACAAATGGGACACGGTATCCAATGGCCGTAAGACACGCACTCCTACACCAAGCAAAATAAACAACGACAAGACAATTTACTAACCGTAATCGGTAAAGCAAGCCTATGAACCTCCTCTAACCGAAACCTGCCCCAACAAAGAAAAAAAACGAGCATAAAAACCCATAACTAACAAGAGTACTCATATTCACGCACATGACAGATCAAATAAAGCAAATCTGAACAAAAAAATTCAAATGAACATCCGTGAACCAAAAAACGAATCTGACCAAAACAAATGAACATCCACGAAGCAAAACGAATCTGACCGAAACCAGTGAACATTTGCGAAGCAAAACGAATCTGACCAAAACAAATGAACATCCGCGAACCAAAACGAATTTGTCCGAAACAAATGAACATCCGCGAAGCAAAACGAATCTAACCGAAACAGATGAACATCCGCAAAGCAAAACGATTCTAACCGAAACAAATGAACATCCGCGAAGCAAAATGAATCTGACCAAAACAAATGAACATCCGCAAAGCAAAATCGAATGGATTCTTACATATTCGAGTTCAAATGAATTCTTACACATTCGAAATATTTTAAGCCTAACGAACCCCAATGCATTCTGAAGGCAAAGCAAATGAACATCCGCGGTGCAAAATCGAATGGATTCTTACACATTCGAAATTTTTAACTCGTAAGGCTAACGAACCCCAATGCATTCTGAAGGCAAAGCAAATGAACTTCCGCGAAGCAAAATCGAATGGATCCTTACACATTCGAGTTCGAATGGATTCTTACACATTCGAAATTTTTTAACCCGTAAGCCTAACGAACCCCAATGCATTCTGAAGGCAAAGCATATGAACATCCGCGAAGAAAAATTGAATGGATCCTTACACATTTGAGTTCGAATGGATTCTTACTTATTCGAAAAAATTTAACCCGGAAGCCTAACGAACCCCAATGCATACTGAAGGCAAAGCAAATGAACATCCGCGAAGTAAAATCGAATGGATTCTTACACATTCGAATTTTTCTTAACCTATAAGCCAAATGAACCACTAAGCATTCTGAAGGCAATTCAGATCGAAATGATTCTGACACATTCGAAATTTTTTAAAAGCAATTCAGATTCGTATGGATTCTTACACATTGGAAACTTTTTAACCCGTGAATCTAAGGAGTCCTTAAGCATTCAATTCACGTACCCCAAAAAGAATACCCGAAACAAAAGGCAAAGCATAATCAACACAACCATCCGCCAAGGATATCAAAACCACGACTAAAATACTTAAGAAAAAGGTCCATGTCAAAGACCAAAACACTAGTCAACATTAAGCAACCCAGGGCAAAACAAGCAATTCCAGATCCAAGCATCAACAGGCAACTGCAGGCAAGGAGGTCAGGTATGATTTCTAAAACCTTGGTCGACGAGCCTCAAGTACGTAGTCCAATAGACTCAAAACGACCCGACCGGACAGCCACCAGGTTGTAATCCTCGATTGACCTGTGCGGCTATACTTTGACTTTTGCCTTGTCCAAACCTTAGTCAAAGTGGAGGCTTTTGTAGACACCCAGATTTGGAACTAGTGCCTGGTGGCTGCAGGAGTGCCCGACAAACACCCGATGACGATCGGACTGCAACGCAACATGAGATTACAATGTTTAAGATAGTTTTTCTATAGAACGGATCAAATAATTACTCGGAAAAATAAGTTTAACATCAAGACAGCCTTAGTCGTGTCATTACTGTCGCGCCGACACTAATTAGAGTCAATTCCGACACCGGGACCCCGAATCGGTCCTGAAATATGCAAAGTCAAACCCGAGTCAACGCGTCGCGCCGAGTAAACCTCGGGACGTGCACCCGAAGCCCACCCAACACTCAACGCGCTAGGGTTAATGGGGAAGCTTAATCCCCAAGTCAACAAAATATACGCATCTTCTCCGTTTTGGAAAGTTTCGAAATCGGATCTTCAAAATTCTAAGCGCCTTACACCAGGCGTCCTAGTTTTCACGCGCACCACTCCAGGCGTCCGAGTTCTGGTGGGCCGGAACTCAGGTGTCCTAAGGGTCGATTTGAACTGCGCGAGAAACTATAAATACCCCCCTTATTTCGTTCATTCGACACACAACAACTCATTCAATTCTCTTCTTCCTCTTACTCTTTACGAGTTTCCCTCTCTAACTTAGGTCGCACTCCGACACTAAGTAAGATCCACTTGATCGTTTGGCGAATCAACGCTACTTCTCACCCTCGAGTACTCCACTCGACGCCGAGGAGCACCTGTGTTCGACTAGCCAACCCCGGGTCTAGCAGGGAAGCTCTGCTGGATTAACCGCAAAACTAGTCGTAGTAACGAAACTCTGCCGAAATCACCACAGGACGAGCTAGGAGGATCCGCCTCGAAATCGAATCGTCACTAGGTTGTCATCTAAACAAAACTTTACATTTCTACACTTTTACTATGCACTTCGATAATGTCAAACGTGGACACTAGGTCCATGACGCGCCCTAAAACATACGTAACGTCCTTCAACCATAAGCACTAAAACACCCTAACTAAATCTGAGTAGTTTCGAGATCCGTTCTCAACTTTCTACGCATCGTGTCTTCTTTAGTGTACACTCCGAAGGTGCAACTCCTCACTATGGGATTTACTTACATTTCGCATTTACCGCTTTCGTATGATTTACCGCTCTGTATTAGTCCCGGTGATGGTCATGTTCCGTACTAGTCCCGGTGCTCACCATCCGTGGTTCGATGCATCCCTATTAATACCGAGCTGACGCATCTTAAGCAGGATACCAGGTAAGGTATACCACGAGAACGACTAATATCCGTATTATCACGTTAAATCTGATTTGCTAATACGTATAATACATAGTACCCTCTACTCTCCTATGTCCACCTTTTCATGGCCTGCTTGTCACGTGAAATCGCATGCAAAGAATGTAAATTCAACTATATCGACAACAAAAACTTACTTGTCCTAAACAACTGACGTAGCAAAGACATAGGGTTAAAACTATGGGTGTTACCGTACTTCCGCCACAATAAAGGAATGAAGTTATCAGCCCACCGATTGATTAGTAGAGGCCGTTACGTGCGAGCGGGATTGGGAGTCAATGTCTAGCGGACGTTGGCTTTTCAATACCTACCCTCACCCTTTACTCAGAAGTGACGGTTTCCGGATGCCCGAAACCATTGGCAATGAGAGTCATTCCAGGCATGGAGTGCTTAAGGGTACACGTCTTTATCTTTAGGTCCCATGCCACTCAGGTTTGAGCTGACTAAGGATCAAAGTTGACTTAAACGATTTCCGAGTCCCCATAATTGACTCGCTGGCGACTCCACAAATCGGCAACGAATTCGGTTCACTAAAAAGGTTGTCTTACCAAACATATCGTCCTTTAAAGATTTACAACCACGTCTCGATCGATTCTAACGGAAACACGGGTGCCCGCACCCGATGGGAGGAGGGCCACGTTAACCGAGTCGGTTCTGCCACCTTTCAAAGGTGTACGATGGGGATATTCTCCAAGTATATCGAGTCTATTATGGAGGTATTCATGGATGATTTCAGTGTCTACGGTAGTAGTTTCACTGATTGTTTAACTGATGCAGGCCATCACGAACCCTCAATCAAACAATATTTATAACTCCGACTAATCACAGAACAAATTACTGTAGCAGTGGTAGGTCGGGATCAATCCACAGGGACGATAAATGCGGTTGGTCAAGTCTAAGACTACTCGTGCTTGGGGTCTAAAGAGGAGGGGGTTTCGAGTAGGATTAAAACTAGACTAGAGTAGTCAATTGGAAATAGCTAAAATGGAGAACAATAAGAGGAAAGGCGTTAGGAGTCGGGGAATCAGGAACGGGGTACATAGACAAAGAATCAAGCGAATGATACACAATTGATAAGGGGTGTTTCATCTTTCGGTTTTTCTACCCAACATTGCTAAAACCCACTTTCGTGGTGAAAAAGCTAGATCACTAATCAGAATTACCCAAGCCCCGAGTTTTCCCATATTGACTAAGGTGAATACGAGTCAACTAAATTGATCAAGTAAAGTCGACAAGCATACAACAATCCCAAAATAGACTAATCAACCAAAGTGCAATCAATCTCAAGAATCCTTAATCCATGTTACCCAAATCCATCCTCCCCTAACCCCCTAACAAGAATCTACTCACTAATCATGATTAAACTAACAAAAACTACTAACAAGGGAATTGGGCAAAAACAATCCACGTTAACAAAAGAGGAGAGATTAATCTAATCACAAGTGGAAGAAAAACAAAACCAAGAACAAGATCTATTGGGAAAAATAATAACAAACCAAGAAAAATTAAGAAAAATAATAAACTAGAGGGAAAACTAAAGAAGAAACTAATTAGAGAGGGGAGAGAGAGGAGCAGAATGTACCAACAATGGAGGAAATTTAAAGGTAGAAGATGAAGATTAACATAAATATTGAAGGTTGAAGAAGAAATACAAGAATCTTGTCACCAAATCCTTGCAAAACCTTTAATCTTCAATAAAATCTAAATCTAGACTAATGTAATTGCTAGATTCCAAAATGTAGAGGAGATAATCTAAGCTAAAGGGAGTTTTCTAGATCTAATGGAGTTCTCTAATGAAGACTACTACTCCCTCCGTTCAAGTCCAAGCTTCCCTTTTGCTTTTTCACGTTTGCCAACGCGCATTTTGTATCGTTAATATCTTTCGTAACATATTTTAGTAAAAATTATGGAAATTGGATATTAATAATGTACTTTTAAAGACGAATCAAACAAGATCTCACATGAATATATTTTCTCTAATAGATTGTCGTGAATATTAAAAGTTCTCCTTGATTGTGAATAGTGTCGAAAAGAGAAAAGGGAAGCTTGGACTTGAACGGAGGGAGTACTAAAATGAGGATCTATCTAATGAGGCATAATGAATATGAAAATCTAGGGTTAACTTATATATACAAAGCCTTAATGGGTCATTAGGACAAAGCCCAAAACTGAATTTTGCTTGCACAGTGAAACTTCGCCCTTCGTGTCTTCATAGGGTGAAACTCTACCTTGCGGTTTTCTGGAGTTCTCGTAGCTTTTCCGTCGGGTGAAACTTCATCTGGTGGTTTCGCCCGATCAATTTTCTTCCACAGTGCAGGATTTGGGACGTCATTACCGTCGGGTGAAACTTTACCCGATGGGTAAAAGTTTCGCCCGGTCATTTCACCCGGTCAACCTTTATTCCCGAAGACCTTTAGAGTGGCAGAAATGTCGACGAGTGAAACTTCACCCGACGAAATCTCATCTGGTGAAACTTCACCCGATGGATTCTCTCTTTCTTCTCCTTGAGTTTCATTTTTTTTGGCTCAGTTTTCTCGGCTCGGCGACAAACTCTGGGACGATGTTCCACTCCCATGTGCTCGTATAGGCTCGGATATGCTCTCGGAAATATTCCTATCAAAATAATAGAAAAACTACCCAAAAACACATAAAATGCACATGAGAGACGCTAAAGCGGGAAAGACTCAGATAAGGCGATAATCGCACAAAATTCTCGCAAAAGCGATAGGAAATCGAGCTTAGATGGGTGAAAAATCTGTCCAAATTAGACACACATCAATTCCCTCACACTAAACCGTTGCTCGTTCTCAAGCAAAGATACAAAAAGAAACTATCTAATACTACTACTAGGCTAGACTGCGCTAAGCTGATACGAGGCAATTACCGGGCCCGCTTCGCCCCTTCAAATCACATCGAGATACTCATGAGGTAGAGTACCTCCATGCAAGGCAAGTCGGGTCTTGCTCAAAATTGCAGATGCAACTAAATACACACAAGAACATAAAACAAAAGAGACACACACACACACACGAAGATAGTTGCATCCAAAGAAGAAAATAAATCACCGAATCTCTCAACGAAACGGCGGGGAAAGCACCGGTTCCAAGTTTGAGACAAGTGAGAACACCACCAATCTAGTTACTTAAGTTGACGTGGACAAAATTTTAATAGGATGACAACCAAACAATGAAAACATTGAAAATTTACCAAGGTCCTTCTAGTCCACTAAAACGCCTACAACGAGACGATAAATGGAATGGATAGGAATGAACCATCGAGTTATTAAGCACTAGAGGTAAGTGTTATCCCGTCTCCTAAGTCTAGCCTAGAGGGTCGTCCCAAACTCGAGAAAGCCAAATAGCCTAAACAAAAAGTGAAAAAGTGTTTGCAAAAATGGTAAGGATCTACTAATCACTGCTATCTTCCTTCCTCGGGACTCGGTCCTCTAGCAGGCACTTCATTGAAATAAGTCGATCGAGGGTTTATTTGGGTTTGGGGATGTTTTTCGAGATTTGATTTTCATGTGGTTTTTCTTTCCTTTCCTCTTTTTGATTTCGTTTGAGGGCTTTTTTTTTCAAAGCGTCCTTCTTCATTTTTCTCCCTTTTTGCTTTTGGTAGCCCATATTTGGCTAAATGATGCATTTAAGATTCATGGCCAAGCATTACTTTTTGCAAACTCATTTTGTGGAAATGAAAGAATGGTAGGGAAATAGACAAGTCGAGTGTGCACCCCTTTCGAACCCATAGAAAGGTGGAAATTTGGACTAAAATATGGCTTCTCAAGTAAGGTCACCTAAGAGAACGGGAAACGGTAAGCAAGGCCTTATCACTCCATGGGTGATCAAAGTGGTCAAAGGCAAATCCTGATGTAAACTCCTAGTAGAAAAGACGAACTCATGGTAAAATACAAATGAAATCATTGGTTCAAAGTCATTCTACTAGAACAATGTCCAAAAATCAAAATGAGTTCCTAACGAGGAAGTGGTAAACACTCGAAACTATCTAACTCAAAACCGGATTTTTGAAAACCTTTACCTAGACATACTATACAAAACGAAAAAGGACACGAAAAGAGCAAAACAAACCAGTAAAGCAAGCACTCCGATCTCCATCAATAGTCAACACAACCACAGCCACCAATCCAAAATGTTCACCAAGTGAACCTCCAAATAGCACACTAGCCCATACTCCCATGTAAATAAGAGAAGAGAAAAAACAAAGGTATAAGATATTACCGATCGGTCTTCAATTTCGCTACCTTACGTCCATATGGTATTTGATTGGCGGCATACCTGTGAGAAAGGAGACCAAGCTAAGGTGCAAGTGGTCAAGCAATTGTGATGGTAGGGAAATGCCGTAGGTCCTACCGATCAAGTAATACCAACTATACCTAACGGTAGATAGGGTAAGTCGGGTCGTGTCCACGGAGACGGTTATAGGTGTCTAGACTAGGTCTACCTAGAAACAAGGCTAAGCCACAAACAAACACAAAGAAATGATAATTGACAATCTATGATGGGAGAAGAGGTAAGGACTAGACTAGTAACGAACTAACTATAACAAGGCTAAAAGAAATAACTAGAGACAAACCAAACAATGAATAAGGGAAATGATTACTAACTACGAGGATGAATCAAATATGGAAGGGAGTAGGGTTAGGTCGGGTTCTTAAGTGTAGTAGGGTAATTGGGTGATCAAGGGTGTAGATGTCTCCTAGTTGCTAAAGTCGGTTTGCGCTCTCGCGTCTAAGGTCAAGGTCGGTTCGCGCTCTCGCGTCAAAACCCAAGTCCGCACTCCCGTGTCTAAGACTATACCCGACACAATCACACACTAATCAAACAATGAGAAGATGAAGACAAATATGGGAAGCATTGGCCACTGCTACCCACACAAGCAATTCAACAAACACATAGAGTGCCCAATATGTGCCTAGCAACAAAAGATTCACCTTTACCCCTAATCAAACCCTAATCACCCATAATCCACACCTAATCCTCCTACTAACCTCACAAGGAATCTACGCACTCATTATCAAGATAAAACTAACATGAACAAGAGAAAACAACATAATAATCGAAACATCCATAATGAACAAACAATAACAATAAGCAATATGTAAAGATTCAAACTTGATAAACAAACAAAGAACCAAAGTAAAAGGGAGAAGAGGATTATACCAAACTAGCAAAGGATGAAAAAGATGTGAACTTGAATTAATAAGAAACCCAAATAAAACTCCAAGGTTGTCAAGCTTGGAATAATCTTCAAGAATCTCCTTAATACAAGACTAATTACAAAGATTAACTAAAGATTAAAGGAAGATTAAACTAATGAGAGGAACACTAATCTAGGGTTTTTTAATGTACAAGAGAGGCCTAAGAGATCCGGGATGAAATTGTCCCATCCGGGACGAAGTGGTTCCGTCAGGGACGAAATGGTCCCGTCGGGGACGACCCCAAAACAGGCGCTGTTCAATTTGTGCATCCCTTCCCGGTCGGGAAGGGTCTTGTAGGCCTCCAATATGATCTTTAAGGTCCCTCCTTGATTCTCATGGGCTTCTCATCGATTCTCGGGTCTCGGGATCGAGTCTAAGGGGCTCAGGAATGGGTCCCAAGGTCTCGGGATCGAATCCAAGGCGCCGAGTGATCGTTCCTTCTCTTCGTTGGCTCCAAAAGTGTATGAAACGAGTCGGAATCGTTCCAATTCTCCGTGAATGGTCTTGGGAACCTAAAACGAACTAGAAGAAGCATGAGTAGCCCAGAAACCGCTCCAAAGAGCGGTTCTACAAGGAAAACGGGACCAAAACACAACAAACTAGGCACTACAAACTACACTTATCAAATTGCCTCCTCCCGTTAACGTGAAGGGAGTTAGGAGTTTTCTTGAACATGCCGGATTTTATCACCAGTTTATCAACGGTTTGTCTAAAATTGCTAAAACACTTATACAATTGCTCCTTAAGGATGGCCCATTCATTTTTTTCTTATGAATGCTTGTATGCTTTTAACAGGTTAAAGCAGGCTTTGGTCACAACACCTATTATTCAGGCCCCGGATTGGGAGTTACCGTTTGAAGTTATGTGCGATGCTAGTGACTATGCGGTCGGTGCGATGCTGGGTCAAAGGAAGGAAAAGGCAGTAAATGTCATTTATTATGCGAGCCGAACTCTAGATGAGGCTCAGGTGAGGTATACTACAACAGAGAAGGAGCTTCTAGTCGTGGTCTACGCATTAAAGAAATTTCGATCTTATTTAATGGGGTCGAAAGTGACAATTTATACCGACCATGCGGCTTTGAAGTATTTTCTCGCGAAGCAGGAAGCCAAACCTAGATTACTGGGACGGGTCCTCCTACTTCAGGAGTTCGACCTAGAAATAAAAGAAAAGAAGGGCGCTGAAAATTCTGTAGCGGACCACCGTTCTCCATTCCCATTGCAGGACGGAGGCGATACCTTACCCATAGATGATTCTTTTCCTGATGATATTTTGATGGCTATTGGTGTCATGGACACTTCGTAGTATGCTGACTATAGGTAAATTACTGCCGCCCAATTTATCATATCAGCAGAAAAAGCGATTCGTACATGATGTTCGACAATACTTCTAGGACGATCCATATCTTTTCAAGGAGTGTGCCGACGGACTTTTCAGGCGATGCATACCGCAATGGGAAATCAATGCCATCTTGGATGCCTGTCATTCATTATCTTATAGTGGTAACTATGGTCCCGCTAGGACCGTGGCTAAGGTACTTCAGTCGGGTTTTTATTGGCCATCTTTGTTTTCTGATGCTAAGTCATATGTTTGGGGTTGTGATGCTTGTCAAAGGACGGGAAATATCTCCCGGAGGCATGAAATGCCTCAGGTCGGTGTAGACACCCAGATTTGGACCTGGTGGCTGCAGAAGTGCCCAAGAAACACCCGATGACGATTGGGCTGCAAAGCGACACGGATTTGCGAAGTTTTAGATAGTTTTTTTATAGAACGGATCAAATAAATTACTCGGAAAAATTAAACTAACATATTGGCAGCCTTAGTCGTCTCGTTACGGTCGCATAGACACTAATTAGAGTCAATTCTGACACCGGGACCCCGAGTCGGTCCTGAAACTCGAACCAAGTCAACACCGTGCCAAGTGAACCCCGGGATGCACACCCGAGGCCCGCTATGCACCACGACGCTAGGTCAAGGGAGAGGAAGCCTTAACCCACAAGCAATCAATAATACGTACCACTCTCGGTTTTGGAAAGTATCAAAATCGTATCTTCAAAATTCTGAGCGCCTCACCTTGCGCTCCTGAGTCTTCACACGCCTGAACCCAGGCGCCTGAGTCTTGGTGCGCCTGACCTTAGGCGCCTATCTGGGTGACGAGGGCCGAAAAACACCTATAAATATCCCACTCCATCCCCTCATTTCGACACACAACTTCTTCAATTCTCTTCCCTATTCACTCGTAAAGAGTTTCTCGCTAAGGGCTCGCACTCCGACACCCAAGGCAAACGATCCACTCGATCGTAGTTCCGATACAAGTGACATCGATGCTACTCCTCACCTTCGAGCACTCCACTCGATCCCGAGGTGCCTGTGTTAAACTAGCTATAGTTCAGTAACGGAATTCTGCCAGATTGCCACAGAATCAGCCAATAGTAACGAAGCTCTACCGGAGTAGCCGCAGGAAGGGTCAACAGTAACGGAACTTTGCCAAAATCACCATGCAAACTAGGAGGATCCCCCTTTTGGAGCCGAGTCGTCACTAGGTTCTCATGTAAACAAAACTTTACATTCTTCCGCCTTCTTTTATTATGCACTACGATAATACTAGACATGGACATTAGGTCCACAAACACATACTAAAACATGTAACGTCCCAACTTCAAATGCAAACACTAAAATACACTAAATAGACCTGAGTAATTCCGAGATCCGTTCTCAAATATCTATGCATCGTGTCCCGTTTAGTGTGTATTCCGAGGGTGCAACTCCTCACAATGTGATTTACTTACATTCGCATTTACAGTTTTTCGTATGATTTATTGCTTTTATGACCTTATAATCGCATGCTAAATCACCTAACACGGAAATCAAAACGTAAATAAGCTAAAAATGAACAAAGTGATGGTCGGGTTCCGCATTAGTCCCGGTGCCCACCTTACTAGGTTTAACGCATCCCTACTAACACCGTGCCGACGCATCTTAAGCAGCATACCAGGTAAGGTATATCACGAGAACAACTAATATCCACATTACCACGTTAAAACTGACTTGCTAATACCTATAATATTAGTACCCTCTGCTCTCCTACGTGCATCTTTTCATGGCCTGCCTGTCACGTGAAATCGCATGCAAAGAATGTAAACACAACTACTTCGACGACAAAACTTACCTGTCCTTAAACAACCGACATAGCAAAAGGTATAGGGTGAAAACAATGGATGTTACAGTATTTCCGCCACAACAAAAGAACGTAATTATCAGCCCACTGATTGATTAGTAGAAGCCGCTATAGTGCGGGCGGGATTGGGTGTCGATGTCTATCGGATGTTGGCTTCCCAATTGATGGTAGGGATTTGCCGTGTATCCCCACACCAAGTAAACCAACTATTCCTAACAAGTAGCTAGGACAAGTCGGGTCGATCCACGAGGACGGAAAGAGGCGTCTAGACTAAGGTCTACCTAAACACAAGACTATGTCACAATCAACATAAAGGGGGGTAAACTAACAAGAATTGACTAACTAGGACAATAAAAAGAATAGAAAGCTATGATTAAGAATGAACTAGATATGACATGAACTAAATGATTCAACTAAAACTAAATTCAACCAACTAACTAGAGAAATAATGACTAAGAAGATGAAGAAATCAAATAGGGAAAGAGTAGGGTTAGGTCGGGTTCATAGGTGTAAGAGGCAAGTGGGGAATCGAGGGTGTAGGTTTCATCTAGTCACTAAGGAAAATCCGCGCTCTCGCGTCAAAGACAAACCCGAAAACTCAAGTAAGAGGCTACCCAAAACAAGAGAATTCAATCACCATTCAAACATACAACAAGAAGGAAGAAACTAGCAAGAGTAGCATGGCCACTACTACTCTAACAAACATTTCATCAATTACATGGCATGCAAGATAGGTGACTAGCAACAAAGGTTCAACCTTTACCCACAATCAATCCCTAATCACTCATAATCAACACCTAATCCCCCTACTAACCACACAAGAATCTACTCACTCATATCTAAACTAACACTAACATTAACAAAAGAAATCAACATGAGAACAAGAGCATTCATGATGATGAACAAACAAAGATGAACAATAAACAAATGATAAAGATTGAAACTTGAATGATAAACAAAGATTAAAGGAAATGAGAAGATAAGGATTATACCAAACTATAGTAGAGATGAAAAGATTGAAACTTGTATGATAAAGAAAACCCAAATAAATCCCCAAGGTTGTCAATCCTGGTAGAGTCTTCAAGAATTTCCTTAATACAAGAGTAATTGCTAAGATTAACAAAAGATTAAGGATAAACTAAGCTAATGATAGGAGTTCACTATCTAGGGTTTAGTATATTGTAAGATGCTTAAAACAATACAAGAGAGGGGGTATATATAGGGGTACACGAGTGAAGGGGGCGAAACAATGAATTCCGGCAGAACTGGGCCCTTCCCGGTCAGGAAAGGGATGATCGCTATCGGGAAGGGTGCCATCCCGGTCAGGAAGGTCATGATCCCGACCGGGAAGGCCCCACAGTAGGTCGTCTTCTCATCGTCTCTCATCCCGGTAGTGGTGGATGTGTTCCCGACCGGGATGGGTCCTGTAGGTTTCAAATATGGTCACGTAGGTCCCTACTTGATCTTCCTAGGCTTCTTATCGACTCTCCGTGCTCGGGACTAGGCTCCAAGGGACTCGGGATCGAGTCTAAGCCACCGAGTCATTGTCGCTTCTCTTCGTTGGCTCCTTATGCGTCGGAAACGAGTCGGAATCGTTCCATTTCTCCAAGATAGGCCTTAGGAACCTAAAACAAGCTAGAAGAAGCGTAAGTAGCCTCAAAACCACTCTAAAGAGCGATTCCACAAGAGAAACTAGGACCAAACACAAGAAATAAACACTACATAGCACACTTTTCAACTCCCCCACACTTAACCCTTACTCGCCCTCGAGTAAGCACGAACTAACTAATAACTAAAAGAAACTAGACTACTAACCGAGCAGGTATTAGCGCACCCTACACCCTTTCAACTCACACG
Source organism: Agrostemma githago (assembly GCA_958450325.1). NCBI lineage: Eukaryota > Viridiplantae > Streptophyta > Magnoliopsida > Caryophyllales > Caryophyllaceae > Agrostemma > Agrostemma githago. The sequence continues at coordinate 48,083,391 of OY288251.1, forward strand.
AGAACACTTAGAGGAAAAAGCGCTCTCCGCAAGGCAACTGAGGTCTTGCGACAAAACTGTGGATACAACCGAACACGAAAACACACAAGCAAGCAAGCAAACAAACAAACAAACAATCGGTTGCATCCAAAAAAGAAACAAATACTGCTTCCCTCAACAAAGTGGTGAAAGAAGCACCGGTTAAGGACTCAAGGCAAGTGACAACGTTCCCAAGCTAATAACACAAATCGATATGGACAAAACCCTAATAGTATGACAACAAAGCAATAAAAACGTTGGTAACTTACCTAGTTCCTCCTAACCTTCTAAGAACGTACCACGGGACGATAGGCGGGATGGAAAAAGGATGAACCACAGAGTTAGTCGACACTGTAGGTAAAGTGAAACCCCGCCCCCTTTAGCGATCACTACTACAAATAAGATTAAAGAGGATGGTTGGATAAGGAACCGTCCTTTAGGTCGACGTCCTATTAAATCAAATAGCGCGGTTCTAAGAAGGTCAAACCATCCTATTTAATTGCAGAACCGTCCTATTAAATTGTTTACAAATAGGACGATTGAAGGCATAACCGTCCTATTTGTAAACAATTTAATAGGACGGTTCTGCAATTAAATAGGATGGTTTGACCTTCTTGGAACCGCGCTATTTGATTTAATAGGACGTCGACCTAAAGGACGGTTCCTTATCCAACCATCCTCTTTAATCTTATTTGTAGTAGTGGATAAGCCAAGAGGGTCGTCCCATGCTCAAAAATAGCCTAATTAGTCCAAGTAAAAAGGTGGATATGGTTGCAAAGTGAGAGAAGACCAACCATTACCGCTATCATCCTTCCTAGGGACTCGGTCCTTTGGTAGGCTCTTCACGATAACAGTTGGTAAAAGGCTTATTTTTGAGGGGGTGAGAATTTTTTTGTGAAATGATTTTCTTTGGCATTTTTCTTTTGTATTTTGCTTTTGAGTTGCTATGCCTTTCTTTTTCTTCTTTTGTATTTTGTTTTTGATTTGTTGTGCCTTTTCTTTTTCTTCTTTCTTTTCTTTCTTTCTTTTTCTTTTTCTCTCTCTTTTTGACTTGGTTTGCCTTTTGGATAAATCTTGTATTGTAGGCATTCAATCACAACCAAGTATAGAAACCTCAACAAAATTGCAACTTATTTGTGGAAATGTGTAGAAGGTAGGGAAATGAGTAAGTCGGGAAGGCGCCTTCCCTTGAAACCCACAAAAAGGTGGAAAACTTAGACTAATCAAACAATTTCGAACATGGTCACCTAAAAGATGGGACTCGGCAACCAAGGCCTTTTCACTCCGTGGGTGGACAAAGTGGTCAAAATGCAAATCCCGCAGTAAATCCCTAGTAGGCTGGGTGGACTCAAGGTAAGAAACCAATGAAACTATTGATTTAAAGTCATTCCACTAGACTAAAGTCCAAGACTCGATTCACATCACTAGGAAGGGAAAGTAACACTTGCGCACTAGCCTCAAAACCGGGTTTTCGAAAACCTTTTCTACACTAGACTCAAACTAAACAAGACAAAACAAAAACAAAAGAAAATGAGACAAACAAAACAAAATAAAACAAACACACACAAAAAGCATGAGCAAACACCACCCCGAAGCTTCCGAGCAAGCAACCACATCAACCACAAACTCCAAAAAGCTTCACCCGAGCACACATCATCACAAAATCTCCACCAAACTTCACAAGAGACAAAGAGGGAAAGGATAAAATGATGTTACCGGATGTCTTGAAAGTCCTCCAAAGTTAACAGTGATCAAGCGACCTACAAAGAAAATGGGGGGGCAAAACACACACGCAAAACACAAAAATACGACACAAGGACACAAAAGGAAATATTTTTGGTTTTTATGAAAATTTTCAAACTTATAGGAATTTTTAAAGATTTTTTCGAAAAAAAACTACGAAAATAAAGCTAAACTAGACTAAGATATCGCTCCCCCACACTTAAACCGAGCAATGTCCTCATGCTCGATCGGTAGTGTGTGAAAGACACTAAAAAGAAGAGAAAAAGGGGAAATAAAGCTAAAAATCAAAAAGAAAGTGAAGAAAGGGTAGAATGTGTCAGGCCGGGGTGTAATCAAGTCACCAAGGGCCAAGACAAGAAAAGATATGGATGGGGGAAGAAATTGAAAGACGATAATAAATGGAAATGGGAGGGGAGGGCTAGGTGTAATCAAGTCACCTAGCCCTGATTCCGCCCGATTCTGACTAAATTCGACCAAAAAAGGAATAAAAATAGGGAAAAAGTGAAAAGACTTATCAATTTGGATTTTTTTCAAATGATTCTCGATGTAGTCACGTCATCGAGAATCGGGAGCAATAACTACCAAGGCCCCTAGGGCCACCATGACACAAAAAGGATAAAGGGAAGGGGAACATACAAAGAAAGACTAGCAAATAAAAGACGGAAAAGAAAAGAGAGTCGCCTTACCAAATGGTTAGCAACTCAATAATCTCCATCGTCTCAATGATCGTTATCGGCACTTTGCTTGTCTTCATCATCGTTATTCCTTTTCTTCCTAAATGTAGTCGCATGGTTGAAGTACCGGGCTTGCATTGGTTACATGAGGCCGGGATTTAGATTGAAACTCGGTGTAATAGTGACGAGAAAATGAGATGAAGGTATATAATTAAGGTGCAAGGGTGAAATGATAGTGGCAAGGGTGAGTAGGGAGGTTGGGAGGGGGTATAAAGTGGTTGCGTGGGGCTTAACTGAAGAAAGGAAAGCGAAGGAGGGTGTTGTAGCCCTTCCCGGTCGTGACCAGGTTGATCCCGGTCGGGAAGACTATGGTCCCGGTCGGGATGGCTAGTCAGAAGCCGTCTTTTGCAGCACAACTCATCCCGGTCGGGATCATACTCATCCCGGCGGGGATGACCTCTCTGGTTCTTCATTCCCCTTGATAGCTTCATCCACAAGGCAACTAATACTTGGGATCTAGAATCCCGTCCCCAAAAGCTTGTCAAAAGCTCAAAAACCGACTTCCTCCACCAAGCTTTAAAGCTTCTATCATCCATATCCCTTTCTAGTTCTTCATCTTCACTTCACACCTATCAATCAAGCTCAAAAACTTCCATCAAAGATCCCTCCCTCACATCACTCATCAAAAATTCCAAATTACAAGAATTCTACAAAACACACAAAACCTAGAAATCAACCAACAAAACACACAAAAACAACTACAGAAACTCAAAAGAAGAGGAAAGAGTTATATACAACACGACGGTTCTTGAGGAACTCCGTCAAACCAAGGATGGTGAATTCTTCATTCATTTCCCATATTGTTGCACACAACTCCATAGCCTTCAAGGGCACGGAGCAACAAGTCGAAAGCTCTTGAACAATCTTCATTAAAGCATGTGGAACACCAACATATACTCCAAGGTTCTTCATAACCTTGTCCTGACATTCCCGGGGCATCCCGATCCACTATGTTCAACGGCTTGAACTTGTATTTGTAATCTTTTGGGATATACCCAAACTTCTATTCCTCTTCATGGGGCCTCAAGGGAGGCTCAACTTTACTCTTTCCAAACGACTTATTTTCATTCACATTACTTTGGCATTCATCCACCCCAAGCTCCAAAGCATCATAATCTAGCACATGGTCAAGAAGGGGAGATTTGGAACTCAAGCAAGTGAGTTCACTCATCTCCGGACTACTCTCTAGCTCTTCATCATCAAGCTTACCAAAGTTCTTCAAATTTTCACCCAAGGTAACCAAATTGTTTACCTCATCAAGCTTTTCACCTGACTCATTCCCTAGCTCGATGTCTTTCAAGGCATGAATCATATTACATGACTCTTCATTTGTAGGAGAGGTGTTGCCTTGGAGGTTAAACACAAGCTTCTCGTCACCTAACTCAAAAGTGATCCTACCCTTCTTGACATCAATCATTGCACCAGCGGTGTGTAGAAATGGGCGCCCTAGGATAATGGGGGTGGTTTCATCCTCCGGCATATCAAGTACAAGGAAGTCAACCGGAATGAAGAATTTCTCGATCCTTAATGGCACATCCTCTAAGATTCCTAATGGTCAATTAAGTGAACGATCGGCCATTTGGAGTGTAATAGAGATACACTTGAGCTCTTTCATTCCAAGTCGCTCACAAATAGAATAAGAGAGAATGCTTACACTCGCCCCCAAATCACATAACGCCCTCTCGATCTTCATATTCCCGATCGTGCAGGCGCGGGTCGGTCCCGATCTCCACACATTGAAAAACCGGGTCGGTCTCACGCGGTCGTCGGGCGGTGCCGACGGACGTCCACAGTGTGGCGACTCCGTGGGGGAATTGGGAACAAGTTTCCAGCGGTGGTGTAACTTGAACGAGGTCGGTGAAGCTCATTTCTTAGTTCCTAGTTGTGGTCACTACAGGTTTTGGCCCTAAAAAGCCCACCCTAACCAATATCAGGACTAATTGACCTCTTCGCGGTAAGATCCTTTTGGACACGCAGAGAGATCCTCGGTTGACGCTTCGGCCGCCTAACGCGTACCTCCCGGAATACTAAACGGATAATTCTGAACGGATGGTATGACACTCGTCTCCCCAGATGATTTGTCAATACCTAAGTAAAGACTGTTCGTGGGTGGTAGCCTACCCTAACCTACCCCTGTCTGCATCCTGCATGAGTGTATGCATTCCTAGTTATGTGTAGCGTGTTTGAACAACCCAAATAAAACACCAAAAATCTGGATTCAACCACGCCAACATATTCAACCGCACCCAACTCCGTTTTTGAAAAGGTCATCTCCAAGATTGTTGTTTTAGCGCCAATACTCCGACCAAGTCAAAATGATTTTGGAAAATCGTTTAAAAGCACCGTCATCATGACAGATTCTTCAAAGGATCTTTTTATTAAATAAAATGCCATCACTTTGGCCAAAATAAAAAGCCAAATACCATTAATACCACCGAGACTCCCGATCATTGGGATCGAGGTACCTCAAACGGTTACATTTTATTTCAAAAAAAAAGGAAATGTTTTTACGCACATACTGTTAACACAACCGAAGCTTCAATTAATGAAGTCAAGGAACCCGCAACGGTCACATTCACAAAACATCATTTTCAAAACGCTATCACCAAACATCATATTCTGTCACAAGCACCGCATGCACCATGAATGTCGAAATGGCTAATTAATAGTAGCTTCGATAAAAGCACCACGTCACCATTTTCAAAACCGGTTCCCCCAAAAACCGTACCTTTTTGGAAAAAAAACATTTACACTTTTGCTATCGTCGAATCTTCGACACACATGTAGCAACACACTTTCACGTCACAAAGGATGTCACCGCACCATCGTCACCCCAATTTTACAAATCGTCCTTTTCGGGAAAAAAAACTTCCTCCACAAAAGCCCGATCGTTTTCCAAAAAAACATATCAAAACTCATTGTTTCTGAGCCGGGATCGCGATCAACTTCTTACGTCGTAGAACCGTGTGATTAACTGTCTATGTTAGTTACTAGGGTCGCCTCTACTCGAGGTCTTACATTTTGGGTCGTCTCATCCCGAAAAGTCCTCTTTGAATCTCACCTCCGAGGTTTGTGTCAAATCGTCTCGTGACAGAGACATAAATTCGTTAGGTGTTTCACCGAATACACCAAAGAGTCTATAGCACTTGAGTCCCTAAGCTAGCGACCGCACACACGCGCGAGTCAAGGGTCTCATTTCCATGTCGCTCAGCTACAAGCATTCCTCGAGTCCTTAATTCGTCTGCTGGATTCAGCCTCACCTTTAGTCCTGTTTCGCAGATCTAGAAATGTCCTCCAAGGATAACACCGAACCACTCAACATAATGCTAGGGCTTGTTAAGGAACTCCAAAACAACATGGCTCAAATAACTGCCGCCCATCACAACATTCTACTCCAGCTTGGCAAGCTTGAGAGCGCAGCCAATGGGACACGAAACCTCTCTCAGAAGGAGATGGACGAGAAGCCCTTCATCCCTAAGCGCAGGATGAGACTCAGGCCGACTAGGTTTGTCCCAGCCCTTGGGGGGTGCCCCTTCAGAAGCCTTACCGACCTAGGCATGGCCTACGCCGAGGCTCTTAGAATCGCCAATGAGGACTGGCAGTTGTCATAGCTCGTCCCTACTCCGGATCCACCCCGTGAAGCCCGGGGGGCGGATTGGGATCCCAGTGCCTATCTATTGCATGTATCATCAGGGTAGGGGGCACGATACGGAGGACTGTGATTGCCTCAAACACGATATCCAGGACCTGGTGGATGTTGGAACCTTCCCTCTTGTGAAGGCACAGACGTCACACCCCGCTGCTGGCGGAACTAGTGACGGGGCAACCGCGTCGGTAGTGGTAAAGACAAGCGGCACCATCAAGGTGCTATTCCCTGGAAGGAGCCTCGATGCTTAGAGGTATGGTCGGTCTTAGTCGGAGTCTAGTTCATCTTAGGACCTAGACTAAATAATAATAATAATAATAATGTCGTTTTTTTCTTTCTCTATCGAGTTCAGGAAGTGCGAGGGGACATGTCCTCCACCCCCCTAACGAACTTAATCACGGGCATCTAGCCCGTTTACTATTTATCAAATAAAACAACTTTTTCTTTTACAAACATGTCTCGACAATCGCTTGACTTCTTTCAATAACTTACTTTAACGCTTAAAGACTCGACACTGTGCCATTTATCGATAACAATTGACTAAAATGCAAGGGCTACAACAAACGGCCCACTTAACTTCACCCTAAAAAGAGATCGGAAACAACAGCCCTAGGTTCAACCCATCACTGACCCCCCATACAAAACCAAAGTGGAAACAATGTCCCGGGAATTCACCGAAATCGACTTCATACACATACCCCGCGAAGAAAACCAATTCGCCGACGCCTTATCCAAACTAGCCTTGCTAATAAACATGTCCGACCACCTTTTCTCCGTGCCTATCCGCGTAAAGAGAAGCGAACAACCTCGAAACCGACGATACCTTCGAGGAACCCTGGTACAAAGGAATCCTAGACTTTAAAACTAACGGGTCATATCCACCCAACACAAACGCCAAAAACAAAAGAGCCCTACGAATACAAGCCGCCCATTACGTCCTGAGTCAAGGACTATTATACAAACGAACCCCACAAGGAGTCCTCCTTAGGTGCATAAACAAAAACCAATCCGACAGAGTCATGGAAGAAGTACATGACGGAGAGTGCGGACCCCACATGAGCGCACACCTAATAGCCCAAAAAATAATGAGATTGGCCTATTACTGGATTACCTTAAAGACAGACTGTCGACGTCATGTTCGTCACTGTCACAATTGCCAAATATTTGCAAAACATCCAACACCTACTGCCATATCCTCTCCACACTATAGTCACACCCTGGCCTTTCTCTACTTGGGGAATAGATATTATAGGAAAGTTACACCCATCCGGAACCGGCGGACACTGCTTTATACTAGTGGCCGTTGATTATTTCACCAAATGGGTAGAAGTCGCTTCTTACATCGTACTAACCTCAAAACAAGTAGTCAAATTCTTACAAAATAACATCATCTCCCGCTATGGCATACCTCACGAAATCATCAGTGACCAGGGGGCTCATTTCAGGGCCGACACCCAAAAAAATCGACAAATACAAAAATCCAAAGACACAAATCCTCACCCTATAGACCTCAAACAAACAGGGCCGTAGAAGCAGCCAACAAAACCATCACCACGATCCTTAAGAAAATGATAGACGAGCTAGTACTCTTAGACGAGCGTAGGATACATGCCTTATCCAACGTACAAGCCTACCAGCAACGTATACAACGAAACTTTATTAAACGGGTGAAATCCCGAAACATACACGAGGGAGAAATAGTAGTCAAATCCATTAGAGCACCCTTTCACGTCGATGCTAGAAGGAAATTCAAACCAAACTGGGCGGGCCCCTACCTCCTCAAGAAAATACTCTCGGTGGGCGCCGTGATCCTCATCGACCTAGACGGTCAAGGGTTTTCAACTCCAACCAACATGGATCAACTCAAACGATACTACCCATAAACATCCTAACAAGCACATCCTGACCTCCGAATTAGGGGGAAACCATGCAAAACAACAAAAAAAGAAACAAACAAATTCGCATCGATAATTGGCATAACAAGTCTAAAGCAAAATCACTCACATTTTTGGAAAGAACTACGAACTTGCTCTGATTCCATTTAAAAGCGGATACGTAGGCAACCCTCCTTCTGGTACAACCAAACAAATAAACAAAAAAAATCGATTAGTCGATTCACGTACAAACCGGGACTCTTTCCACGTTCTGGCTAATGAGTGATTTAAGTGACGAAGCACAAACGACGAGCCAAGGACGGGGTGAAAACCCGAAAGGGCGCCCCGGGCAAAATGAAGAAACGAGTTGCGAGCCGTCGAAAAAAAATGAAGAGCCGAGGACGGGGTGAAAACCCAAAAGGGCGCTCCGGGCAAAATGAAGAATCGAGTTGCGAGCCGTCAAAAAGAAAATATAACGAAAAAGGGTGAGTCGAGGACGGAGTGAAAACCCGAAAGGGCGCTCTGGGTAAAATCAAGAATCGAGTTGCAAGCCACCAAAATATATATATATATATATATATATATATATATATATATATAGAGAGAGAGAGAGAGAGAGAGAGCAAGGATCAAGTGAGTCCTCTTTTCATCTTTGAGTCCGTAAGTCCTAATTACAACCATTGATTTAGAGGGAGATGGATGGTGGTGATTGATTTGAGTAATAAAAGAAGTAACTGACATATATGGTAAAAATATATGAAATCTCTCTCTTCCCTTAATTCTCTCTACAGAATCTTCCTCTCTTTTCTCATACACATTACCTCATAATTAAAAAAAATTCATTGAAAACTCACCCGCCCAACTACTGTACAACCTTTCACCCTTCATCTTCATAATTATTTCCTCTTCATAATTTTCAATTGTCATATTCAACAATCATCATCTTCATAAGCTTCGAAATTTCTTCCTCACAAACTTCAAAATTCAAAAATTGTTGCAGTCATATTCAGTTCAATCCTTTCAACTATACCCAAGGAACGCTTCGATCATCTTTCTATGATTAGAGTTTACGAAATTTTCAGAGTTTTAACCTTTTTGTGTGCTAATTAGTGATTGCATATTGTCATCTGGGTATTCGACTTACATTGAATTTGATTATCACTAATGGAATAACGCTGTTAAATTCTGTTACACTGACTAAGTGTTCCTGTTACTCTAAGGAACGACTGGTGTTACTATGAGAGTGATTGATGTTAACCTACAATACAAATCTGGTCTCATAATCAGTGTGTTACAGCGACACATTGTAGCTGTTACTTTAACGATTAAATGATGTTACTCTAAGTGATGAATGATGGTATTTTCATAATGGTGGTTAAACAACGCTGTTTTCATCAGTTACTCTGACGCATTATATATGTTACTTCTAGGAACGAATGTTGTTACTTTGGTAATGAATAGTTCTAACCTAAGTGATGGGGGTCGGTTGCCTGCCTTTGGCCGCCTGCAAATCAGGCCCCAAGGCGATCGGTCCCAGAGGGAGGAAAGGTCCGTCCAACAGCCTTTCCATCAGTCACTGGAATCTCCCAAGTGTGGCCCCAACTCCTTGGGCCGTCTGCCAAACGGAGTAAACCAGGCCTGCCGCCTGCTTCCAAGGCGTTCCCGCCTGAACGAAGCCGAAGGAGAACCGAGGACCCATCCGTCATTCTGCCTAAGGTAAGGGGAAAATGGGTGGACGAGGTAAGTCCACGTGTCGCGCCAGCATCCACCCATTTTCCTCCTCTTCCTTCTCTTCTCCTCTCTCTTGTGGGAAGGTATAAATACCTCCCCATTTCCCACATGAGAGGGGTTGGATTTTCTCTCTCTAGACTCTTACTCCTAAAAAACGCCGCCTAGTTCCTCACGAGCTAGGTTCGTAAAGGCCTTTCACGGACTGAGTTAGGCATCGGAGAGGGTTTCCTCGGACAACCTCCGAGGCCCTGTGCGTTCTTTGTGCAGGGAGCAGGCCATTTCCGCCGGGAAAGTCCGATCCAGGGAGTGAGAGAAAGGGGAGACCAAGGAAATCAAACGATCAATTGTTCACCGTTAATTCAATTATACTGCCCGGATCCTAGGCCGGGTAAATTGTTTCCGTGACCGGAACAATTTATTTGGCGCCGTCTGTGGGGATCTTACGGTTGTGCTCACGAGTTACCCACTAAAATCAACCACTCATAATCACAAAATTAAACACAATCATGCCAGAAATCGGTGATGCCAGTGCAGGAGCGGGTCCGACGGTCCCGCCGGTGACCCCCCTGTATGGTATGCCGCAGTCGGAGAGGGTTCCTCCTGCCACGATCCTAGCGGTAGGGGGAACCAATCCCCTCGATGGATCTAACACTGCTGTGACACCTGAGTTGGGGACACACCCAGGACGTGCTCTCAATCTGACCCCAGCTCAGATGGCACAGGCGGCCGCGTTCTTCTCTGCAATGCTGAATCAGGAATTCACACCTGAGGACTTGGTGGGCAGGGTCGCATCGGCTCCCAGGCAACCGTCCCCAGTCAGCAGGGACGAGGCCGGGGGCACGAGGCGGACCGCCGCCAAAAATGCTCAGAGAAAAGCAAGAAGAACAGCCCAAGTGTATACGGATGCGCAGAGGCGCATTACTACTGGCGATCCGGAGCCACCTGTCCAGCAGGCGTTCTCCATTCACACAACAGAATCGGCGTCTGGAGGACAGGGAGGCTTATCTCAAGGATTACAGGAGCGCATGAGGCCCAGGGAGCCTGTGTCAAAACGCTTGGGAGAAAGGCCAGGCGGAGTTTTCTCCAGGCTGACACCTGCGGCCAAGGAACAGTCGGCCCCCGGCTTATCCCAAAGCCTGCAATCCCGGCTCAACCGGGGACAACCGCTCGAGTCTAGGCACCATTAGGGTGAAAACCTCTGCCACTCTCAGAGGAAGAGGCCCAGGCAGGTCTCCCCGGAAACAGAGGATGAAGCAGCAAGCAGGCCACCACCAAGGCACCGTTCCCCCAGTGCGAGGAAACCGACCCATAAACAATGGGATTCTCACGGTAACCAGTCTGGGGAAAGCAGGTCACGACTGGTGGGCAGGCCCACGAAAACCCCGTTGCACCCTGAGGTACAAGAGTACCCCATTCCAAAAATCAAAATGCCAACCATCAAATTTGACGGGACGACAGATCCTGAAGACCACCTGGCAGCCTTTGAAAGCCACATGGGCATGTATGACGTAGATGATGCCATCTGGTGCAAAGTTTTCCCTACCACCCTGGTGGGGCTCGCGCAGGGATGGTTCAGAGACCTCCGCTAGGGGTCAGTCAGGTTCTTCATAGAGTTGGCTGAAATTTTCCTCAAACAGTATGCCGGAAATAAGAGAAGACGCCTTACCCGTTTCGATCTCATGACCCTGAAACAGAAAAAGGGTGAGAGTGTGAGAGAATATATGAGAAGGTTTGATCTATCCTACCAACAGGTCAGGGAGATCGATGATTCCACCGCCGCCTACGCCCTGACAATCTCCCTACTTCCAGGGGAAATGAAAAACCAGATGATCAGGGCCCAACCAGAAACCCTGGCCATGGCCAGGAAGATTGCGGAAGGGTTCATTCTGCAAGAGGAGTTCCACGGCCTGACGGACACCCCTGCAGGCCAAACAAAGCCTCAAGGGGGACCGCAGGGTGGAAGAGGGAGAAGTGAGCCAGGCAAGCAAAGGGAAGAAGGAGACACTCCCAAGAAGGAGCGTCCAGTCTACCAACCCAGATTCGACAGTTACACTGCTCTGAACAAATCCAGGGCAGAGATCTTCGAACTGGAAAAAGAAACTGCTAAATGGAACCGCCCAAACAAACCTCGCAGCCCAAAAGGAGACCCCAAGAAGTTCTGCACCTTCCACGACTGTATAGGCCATACCACCGAGGAATGCCGTCACCTGAAAGACGAAATCGAGAAATTAATCAGGAACGGATGGTTGGCCAACTACGCAGCTAAGAACAAGTCTCAGAAGGAGGTGTCTGAAAAACCCGAAGGGTCAGTGCAAAACCGCATGGTGATCCATGTAATTTCAGGGGGCACTGAAGGCCAGCTCAGCCGAAGAGGCCAAAAAAGGCAAATGCGCGAACTGAGGAACCAGATCTGCTATGCTGAGAAAGCAGGGAGTCCAAGGGGGGTGACATTAAGCATCACCCCTGATGATGCAGGACGCGTGGTATATCCGCACAGTGATCCTTTGGTGCTGTCCCTAGAGATCAGCAACCATATTGTGCGAAGGTGCATGGTGGACACAGGCGCGTACACAAATCTATTGTACAAGGACGCCTTCGAAAAAATGGGCCTGGGAAAAAGGCACCTGCAACCTGCTCCCGGATCGCTGTATGGATTCAGTGGGGCAGGTGTGTTACCCATGGGAGTCATCGACTTGCCTGTAACCTTCGGGGAAGGCTCTACAGCCAGGAATGTCAGGGCAACCTTCGTTGTTGTGGACGCGAGATCTGCCTACAACGCCCTGATTGGCAGGGCCACTCTGGACGAAATCGAGGCGGCCATCTCCATCAGAGCTCTCACCATCGCGTATGTCACTGACTTCGGGCTAGAAGGAAAAATACGCGGGGACCAGGAGTCAGCCAGACAATGCTACTCCGTGGCCCTGCAAGAGCACGAGAGAGACAGAAAAGGAAAAAGAAAAGCTGACAGCTCCCCCTGCAGAGAAGGCGAAGTCCCAGTCGAGCACCCGACACCCGACCGCCTGGAACCAGGGGGCGAAAGTATGCTGGTGGACTTAGAGCCAGGAAGACAGGTCCTGGTAGGAGCAGGCCTAGAGGAATCCTACCAGGCCGAACTGGTCAAACTACTGAAGGAGAACAAAGACGTATTTGCCTATTCAGCAGACGAGATGCCCGGCGTTGATCCATCATGCATCGTTCACAAGCTGAATGTAAGCATGGATGCTCGCCCTGTAAAACAGAAGAAACGAAACATGTCTGCGGAAAAAGACGCAGCAATCAAGGAAGAAATTGACAAACTCTTGAAAGCAGACTTTATTGAAGTCTGCGACTACCCAGAATGGCTGGCAAACGTTGTCATGGTCAAAAAATCGTCAGGCGCATGGAGAATGTGCGTCGACTTTACGAACCTGAACAAGGCCTGCCCGAAAGACTGCTATCCGCTCCCCCGAATCGATCAACTAGTGGATGCCACCAGTGGCTATACCATGCTGAGCTTCTTAGACGCCTTTTCAGGGTATCACCAAGTGTACTTGTGGCAGCCGGACAGGGTGAAGTGTGCGTTCATCACTAGTTCGGGCACCTACATGTACAAGATGATGCCATTCGGGCTCAAAAACGCAGGGGCTACGTACCAGCGGCTGGTTGATAAAGTGTTTGAAAAACAAAAAGGCAGAAACATCGAGGCTTACGTTGACGACGCCATCGTGAAAAGTAGAGAAGACAGAGAACACCTGACAGACTTGCAGGAAACCTTCAGTTCCCTGCGCGCTTACAAAATGAAACTAAATCCGAAAAAGTGTACATTTGGAGTCCGCTCCGGCAAATTCCTGGGGTTCTTGGTCAGTTCTCGGGGGATAGACGCCAACCCTGAAAAAATTCAGGCAGTTCTAGACCTTCCTGAGCCCAAAACCATTAGAGACATCCAGCGCCTGACGGGTCGAATGGCCGTCTTAGCACGATTCGTCGCCCGATCAGCAGACAAGGCCACTCCTTTTTTCAAGATACTGAAAGGGAACAAACAGTTCAGGTGGGAGAACGAGCAGAAAGAGGCCTTTGAGCAATTGAAGGACCATCTTAAGAGGCTCCCTACCCTGGCAAGACCAGTAGCAGGGGAAAAACTTTTCCTCTACATTGCAGTGACCAATATAACTATCAGCGCAGTCATCCTACGAGAAGAGGCAGGCGCCCAGCAACCTATATACTTTGTAAGTCATGCGCTGGGGGCAGCTGAGAAGAATTATCCGATGGTTGAAAAAGCCGCCTACGCGGTCATAGTTGCTGCCAGGAAGCTCAGACCTTACTTTGATGCGCATCCAGTCGTAGTCCTTACCGACCAACCCCTGGAGAAGGTGTTGGAAAAATTTGAAAAATCAGGGAGATTGTTGAAGTGGGCAATTGAGCTGAGTGGGCTAGGTATATCTTACCAGCCGAGAACAGCCATCAAGGCCCAAGCTTTGGCAGACTTTTTGGCTGAGTGCTCCCATTCAGGGGAGGAAGAAGCCCCTGCCCAGGAATGGATCGTGTATACTGACGTATCCTCGACAGCCAATGGCGCAGGCGCAGGCGTCGTTCTGACCAGCCCAGAAGGGACTGACTTTGAGCATGCTCTCAGATTTGTCTTCCCAGCATCAAACAATGAAGCGGAATACGAAGCAGTACTCGCAGGCGTCAGGCTAGCCAAAGCCGCAGGAGCAGAGCGAATTGTCCTGGCGACAGACTCCCAGCTCATCGCCAACCAAATCAATGGAGAATACGAAGCAAGAGACCAAGCAATGGCCACATACCTGGAAATGGTGAAGGGAGAGTTGTCCGGCCTAAAATCATATGAGGTCAAACAAATCCCCCGATCCCAGAACAACAGAGCAGATGCCCTGTCAAAACTAGCAAGCTCCAGTCTGCAAGACATCCGGAGATCAGTATGGGTCGACGTTTTGCACGAGAAATCCACTAACCCCTGTCAGGCGGTTAATACTGTGGAAGAAGAGCCAGAAAGCTGGATGACTCCCTTCATCCAGTACAAGAAACATGGTATCTTACCATCAGATTCATTACAAAAAAGGAAGACGCAGGCTAAAGCAGCCTGGTTCATACTCATTAATAAAGAGCTTTACAAAAAGTCTTTTACTCATCCGCTGCTCAAATGTCTGCGAGCAGATCAGGCCGCTGAAGTGTTAGAGGATATCCACTCAGGGATATGTGGACACCACATTGGTGGGAAAGCACTGGCCCACAAAGCCCTCAGGGCAGGCTACTACTGGCCTACCATGCTGGCGGATGCCAAGAGCCTGACCCAGAAGTGCAGGAAATGCCAACTCTTTGCCCCATCCATCCATGCCCCAGCCCAGGAGCTCAGGCCAGTCCTATCCCCCATCCCCTTCGCTCAATGGGGGATGGACATTCTGGGACCCTTCACGGTGGCCACAGGAGGCAGAAAATTCTTAATTGTCGCCATAGACTACTTCACCAAGTGGGTGGAGGCCGAAGCAGTACCCAATATCACTGAACCGGCGGTCAGGAAAGTAATCTGGCGAAACATCATCACCAGATTCGGTCTACCAAAGATGTTGGTATTTGACCATGGCAGGCAATTCGATAACGATCCGCTGAGAATCTGGCTGGAAAGCCACAACATTTCAGTCGCCTACTCAGCTGTCTGTCATCCTCAAACCAACGGGCAGGCAGAAGCAGCCAACAAACAAATCCTGAACGGCCTGAAGAAAATGGTGGATGACTGCAAAGGTAGGTGGGCCGACGAACTCCCCAGTATACTCTGGTCCATCCGAACTACCAAAAAGGAGTCTACAGGTCAAACCCCATTTGGTCTGGTATATGGAGCAGAGGCTTTATTGCCAATTGAGACAAGAATCCCCACTCTACGCTCCCTGCAGTACGACCAGGCTGAAAACGAAGCAGCAATGGTTGAAGCCTTAGACCTGGTAAATGAGCTAAGGGA
Organism: Agrostemma githago; assembly: GCA_958450325.1. Lineage (NCBI taxonomy): Eukaryota > Viridiplantae > Streptophyta > Magnoliopsida > Caryophyllales > Caryophyllaceae > Agrostemma > Agrostemma githago. The sequence goes on from OY288251.1 coordinate 48,099,090, forward strand.
GGAAGCCAGTACCAACATCGCTGCCTACCAGCAGCGAATGAGGAAGGCTTTCAACAGCAAGGTTCGACAGAGGAGCTTTCAGATGGGCGAGCTGGTTCTGAGAAAGACACAGGCGATTGGGAAGTCAAGAGAACATGGAAAGCTGAGTGCCAATTGGGAGGGCCCATACCAAGTAACTCAGGTTCTGGGACCAGGCACGTACAAAATAGCCAATCTGGAGGGACAAGAACTAAATGCTCACTGGAATGCAGACACGCTAAAGAAATATTACGTCTGAACAAGAACACAGGCAGTTTTTACTTTCACTAAAAAAGGCGGAGGACGGTCAAAAATGTCGACGGCTCCGACCACCCCAATGTCAAAAAGAAAATTTTAAGAGAAATGAGAAGAAACAGATTTATACTCGTTGCCTGTTCACACTCGCATCTTTCACACACAAACGAGCAGGGGGCAATAGGGGGAGGCCCCCCTGTTGCCAAAATTGGGAAAAGTGAACCCCCCAACGCAAACCAAAGAGCTACCCTGCTTACCTCTGGGCAGGCAGGGGGCAGGCCCCCTGGACTTTGAACGAAAAGCCAGGAGCAGGCCGTACCAACAAGGACTGGGGGCAGGCCCCCCAACCTTGTATAAAAAGAGCGCAAGAGCTACCCTGCTTACCTCTGGGCAGGCAGGGGGCAGGCCCCCTGGACTTTGAGCGAAAAGCCAGGAGCAGGCCGTACCAACAAGGACTGGGGGCAGGCCCCCCAACCTTGTATAAAAAACACAAAAGCTACCCTGCTTACCCCTGGGCAGGCAGGGGGCAGGCTCCCTGGATTTTAAACAAATACCAGGGGCAGGTCAAGCAAACAAAAACCCTCCTACCTACAGGCAGGGAGGCTGCGAATCAAATTCATGAAAAATCAAAATACACAAGCAAACAGAATTCGCATATAAAAGAAAAAGTAGCGTCAAGGAAATACAAGGCAAAAGTTTTCAAGTTTTCAAGACAAATAGTTACAGCCAAGAGTACGGCAGCCGGCCACCAAAGGGCTCGGTACGCAAAGAAAGGAAATTAAAACGTTTGCACAGGCGCAGCAGGGGACGAGCAAGAGCCCTCTGAGGAAGACTGCCCTCCATGTTAAGCAGGGGGAGCGTCTGGACCGGAAGCATCTCCCTCAGACAGCCTACTCATTTGAGCTTCATCCTTAGCAGTGTAGAGGGCCCGGAAGGCATCTTCGTCAAAACCCGGGAACATCTCCCTGACAGCTTCCATGACAACCTTCAGGCAGGAGTTAGCACCATTAACGAAGCCCGCCGACACCGCCATTTCCACCTCCTGGAGAATCTCACCCCTCTCTTTCTCCCAACCCTCAGTCTTCGCCGCCAGATCCTCGGTCTTCGCCGCCAGATCGCCGAGGGCCGTCTGCAGATCAGAGTTTGCCTTGGAAAGGCGCTCACCGAGGTCAATAACGCTCTTCTTAGCATGGTCCAATTCAGCCAAAGCCTTTCTGGCCTGCTCCAGTTCAGCAAAGGCCTGCTGTGCTCTCTTGGACTCTTCCCCCAGGCGAGACACTTCCCGTGTAGCTTTCTCGCTCTCAGACTTCCAGTGGATAGCCCGACCCCTGGCCTCTTCTAGCTCAGTCTCCTTTTTCGCCAGCTGATCCTTCAGGCTGGCAATGAGAGCAACGTCCCTCTCAACTGCAGACAGGCGGTCGGGGTTGGCTAGTTCCTCATCACTCAGGCGACCAAGGGCAGCCAGCTCCGCGGAAGCCTGCATAATTCGGGAGGTGCGCTTAATATACTGGGTCACTTGACTAGCAGCAGACTTGACGGTCTTGAGAAGATGGTCAGTTAAAACCGCCCCTGAGTCGGAGAGTAGGGCAGAAACATCCTGGCTGTCACCAGCATTATAGTGAAACTCAACGTTCTCCTCAGAAAAAAGGGTGGCAGGAACCTCCGGAGCAAAACGCTTGGGTTCAGGCGTGGAAGTCTCCAAGTCCACCACCTGGTCAACACCGGGAGCCTCCCGACTCCTTTTTCTAGTCAAGGCCCGGGGGGTACTCTCCCCAGTCTCCTCGGAACCTGCGGCCCGCGACCCCGGGGTAACCTGAGCCCCTGCTGAAAGGCCCTCTTGCCTGCCAACAGGCGAAGGGGTAGCCTCGAAGGCAATCGTCTTCGCGGCTGGAGAGGGGGTGGCCTCAGAAACCGCCGTCTTAGCAGGCGTGACTCGAGGAGGAGGGGGAAGCCTTGGTCTACTGAATGACAGGCCCTTCAAATGCTTCATCAGATTCTTCTCGCCTCTCTTAAAACCAGGGGGGAGAGAAGGGCGACTCTGAATAACAGTGAGATTCTCGTCCAAGCCCAGGCGTCTCACCTCCCCTTTTTTCCAAAGAAAAGTGGCAAGACCTGCAGGACAAACAAACAGGCTGTCAAAATATTTTCAAAAGAGAAAAGAGTAAGAAGGAATCACCAGCACTCCTGAACTACCTTTATCCAGACCCGGGTTCATGCCCAACCGGGTCAAATAATTTTCGGTCGCTATAAGCTCCGCGTGAGGGAGCCATAAGGTGGGGCCATACACCCCGTACTTGTTAGTGTGGCCTGCAAAGTAGGCCGTCAACTCCTTCTCCTTCTCAGTTAGCTTAACCTCCAAGGCCTTCCCACCCACGCCAGGGTGGTACTCCTCAGGGGTCTCCATCCTGGTGTGGACATGATTCCTGAAATGACGAGGAATCCTCCACCCATGGGCACTGTGGATATAAAGGAAGTTGTTCTTCCAGTCCCTCAAGCTGTCCATACCAGGCCACACCAAACAATGTCCCTTCTGCCTCAGGAGGGACCAATAACCAGGGGAGCCCGTACTCCCAGAAGAAACCATCTGTAAACCCACCATGAACCGCAGGGCGTCGATGGAAGGCTCCATGCGGTGGAAAAGACAGGTCCAGACATATGAGATCAGCGCCCTGACAGCTGTGGCTGTCAGCTGGGCGACGGCGACGTTCATGCGCCTGAAGATCTCCTCTAAAGCAGGATGGAGGGGGAAGCGAAGGCCAAACTCTAAGCATTTGTGATAAACCGCTATGCACCCATCTGGGGGGTTGCATACGGTATCCTTTTCGCCAGGGACAACAACTGTGTACCCTTCCCCGAAGTTATAGAGCCGCTCAATCACAACGGCGGCATTCTTGGCAAGAATCGTCTCCCGATTTTTCCGGTCGGGAAAAGTACTCAGAGGGATGCGGTATTTAACCTTGTCTAGATAGTAAACCCTACCCCTTTCCCGACGAACGAGGGGGCCGGAAGTTCTGGAAGGGTCAACTTCCAACGCCCCATCGTCTGAGTCAATAGCATCATACGAAGGGGGGTCAGGAGAATTACCGCCCCCACTGCCTGACGAATGCTCTTCCTCAAGAGCAACCTCCCTAGAGGAGGAGGCAAAATCCATCCCTTCTCCCCTCTTTGTTGGGTCGATAAAGGGCAAAATCAATCCACGGGTTCTAGACATGGTACTCTAAAAAAGAAGCGGAAAAAGGAAATCGAAGAAAGAAAAAAGAATGGAGGATGAAAATCTGACCTAAAGATCGCCTGACAGCACGTCACAAGCCCGAAGAAAGAGTCTCAGGGAAATGGGGGTGCAAGGTAGATGCGATCCGTCAATACTCAAGGGTTTTTGACAAGATGAAGAGAGTGAAGGAATGTCGAAAGAGAAGAAAGATTGGAAAAGAGGAAAGTGATGGATAATTGATCACTTTTATAGAGGAAGGCATGCCAAGAGTCGCTCAACCCTCTGGAATTCATCTAAGGGCTGCGGTCCACGTGTCACCCCTGGGGAGGTTTGCCCTAGGCAGCTTCCCAAGAAAAACCTTGGGAGGACCAAAGGGTGTCAGCAGACTGGTCACCCTATGACGTCCCCCCTAAAAAAAAAAAATCGCAATACGCAAACGCGTCACCTGATCTTCATTTCATTAAGTCTTACAAAGAAAAGTTACATCTTAAGATAGACATGAAAAGAAAAATACATAAGGCCCAATAGTTTCGGCCTGACAGAAATCAAATGCCCTGCCACGCAGGCTTAGTCATCCCCCAAATCTGGGGAACAGTCCCCAGGGCTGCCTGGACTCCCGAGAGCCGAGCCCCAGTCCCAACTTGGGGAACCCTGAAAAGGGTCATCGGAGGCCCCGTCTCCATCCCTGTCGCTCAGGCAGCCAAGACCCTCGCTGTCATCAGAGTCATGGCTGCTGTCTTCCCAGTCCCTTCCAAAGGGAACAGCCCGGGATTCGTCGAAGGTGCGACAGCCTGTCTTCTTCACAGGCGAAGAGGGACCCGACGCCAAGGAGGAATCGGTGTCAGAGTTGGGGCCAAATTGTTCAGGGTGCAGCCATGGAAAGCACTCATGGCATCCCCTATCATAACAGCCACCTCCCTGGGAGCAGCGCCTAAACCTAGGCGCAGCAGGAGGCGAGGACCTCCTAGGGCGTTTGCCCATCCTAACAGAAGCCTTCTGACTCTTCCGGCGAAGATGAAGTCGTGAACGGCGACTCCGGCGAACAGCTAGGTAAGCAGCACGAGCATAACGGAGCCTCCAAAAGCCCCTGAAGATGAAAGTAACATGCCTAACTCCACGACGAGTTACACTTTTTTTGATCCAAGCCATGATCAAAGATAAAGAATGAAGATTGGAAATGGGTCATAAAAGTAGTGAAAGAGGACGCAATTTATACAGAAAACAGAAGCAGGGCATTAATGGTGCCCTAACCACCTCTGCAAGGGAGAAAACCAATCATCGAACTAAGCACACTGCCCGAAAATTCTCTACACAAAGGAGGGTAATCATAACGAAAGACGTTTGAACTCCCTGCGTGCCCAGAGAAATTAAAGCATGTTCCCTCGGGAACATGCGACGCATTAAATGCAAGTGTCCAAAGAAGCAACCTCCCGCTGTTCCTGAGCAAGACATCGCCTGCCGAGCTGGAACCCCGTTCCTCCTCAGCCGGCGAGGGCCAATTGATGGGGGTCGGTTGCCTGCCTTTGGCCGCCTGCAAATCAGGCCCCAAGGCGATCGGTCCCAGAGGGAGGAAAGGTCCGTCCAACAGCCTTTCCATCAGTCACTGGAATCTCCCAAGTGTGGCCCCAACTCCTTGGGCCGTCTGCCAAACGGAGTAAACCAGGCCTGCCGCCTGCTTCCAGGGCGTTCCCGCCTGAACGAAGCCGAAGGAGAACCGAGGACCCATCCGTCATTCTGCCTAAGGTAAGGGGAAAATGGGTGGACGAGGTAAGTCCACGTGTCGCGCCAGCATCCACCCATTTTCCTCCTCTTCCTTCTCTTCTCCTCTCTCTTGTGGGAAGGTATAAATACCTCCCCATTTCCCACATGAGAGGGGTTGGATTTTCTCTCTCTAGACTCTTACTCCTAAAAAACGCCGCCTAGTTCCTCACGAGCTAGGTTCGTAAAGGCCTTTCACGGACTGACTTAGGCATCGGAGAGGGTTTCCTCGGACAACCTCCGAGGCCCTGTGCGTTCTTTGTGCAGGGAGCAGGCCATTTCCGCCGGGAAAGTCCGATCCAGGGAGTGAGAGAAAGGGGAGACCAAGGGAATCAAACGATCAATTGTTCACCGTTAATTCAATTATACTGCCCGGATCCTAGGCCGGGTAAATTGTTTCCGTGACCGGAACACTAAGAAAGAAGGTTGTTAACCTGCATCACTGTGTTACTCTAACGCATTGTAGCTGTTACTTTAACGAACAAATCATGTTACTATAAGGAATGGTTGTTAACCTGCATTACTGTGTTACTCTGACTGTACTTGTTACTCTAAGTAACGAATGGTGTTACTATGGCAATGAATGAAGTTTACCCAAAATACATGTGGTTTCATAATCAGCGTGTTACATTGACGTATTATAAGTGTTACTTTAATGAACAAATGATGTTACTCTAAGTAATTAATAGTGTTATTCTTTGTCTCATGGTTAAACAATGTTATTATCATCAATTACTCTGACGCATTATTTATCGTTCTTTAAAGAGCGACAATCGTTAATTTGTTAATGAATGGTTCCAATTCAAGCTATCCTCACTTACTTTGGTAATCATTTGTTTAAACAACGCTGCTGTCCTCAGTTACTTTAACGCATTAGGTCTGTTACTCTAACTGACGAAAGGTGTTACTCCAATAGAACTGAGATGTTACTCTAACTAAATGCACATGTATTAAATAAAATATAGAGTTAATTGCTACGTAGCACAACGCTACTCGTAAAAAAATGTGTACAAAAATCAGTTATTCTTGTAAACAAAAAAAAAGGCAAATATTTTTATCATGACAAATCCGCAAGCCAAAGTGTAGATTTAGTAAAATTCCACTGCCTCATCAATTGCTCCGAATACTTGCTTCATGTACGGAGTGAAAGCCTCACACACATCTCTGCACCATTCTTGTGCATTCGGTTCTTTGTCAATGCTTCCTACAAGAAATTAAAAAACCTTACGCCCATGGACATACGTGTTACTTCAACTCATAAGTTGTGTTACTTTAACTCTTAAAGGAAGTTACTTCAACGTCATTGCCAAAAACCCTTTTCAATGTTACGTGTTTGTGTTACTCTAATTAGAATTAGGTATTACTGTAATTCATAACGTGTGTTACTTCAATGCCATGTCTGCTTCAACATAAAGCAAAACAATAATATCAGTGAAACAATAATATCAATGAACCATTGTTATTAATCCATGATTAATCAAATGAATAAAATTTCACCTCTTCCAGTGTTATCCTGTGCGTTCGCATCTTTGCCAATACCACCTGCACAAAATTGAACAGCGTTACACCCATGCAAACCATTTGTTACTTCAATTCCTAAGTTGTGTTACTCTAACGAGTACAATACGTTACTTTAACATCATCATCAAAACCCTTTTCTCAACGTCCATTTGTGTTACTGTAATTGCAATTAAGTGTTACTTTAACTCAGAAGGCATGTTACTTCAACCACGTTTTTGCGTTAATAGAAATCAAAACAATAGTATCAGTGGATATCATGGAAAATCTAAATAAAAAACATAAAACCCTGGAATCTATAAAGATCGAGAGAGCAATTAACCATTGATACGAAATTATGATGAATGAAATGACAATGAAAGCAATATAAACATGAAAATCGACGTAAAAAAAGAACGCAAATTGACGCACAATTTATCCATGAATAAAAATTGAATCAAAACGTTAAAGAAATATTGAAACTCACCATTGCTATACTCGATCAATTTCTTATCAACAGTTGAAGAAGATGACGCGGTTATTGAATCCATTGTAAAGGGATTTCAAGAACAGAATTGATGAATGAACGTGAATGAAGAAAGGATTTTTTTGTGAATGAAGAAAGGGTTTTTTTTTCGGGTTTGAATGAAGGTGAATGATGAATGAACGTGAATGATGAATGAATGTGATCAAGGGAGTTATTGTTTCCTAAATTCATGGGAGCTATCTTTTTTTTTTAATGTAAATGCTAGGATGCATCTTGTCCATCCATCCTCATCCCATCCAATGGATGAGATGAGGACTTATGGACTCATATAGAGTAAAGGACTCATAAGAGCCTTACTCTATATATATAAATATATATATATATATATATATAATAACAATGTGCTTCTTATTAACAATAAAATTTGGTTAAGTCGAGCCTTTGTCGAGGCCTTTACATCAAGCATCAGAAACCCGGCTATTCCGAAAAGCAACAACGTGTCGAAACTCCACAAAAACTAGTACTAATACGCCACATAATATCAACTAATAGGACATAATACAAAACGGCTAAACTCTATCGGTCCAACTTTTTCTTTCCCTTGCCATTCGCGTGTGCCTGCTTGTGTTCCCCACCATCGATCTTCTGAACACAAGCTTCCACCACCCTAGCCAAAGGCGAATTCAGCCAATCCCACATTCCCTCCTCACTCACATTTTCAATATGGGTCCCATTAATCTTGGCCCGCATAGATGAACTGACGGAACTAGGATCGGTAACGCTGTCTTTGGTCAGGCACTTAGTGGCACTCCTTCGGGTCACCTCCTCGTCCCCTAGTGGAGCTGTCTTCCTAACTTTTGAGTTGCTCCGTCCTGATGGGTGTTCACAAATCCCCCGCCGAACGGGAGCAGTGTCGGTCGGTTGGACGCTCTCAATAACGACGGGACGCGAAAACCTCTGTTCCTAAGACGCCCTAAATTCCTTAAGTGAATTCTCTGTCCATGAGTCGAACCTAGAAATACCCTTAGCAGTCCTCAAAGTGGATGGTTTAATGCCTATTTGGTTCGACAACACGCACGGATAAATATAAACCGGATCCCTCATGGATAGTATTAACAAAGCCTCGGCTGAAGACGAAAATGGAAATCCGGTACGCCCACTGATATTCCACCACGGGATAACCACCTAATGACCAACTGCCCTTTAGCCAAATATGAGAGCCACTCCTCTTTGGTGTGACCTTTACTCCACGCCTTTCGGCCCGTGAAACCCTTGTAGTTATAACCTTTGAAGCCCCTGGGAGGGTCAACCAAACCAAGCTGTTTCTGTAACCAAACCTAAACAAACCACGGCAAAACGTCACGACTTCAAACCAAAGCAACCACAAAAAAAAGAATAACAAAAATAAAAAACGACACGGAAACACGACACCCAAAACACCTGAAAAATGACCCTACAACCCCGAAAAGGTGCCTCATGGAGCCGGACACGGGCATCGAGACCTGAAACAAGCTCACCCAAAATAAGCAAAGTGGGTGATCATCCATGTTCATTTCCATCACCACATCCAAAACTCGACGGTTACCCCAACCTTCATGCACCCTCGCATCCTCGAAAAGATAATAACAAGACACCACGATGTTAAAAGCACGTCTACATGCCAGAGCCAAAATATATATCATAGGAACCAGTCTGTGAGAATGTCCTAAAAAGCAACGCTAAGTCAATGCCATCTCTCCCAAAGAAAACCTTAGCCTCCTCCAATGAAGAAAGGTCCAAGAAATGACAAAACCGCTCTACAAGAGCATCGTCTCCCGAAGGCACACAAGGCCGAACCGAATTCCACCCACCTATAGCGTCTAGCTCTTCGGGGAGAGGATAAATTTTACCCCCGGGGAAAGCAAAAACATGGCCTTTTGAGTCCCAAAACTTAGAACACGCCAATAAGAAGTCATCTTGTATCTTGACTCGACTCAGCGCAATGATCATTGACAAACCGTCATTTGAACAAACCTCGGGGTCACATTTTTGAAAATAACCCGCCACTCGGTTAGGAGATTCCCGAAACCTTACATGACCCTAAATATGGATGTTCTAGACACTATGGATATTCTAGTATGTCTAAAACAAGCACTCACAACCCGTATACATAGCCCTAATCCCACAACAATTAGGAAACAACAAAAATTTCCATAAACGAGGCTTGAGCCGCCCAGGCCCAGGCACCTAAGTCTCCAGCCGCCCGAGCCCAGGCGACCTGGAACCCGAAAGCCTTAGCCCAGGCGCCTATCCCTAAGCGGATATCCTCTCAAGCGCCCCAAAAATTGAGACGGTGATCCCGTGTTGTCACCATAACTACCACCTGACATCTCGGATGTCGGGAACGACCTCCCAAAGTCACTAAATCCCTCTTCGGAGACCGAAACACCCATGCAAGATTTACAGAAACGCCGGTTCACCCATCGGGCACACGAGACTTAGTCGTCTTTTCATTTTTTTTTCTTTTAGGGGGATAAGCTACCCCACCTAGGCGTGCTGTAGCCTTTAACGGTTATTGTCAAGTCGCGTATGTAGCCTAATAAGGCAATGTTATGAGCATGGAAAAGGTGGTCTAACTTTAGTTGCCTCGATTTTAATTTCGACCTCGTTCTGAATGTCAAAGCAACTACACTCATCTCCTAATACACTCGATCACGTTAACGCTTCGCATCTTACCCGTCTCAAGTCAAAACATTTTAATCGACGTACTATCTGATCCGGTTCCCGGCTCAAACAAACACATTTCAAAACATCCGAAAGGAACTGTTTTCGTACTCCCGTGCAACTCCAACGCATCTTAAACTAAGATCAAATCGCAAATAAATGAACGCGAAGTGATTACTTGTCAATCTAGGTAGACAGTTCACCAAACTAAAACGCAAGACTAATCCAACTAGTGCAAATACTAAAAATCTCAAGAAAATATACAAAACATACAAATCCATACACAAATCGAATTCATAAGACTAGGGAGGACCCCTAGAAGTCGTGCCAATGGCTATCACAATCTCACAAATGTTGTCGTCCAAACCTAGATCCTCCAGATCCAGAAGAGAAGACTCACTACCATCCATTCCTGACAACATCTCTAGAGTAACCGTCTCGGGGACTCCTCCAACCTCCTCGGTAGCACCCGTAGCGTGACTCGTAGCCTCAGCCTCAGCCTCCCTCTCAATCCGATGCCCACCCTGAGATCGAGCCAGCTGCTCCTTAAGGTGAGCGATCTCGTTGGCCCGAGATTGCAGGAGCTGTCGCGCCTCAACCGCCTCCGCCTCAAGCTGAGTGACCCGAGTCTCCAGCTGCCCCACCATATCCGGGACATCCTACAAGTACACCTAAGCATTAGGAAAACACGCAAACAACCTAGAATGCCACTCTAGTCACGCAAACTCACCGATCAAGGTCTCGAAGTGTCACGGGAAACCCTCGAGGCATAGGCCCGAAAGCGGTCGGCGGCCTGCCATAATCGCTGATGGCAAGCTGATGAAACCCGAAAGGTGAAACCACGGAAGATAGACAAACCAATCCTAACTCTTAGAACCCAAACCCAAAACGAAAGCCAAAACTAACCTGGTATACCCGGTCACGCCACTCTATCCCAGCGTCCATCTCCTCGGCAGAACACGGGGGAGAGGCTCAGTGAAAGCTATCCCGGCCACATCCACCGTAAGCAGCGTCAAGGGGAATTCTGGGGGCTGAATAGCATCAGCCGGATTGGCCAGCTGAGAGAGCAACAAATCGGTCGGTCAGAGGCAAGTAAACACTAAACCATGAAACAAACCTTATAACCAAAGATTAAGACCTTACCACGAGGCGGTGGCAAGCCAGCCGCTGGCTGACATGAGATAGATAGGAGGCACCAGACACCAGGAGCGCATCGCCTCCTTCTCCATCCCTACCCTCGAGGAACTCTGTGGTGGTCGGAGGTCTAAACATGGTCCGGGGAGGATCAACCGGCACCCCGAAATCGTCATACAAACACTGACGCACCAACCGCTCGCCCAAATACCAAACCGGACGAAACAACGTAGGAAGAAGCATCCTCCTATAGCTTCGAGGCCTCAACTCCGCAGCCACATACCCGGGCACGCTCTCATAGTTGGCCCAAGGGCGGGCCACAAACTGCACAAACGAAATTAGCACTTCAACAACCCTAAACACACGATAAACGCCAAATAAAACGGGGCATAAAAAAAAGAAAACTTACATCCTCGAGGCGTAGCCGGTTGACCAGCATGTTCTCCGACGGATAGTGGCTGATTGTACTCTTAGGCTAAACAACCCTCCACTCGATCCCCGCCGGGAATCTCGTCGGATGAACCCGCACCATTTTAGGTGCCAAACAAGGGAAGTAGAAATAAATCCAAGCCTGCAAAATCCCAAAACACCTTTAGCAAAACTAAGCCAAAACTAAGCAGAACCTAAGATGCAAAAGTAGGAATAGCAACTAACCTCCAGTATAAGGCCTGGACCCACGATGGGCAACGCTGAGGCCGACTCCACCTCCAACGGCCTCACCATGACTCGCAAGCAGCGAGTCATCTCCGCAAAAGTCGCGGTCACCCAATCAAAACGTCCTAGCTGAGCCAGATCTGCTAGGAGAGGCAAAATCCAAGTACTGAACCTCTCGCCCTTGTCCGAGAAGTGGGTCGATCCTAGGAAGTACCACAACCACAACCGGGCATCCTGCTCCGGCGTGTTGGGTGCTCGACCCTCTAACACCGCCACCCGCTCAAAGTGATCGGTGATGTACGAGCTCACCAAAGCGTGAGGTGCACTATATGCCTCATGCCCCAAACAATCCCCGATGAAGCCCCGCACCTCATCACTGTCTAACCTAGGGCCCTCAGCAGCCCACCTAATCCTCTCCGGGCCCCACGGCAAACCAGTAATCACCCCGAAATCCTTTAAAGTCATCCCGACCTCCCCAAAGAACATATGAAAGGTCGAGTTAGTATCATGAAAGCGATCTACCATTGCTCTAATCACCATAAGGTTGCACTTAGTCTTGCAACCCACCAACCGAGCCCACTGCTCGACCACAGGACCTAGAGCGATCCTCGCGATAATTCCCTTTACCGCGGGGGTCAACTTTCGAGAATAAATCTCGAGACATGTAGTAAAGCCCGAGAAAGTCCTCATCGGACCTGGGGACTGCAAACCAAAGCAATACAGGTATAAACGAAACAAACCAAACCCAACCCGAGCTAAATCCAAAACATAACTAATAAACACGAACAGGACACTCACCCGACTCTACACGATACGGTGAGAAACGTGTAGGTCAGGACGAAATAACAACTGGTGACCATCCCAACCCCGGGCCCACTCAGGATCCTCGTAGCCAATCTCCTCATTCTTCGATACGGGAGCCAGAACATGGCCCCTCCTAGCAACTGTCTCGGGAAGCCAACGCTTCCTCACCCTATCAAAATTGGCCTCATTTATGGCCTCCGGATCACGACGTTGAGATGAAATGCTTCGTCGTCTCCTGCGAATCCCGTGGAGAGTCTGTGAACTCGTCCCGGTGGCCTCGCCACTAACACCAACCGTGGAAGCTCTCGCGGGATGCTCGTTATCACCTCCAGCTGTAAAATCAGACAAAACACGAAAAACCCATGCCTCAGGTCAAGCTAAAGCGGCTTAAATAGGTCAAAATAGGGTCAAATTATGGATAAAGATATAAAATTCCGAAAAGGCTGCTAACACCCATTTTCGATCCCGGTCACGATGAAAGTGATTTCAGGAAAATCCGGCATCATTAAGACACCTTTTGGTCCGTCGTAAGACACACAAAACTTCACGGAAGGCCCTAAGAGCCATCCTAGCTCATAAAAATCGACAAGGAAGCTACCCATATCCTCACAAACACTAATCAAGCAAGATTACGCAAAACAAATGCGGGAATAACCGGGAAAACGGTCCCTAACCCTATCATCTCGAACCAATCACTACAGGGCGCCATTGTCGTACCTCGAAATCCCCTATCAAGCTTATAACTACCCTAACAAGCTCTAATCGACCCTAATTTAACAATGAAATTAAGCACAAGCATCGAAACTTAGTAAATTAAAATCACCCAAATTAATTTTCTAGGGTTTCAACAAAACAAACTCACAATCAACCGAATCAAGCAAAACCGACAATAAACGAGCAAAGAACACTTACCCGGAATCGACATTCTCACGTATGGCAGAAATTGAGACGGAAATCGGTAGGGAAATCAAAAAGAGCGATATAGGGGCGAAGGGGGTGACGCGTTCGGCTTTTAGGACGAATGAATGAATCGCCCCCAACTTTCGCTAACTTAAACAAACCCGACCCACAAGAACCCGACCGCCTCAGGTGACGCGCCAAGATACTGAACCGCTGGGGGCTAGGCGCCTGAGGGTTGAGGCGCAAATGTACGCACGTCTGAACAGTCCAGCACAGACTAAGACGGAAACAAATGAGGTTTAACATCCGATATACACGAAACACGCACCCTTTAAGACAAGCAAAATAACAATGACGAAGCAATTACTAATCGATATCGATAAAGCATACCCATTGCAAAAAAAATAATGAAACAAGCATAAGAACCACACTTAGCATGAACACTGCACTCAAGCACATAATAAAACTAACCAAATCAAGTCTACCAAAGCAAACTCCGAACAAATCCCAAATAAATAACAAATCAAAGCAAAGCTAAAGCAAACCAGAACAAAATAAGACAAACCCGCAAAACAAAAACCACTTAACTAAAACAAATAAACAACAACAACTTTTGCCTAACGGGTCTTAGTTATCCGAGAGGCATTGGAGTCCTATACCTCCACAGCAACTTTTGCCTAACGGGTCTTAGTTATCAGAGAGGCATCGGAGTCTTATACCTCCACAGCAATCTAATTCGAGTGGAGACCAAGGCCTTCGAAGGAGTCTTATACCTCCACAGCAATTTAATTTGAGTGGAGACCAACGCCCTCGAAGGAGTCTTATACCTCCACAGCAATTTAATTCAAGTGGAGACCAACGCCCTCGAAGGAGTCTTATACCTCCACAACATTTTTCATTCGAGTGGAGACCGACGCCCTCGAATGTTTTATATTTCTTTGTTTTGTCCTAGGGGTCATAGGCATCCCGAAAGACAGCTACTCGAGTGGAGACCGACGCCCTCAAGTATGTTATATTGTTTTATTTTGTCCAAGGGGTTAGAGGCATCCCAAAGATAAGTGTTCGAGTAGAGACTGACGCCCTCGAACATTTATATCATTTTATTTTGTCCTAGGGGTCAAAGGCATCCCGAAGACAAGTGTTCGAGTGGAGACTGACGCCCTCGAAAATCTTATCTCATTTTATTTTGTCCTAGGGGTCAAAGGCATCCCGAAGACAAGTGTTCGAGTGGAGATTGACACCCTCGAGCATTTCGTATTGCTTTGTTTTGTCGTAGGGGTCATAGACATCCCGAAGACAAGTGTTCGAGTGGAGACTGACGCCCTCGAACATTTTATCTCGCTTTATTTTGTCTAAGGGGTCATAGGCATCCCGAAGACGACCGCTCGAGTGGAGACTAACGCCCTCGAACCTTTTATTTTTGTTAAGTCCAAGGGTTCATAAGCATCCCAAAAACATTTGTTCGAATAGAAGCCAACACATACGAACATTTTTTTTTTTCACATCTACGCATAACGCGTCACCCACACACAAGGCATTCAAAATTGAATAAACTTTTAAGCAATCCAAAAAGGCAAAACACACGAGCATGAAGAACTGATAACAAGATGACAAGCACCGGCCCGGGGCCAAGCAAGCAACCGCAAGCGAAGACGTCAGGTATGATTTCTAAGCCTTGGCTGGCGAGCCTCAACACGTAGTCCAATTGACTTAAAACGACCAGACCGGACAGCCACCAGGTCGTAATCCTTAATTGACCTAGGTGGCTATACTTTGACTTTTGCCTTGTCCAATCCTCAGTCAAAGTGGGGGCTTTTGTAGACACCCAGATTTCGACCTGGTAGCTGCAGAAGTGCCCAACAAACATCCGATGATGATCAGACTGCAACGCAACGCGGATTCGCGATGTGTTAGATAGTTTTTCTATGGAACGGATCAAATAAATTAGTCGGAAAAATTAAACTAACATATTGGCAGCCTTAGTCGTGTCGTTACGGTCGCATAGACACTAATTAGAGTCAATTTTGACACCGGGACCCCGAGTCGGTCCCGAAACTCGAACTGAGTCAACACTGCGCCAAGCGAACCCTGGGATGCACACCCGAGGCCCGCTAAGCACCACGGCGCTAGGTCTAGGGAGAGGAAGCCTTAACCCTCAAGCAATGAATAATACGTACCACTCTCGGTTTTGGAATGAATCAAAATCATATCTTTAAAATCCCGAGCGCCTCACCTTGCGCGCCTGAGTCTTCACACGCCTGAACCCAGGCGCCTGAGTCTTGGTGCGCCTGACCTTAGGCTCCTATCTGGATGACGAGGGCCAAAAAACACCCATAAATACCCCCTCCATCCCCTCATTTCGACACACAACTTCTTCAATTCTCTTCCCTCTTCACTCGTAAAGAGTTTCTCGCTAAGGGCTCGTACTCCGACACCCGAGGCAAACGATCCCCTCGATCATAGTTCCGATAAAAGCAACATCGATGCTACTCCTCACCTTTGAGCACTCCACTCGATCCCGAGGTGCCTGTGTTCGACTAGCGATAGTTCAGTAACGGAATTCTGTCGGATTAGCCGCAAAATCAGCCAATAGTAACGAAGCTCTGCCAGAGTAGCCGCAGGAAGGGTCAACAGTAATGGAACTCTGCCGAAATCACCAGGCATACTAGGAGGATCCACCTTTTGGAGCCGAGTCGTCACTAGGTTCTCATCTAATTAAAACTTTACATTCTTGCACCTTCTTTTATTATGAGCTACGATAATATTGGACATGGACATTAGGTCCACAAACACATGCTAAAACATGTAACGTCCCAACTTCAACCGCAAACACTAAAATACACTAAATACACCCGAGTAATTCCGAGATCCGTTCTCAACTATCTATGCATCATGTCCTGTTTAGTGTACATTCCGAGGGTGCAACTCCTCACAATGTGTTTAAACTTACATTCGTATTTACAGTTTTTTGTATGATTTATTGCTTTTATGACCTTATAATCGCATGCTAAATCACCTAACACGGAAACCAAAACTTAAATAAGCTAAAAATGAACAAAGTGATGGTCGGGTTCCGCATTAGTCCCGGTGCTCACCTTACTAGGTTTGACGCATCCCTACTATCACCGAGCCGATGCATCTTAAGCAACATACCAGGTAAGGTATATCAAAGACTAATATCCGTATTACCACATTAAAACTAACTTGCTAATACCTATAATATTAGTACCCTCTACTCTCCTACGTGCATATTTTCATGGCCTGCCTGTGATGTGAAATCGCATGCAAAGAATGTAAACACAACTACTTTGACGACAAAACTTACTTGTCCTTAAACAACCGACATAGCAAAATGTATTGGGTGAAAACAATGGAAGTTACAGTACTTCCGCCACAACAAAAGAATGAAGTTATCAGCCCACCGATTGATTAGTAGAGGCCGCTATAGTGCGGGCGGGATTGGGTATCGATGTCTATCGGATGTTGGCTTCCCTATACGTACCCTCACCCCTTACTCAGAATCGACGGTTTCCGGATGTCCGAAACCATTGGCAATGAGAGTCACTCCAGGCATGGAGTGCTTAAGGGTACAAGTTTTTATATTTAAGTCTCGTGCCCCTCAGTTTCGAGCCGGCTAAGGATCAAAGTTGACTTGAACGGTTTTCGAGTCCCCATAATCGACTCGGTGGCAACTCCACAAATCGGCAACGAATTCAGTTCACTAAAAAGGTCGCCTTACTAAACATAACGGCCTTTAAACATTTGCAACCACGACTCGATCAATTCCAAACGGAAACACGGGTGCCCACACCCGTCTAGTACAAGTCCGGATCGTCATCCGAATCGAGGTCCGAAACATCGCCCCGTACGTGAGATCAGACCGGCCCTCGACCGGGAGGGGGCCGCGTGGGTGGCCGCCGCCATACATTGAAAAACTGGGTCTGTCCCGCGCGGGCGCGCAAGGGGCACCGGGCGGTGCGGACGGAAGTCCACTGTCGGTATTTTGGAGGGAGAGATTTTCGATGTTTGGGCTATCGACTATCAAGGTTCCTTCTCGACAAGTCGAGGTAATAGGTACATTTTAGTAGCTGTGGACTACGTATCTAAGTGAGTAGAAGTCGTTGCCTCGGTCCATTGTGACGCTAAAACTGTCATCCAACTTTTCTAGAAGATTATATTTCCACGTTTTGGCGTCCCCCGAGTCGTCATTAGTGATGGAGGTATGCACTTTAAAGAAAAACAACTTACTGCCTTATTGTCTAAATATGGTGTTATGCATCGCAGAGGTTTGAGGTATCACCCTGAAACTAGTGGATAGGTCGAAGTTTCCAACCAAAAGCTTAAGGACATTTTGGCAAAAGTTGTCTCGAAGTCGAGAAAAGATTGGAGACTGAAACTAGATGACACTCTATGGACATATAGGACCGCCTATAAAACACCGATTGGTACATCGCCTTATAGGTTGGTTTACCCGTAGAGTTGGAGCATAAAGCTTGGTGGGCTGTTAAAGTTGGAGCATAAAGCTGAATGTTGACCAAAAATTGTGTGACGAAAATTGTCTTCTACAGTTAGACGAACTCGAGGAGTGCCGGATAATGCCTACAATAGTGTCCCTATCTACAAGAAAACGACGAAACGGTGGCACTATCATTCCGCGGGAGTTTAAAGCAGGCGAAAAATTCTCGTCTTCATCTTTTTCCTGGAAAATTAAAATCTAGATGGTCCGGCCCCTATACGGTAATTTCGGTCTCTAAGTTTGGGTCAGTCGAGCTTGAAAACTCCACCACGGGAAATCGGTTTAAGGTCAATGGTCATCAAGTAAAGCACTACCACGATAAAAGTGAGATAGAAGGAAAAGTCGAGGTTTTGTTCCTCGATGCCATCACAAACTAGTTAAGGAGTACGGTCGTGCGGGATCCTAAACCAGCGCTGACCGGGAAGAACCCAGATTGTAAAACATTTGTACCGGCATATAGTTAGATAGAGCATACCTACTTTTCTGCATTGTAAATTCTTGTGTGGGTGAGAACGAGGGTCTAAAAATTGAATCTTGAGTTGTGAAGAGAAACAGGTTATTCTCTACGGAAATACTGGAATGGGTCAAAAATAGTCGACAGACTATTATAATAGTCGAGCGACTATCCGGGCACCTTGGCTGATAACTTCCGTGACTAAGGCTATTTCTCTCTCTCTCTCTCTCTCTCTCTTTCTCTCTCTCTCTCTCCCTCTCTCTTACTCTATTATTTTAGTTTACTATTTTGAAAAAAATAACCCTTAAACCCTTATTCTCTCTCACTCCTCCCACCTACCTCCCTACTCAATCTTCATCCTCTACCCACCAATCTTCATCTTCAATCACTTGCACCCCTTCTTTTCTCCATCACTCTAACCTTTTCACTTTCGCTATTTTCTTGTCCTTATAGAAGTTGTCACTGTTTTCCGGCCAATCAAGCAAGTTTTCGATCTAATTTTTCCGGCTTTACTCCCTCATGGCTACCGGAGTAGTCGCCAACTATCACAATAGTCGACCGACTATCCTCATTGTCGGGCGAATATCGTAATAGTTGCTCGATCATTCGTGACCCGTTTCTGACGCGACTTTCCGAGACCGATTTTGGATTGATGTTTCAGCTTGTGATTTAGTGTGTTCCAAATTTTTACTATTGCTCATTTCTTCACCCAAGTTAATTAATTTCTCTCATCTTATGATGTTTTTACCCAAATTTTTGATATGAAATTAGAGTTTTGATTTTAATCAATTTGGGTTTTTTTTGTTTGAGTAGTATACAAATATGATTTATGCTATATCAGGTCAGAATGGATGAACGGAAAAGACAACGTAGGGGAAGCACTAGGCGCCGGGTTGACTATAGTAGGGAATCAACACCAACTTAGGCTGGCGTTCCCTACTCTTCACAGAATGTACCAAAGTATCCCGACGTTTGGTTCACGTCGGATGATCGGTGGGAGCGCTTCGTATGCTTAGTGGACACTAAGGTAACCCCGACACGATTTCTAGACCGTGAGGTCTTGAACATGTTGGGTATTTATCCTGTTGTTGTTGATTTACTGAATGGCATAGGTATGAGCGGACTGCTTTCCATGCTCGAGTTTACATATAAGAGTCCGACATTAGAGTTTTTTAGTAGTTTCAATTTCTTTAGCGACGTAGATTGGGACACGCCTTGCATATTTTTTAGACTCTTTAACCAGAGTTTTTCTAGGACCGTTTGCGAGTTCAGGCAACTTTTGGGTGTCACTAGCAAAGGAGACTCAATACATCCCCCTCGCCACCTAGCTAACGAAATCTGGCCATGTATTTTCGACCGTAGTACGGGTTGGAAGCATGTTAATGAAGTCCACCACTCGGCCATCCGATACTGGCTTCGTTTGTTAGGGTGCACCATTTATGGGCGTTCGGAGCCGAACAACATTAATGGCGATGAGTTGGAAAGCCTCGCGGGCTATCTGAACATTGACAGCAGATGGCCATTCGTCATGAATGTGGCCGCCCTTGTTGTCCACCATTTCCAACATATCGTAAATGGGCTTCTAGCTACCATTCATTGTGGGGGTCTCGTCTCCCACATCAGTCGTCCGCTATTTTGCGACTTCCCGTGCGAGAAAGACCCTATAGGACACAATCTACCACCTGCCGCGCGACTCGATAGTCGCCTTTTGAACTTTTCTGTCCTTAGAGGTCTGCATTGTATAGGTTCCGACTTGCGATGGCGTATAGCGAAGGATGACTCGGTCATGCTCCCTTACAACCTACCACCTACCACCTCTCACCCCCTTCCCCTAGCTCCCTTTAGTCCCGACATGTACTATCCACCGTATCCCTCCTATTTGCTACCACTTAGGAGGGATCTTCAGAGTGCCACACACTTCACACCCGAGACGGGCGGACCGTCTAGACCACCTCAACAATCTCGAGGGACTGGCGGTCGATCGACCAGTCGTGCGTCACATACACCATCTTTTGCGGTTGGGTCTTCGAACCCACCACGGCCTCTTTATGCATTTTCGTACACTGACTATTCTAATGTGCCTGCATTTTTGGCCCACTTCATGCCTCCTCCACCGTATGGTCCACCTCTGGTCGTCGACCAAGCGGCGGTCCCTGCAATGCTTAACGAGTTGTGCCACCGGGTAGCCACGGTGCAGCGTAATTAGGCTCTGTACGACTTTCCACTTTACGACAATTCAGTGGAATTCGGTCAAACCACTCCTATAGCTTGGCACCCGACCTACTACACTTATCCCACGAAAGGTTATTCTAACAATGACCGTAACGAGGATATGGCCGATAACGTGGGAGATGACGATGATGAGGATGATGATAGTGGAAGTGGTAGTCGCGAGGAGAGCGGTAAAGGTCTTGACGTAAATTTCGAGGGCTCTAATTAGAACGGTTAGGGGAGGTCTTCGCTTGTATATATCTTGTAAGTAGTTCTTCATTCTCTTTTTGCACTTCAATTATTTTGTATTTCTTCCCCATATTTATTGTTGCCTCTTATTGTTTGCTGTTCACAATGAGGGCATTGTGTGATTTGGTTTGGGGAGGGTATGCTTCTGTCTGTTTTCATTCATCTGCATATTTCATGCATTTCCACATGCATAAAAAAAAAACCAAAAATACGTTTTTTTGCATATAGTTGAGTCTTAGTCGAGTCGGAATGTTATGTAGCGATGATGATAATGCTTGTATGTCTTCATTTACTTGCTTATACTCGTACGCCGTTAGAGTTTTTGTCCACAATCACATGCGGCATTCTTGCATCTTTGGTTGACTGTACTGAACGAATAAATTTGACTCATTGTTGGCGAACTACTTAGTATTGTAAAGAATTAGAGCCTTAAACTGATGACATTCATGATCAGTTTCTTTTAAGATTGAGAGTAGTACTCCTTATGAGACACGTAACATCAAATTGCATAAGTACCTGTACGTTTTTGACTCGTGGTTTTGACATGTGCGGAAAAGGCAAATCCCTTCTTTTATCTATTTCTCATGAACCTCACATAGCCAAATTGACCAGTTTGACCCGTTTTTTAACTACATGCCATAATTTGCATACCCTAGTCAAGCTAGTTGATTAGTTGGACGAAATTGTTTTTTTTCGGGTTGATTTTCGTACTGTGACAATTTGAGAAGGGAATGAAAAAAATGAAAAAAAATTATTTGGAAAATAAGAAAAAGAAAAAAATAAGAAATGAAAAAAAAGGAATAAAAAAGAATGAAGTGAAGCTAGAAGAAGAATATGTTTTTGCTATGAGAAAAGAGTTGATCTCTCTAATTTCATAGTGGAAAGTGATCTTGATAAGGCGCTTGTTACTATGCTTATTTTCTTCGACTGGAGTTTGGTGAGAACGGAATGTTTATTATTGGTGGGTGTAAGGAATACTAGCTTGGCTTTTACCTCCTCATGCCCATATCGTTTTGCCCCTTCTTACCCGATTAGCCTCACTTTATACCATATGTAAGTCCTTGGCACATGTTTTTGCCCGATAGAATGCGTATGTACGGTTAGTATAGATTGATTCCATGTTAGATTGCATGCATGTTCTTGTAGGTCGCAGTTAGGTGAGTGTTTTGTCTTTTCTATTTTGCATAAACTCACAATATTACCCTTTTTGTGTGATGAGCGATCCGTGAGAGTCCGACGTAGATGAGTCGTGCAAGGTTGAAGGTTCAGTATTATTGTCATTGGTCAAGCTTGTTGTATGTAGTTGTTTGCATTAACCTTAATCGATGCGCATTCGTTTGGGTAACTTTGGAGCATACTCCTCTATGAGTTATATACATTCCATTAAGATTGAGTCCATCGTTTTAGGCTTGCTTGAGGACAAGCAAAGGTTTGGTTTGGGGAGATTTCATGCGCGTATTTTATACACACTTTTTATGCCTTTTATACGCGCATTCCCGTACTTATCGAGTAGTGTAAGCTACCATTTTGCCCGGAATTAGCTACTTTGTGGTGTACCTGTCTTTTTGCAGGAACGGAAGCCATATGAGCTGAAACGAATCAAAAACAAGCCAAAACGAAGCCGGACAGAGCTGAACACAGAAATGAGTCAACAATAGTCGACCGACTATTAAAATAGTCGGCCGACCACGAGAATAGTTGACCGACAACCACAATAGTCGGCCGACTATTTGGGGAGCAGTGGAAGACAAATGAGCCACTAATAGTCGGTCGACAATTTTTTGGGCCGCGGACAATTAACGCGTGGATCAAGCAGTTTCCTTAATCAGTTTTAGTTTTTTCCTAAGTGTATTTAAGGAGGCTTAAACCAGTTTGCCAGACACTTTTTCACACTTTTACACTTTTACTTCTAATCTCTCTCAGACAATTAGTTTACTTTTAGTTTACTTTCTTAATCTTGGTTTACGTACGATTACAACTTTGAATCTCCATCTTTCCCTTTGCTAATTTAATCTAATCTCTCTTCTTTCTTCCCTCTTTGTTCTTAATTGTTATCTTTAGATTGTTTATGCTTGTTTTAATCTTATTGTCATTCATCATGTTTAATCTAGTAAAATCGTTTACCACTATTATCGTTCTTGAATTAATTATGAGTAGCTAATTTCCCTTGCTAGGATTTAGGTGATCTGCGAATTGGATGTGGTCGCTAATTAGTTTATAGATCTGCATTTAATTGAGATTGATTGATTAAGTCGACGTAATTGATTAATTGAATTGGTGAACTCGAACCTAAGATAGGAAGCCTGGTAAGAGTTAGACCTGCTATAACACATTAGTGTGCCTTAATAAGATCGGAAGCCTTTGACGCATGTTAAGGTAAAGAGCGGACCGGAAGAACCTTTTCACTACCCCTTAGACCAGTATCTGTGATAGGCCTGTGACCTAGACCGTGACCATATGAAATTTGTGGTGAACCGACAATCCTAGTATTCTCTCCTTATAAATTTTCCTTTATCTATTCTGTTTGCTTTAGTTAATTCTTATCTTTTATTCTCTTTCTTCGCTACTTTTAGAATAGTTACACACAAACAAAAACCCCTGACTGTTTACTTAGATAGACTTTAATACGAGTAGAATTTGTTGTCTCCCTGTGGAATCAATCTCGACTTCCCTAACTATATTTTTAGTTGGACCGTAGTTGGTTATTTTTTATATGTATACGATTTGCTTATCAAAGAGTAATCACGTGTTCTTTTGGGTCTTAAAAGAAGTTCTTAAGAAAGTAAATTATCCCACATAAAAAAATTATGATAATAGAATTCTATATTATAAATAAGACTAATCATTCGTTCTTAAAATCAATAAAAAAAATTTGAGTCTTAGAAAATATCTTAATAAGACTACAAACTTAAGTGACATAATCTCACATCGAAAATTATAACAAGGTGATGAAATATATTATAAATAAGAAATAAGAGTAATAATTCTACAATAAGACGATGAAATTCTATTATACAAATAAAAGTAATCATTCCTCTACATTATGACTAATCATTCGTTATAAGATATCTTCCAAAACTCAATTGAGTCTTAAAAACCTCCTAAGACTATAAACTCAATTAAAATTATGACAAGAGTTCTTTAGACTATATTAAGTCAAAATTATTCTATATCAAAAAATTATGAGGTTATGAAATTTGATATTATAAATAGAGTAAATTAAAAATTACTCCCTTTTAAGATACCAATTTTAAAATTTACTCCCTTTTGAAATTTTTGTTAAAAATAACTCCCAAAATCTATCAAAAGTTCAAAAATTGCTCCAAAATATAATTTATGGACGAAAATGCCCCTAATTTTTTTATGCCATATTACTTCACCTCACCCTCTAACCAAGACCATTTTCGTCCTAAAAATAAATTTGGGAGCAATTTTTGAACTTTTGATAGATTTTGGGATTTATTTTTAACAAAAATTTCAAAAGGGAGTAAATTTTAAAATTGATATCTTAAAAGAGAGTAATTTTTAATTTACTCTTATAAATAAGATAAATCATTCGTTCTTAGATATAAAAAAAACTTTTTGAGTCTTACAAAAGTACTTGAAAGTATAAACTTAGGTAAGATTATCTCACATCGAAAAATTATAATAAGGTGATGATCTAATTTTATTATATGAATAAGAGTAATCGCTCATTCTTAAGTTAGATATAAAAACAAACTCTTTTACTATTATAATTATCCTAACATTGTCTCACATCGAAAAATTGTGATGATGTGATGAATTTTATATTATAAATAATAATCATTTGTCTTTGGATATCTGCTAAAAAATTGAGTCTTAAAAATGCTCTTAGGACCGTAAGCTAATGGAAAATATAAATCATTCGTGTTTAGATATTAACAAAAATCTATTTGGGATAAAGGAAGTACATTTCAAAACTTAAAACATAATGTGTTGTACTAGAGGGAGTATCGTACTAAATAATGAGGCCTTGCCTACACCTATTGACTACGGAGTATTAGGGTCATACCAAAAAAATGATGCGATCGAGAAGTTCTAGTCCAGAGCAGTAGAAAACCAGCACTGAACCAATGTTATACTTGCTCAATTTTGTTACTTGGCTACACTGAGGGGACATTTGGTTTGGGGTCTACAGGAAAAGGAAAGGGAAACAATCTTTATCATTCCCTTTGTTCTTGTTTGTTTCTGATGCGCGTCCATCTAGGATCGGTCGTTAACGATAGATAGGGGATCGAACAATATTTATATGACTCGCAAATAACACAAAAACAAATAAATGTAGTCGTGGTAAGTCGAGGACGATCCACAGGGATGACGGTGAGATAATCAAAAAAGAGCGATGTGTTTGGGGTCTTAATGGGGGGTTTAAAGTCGAGTCTATACTAAGATGCGATAAATGACGAAATATAATCAATAAGGAAAAGGTGTTAGGGGGGGTCGGGAATCAGGAATCGGGTTCTATGAGTCGAGGAATTATGGGGTCGGTCATAAAGTCGATAGAGGGAGAATGCCACCTGTCGATTTCTTCACCCAACTTATCTAGACCCCGCTTTCGCGGTGAAAAAGGGTAAGTCTCAAGTCAAGGTAACTCCTACCCCGAGTTTCCTCATATTGATAGGAGTGAGTCAAGGTCGATCTAGTTGGCTGGACTAAGTCAACAAAGACACAATAACCTCAGACATGATAGATCAACAAGCATGCAACCAAACCACAATTCCTTAATTCATATTACCCAAGATCTTCCTCCCTTAACCCCCTAACAAGTAAACTACTCACAATTCATGAAGAAAACTACAGAATCAATAACAATGGAGATAATACCAAAAACATGCATAATGATGAAAACTAGAGGAAATAAAACTAAAACAACGAAGGAAATTACGATCAACAAAAGAAACTACAAAGCGATCTAAAAACAATGCAAAAAAAACAATGAAAATGATGCAATAACGAAAGAGCAATAGTAAAATCTAATCTAGAGAAAAGGGAGAGGAAAAGAGTTATACCAACAATGGAGAAAAATAACAATAAGGAAGGTGAAGATGCATAAAAATAAGAAGAAGCCTTGATGAAGAAGACAATGGATTTGTCGCTAATCCCTTGATGATCTTCAAAGAACTTCAAGATTAAAACTAGAATTCCTTACAAAAGCTTAAATCTAAAGCTAGATGAAAAAGATGAAGATTGATGAAAATTATGTAGCTTTTATCTAATGGCTTTCTATCTAAGCTAATGAAAAATGATCTAATGGAGAGTAGTGTAATATGATGTATCATGATGGATATCTAATTAGGTTAGCTATATATATAGTAGTAACCCGGTGGTGAAAGTTTCACCCGGTCATTTCGCCCGGTGGTGAAAGTTTCCTGAAGATCTTCGGAGAGGTCGAAATGTCGTCGGACAAAACTTTGCCCGGTGGTATCTCATCGGGTGAAACTTCATTTGATGGTTTCCTTGACCTCTTTTCTAGTCTCACTCTTTGTCGATTGATTGTTTGGATTTTAGGTTCCGTGCGTTGTTTTTGGACGGTATTCCACTCTCTTGTGCTCGTGGAAGCTTAGACATGCTCTCGGTTATGAATCCTATCAAAATAGATAGAAAAACTACCAAAAACACGTGAAATGCACAAGAGAGACGCTAATGCGAGAAAGACTAAGAATAAGACGATAATCGCATTTTAATCTCGCAAAACCAGGAAGAAAAACAAGTCTAATGGGAGGAAAAACGGGATAAATTTAGCACACATCAGATCAGTTTCATCATTTTTCCATTCCCTTTCCCTCTTTCATTCCTCCTCATTACCCCTAACCCTTCTATCTCCATTACCCTCACCTCCTAGGGTTTGGATCTACATTACCCACTACCTAGCTTCACCATCACCACCACCAAACCCGTTAAATTTTGACTCGACCCACTTGACCCATTTATTTTAGGGTCAAGACCCATATTTGACCCATGACCCATTTGACCCGATCTTGAGATGACTCATTTGGGACCTGATCCATTAATTTATTATATTTAAAATAATAATAGTTAAAAAGTAATTAACGATAACATGGTAAATTATAAAAATAAATAAAAAATAAAATTTATATTACTTTTATTATCATTTAGCAATAAAATAATATTAAAATATTATAGTTTCTTTTTTTATAAATTTTAAATTTTAAATACAGTGCAATTAATATATTTAAGAAAGGCGTCGGAAATTATTTCTAACCATAACCCGAATAATAACCCGTATAACTCGACCTAATTTTGACTCAACTCATATTCATATCCGACCTGTAGTTGTTTCTTATTCCCTTACCTTTTGTAAACTAACAATGAATAACATTAACAGAAATATATCAATTCTATTAGGATTATGATATACGATAACGATATTATTATAATTCGGTTACGATTATATTGCGATTATATTACGATTATATTGTGATATTATTGTAATACAATTTTTATGTTTACACCTCCTTGTACTCCCTTTATAAGGGCAATTTACATTGAATGAAATGATCACAAATTCTATCCTTCAATCTATTATGTTTCTCTATATTTATCATGGTATCAGAGTCACTATCCTCCTCTCTCACATAATCCCTCGTGTCGTCCAAATGTCGGGTGCCAAGCATGACAAACCCATGACTACGAAAATCAATCCGTTATCACCCTATTTTCTTGGAACCCAATATGGTCCCGGAATAACTATCTCCCACGTTAAATTACGTGGGGAAAATTATGAAGATTGGAATTGTTCGACGTGAATGTCTTTAAAATCTAGAAGAAAATTCGGATTTTGTGACGGTGTTGTCACAAAATCGACAAATACTTTGCTTCTCGATCAATGGGAAGTAGTAAACTGTACAATAGTCCAATGAATTCTGCATTCCATTCATGAAGATCTTCGAGATAGCATCACGTATTTCGAAGAAGCAAAACTGTTGTGGAACGACATAAAGGAATAATTTGTTGTTATTGACGGAATCAAAATTCACTCTCTCAAGACTCAAATCAAAAATTGCACCCAAACCAAGGGCATGACCGTGACCTTGTACTACGGAAAATTAAAAATTTTGTGGGATTCTTGGGCGGTACACGAACCTCCTTTTGCGTGTAAATGTGGGTATTGTACCCGCAGTATTGCCAAACACGCGACCAGAAGACAAGATAACGAACATCTTCATCAATTTCTAATGGGGCTTGATTAGACTCTGTATGGGACGGTTCGATCCCAACAATTGGCACTAGAACCGTTGTCGTCCCCTAACAGAGCATACCACGTCATGCTTCAAGAAGAACAATTGAAGAGTCCCACTTCGATTCTACCTGAGACAGCCGAGGTCATGGCTTTAACCGTAAGACTTGAGAACCGGTCCAATTCTAGGACCGATTGGAAGATGGCGCGAGACAGGGAGAAAGTTGAAAAACAAAAATTGAATTGCACCTACTGTACATTACGCGGCCACGATGACTGTACATGTTACATCAAGACACAAACTTTTCCCGACTAGTTGGGAAGTCGGCCACGTACCTTGTCATAAATGTAAGCATCGCGATCCGGAAATGGAGGGTCGGGGAATAAGAGTCTCATCCCAGTTCGAGCTAACGCCATTGTCAGCCATGCCTCTGTGTCCGAAGATCGTTTAAGTGGTATGAATAATTATTGGTTAATTAACACACGTGTCTCTAATCATGTAACAGGATGTGGACGTCCGTCCGCATCGCCCGGCGCCCCGCGCACGCCTGCGCGGGACCGACCCGGTTTTTCAACGTGTGGCGGCGGCCACCCACGCGGCCCCCTCCTGGTCGGGGGCCGGTCCGATCTCGCGTACGGGGCGATGTTTCGGACCTCGATTCGGATGACGATCTAGACTTGTACTAGACAGGTGCTGGCACCCGTGTTTCCGTTTGGAATCGATCGAGTCGTGGTTGTAAATGTTTAAAGGCCGATTTGTTTGGTAAGGCGACCTTTTTAGTGAACTGAATTCGTTGTCAATTTGTGGAGTCGCCACCGAGGTAGTTTTGGGGACTCGGAAACCGTTCAAGTCAACTTTGATCCTTAGCCGGCTCAAAGCTGAGGGGCACGGGACCTAAAGATAAAGACTTGTACCCTTAAGCACTCCATGCCTGGAATGACTCTCATTGCCAATGGTTTCGGACATCCGGAAATCGTTGATTCTGAGTAAGGGGTGAGGGTACGTATTGGGAAGCCAACATCCGATAGATGTCAACACCCAATCCCGCCCGCACTATAGCGGTCTCTACTAATCAATCGGTGGGCTAATAACCTAGTTCATTTGTTGTGGCGGAAATACTGTAACATCCATTGTTTTCACCCTACACCTTTTGCTACGTCGGTTCTTTAAGGACAAGTAAGTATTATCGTCAAAGTAGTTGTGTTTACATTCTTTGCATGCGATTTCACGTGACAGGCAGGACATGAAAAGATGCACGTAGGAGAGTAGAGAGTACTAGTGTTATACGTATTAACAAATCAGTTTTAACGCGATAATACGGATATTAGTCGTTCCAGTGGTATACCTTACCTGATATTCTGCTTAAGATGCGTCGATTCGGTATTAATAGAGATGCGTCGAACCTAGTAAGGCGAGCACCTGGACTAATACGGAACTCGACCATCACTTTGTTCTGTTTTAGTTATTTTATGTTTTGAATTCCGTGTTAGGTGATTTAGCATGCGATTATAAGGTCATAAAAGCAATAAATCATACAAAAAACTGCAAATGCAAATGTAAGTAAATCACATTGTGATGAGTTGCACCCTCGGAGTATACACTAAACGGGACACGATGCATAGATAATTGAGAACGGATCTCGAAATTACTCGGGTCTATTTAGTGTATTTTGGTATTTTTGGTTGAAGTAGGGACGTTACGTGTTTTAGTATGTGTGATGGACCTAGTGTCCATGTTTGACATTATCATAGTGAATAATAAAGGTGCAAAAATGTAAAGTTTTGTTTAGATGACAACTTAGTGACGACTCGACTTCGACAGGCAGATCCTCCTAGCTTGCCCGGTGATTTTGGCAGAGTTCTGTTACCGCTGACCCTTCCTGCGGCTATTCTGGCAAAGCTCCACTACTACTGGCTGTTTCTGCGGCTAATCCGGCTGAGCTTCGTTGCTAGACTATAGCTAGTCGAACACAGGCACCTCGGGATCGAGTGGAGTGCTCGAAGGTGAGGAGTAGCGTCGACATCGCTTATCGGAACTACGATCGAGTGGATCGTTTGCCTCGGGTGTCGGAGTGCGAGACCTTAGCGAGAAAGAGAGAGGGAAGAACGAGTTGTGTAGAAGTAAGCACAAACTCGTGATTGTGTGTCGAATGAATGAGGTGAGGGGGGTATTTATAGATGGTGTGAAGCAGTTCAGAGGTGCCAGAGCTCAAGCTGTCGAAGTTTTGAAGATCCGATATCAAAACTTTCCAAAACGGAGAAGATGCATATCTTAATCTTTCTTGGAGGTTTAGGTTTCCCTCTAACCCTAGAGCGTCGAGCGCCTGGTGCGCCTCGGGCGCGTGTCTCGAGGTTTGCTCAGCCCGACGCGTTGACTCGGGTTTGACTTTGCATATTTCGGGACCGATTCGGGGGCCCGGTGTCGAAATTGACTCTAATTAGTGTCGACGCGAAAGTATGACACGACTAAGCCTGCCTTGATGTTAATTTAATATTTCCGAGTAATTATTTGATCCGTTCTATAGAAAAACTATCTAAAACATCGCGAACTCGCATCGCTTTGCAGTCCGATCGTCATCGTGTGTTTGTTGGGCACTTCTGCAGACACCAGGTTCAAATCTGGGTGTCTACAGAAGCCCCCACTTTGTCTGAGGCTTGGACAAGGCGAAAGTCAAAGTATAGCCACCCAGGTCAATCGAGGATTACGACCTGGTGGCTGTCCGGTCGGGTCGTTTTAAGTCCGTTGGACTACGTGGTGAGGCTCGCCAGCCAAGGCATAGAAAATATACTTGACATCTTCGCCTGTGGTTTCCTGTCGGGGCCCGGGCCCGTGCTTGTCGTCTCGTCTCAGGTTTGTTGTTTTAGTAGTTTTGGACCTTTTACTTAAGTATTTATTGGTGTCTTAGTTTTGATTTAATCCCTTGCGGGTAGTTGCATTAAGTTAGATTTATCCCTCCCGGGTGGCTGCGTTAGATTTATCCCTCTCGGATGGCCGCGTTAGATTTATCCTTCTCGGGTGGCTACGTTAGATTTATCCCTCTTGGGTGGCTGCGTTAGATTTATCCCTCTCGGGTGCCTACGTTAGATTTATCCCTCTCGGGTGGCTGCGTTAGATTTATCCCTCTCGGGTGGCTGCGTTAGATTTATCCCTCTCGGGTGGCTGCGTTAGTTTCTTTGGGAAAGTTTCTGACTATCCCCGGTCTACTGCTTTCTTCGGGAAAGTTTCTGACTAATCCTAGTCTATTGCTTTCTTTGGGAAAGTTTCTGGCTAACCCTGGTCTATTCCTTTCTTCGGGAAAGTTTCTGACTATCACTGGTCTTTTGTTTTCTTCGGGATAGTTTCTGACTATCCCTGGTCTGTTGATGAGTGATTGTTTGGATTTAGTGATTGTTTTGCCTTTAAATTACTAGTGTTGTTGTGTAAGCTCTTAACGAGTGCATAATGGTGTTTGCATTAGTTCTTGGGCTTGC
The DNA here is from genome assembly GCA_958450325.1 of Agrostemma githago. Classification (NCBI taxonomy): domain Eukaryota; kingdom Viridiplantae; phylum Streptophyta; class Magnoliopsida; order Caryophyllales; family Caryophyllaceae; genus Agrostemma; species Agrostemma githago. The sequence goes on from OY288251.1 coordinate 48,130,631, forward strand.
ATTTGCTTAGTGAATTATTCCGGGAATGTGTTAAAATAACAATCCCCCTGGGATGTAAATTGAGTGCTCAGGGACTTGCTAGGATAACAGATTGCTTCGAGTGCTTTATGGCTTGTTTTAGACTAATAGATTGCTTCGAGTGCTTTGAGATTGTAGATTTGTTTTGTTCGTTTTATCACACGGTCAAGCGCGAACATTCCTATTAATCGTGGTTCTCGTGTTCGTTTATTGCTGGGGGTCGATTTCGACCAGAGGAGGTTTTAAGGCTTGCTTTACGGGTTTGAATTTACTCCTAATTCTCTCAATTGGCATCTAAGAAGGTGTGTGCTCGTCCGGTTAGGTTTCCGACGGGGATTGAACTGAGGTTGACTTAGGCTATGAGCACGATGAGTCACTACTCGTCGGAGAATGTGCTGGTGAACTAGCTGCGCCTTGCAGATGTAAGTTTCTTTCTTACAGTTTGTTTTATTTATTAGCCCCCAAGGTTTAGGATTATTGAAGTGTCGGTTTTGGTTTTATCGTTTGTTTTGTCCTATCGTCTAGTGTTTGCTTTCATCTCGAACTGTTCACTATTCTTTTAGCTGACCGACTCGGCTGATGCTGTTGAGCCCCTAGACTTCTCCTTGACACTGCACAGGGTCGATGTGGCTGGGGTAGCCTTTACATAGCCTCTTTCCCCGTGTTTCGCTGAGGAGATGGAGGCTGGGATGGAGTGACGTGACAGGGTATACCGGGTATGTTTCGGTTTCTGTTTTGGATTCTAAGGGTTAGGTTTTGTTTGGCTAACTTGCGTGGTTTCACCTTTCAGGTTTCGTCGGCTTGCCATCAGCGGTTGTGGCAGGCTGCCAACTGCTTCAGGGTCTATGCCTAGATGGTCTCCCATGACACTTCGGGACCTCAATCGGTAAGTGCGTGTACCTAGGGTTGGCTCTTAGATTGTTTGTGTGTTTTCCTCAAGTGCGGGTTATGTTTGCAGGACATTCCTGATATGGTGGGACAGCTGGAGACTCGGGTGACCGAGCTTGAGGCGGAAGATTGCTCCTGCAATCTCGAGCCGACAAGATTGCACAACTTAAGGAGCGGTTGGCTCGGTCTCAGGGCGAGACCTCCGCGCAGGGTGAGGCTAGGCGAGGGACTGAGGTGGAAAGAGAGGTAGGTGCTGAGGCTGAAGGTCATGCTACAGGCGCTACCGATGATGTTGGAGGAATTCCCGAGACAGCTACCCTAGATATGATGTCGGGTAAGGGTGGTACTGAGTCTCCTATTCTCGATCTGGATGACCTAGATCTAGATGAGGATATCGGTGAGTTTGTCATAGCTATAGGCGAAGCTTCTAGGGGTCCTCCCTAGTTTGTAAACACGATTCATGTTTGGATTTGTATAGTTTGCATATTTTAGACTTTTAGTACTTCGATTGATTTGTTAGCCTTGCGTTTTGTTTTGCTTTTGGAATGTTTGACTGACAAGTAATCACTTCAAATTTTGTTTGTTTGCGATTTCGTCGTAGTTTAGGACGTTTTAGAATGTGTTGATATTGCATGAGAGTACGAAAATGCTTTTTCGAGATTCTTAAAATGCGTTAGTTTGAGCCGGGATTTTGATCAAATAGTACGTCGATTAAAATGTTTGACTTGAGACTTGTAGAGACATAAGAAATGTTTTATAGCTAAAGTGTATCGACCGAGTGCGTGTTCGGTGTTGGGAGACAAGTGTGATTGTCTCGACATTCTTGTTTAAAATGAGGCAAAGAAAAAGTTTGACCACTTTTTATATCTTAGTGACAATGCCGTACTGGGCCACAGACGCGAATTGATGATGTCATTCGAGGCTATAACACGTCTAGGTAGGGTAGCTTATCCCCATAAAAATAAAATAAAAAAACGTCTAAGTCTGGTGGATCCGATGGACAAAATGTACCGTCCGTGTGGACTTGATACTCTTGAGCGGGCATATCGGCTGTTGGAAAGGGGTTTAGCGACTTCAAGAGGTCGTTCCTGACGTCCGGGGTTGTCGGATGTGAGAGAAAGGTTAAGGATTGTGGAGAAGACTGTACTTACAGAATAAGGAAGCTATGTGGGCTAATGTCGCTAAGTGCCCGACTGAAGACAAAGTAACCGATCCTAGTATTCGTCAGTTCGTCCACACGGGCCGAGACCGACAAGACTCATATTGGAAATGTGAGTGAGGAGGGGACGTGAGATTGACTGGGCTCGCTTTTGGGTAGGGCGGTGGAAGCTTGCGTTAGGAGGGTCAATGGTGAGAGATCCAAGCAGGCACACCCGAATGGCAAGGCAAAGGAAAAGTTGGACCGGTAGAGCCCAGCCGTTTAGTACTATGTTGTATTAATTGATATTATGTGGCGTATTAGTACTAGTTTTTGTAAGGTTTTGCTTGACACATCATTTTCCGGGGTAACCGGATTTCGGATGCTCGATGTAAAGGGCCTCGACATAGGCTTGATTTAACTGATTTTTTTTATTAATGAGAAGCACATTTTTTTTATTTTTTTTCCCTTTTTTGTGGTGGCTCGCAACTCGATTCTTCATTTTGCCCGGAGCGCCCTTTCGGGTTTTCACTTCGTCCTCGGCTCACCTTTTTTGCGCTTTTTTTTGCTCCCGTTTTTTTTTTTTGTGTATTTTTTTTACGACGGCTCGCAACTCGTTTATTCTTTTGCCCGGGGCGCCCTTTCGGGTTTTCACCCCGTCCTCGGCTCGTCGTTTGTGCTTCATCATTGAAATCACTCGTTAATCAGAACATAGGGGGTTCCGATTTGCATGCGAATTGAGTTAGCGATTTTTTGCTATTTTTGTTGGTTGTACCCTTGGAAGGGTTGTCTACGTATCCCCGTTTAGACGGAATCAAACCATGTTCGTAGTTCTTTTAGATGTGAGTGATTTTGCTTTACACTTGCTATGCCAATTATCGATGTGAGATGCTTAGGGTATATTCACCCTAGTTAAAGAACTAAGGTGGAGTGATTGGTGTGACCCCTTGGAAATGACAATTACCGAGATACCGTGTTTGGGTTAGGGTGACTGGCTTGGATGGTTTTGGAATGTGGAGCTAGGTAATAAGTGGTTTCGATAGATCAAAATGTGGAGTTTGATTTTTGTGGAGTAAGGGATATGGGCTAAGGTTTCGTAATGTGGTAGGAAAGGGGAAGCTGAGTAAAAATGACTCCAACTTCAGTCGGGCGGGATGTATATTACGTGGGATCTGATTTCCATGTCTGGCCCTTAAGGTTGGAATTATCCTATTGAGCTTGAATCCTCAAAATTTCGGACTGTCTCCTAACAAGCGTCTCGGGAAGGTCTAAAGGGTTGTAATGTAGGGAGGCTAATATTTGGTGCTAGTTGACTGGTTTGTTCTTTTTTTATTTTTTTTAGTTCGGACTTTGCACTTAAAGTCGAATTGAATGATTGGGGGTTTCATTTTGACCGTTGAGTTGAGTTTGGTCATGATCATTGAATTGGGCCAGTTTAGTTTGGCCTTGGTTTTTTTTTCTTTGGCTCCTTTTGACCATTTCAGACTTCTTTTTCTTTTTGTCAGAGTAGCACCTATGGTAGGAATTGGTCGGTCTTTATTTTGAGGGATATTTATTGTGGGAAATGGGTTTGCCCTCCGTTTTTTATCACAAGCTAAGAGACTATCTAGCTTCGTCATAGGATTCAGTAACGCTCGTTCTATGGGATGGTTTGTGGCTTTTTATACCAGACATGGAATAGGTAAAAGAAAAGAACACGGGATCTCAGTTCTTGTACTTCCTCGTTGTTTCGAGGTATGTTTGATTGTTATCGATAAATGGAATAGTACCGAGTCGTAAGCAAGAAAGTGCATTATTAAACCAACGATTGTCGAGGTGCATTATAAAGGAAGAAAGATTTATTTCTTTTTATTGATAGTAATAAGCGGGCTACGTGCCCGAGACATTGTTTTTGGGGAGGTGGAGGACAGGTCCCCTCGTACCTCTTGACTTGATGCGAAAAAGAAAAAGACATTTATTACATTATTAGGTCTAGGCACTAAGACGAACTAGACTCTGACTCGGATACACATTTTACTCGTCTTGGTGGGTGCTCGCGGGTTGTCGGGATTTTCCTTGATATTCAGGACATTCTCCTCTACAGGGTCAAGGTGGGAACAATCGATGGTGTCGTCAAAGACAGCGTGAATGCTAAAGGGGTTTGTGGTATTGTTTGGTTTCTCGGGTGGAGGGAGAGGAATCGTCCCGTTTTCGATCATGTCTTGTATGACATGTTTGAGCCGAAAGCTAGATTCGGTATCATGGCCACTGCCACGATGGTAATGGCAATACTGATTGGCATCCCATGACTTTGACCTTTTGTCTACAGGTGGGTCCGCAGTAGGACCTATGGGCTCGAACTTCCCTTGATCGGCGAGATGCTCGAGAGCTTCGGTGTAGGAAGAATTGATTGGGGTGATTTCCCTTAGTGACCTTTCTACTTTGTTGGATGCGGTTTTATAAGGTCTTGAGGCTTTTCCCGTATCGACTTTAGGAAGTTTCGATCGGGCGGAGCGTTGGGATGCTCTCCCCTCGGTAGGTTCTTGGGCATGGTAATCGCTTGGATTAGCGTTTGCTTCGCTTTCTAGGTCTCTACTCTCAAGGAAATTGAGAGGGTTATCGATGTAATGAACGGAGAAAGTCAAACGGGTTACCGAAATATGGATGTTGCAAACCAATTTGGTTAGGGTATTGACATCGTTGCGGATACTTTCGATGGCGCTTGAATATACCAACATGTTGAGGAGTGATTCTAGTGGGAAATGATCAAAAGGTCAGATCGGATCCACCGGATGACTTAGAGACTCGAGGAATGCTCCTAGTAGAGCGACACGGGAATAAGACCCTTGATTTGCGCGTGTTTGCGGTCATTGGTTTAGGGACTGGGGTGCTTTAGACTCTCGGTGTATTCGGCGAAGCGCCTAATGAATTTATGTCTCTATAACGAGACGATTTGACACAAACCTCGGAGGTGAGATTTAAAAAAATGACTTCTCAAGATGAGACGACCCAAAATGTAAGACCTTGAACAGAGGTGAGCCTAGTAACTAACACAAATAGATAATCACACGGTTGTACGACGTAAGAAGTTGATCGCGATCCCTGCTCAGGATCAAAGAGTTTTTATGTTTTTTTTGAAAACGATCGCGCTTTTGCAAAGGAAATCTTTTCAAAAAGGACGATTTGTAAAATTGGGGTGACGATGGTGTGGTGACATCGTTTGCGACGTGAAAGTGTGTGCGTCAAAGATTCGATGATAGCAAAAGTGCAAATGGTGGTTTTTCAAAAGAAGCACGGTTCATAAGGGAACCGGTTTTGAAAATGATGACGTGGTGCTTTTATCGAAACTACTATTAATTAGTCAGTTCGACATTTATGGTGTAGGTGGTGTTTGTGACAGTACGTGATGTCTGGTGACGGTGTTTTGAAAACATTGACAAGGTTTTATTATCGAGTTTAGGTAACAAAGATAATTTTTAGAAAGCCCTTTTTTTAATGTGCGGTCACATTTGTCCATCCTTAGTATTTTGATGGTGGTGACGGTGTGTGATAAGTGTGTTTTGTAGTGCCTATTTGTTGTGTTTGGTCCCGGTTTCTCTTGTGAAATCGCTCTTTGGAGCGGTTTCTGGGCTACTTATGCTTCTTCTAGTTCGTTTTAGGTTCTCAAGACCCTTCATGGAGATTTGGAACGATTCCGACTCGTTTCCTACACATTTGGAGCCAACGAAAAGAAGGGACGATCACTCGGTGCCTTAGATTCGATCGCGAGACCTCGAGACCCATTCCCGAGCCCCTTAGACTCGATCCCGAGTGCCGAGAATCGATGAGAAGCCTATGAAGAGCAAATGGGGACCTTTATGATCAAAATGAAGGCCTACAAGACCCATCCCGGGCGGGATGAGTGACCATCCCGGTCGGGATGAAGAGCAAACAAAGCAGCTCTTCTAAAGAGCCATCCCGGTCGGGACCGTGGAGCCATCCCGGTCGGGACCACTCCATCCCGGTCGGGACCACCACCATCCCGACCGGGATGGAGCAGCTGTAACCCGCGCTTCCTTTTTTCTTCTCCTTTGCTCTTGTAACCCTATAAATACCCCCGTCTTGTAATCTTAGCTTATGTTCTTCATTACCCACTAAACCCTAGACTACTTTAGGTTAAATTAGCCTAGATTAGTGTAGATTAGTCCTTAGTTAATCCTTAATCCTAGTTTAATCCTTGTATTAATTGAATTCTTAAAGATCTCTACCAAGATTGACAACCTTGGTTGATGTATTTGGGTTTTCTCTTTTATGCAAGTTTTCCTTCTTCCATTCATCTTCTAGTATGGTATAATCTCTCTTTTCCCTTCTCTTAATCTTATTTTATCATTCAAGTTTTAATCTTTGTTCATTGTATTGTTCATTGTTCATTGTTTTCACTAGTTTCATTATGGATGTTTTGTTGTTTGTGTTGATTTCTCTTGTTATGGTTAGTATTGGTTTCATTATGTGTGAGTAGACTTTTGTGGGGTTAGTAGGGGGATTAAGTGTTGATTACGGATGATTAGGGTTTGATTGTGGGTAAAGGTGGATTCTTTGTTACTAGTCACATATTATGCACACCATGTGTTTGTTGAAATGCTTGTTATAGTAGTAGTTGCAAATACTTCTCTTGCTTGTCTTCCTCTTCTCATTGTGTGATTGATTTGTGGTTGAATCCTTGTGTATTGGGTAAGATCTTGCATAAGTATTCGGGTTTTGTCTTTGACACGAGAGTGCGGACATAGGCTTTGACGCGAGAGCGCGGACCAACCTTAGTAACTAGGTGAACCTTGCACCATCGATCTCCCAATTATCCTACTACACTTATGAACCCGATCTAACCCTATTCTTTCCTTGTTTGATTTATTCGTCATCTTAGTCATTGTTCCCTTAGTTTGTTGTATTCTCTAGCCTTAGTTGTTGTCTTTAGCTTAGTCCTAGTCTTAGTTTATTCCATTCTTAACGTGCTAGTTTAGCTTAGCCTAGTTGACCTAGTCTTGTATTTGGGTGAAACTTGGTCCAAACCCTCTTACCGTCCCCGTGGACTCGACCCGACTTGCCCTCTCTACGTGTTAGAAATAGTTGGTTTTTATTTGTTGGCAGGGATCCACGGCAAATCCCTCCCATCAGTGTGTAAAAATGATGTTTTGCGAATGTGACCGTTTCGGATTCCTTGGCTTCATTAATTGAAGCTTCGGTCGTGTTGACGGTATGCGCAAGAAAAAAACATTTTTTTTTTAAATAAAATGTAACCGTTTGAGGTACATTGATCCCATTGATCGGGAGTTTCGATGGTATTAACGGCATTCGTTATTGACGGGTTTTACTTTGGCCAAGGTGATGGCGGTTAAAATTTTTTTTTAAAGTAGTGAGTGTAAATTTTGCCATGATGACGGCATCTAAAACGTTTTCTCTTTTCGGAAATTATGATTTGACCGGAGTATCGTTGTTCAAAAGGTCGTTTTGAAAAGAGGAGGTATTTTTTGAAAACGGAGTTGGGTGCGGTTGAATAAGCTGGCGTGGTTGAATCCAGATTTTAGTATGGGGCGATGTTTCGGACCTCGATTCGGATGACGATCCGGACTTGTACTAGACAGGTGCTGGCACCTGTGTATCCGTTTGGAATCGATCGAGTCGTGGTTGTAAATGTTTAAAGGCCGATTCGTTCGGTAAGGCGACCTTTTTAGTGAACTGAATTCGTTGCCAATTTGTGGAGTCACCACCGAGTCAATTATGGGGACTCGGAAACCGTTCAAGTCAACTTTGATTCCTTGCCGGCTCAAAGTTGAGGGGCACGGGACCTAAAGATAAAGACATGTACCCTTAAGCACTCCATGCCTGGAATGACTCTCATTGCCAATGGCTTCGGACATCCAGAAACCGTCGATTCTGAGTAAGGGGTGAGGGTACATATTGGAAAGCCAACATCCGATAGATGTCAACACCCAATCCCGCCCGCATTATAGAGGTCTCTACTAATCAATCGTTGGGCTGATAACCTAGTTCTTTTGTTGTGGCGGAAATACTGTAACATCCGTTATTTTCACCCTATACCTTTTGCTACGTCGGTTGTTTAAGGACATGTATTGTCGTCAAAGTAGTTGTGTTTACATTGAATGCGATTTCACGTGACAGGAAGGCCATGAAAAGATGCACGTAGGAGAGTAGGGAGTACTAGTATTATACGTATTAACCAATCAGTTTTAACGCGATAATACGAATATTAGTCGTTCTCGTGGTATACCTTACCTGGTATTCTGCTTAAGATGCGTCGAACCTAATAAGGCGAGCACCTGGACTAATATGGAACTCGACCATCACTTTGTTCAGTTTTAGTTATTTTATGTTTTGAATTCCGTGTTAGGTGATTTAGCATGCGATTATAAGGTCATAAACTCAATAAATCGTACGAAAAACTGTAAATGCAAATGTAAGTAAATCACATTGTGAGGAGTTGCACCCTCGGAGTATACACTAAACGGGACACGATGCATAGATAATTGAGAACGGATCTCGGAATTACTCGGGTCTATTTAGTGTATTTTAGTATTTGCGGTTGAAGTAGGTGACGTTACGTGTTTTAGTATGTGTGATGGACCTAGTGTCCATGTTTGACCTTATCGCAGTGCATAATAGAGGTGCAAAAATGTAAAGTTTTGTTTAGATGAAAACCTACTGACGACTTGACTTCGACAGGTGGATCCTTCTAGCTTGCCCGGTGATTTCGGCAGAGTTCCGTTACCGTTGACCATTCTTGCGGCTATTCCGGCAGAGCTCCGCTACTACTGGCTGTTTCTGCGGCTAATCCGGCAGAGCTTCGTTGCTAGACTATAGCTAGTCGAACACAGGCACCTCGGGATCGAGTGGAGTGCTCGAAGGTGAGGAGTAGTGTCGATGTCGCTTATAGGAACTACGATCGAGTGGATTGTTTGCCTCGGGTGTCGGAGTGCGAGCCCTTAGCAAGAAAAAGAGAGGGAAGAACGAGTTGTGTAGAAGTAGGCACGAACTCGTGATTGTGTGTCGAATGAATGAGGTGACGGGACGTATTTATAGATGTTTTCGGTCCCCGTCACCCATATGGACGCCCGGGGTTATGCGACTCTGTCTTCAGATGCCTGGTGTGAGGCAATTCAGTCTTCAGGCGTCGGAGCTCAGGCTGTCGAAATTTTGAAGATCCGATATCAAAACTTTCCAAAACGGAGAAGATGCATATCTTAATCTTTCTTGGAGGTTAAGGCTTCCCTCTAACCCTAGAGAGTCGAGTGCCTGGTGGGCCACGGGCGCGTCTCTCGAGGTTTGCTCGGCCCGACGCGTTGACTCAGGTTTAACTTTGCATATTTCGGGATCGATTCGGGGCCCAGTGTCAGAATTGACTTTAATTAGTGTCGACGCGACCGTAATGACATGACTAAGCCTGCCTTGACGTTAGTTTAATATTTCCGAGTAATTATTTGATCCGTTGTATAGAAAAACTATCTAAAACATCGCGAACTCGCGTCGCGTTGCAGTCCGATCGTCATCGGGTGTTTGTTGGGCACTCCTGCAGCCACCAGGTCCAATTCTGGGTGTCTACACAGGAACACTCTCATATTTCTCCAACACGACAAAAATTTTCTCTCGTCACGTGGATTTGCCTGACGGTCAGCAGAAATTTGCTAATATCGTCGGAATAGTGCGACTAAATAATTCAGTCACATTGACTAATGTTCTATTTGTTCCGGGATTAAATTGCAACTTAATTTCTGTTTCGCAGCTTATTGCCTAGCATAAAGTTAATTTTCAGTTTATTGACAACTTTTGTCATATACAGGACCTAGCTTCGAGGAGGATGATTGGAGTCGGGGACCTTAGGGATGGACTATATGTGTTTCGTGAAGAACGGGATCAGCTTGTTGTTCATCAAGTGTGTACTGGATCACTTGAGTTATGGCACCGTAGGCTTGGACATCTCGCAAATAAAGTCGTAAAGCTCGTACCTTTGACTAGTAATTTTAGTTTGAATAATGACTCTGTTTGGCTATATTTGTCATCTCGCAAAACAACATCGTCACAGCTTTAATTTGAATGAAAAAAGGGCTGAAAATATTTTTGATTTGATCCATTGCGATCTATGAGGACCGTATCGGATCCCTTTTTCTTGTGGTGCTAAATATTTTCTAACTATTGTCATGATTGCTCACGGTGTGTCTGGGTATATTTGCTTCTCGATAAAACTGAGGTGACAAAAATGTTCATGAATTTTTTAGCTATTGTTCGCACTCAATTTTCAAAACAGGTCAAAACAGTTCAAAGTGACAATGACACGGAGTTCAATTGTATGGCTGGGTATTTTTTTCAACACGGGATCCACTTTCAGACGTCATGTGTCGGAACCCCTCTACGGAATGGTCGGGTTGAACATAAGCATCGTCATATCCTTAATGTTGCCCATGCATTAATGTTTCAAGCTAACTTACCTAAGCTATTTTGGGGTGAATGTATTTCGAATGCGGCGTATTTAACTAATCGTACACCCTCGGCTATTCTTGAAAATAAAACACCGTATGAGATTTTATTTGGGGTGTCACCAATATACTCCAATTTACGAGTATTTAGTTGCCTTTGTTTTGTGCATAACCAAAATACTCACGGGGATAAATTTACTACTAGGAGTCGTAAATGCATTTTTGTCGGTTATCCTCATAATAAAAAGGGATGAAAAGTATATAATCTAACCACCAAAACATTTCTCGTATCAAAAGATGTTATTTTTTATGAAGACTCTTTCCTATATCAACCTGAGCATAACGACAATATTGTCATCCCTGAGCCGAACACCACACATTTTGACCTGCCTTCTCAGAATGAAATGGATGAAAACGGTCATGGGATTACCATACATGACCCATCTAAACAAGGTCACTTAACTGAGGAGAAGGCTCCCGCGGATGTTATTATTTAACCCGATAATAGGGAATCAGACGAGCATAATGTCATCTCAATTGATCAGCATACAGATGTCTCGGCCGATCAATAAATTGGTCGAGGACATCGCACACATATTCCCTTGACACGACTCTGTAACTTTGTTGTTCATACGGTTTACCCAGTCAGCTCCACACCGACTCCGTCTTTATCCTCCTCAGGTACGTTCTACCCCTTAGTTGATTATATTAACTGTGATAATTTTTCTGAGCGTCATCAACTTTTTCTTACGGCCATTACGTTGGGTATTGAACCCACCTCATTTGCTGAGGCCGTGAAGCAAGAAAATTGGAGAAAGACTATGCAGGACGAGATTACCGCGCTCGAGGATAATAATACGTGGAAATTGACAACTCTTTCACCAAATAAAAAGGCTCTTGGATGTCGTTGGGAATATAAAATTATATATATTTCCGATGGTAGCATTTAGCGATTTAAGGCTCGATTAGTTGCATTCGGGAATCACCAGGTTGAAGGCTTGGATTATGAGGAGACATTGCACCAGTCGTAAAAATGACCACAATACGTACATTTTTAGTCGTCGCAGCTATTAAAAAATGGGAATTGCATCAGATGGATGTTCACAATGCTTTCCAACACAAAGATTTATGTGAAGAGGCCTATATAAAGTTACCTTCGGGTTTTGAGAAAGGCAAAGACGGAAAGTATGCAGGTTGCGTAAGGCTCTCTACGGTCTGAAACAAGCATCGCGCTGTTGGTTTGCTAAATTAGCTAGTGCCCTGCGAGACTATGATTTTTATTCAATCCCACTTGGATTATTCACTTTTTAGTTACTCTCGTGATAATGTGTGCTTATATGTTTTAGTATACGTTGGCGATCTTGCTATTGCAGGAAATATTTCCCCGACCGGGACAGCTTTGAAAGACCACTTGGGATGTTGTTTTCGAATTAAATATCTCGGACCTCTAAAATATTTCTTGGGTATAGAAATTGCCCGCAGTACTGAAGGTTGATTCCTCAATCAATGCAAATATGCACTCTATATTATTTCTGAAACAGGTTCTCTGGGTTCTCGCCCAGCGGGCACCCCGATGGAGCAGAACCACCGTCTTAGCTATGCTCAAGGCAAATTTCTTAATGACGTGCAACAGTATAGGAGACTTATTGGTCGATTGGTTTATCTTGCCGTCACTCGACCTGATTTATCATATGTCGTCCATGTTTTGTCCCAATTTATGTAACACCCTCGTCAAGAACACATGGATGCTGCATTACGAGTGGTGAAATATCTAAAGGGATCCCTGGACAAGGGATTTTATTGTGTACTAACAGAACGCTCCACATGACTGGATGGTGTGAGTCTGATTATGCTCGTTGCTCTCTGATTCGTCGGTCTGTAAGTGGCTGGTTTGTTTCATTGAGAAATTCACCAATATCGTGGAAAACGAAAAAATAACACACTGTCACTCTCTCCTCCACAGAAGCAGAATATCGAGTGATGGTTTCTCTTGTGTGAGCTAAAATGGCTCACATGCCTTCTTACCAGTTGGTCATCAATGTGTCACAACCCATCTTCATCTTCTGTGACAGTCAGTCAACTCTTCACATTGCAAAGAATACCGTTTTCCATGAACGGAGAAAACATATTGAAGTCGATTGTCATTTTGTCTGGGATGCCATAACCGACGGCTTTGTCAGTCCGTCTTATGTTCCTACTATCGTTCAACTAGCTGACATTCTCACCAAAGTACTTGGCTCGTCACATTTCAATTTTCTTTTTGGCAAGCTGGGCGTTCTCGATCTCCACGCTCCAGCTTGAGAGGGATAATAGAAATATATCGATTCTGTTAGGATTATGATATACGATAACGATATTATTATGATTCGGTTACGATTATATTGCGATTATATTACGATTATACTGTGATATTATTGTAATACAATTATTATGTTTACACCTCCTTGTACTCCCTTTATAAGGGCAATTTACATTGAATGAAATGATCACAAATTCTGTCCTTCAATCTATTACGTTTCTCTATATTTTTCAAACATCAAAGGACAAACTTTTCCTTTCCTTTCCATACCCTTTATTAATTTCATTCCCTTTCCCCCTCACCAACCAAACGCCCCCTGAATGTATAATAATTTCTTACTTACCAACAAATATATTTGGGTTATATTCCAAGTAGCCTGGGCCTTAACCCGCCCTTACCTCAGATACCTAGTGATATCGTAGTTGGATCCAAAACAAAGAATAACTCAAGCAAAAGGAATAAAGTAAAAGTATGAATCCTAATCTCAGAATAAAAAGCGTGAACGTTTAGGGAGCATGAGTTGAAGAGTTTTCCTGATGAAATGGGAAGATCCTAATAATGTGTCACGTTATGAATGCTCCATTCAAAAATTACAAATTTTCCTTTGATATAGTCATATCTGTTTTGGTAAAAAATCTACCGGATTATTGTTTTGGATAGCGGGTTAAAGTGATCGATCTATAACTATGGATTAGTGATGTTGCGACGATATTCGTAAATAAAAACGACAAAAATGAAGACAAAATAACACGAGAGATTTTGGTGACGCGGAAACCCAATGTGAGAAAAACCGCGGGGGGAATCGAAATCCCACCAATATTTCACTATGATCTAAGGGATGGAAAAAGTATCGAAAATACATGTATTTGTGCTCAGTTATAACTAGTTATGGAGTATTATGTTGTTTTTTGAGGTTTCTGTTGGTGATAGTCTGCTTAGAATATCTCGAATGAATTTTCCCCAAAGTGTTGCTCCGCTTATAAGGACGTTTTCTTCTAGGGTTCCTGCTGCTAACTTCCCCCTGGTTCTGCTCCTAATTTTCAAGGGGAATCCCTTGAAGATAGGGGGTAGTTTTTGACTTATTCTTTGTTTGTGGGTTATATTTCTGAACGGGCTTACTTGTGTTTCCTGATCCGATCGGCCCATCGATCTTTGTTAATTCTGACTTTTGACTTTCGTCTTTCATGACCGTCCAATCATGACGCATCATGTCATCACTACAAAAAAATACGGATTTTTATCCCGAACAATATCCATCATAAACATGTAATTAGTCAAGTAATACGAATGTGATAAAAAAAATATTCTGTAATATCTAGAAAATATGAAGTAAATGAGAATATATGTGTGAATATTCTTGGTCTGTCATTGATCACAAAGCTAGACTATATACATCATTTGCATATCTCAGGAAAAAATATATGCCCTATATACACTCCTAACAATCAGCAATTACCCGATATACAAGAAGATAATATATCTCATAATATTCTTGCCTAATACCCTCCCTCAAGTTAGAGGATGGATATCCAAAATGCCCAACTTGGACAACAAATACTGAAATTTCTTAGGCCCCAAAGCTTTTGTGAAAATATCAGCAAGCTGCTCAGCTGTGTGAACATAAGAGGGAGCGATAGTGCCTCGTACAATCTCATCGCGAATAAAATGACAATCAATCTCGATATGTTTCGTTCTCTCATGAAAAACAAGGTTGTTCGCGATATGTAAAGCAACCTGATTATCACAATGAAGAGTAACCGATGTGGAATGCATAATGCCAAAACTCGCAAGTAGCCCCTTTAGCCATAATATTTCACAAGTAACGACAGCCATGGCCCGATATTCTGCTTCTGTGGACGAGCGGGATACATTAACTTGTTTCTTCGTCTTCCAACTCACCGGAGACCCCCAAAGAAATACAAGATAAGCCGTAATAGATCGACGATTAATCGGACAAGTTGCCCAATCAGCATCGCAATAAGCTTCAAGAGTTAAATTAGCCTTTGTACGTAAAAGAATGCCTTGACCTGGGCTACCTTTAAGATAACGAACGACCTTCAATGCAGCTTCCCATTGAGATGTGGTAGGATTTTGCATAAACTGGGCCAAAATGTGAACTGAGTAGAATAGTTCAAGACGAGTAAGAGTGAGTAAATTAATTTCCCCACTAGACGTCGATATTTCGCGGCATCAAGCAGCGGTGGGTCAGAGGCGAGAGCTAAATGATGATTTTCCTCCATTGGAACACTAGCGGGCTTACAACCCAAAAGTACAGCTTCAGTAAGAAGGTCAAGAGCATATTTGCATTGACACAACAAAATACCACTAGAATTCCGAGCTACCTCAACTCCAAGAAAAATTTCAATTTACCCAAATCTTTCATATGAAAACACCGACTCAGATAAGCTTTAAAATTGAGAATAGCTTGAATATCATTCCCGGCTATAACTAGATCGTCAACATAGACAAGAATATGTAAAACAACATTGTTCTTGCAATAATTAAACAATGAGTGATCTGAGGGACTAATAGAGAAGCCATACTCACACAAAGCTGTAGAAAGTTTTGCATACCAGCACCGAGGCGTGACGGAGACCATAAAGGGATTTTTGTAGCTTGCAAACCTTACCTGATAAGCCTCGACTGAATCCGGGCGGGAGACGCATATACACTTCTTCATCTAATTCCCCATGAAGAAATGTATTATGCACGTCCATTTGATGTAATTCCCAATTATTAATAGAAGCTATGGTATGGAAAGTGCGCACTGTCACAATTTTTACTGTAGGAGCGAAAGTTTCTGTGAAATTGATACCTTCTTCTTGGTGATTACCAAAAATAACTAGTTGAGCCTTGTAGCATTCGACTGTACCATCAGATTTGTGCTTAATTTTAAATACCCACATGCATCCAATTGCGGTCTTTTCTTCCGGTAACTCTGTCACCGTCCAATTACCATTAGATTCCAAGGCGGTAATTTCTTCTTCCATCGCTTTTCGCCATCGAGGATCACGCATTGCTTCTTTAAAAGAGGTTGGTTCTGTCTCACTAGAAATTGCTGCAAGAAACTGTCTATGCTGAACATAAAAGGCACTAAAATTCACATAATGAGTTAGAGGACACAGAGTACCTCAGACGGGAGTTGGTGTGAGTGAGAGAAACCATGCTCGTGTTAATGTGTTCTTTGAAGTTGTCCCACCAAACATACTCTTGATGTCGAATATTATCAGATTTGACACGCTTACCTCGTCCAAGTACCTTCTCAACAATTGAATCAGTATCGTTATTACCTTGACTTGTGGCCCTTTTATTCCCAACATCCTCACTCATATCTATTTCTCCTGTGATTGCATCACTTCTTACATCATCATTATGCAACTCTATCATTTGATAGATATTTTTATGCTGTGTAACCATCTTTGATGTCAGGCTTGCATCATTATTGTGCTCTTGAAGTGTACAACGATTTTCTCGTTGTTCACCCAATTGTGGTACAATTTTAGTAACTGACTCAATGTGGTGATGCTCATGTACAGTCTGCATACCATTCAAACTGTCATGTTCATGAAATTCAGGAGTTGTAGTTGACTCAAGCGCATTACCAACTGAATGCAGGTCATGCACTTCCTTCTTCTCAGCAAAAGGAAAAATGTGTTCAACAAATTGAACATCACGAGACTGAAAATAACTCCCTGTTTCAATCTCGAATAAATTCCACCCCTTCTTCCCTAATGGATAGCCCAAATAAATACATCACCGACTCCGGCTATCAAATTTATCATGAATATTTGTATTCTTAGCATAACAAAGACAACCAAAAACTTTAAGTAAGTCAAAATTTGGTTCCTTACCATAAAGCATTTCATAAGGAGTCTTTCCGTCTATAATCCGAGACGGTGTTCTATTAATAAGATATGTGGAAGCTAGCACACATTCTCCCCAAAAATCAATGCAAGCTACTTTGAAAACGTAAAGCACGAGCCACATTGAGTATATGCCTGTGTTTGCGTTCTACTTGAGCATTTTGTTGTGGTGTTTTAACCATAGAGGTTTGATGAATGATCCCATTTTCACGGAAATCTGACATTAGACCTTTAAACTCCGTCCCATTATCACTACGCATTATCTTAATATTCCGATCAAATTGTCGTTCTATCATGGAAAAATAATTTAACATGATATTAGGAACCTCGTCTTTGGTTTTCATTAAGTACACCCAAACACACCTCGAGTAGTCATCAACAATAGACAAAAAAGAACGTGAGTCATAAGCACGATAAGCACGATAGGGACCCCAAACATCACAATGTATTAGTTCAAATAAAGTATCTACCTTATTATCACTTAAAGAAAAATTATTACGAGTTTGCTTTGCCCGAAAACAAATATCACAAGGAGCAGTGGCTAAATTACTTATTTTTCTAGGAATGTGAGGTAAAAGCTCCATAGCTTGAAGAGATGGATGACCCAAACGCCTGTGCCACAAGTCGATGTCCTCAATGCCAGCGACAACATTAACACATGGTTCCTCCATAGCCAAGAGATAGAGACCGTCGAGTAATTTACCCACACCAATCCTCGTCTTCCGGGCATGGTCCTGTATCACACAATCCAAATTAGTGAATTTAATGCTCACATTCTGAGACAAAAGCAATTATGATACTGACAAAAGATTATAGTTAAACATTGGCACATGGAGCACATTCTCAAGAATCAAATCTTTATTAATGGCAACTTGCCCGATTATACGTGCTTTTAACTTCACACCATTAGGTAAGCCAACCTGAATCGGGTCTATCGATCGACAAGAGCTAAATAATTTGACATTACCGCAAACGTGAGTAGAGGCACCAGTGTCGATAATCCAAGAATTAATATCCTTAATTACCATTCAGACGAACCACATTCGATGACTCGGATGGGTCACCGAACACGACATTTGCCTTCGGATTTTGAAGGAAACCTGCAGGAGCCATATTGTCATCATGGTTGTTCCCACGCCTTGGCCCTCGACTTTCTGGGTAACCGTGTTTCAACCAACAACGATCCTCCAGGTGGCCAGTTTTTGTGCAATGAGTGCAATTTAAGTTTGACATGTTTCCACCAGCTGACTTGTGAGACCCTCCTTTGACGGAAAATGCCATTGGAGCAGCTTCTTCGATGCGCTGTGTCAAAGCTCGAACCTCCTCCTCTTGCACAAGTCGGGAATACACATTATGCAAGGATGGTAAGGGCTCAATTCTCAATATTCCAGATAGAACATTAACATAATATATGTCGAGACCCATAAAAAACTTACGAACTTGACCACTTTCACGTCGTTTTCGAAGAGTCTCAATTAATCCACACTTGCATCCTGTACATTTACTGTAATCCCCTAGAAATTCTAACGCAATACAGTGGCGGAAACAATGTAGAGTTGGGATTAAAACACACTGACAAACTATATCCTATTAAAAGAAATGGTAAGTCAATACAAATGCCTCTTTTTACAAAAGGGCTAAAAGTAAAATCTCCAAACGGGTTTATACAAATCCATATATTACAAGAATGAAGAAAGAGTAGGATCCACGCTACTCGCTAGCTCACACCCAAAACTCAGCAGCAAATACCTGTCATGTTATAAACACAACAGCCACGTCAGTGGGGAGTAACTCGGACGTTCTCCCAGCCATATTATATCATATGGAAAATAATAGTATTATTATATCAAAATACTTAAAATGGAAAACATTAAATGATATACTAAAAATAAGTTTTCGGAGAACACTAGAAGTATTGGAACAATAAAATCGGAACAAGTTTTCACAAGAAAACATCAAATATTTGCCAACCTGCAAATCAAAATGTATCGATAGTAATAAAAATATTCAAAATGGCGTTATGGATAGGATTAGTGTAGACGGCTAGACTTTCACTTGGAGAATACTAAAAACTAGCTTCGAGAACTTAGTTCAAACAAATCAAACTTCGATCTCTAACTAGGCTACTCAACCATAATAGAGCGGCGACTTATGAATGCGTGGCCCTAGTTTAAGACAATGCACACCCCTCCTGGGATTACCTGTCACCCAGTTCAACTTATGACGGCGACTTACTGCGAGGCCTAAGCTTAAGGTCAAAATGTACACAACTCTCGGGATACCTGTCATCCGGTTCAACAACTAATGTACCGATTCCTGATACACTAGCCTTATAGTTGATGGCAAAACCGTAAACCCCAGATTATATTACTCTAAACCTCACACTTTTCCATATTCCACAACTCCAAAACAAAGCCATTATCGATATTCGAACGAGATAATCATTGTAAATAATACGAACATAAAAAAGAATAAACATTTTATAATAAAAGGGAAACTTTCTATAATTAGAAACTTTCTATTTTTAGAAACTTACTTAAAATAGAAATTTTGTTATAGAAAATACGTAAGTTATTAAAATAAGTGAAATGTATAAAAATAGCATTTCTAACGAAATTAACATTTTATTATTATCATCGTTATCGTAACTTTATTATATTTCTAAATTCGTTACTCAAAATATAAATAAAATATAATAAGTCAATATAAAGTATTTTCTAAATAATTAGGAAATTGGGTTAAAACAATAAATTTTAGAGAAGAGACGTTTTAAGAAAAATGATATCAATATTAATTGAATCAACGAGTTTTATAAATTAAACGAGATTTTATAAAGCTTTCATATTAGTTTTAGCAAATAGATTTTATCAATAAATAATACTGATTTTACTAAAAATGATCAATCGTAGACAAATGAGAAATTATTAGGGAAAATAGTCTCGACTAAAAATGTATTTAAAACAAAATCGACTACTTTCTCATTTATTAATATAAGTCGTAAACCGAAATTAATTTATTGAACGAGTATACAAATTTCGATTAAAATATAAAAATAAGATTTTGAGTTAAAATTATAAATTAACGAAATATGAAGAAAATCTGAAATCGTTATTATTTAGTTACTAGTGTCACGATAACCAACAAAATATTATAACGATCGTAAATAATTAAATTACAAATGATTTATTAAACGATTTCGAAAACTCGTAAAATATTTATAAGGTACACGATTTAAAATAATATTATTAGCAATAATAAATAACTAAAATTAGAAAACCGAAGTTAAAATATTTACTACATACTACTACTCAAACATACGATATAAAATCGAGTAATGTCCTAAAGTTACCTTAAGTCGACATCCGAACGAACTCGTACTCGTCTTTCTTGATCAACTTAATCTTCAAAAAGGAAAGATAAGAGTTGGATTTGGGTGGACTAATAACCTAAAAAGGGAGGAAGCTAAAACAGATATGAACTGATTTGAACCAAACGATACTCAACTCGGAAAAAGGGGAAACAAAAAGACGAGGGATGGTGATAGATGTAAGACGAAAAGTGAACACGATTAGAAGAAAGAAAATAAAGATGGTCGAAGAATAGGGGTATGATAACCAACAGCCACGAGACAAATAAATAAATAAATAACGAGGAGAGGATAGGAGTAGGACGACAGCAGCAGAAACTGAAGTAGCACAAACAACTATCAAACAACAGCAGGACAACAACCGTACATCATCAGCAACAACAGCGGGCAGCGGTACCACAATGACTGAAGAAACTTGACGAAAGAATGCAAAGAATAGAAGACGAAACGAAACCGAAGCTGATCACAGCAATTATGCACCAATCAACTTCAGAAAAACCACGCATATGAGTATAATAGATGCACAGCAGCAGTCGGAAACAGAGGACTATGTCGATACAGCAGGAAAGCACACGAAAAGAATAGGAACTCGAGGAAGAGAAACGAAACAATAAAACAGGCGCACAAAATGAGATGACTAAGAAACAACGAAAGAAACCGATCGATGAAAACGACGACAAACAAATCTGATGAATGAAAAAGGGTACAAGAACAAGCAGAAGAAGAAGGATGACGAAGAAGAAGACATACGCAGCAGCAGAAACTAACGAGAACAGCCGCATCGAAACGGACAGAGGAAAACAGAGGAGAATGTGCGAAGAGAAGAAGTGGGTTATCTTAATCGAAATCGGCTAAAGAGGCAGACGAACCGCAACAGCAGACTGTAACAAAACAACAGCACGCAGAACGCAACATCAGCAGTATGCAGCAACTGTAGCGAACAAAAATGGCGAAAACAGAGGCCGGAAACAGGGGGAACGCATAAGCAGGGCAAGACAAAACGAAAGGTGAAGATCGAAGTTGAAGAAGATGAAATGGGTGAAGAGAAAACACGGTTAAAAGGTACGTGAATGTGAAAAGAAAGAAAAAACGGTGGAAATGAATGGCTAGTAAGGCGTGATTAATAAAGAAAAGAAAAGAAGAGGAGATGAATGATGAAGAAGCGGTGGAAATCAAAGAGGTGGGAATAACAAAAGATCAAGGGGGCTGAAACAGCTCACAAAGAAGTGAGTAAGAAAGATGCGGTTTAATTAAATCAATCGAATCGGGTAGGAACCGAATTCCGAAACGGTAAGTTGATTGACCCAAGAAATAGACTCAAAAACGAATCAATAAAATTTATAAATAATCGGGTCATCAAATAAAATGATTAAATAAAGTACTCGAGATGAAAACGAAGTTGATAGAAACAAATAATTAGACGATAAAATAATACTTCCCGATAAATAATAAATCTATGATAAAGTGAATTAAATTGATTTTTCGAGAAAGGTAATAAAGGTTTTGACGAAACTTAATATAAATGAACTTCGAGCCAAAAATAGAAATTCGAGCTTAAAAATAAATAATTAAAAAGAATTTTAGAATTTAAATCACCGAAATAGATTTTCGAAAAGAATTAAATTTAATGTAAAATAAATCAAAACAGAAATAAAAATGTTTAAATATAAGAAGGGTTTCCGAGACAAATAGAATTTTAGGAGTTTGAAACGATTAAACGATAAATTCGTTTTATAATAATTTTAAGAATTACGAGTTAAATCGAAAAAATTAAAATACGAACATAATTTTAATTTAATTTTAATTTATAAAAATCAGGGGTATTACATTTACAAGATGGCAGAGGATCCAAATCAACAATCTCGTCCCACAATTTCTTCAGTCGTCCATAATAATCCATAATGGATTCTCCGGTTTTTTGCTTACAATCCGAAATTTTGGACTTTATTTGGTATATTTTTATACCATTCCCCAACGAAAATTGTTGGTGAATATCCTCCCACAATTCGTATGCCGTTTCCCGATACGAAATCAACTTACGTAATTTAGGATCGATGGAATTAAATATCCAACAAACGATCATGTAATTCACAGTACACTAGTCTTCCAAGTCTTCGGAGTCTTCTACCGGTTGCTTGAGCTTTTCGTTAATAAAACCCAACTTCCGTTTTGCTCCCAACGAAACTCGAAGTGCCTTTGCCCATTCTTCGTAGTTCGTTCCTTGGAAACTAACATGAGTGATAAGTGTTCCTGGCCCATCATTAGAAGTCAATGCATAGATAAGATTTGGAACATGTGGTGCTGATTTCTTATCATCGTTCACCATGATTGTACAGAAAATTTCAGGATACTTTGTCCTGCTCTGATACCATGAAGTAAATGAGAAGATATGTTTGAATGTTCTTGGTTGGTCATTGATCACAAAGCTAGACTATATACATCATCTGCATATCTCAGGAAAAAATATATGCCCTATATACACTCCTAGCAATTACTCCCTCCGTCATGTTTCTTCCCGTTTCAATTAAATACTCCTCACAAATCTTAAAAAGTGAGAAGAAATATAAAGTACGGACGGAGTAGCAATTACCCGATATACAAGAAAATAATATATCTCATAATATTCTTGCCTAATAAAATATAGTAATATGATTTGTCATTATGTATCCACATAATTAATACTATATATATATACCCATTATAAGATAGACTTCCGGTTAGATATAAAAGTTGATATACGTAGTATTTGGGAAACGAGAAGAGGCACAAGTGTATTCGCAAAGCACACTGAACCGTCCAAAACCCACAAGTAAAACACCAGAACCTTATAAGTGGCAACGCAAGTGCCTTGTCACTTCCCATTATTACCGTATATATTTAACCAAACAGCTAAAGGGTTGGGCCTCACTTGAAATCTGAAACCAAATCAAGAAATCAATCAAAACCCTAGGATAGAGGT
Organism: Agrostemma githago; assembly: GCA_958450325.1. Lineage (NCBI taxonomy): Eukaryota > Viridiplantae > Streptophyta > Magnoliopsida > Caryophyllales > Caryophyllaceae > Agrostemma > Agrostemma githago. The sequence continues at coordinate 48,153,607 of OY288251.1, forward strand.
AGAGGAGCCGCCGAGCTGTAGTGTAGGGAAAATCAAATCAAATCAAAAAAAAAATAAAAGCAAATGGGGGATTGGGGACCGGTTGTAATAGCGGTGGTGCTGTTCGTGGTGCTGCAGCCAGGGCTGCTTTTTCAAATACCTGGCCGGGGAAGAGTGGTGGAGTTCGGAAACATGCATACAAGCGGTGCTTCCATCCTTGTTCACACCATCATTTATTTTGGTCTCATCACTATCTTGCTTATTGCTGTTGGTGTCCATATTTATGCTGCTGGTTGATCTTTAATATCCTTTTGGATTCATCACTAATTACTTACTTTTTGATTTATGATTTCATATGTAGTATGAGTACTTGTGTTAAGTTTTTCCTTATGTTCGTTGGTGATCAATATTAATAGAATTGGACAATCATCATTAATTATAGATAGGATGTGATTTATGTATTTGCTTCTCAGCAAAATATATGTGATGGTTTGTAGCAACTAGCAAGCTAAGTATGGGTGTAGTCCTGTAGATGTGCTTTGTCAATTTGACAGTGTCTGATCTTTCATCTCATTCTTTAGGCTAAAGTGATTTTGAGAAATTGGACTCTTTTTTTTTTGTTGATATGGTTATTCATTTCCACCAAATATTTAAAATTCCACACAAATTATGCAAGGGGTACGGTAGGGGTGAGATCATATTAACTACTCTTTGTCATCTAAACAAAGTTTTAGCCGGAATTATTGTGTAAACCATTTTATAATAAAAAAAATGTAACTTAGGGTAAAAAATGATAATCTTACCTTAATTAGTTATCATTTTTAAAATAAATAATTACCACTTTTTCATATTAAAAAGTAATTACTATTAAACTTAGTAGTCCCTGGATATGCTAAAGTTCACTTTTTTATATTAAAAAGGAATTACTATTAAACTTAGTAGTCCCTGAATATGCTAAAGTTTTACTCGTAACTTTTCATCATAAATTTCTTAATTTTAAAATCTGTCGACTATTACATGATACACTAGTTGCATAATACACTCTCCCCAATCCAAATCAAAGTTAACGACGTGGACCTACTTTTTTTTCTTCCCAAAAAGTACCTTTAGTTTGTCTAGATGGAGGGAGTATAGCTTGTGAATTTACATTAGGTCGTCAGCATATCAGTCAGGTCGTCGGCATTTTATACGTAAAATTAATTTTCCTAATTAATGTAATTATTATTTTATGCACCAAAAAAAAATTAATGTAATTATTATTTTCTGACTAATTTAAGATTACGAGTTTTCTAGTTTTTTACGGTTTTTGAGACACGTGTCTCAATATAACTCGGGAATCTTTTTAGAAGATTTCTATATAAATCTCCTCCTCACAATTCACTTTCACTTCTTTCTCTCTCTAAAATAATTTCTAAAAAAATCGTTTTCAAATACAAAATGAAGACACGCGAAAACGAACGCTGAAAACGGATATTGTTAATGATATTAAAGAAAACGGATTGTTAATGACATTATAACTCCACAAAAGTAAACATTTTGTAAATATTTTCATATCTTAATAATTCGAAACATTCAAAATAACAACACCCGAGTCACGATATAAACATTTATCGAAGAACGAAAACAAATTAAACGAATATCGTAACGTATGACGTCGTACAAAAAAAATTAAAAAAGAAAAGGAAAAATTGGGTCTGGGCACCAGAAAATCTGGCCCAAGAGACCCCCAAGCACCAGAAACTGGCGCCCAGGAAATCCCAGGCACCAAAAACTGGTGCCCAAAAGACGCTCCAGGTGCCAGTTTTTGACACCCAAGAGACCCCGTTTTTGACACCCAAGAGACCCCCAGGCGTCAGTTTTGGGCGCCCAAGAGACCCCCACGCGTTCAAAACCGACGCCCGACTCCTTCTCCGCGTCCTCTCTTTATTTTTATAGAGCACGAAAATCGAGCACAACATCGAATACGACAAACTGTAAACATAAACGACAAATTAAACAAGAAAAATTGATTTTTATGTTAAACTAATACACATTAACATATTAAAGGAGAAAATATAATCAAAAGTGAGGGAAATAAAATTAAAAGTGCACTAACCGCTTGTTGATCCAATTTAGGGACGGAACGGTTTGAAAAAATAAAAAACGCTTCATCAACGAGTTTCATTAACATAATTTCATTTCTAAAATTATATTAGTTGGGTTGAAAATATTAGGGCTGGGCTGAGCTGAGCTTATAGGAGCCGGGCTGAGCTGATAAGAGCTGAGCTGATCTGAAATGAGCTGAAAATAAGCTGAAAATAACCGCGCCTAAGAGCTGAAAATATTGGAGCTGGGTTGAAAATATTAGGGTTGAGCTGAGCTGAGCTGGGCTGAGCTGATAGAAGCTAAGCTGGTCTGAAACGGGCTGAAAATAAGCTGAAAAGAACAGTGCCTAAGAGTATTATTAGTAAATCAAATGGTTTCATGGTTCCATCAAACTTAAAGTAAGAAAAAAAAAATAGTGACATTTTGTGTAAATAGATGAGAGATTATGAGGATTATAAAGTAAATTATTTTCTTAAAAGAGGAAGGTAAAAAATTGATTGGATAGTTCATTTATAGTAAGGGTAAAAAATTGAATACTACTCTCATTCATTCAATTATTGACACAAGTTTTTCATCACTTTTAAGAAATGGTAAAAGTAGGGATATTATTGATAAATCAAATGATTTTATAGGTCCATCAAACTTAAAGTAAATAAAAAGTAGTAACCTTTTGTATAAGTAAATGTAAGATATGAGGTTATATGACTTTTATTAAAAGAGAAAGGTAAAGAATTAATTAGATTGTCCATTGATGGTGGGATTTGTCGTAGATCCCACCGCCAAATAAATAACCAACTAGCACTTAACGGTAGTTAGGGTAAGTCGGGTCGTGTCCACGGAGACGGTGTTGCAAGGTTTAGATTAAGTCGGCCTAAAACGAGACTAAATCACCAAACAAACACAAAGAAACAATAAATGGAAAACTATTGTGGAGGAGAGGTAAAAACTAGACTAATGATGAACTAGGCTAAAACAATGCTAAACAATGCTAGTGATCGAATTAACAAGTAAACTAGAATAAAGACGACTAACTAATAAGATGAAATCAAATACGGAAGGAAGTGGGTTAGGTCGGGTTCATAAGAATAGTAGGGTGACTTGGGTGGTCAAGGGTATGGGTGTTTCCTAGTGCTAGAGTCGGTCCGGGCTCTCGCTACTTAGACCGATGTCAAGGTGAGTCCGGGCTCTCGCAACTTAGACTCTAATCGAGGGATGTCCGGGCTCTCGCAACTTAGACTATCCTCAACACTATCCTCAACATGACCACAAACAAGACAAACAATGAGTAGAGGAAGACTAGCATGAGAAGCATGGCCACTACAACTCATACAAGCATATCAACAAACACATGGTGTGCCAAATATGTGACTAACAACAAAGATTCACCCTTTACCCCCAATCAAACCCTAATCATCCATAATCTACCCTTAATCCCCCTACTAACCCACAAGAAGACTACTCACACATATTCAAACTAACTACAACAATGAAAAGATAAAACAACATCATAACCCTAACATCCATTATCAAGAACAATAAGAACAATAACAATAAACACTAAGTAAAGATTCAAACTTGAGTAAATAACAATAAACAAGAGAAAGGAAAGTTATACCAACAAGAGGATGATGAAAAAGATTCAAACTTGCATTAATAGGAAACCCAAATAATCTCCAAGGTTGTCCATCTTGGATGAGTCTTCAAGCAACTTCTTAAGACAAGAACTAACTATAACTATAACTAGATTAAACTAAGATTAACTAAAGATTAAGAGAGATTAATTAGGGTTTACAAATCTTAAGAGAGGCCTAAGAGAGTCTAGGGTAAGGTAAGATACATAAACAATACAAGAGCGAAGTATTTATAGGGTTCCATAAGTGAGAGGAATAAAAGAAGGAGGCGGAACAGAGACTGGGTCATTCCCGATCGGGAATGGGAAATCCCGATCGGGAAGAAATGATGGTCCCGATCGGGAATATGCGATCCCGATCGGGAATGCTTGACAGTGAGCAGCTATTCTTGCACTTCATTCCCGATCGGGTTCACGAATTCCCGATCGGGATGAGTCTTGTTTAGCTCTTCCTCGACTCCTTGTCGATGCTTGGTGCTCGGGGAGTCGCCGAATCATCGTTGCTTCTCCTCTTGGGTTCCATACGTGTCGGAAACGAGTTGAATCGTTCCGTTTCTTCGAGATGACCCCTAGGAACCTGAAATAATCTAGAAGAAGCATAAGTCGTCCCCAAAATCGCCCTAAGGAGCGATTTCAGCAGAGAAAACGAGACTAAATACAAGAAATAAACACTACAAAACGCACTTATCAACTCCCCCACACTTAACCCTTACTCGCCCTCGAGTAAGCACATACTAACTACTAAACTAGCCGAGTGGGTATTAGCGCACCCTACGCCCTTTCAACTCACACGATAACACTTATTAGAGGACAAGTGCTATCCGCAAGGCAAGTGGGGTCTTGCGACAAAACTGTGGATGCAACCGGACACAAAACATATAAACAACAAACACACAAACAAACACACAAAAGGTTGCACCCAAAAGAAAAGAAATACCGCTTCCCTCAAACAAGCGGTGAAAGAAGCACCGGTTTAGGACTCAAGGCAAGTGTCAACGTTCCCAAGCTAGCAATACAAACCAAAATGGACAAAACCCTAATAGTATGACGACAAAGCAATAAAAACGTTGGTAACTTACCTCGGTTCCTCCTAACCTTCTAAGAACGTACCACGGGACGATCGGCGGGATGGAAAGTGATGAACCACGGTGTTAGTCGACACTGTAGGTAAGTGAGACCCCGCCCCCTTTAGCGAAGAGGCAAGAGGGTCGTCCTATGTCCGAAACCGCCTAACTAGTCCAAGTAAAAAGGAGGAAATAATTGCAAAATGAGGGAAGACCGACTAATGCCGCTATCATCCTTCCTAGGGACTCGGTCCTTTGGTAGGCTCTTCACGGCAAAAATCGGAAAAAGGCTTTTTTTGAGAGGTAGGGGTTATTTTTGTGAATCGGATTTTCTTTCGGCATTTTCTCTTTTCTTTTGCATTTTTGCCTTGTTTGTTGCCATGCCATTTCTTTTTCTTCTTTTCTATTTTCTTTTTGGCTTTTGTGCCTTTTCTTTTTCGTCTTTCTTTTCTTTCTTTCATTTTTTTTCTTTTTCTTTTCTTTGCCCTTTTGGCTTGATTTGATTGATAGGCATTTCTTATTGCAACAAGAAAGATGACTTCAACAATTTGCAAATTTATTTGTGTGGATATGTGTGGGAGGTAGGGTAATGGGTGAGTCGGGACGGGCCCTTCCCTTCTAACCCACAAAAAGTGGAGAACTTGGACTAATCAAACAATCCCGAACACGGTCACCTCAGGAACGGAACTCGGCAACCAAGGCCTTTTCACACCGTGGGTGGTCATAATGGTCAAAATGCAAATCCCGTAGTAAATCCCTAGTAAGCTAGGTGGACTCAAGGTAAAGGACCAACAAATTCATTGATTTAGGATCATTCTACTAGACTAAAGTCCAAGACTCGATTTATACCACTAAAAAGGGAAAGTAAACACTTCCACACTAGCCTCTAAACCGGGTTTTCAAAAACCATTTACACACAAGACACACAACAAAACACAAAACAAAGACTCAACGAAAACGAAAGAAAAAGAAACAAAAGCAACAAAAGAAGAACAACACAAAACAAACACATAGAGAACACAAACACCACCCCTATCTTCCAAATGAGCAACCAAATCAACCTCAAGCATTACAAAGTTCCACCCGAGCACACCGCATCACAATCTCCTCCAAACTCCACAAGAGATAAAGAAGAAAAAGGGATAAAGATGTTACCGGAAGTCTTGCAAGCTCTCCAAAGCTATCGGTGATTCAAGCAACCTATAAGGAAAAAGGGAGGCAAAACACGCACAACACAACAAATACACGATACAACGACAAAAAAGGAAAACACACAAAAGGAAAATCTTTTTGATTTTTATGAAAATTTTTCAAATTTTTAGGATTTTTAAAGATTTTTCGAAAAACTACAAAAATAAAACTAACTACGATAGAATATCGCTCCCCCACACTTAAGCCGAGCAATGTTCTCATGCTCGACCGTAGTGCATGGGAGCACAAAAGAAACTACGAAAATAAAGCTAGAAATCAAAAAGAAAAGTGGAGAAAAGGGTAGAAAGCGTCCGGCCGAGGTGTAGTCAAGTCACCATGGGCTGAGACAAGAAAAGATATGGAAGGGGGAAGAAAAATAAAAAGAAGGAAATAAAAGGAAATGGGAGGGGAGGGCTAGGTGTAATCAAGTCACCTAGCCCGGATTCCGCCCGATTTCCACTAATTTCTAACGATTAATCCTAAAAAAAAGAAAATAACTTAAATAAATAAATAGAAATAAAAACTAAGGAAAAGAATTACCAATTGTCATTTTGGATTTTGAAGTAACTCTTGACGTAATCACGTCGTCAAGAGCCACCGGGAGCAATCATCAAGGCCCCTAAGGCCACCCAATCGCCTCTTCATCATCGAGGCTAGTAATCACCGTCATCATCACCTCCATCACCATCATCATTATCATCACCGTCACCATCATCATCGTCATCATCGTCATCCTCATCACCCTCATCACCCTCGCCCATGTTCACATCCCAAGCGTCCTCCTCCTCGATCTCCTCATCGTTAATCACACCGCCACTAGTGCTAGGGTTACCGTGGCCTTGGAAGTATTCCGGTCTATACCACGATGGGAGGTTCCCTTGCGGGTTTATATACCCTTGCTGAGCTTGGAGGTGGTACCCGGGGTATTGGGCATAGTAGTCATCCCTCCTATGCTCATATTGCCCAAGATGTAGGGCATTAAGCATATCGGCCATAGAAACGTCGGCCGGGGCAAAGGGTAGACAAAGGGAGTGTAAGGTGCATACGGAGGGACGTTAATGAATGACGGGGGGGGGGGGGGGGGGGGGGGGTAGTAGTGTTGGGGTAGTGTAGCTTCTTGTTGTTGTTGTTGTTGTTGTTGTTGTTGTTGTGGTCGAGCCGAGAGTTGGGGACGAGCTGGAAGTGTATCGCACGGTAGGAGAAAGTGCGTCTGACCCCCCGTGCTCCAAAGGTACTTTCTAAGCCTATTATCATAATTAATCCATCAATGATACCTAGATAAACGGTCCTCATCTAATCTTGTGCCCCCCGGTACGGGGATTAAACCGTTCTCCCTAAATGTCGGACTCACCCTCTTGGCTAGATGAGTAACAAGCCCCCCAATTGTAATTTCTCTCAAATGCTTCCCCCCCTTGGCTATCTTCTCGAAATGCTTGGCTAGTGCAAGTGCGACGTCGGGGGTGAATCGTTGTTGCCTCTTTAAATTCAAGTACCCCCCGACTAAGGTTAGCTCTTGCCTAGTGTAGGTACCCGTCTCACACCTCCCGAAAATAGTACCCGCTACAAAACGCTGCCATATACGTATGACCGGGTGGTGGACAAGGCAACTAGACAAGTGTCTAAGATCCACAAGTGTGAGACCCGTGATACTACGCCATACGTCGGCCACATTAAAGTCATTGGGTACCCGACCATCGGTAACCTCCGGAATGCCGAAGAGCCCACCAAATTCGTCGAGGGTGTACATAAGGGATGTGTTATTGATTTGGAAATAAACTCGGTGCGGTCGGGATCTAATTTCGAGACGAAAGCTACTTAGGATCTCTAAAGTGAGTTGCCTATAGGTGAGCTCATGCATGTCGAATAGAACTTCCATACCCATCCCGACAAAGAATTCCCTACATTGGTCCAAAATTCCAAGCTTTCGAAGAATAATTTTGCATATGAATCTAGTTGGTTCGAGGGGCTTACCAAGGAGCTTGATAAATTTTTCCTTTTGCTCGTCCGACTCAAAAATCAGACTGGGAAACTCCGGGAGACGAGCAATTTCCTGCTCCTCAACCTCGACCATGGGCTCGGGCTCGGGCTGGGCTCTCGAACTCGAAGCATCCTTTCTTTTTCTGCTAATCACTGATCCCCCTCTCTTCTTTGGTGCCATATTGGATGATGAAGACTTAGAGTGATAGTATACCAAAAACAAAAATATTTTCTTCCCACAAATAAGAACTAAAACCCACCAAAAATACCTCAAAGAAGCTTAATATCGAAGAAATAAGCTACCCAAGTGAAGCTTAGCAAGACAAATCGAGTATTAGAAGAAATACCAATTTTCGGATTTTGAGAAAAATGGGCACAAAAACTCGATTTTTTTCAATTTTTGGGAGTTTTGAAGGTAGAGAATGGGTTTAGGATACTTATGGATGAGATAGAAATCGATTTTGTGAAGTTTTGGAAGTGATTTGGTGAAGTTTGGTGAAGAAATGGAGGATTAATGGTAATTTTGGGGTTAAGTTTTGAAAATGGGGGTTTTGAAGAGAGGTTGAAGATGAAGATTGGTAGAGTTGTGTTTAGTGATATGGGAATGTGTTGGGTTAATAGGAAGGTTGTAAGAGGGAAGGGATTGGGGCGGGTCCTCAATCGGGCGAACTGGACTCGAGGCAACGCCGTCCCGATCAGGAAGGAAAAATCCCGATCGGGTTTCCCTACCATCCCGAACGGGAAAGAAAAATCCCGATCGGGATGGGCTCACAGTAGACAGTCCAACTTGCACCTCCAACCCGAATGGGAAGGAAAAATCCCGATCGGGTTTTCCTACCATCCCGAACGGGAAGAAAAAATCCCGATCGAGATGGGCTCACAGTAGCCGCTCCAAATTGCACCTGCAACCCGAACGGGATGGAAAAATCCCGATCGGAATTTTTCACCATCCCGAACGGGAAGACCTTTTCTAGGTCGGGAAGAGTCTCCTAACCCTCTATAGCTCCCAAAAGCTCGTTCCAAGCTTCAAAAACCGACTTCCCTTCACACAATCCAAGCTCCAACAATTACCACTCCTTACTAGGAGACACTTCTACTTCACACCTATCACAATAAACTCAAATAACACATCAAATTCCCTCCCTCACAACGCTCATCAATCATCCAAACAATCAAGAAATTCACCAAACAAAACAAACTACAAGGGAAAGAGATATATACAAAGAGACGGTTCTTGTGGAACTCCGTCAAACCAATGTGGTACATTCTTCAATCTTTTTCAACAACCAAAACTAGTTCCATCTCCATCAAGGGCACGAAGGAACAAGTCGAAGGCCCTAGCAAAGTCTTCAATCAAGCTCGAGATATAACCGACCACATACCAAGGCTCTTCATGGCCTTGCCTTGATGTTCCCGGGGCATCCCGATCTTCCAAGTTCAACGACTTGAACTTGTACTTTTGGTCTTTGGGGACATACCCAAACGTCCACCGGTCTTCATGTGGCCCCAAGGGAGGCTCATCCTTCTCCTTGCTTTTCAACTTGTCATCAAGCCCATGATATGGGCACTCATCCTCTCCACTCTCGGAGTCATCATCGTCAAGTACATAGGAGTTCTTGTTCAAGCTTTGTCCCGATTCTCCCCCTAGATCGATGTCTTTCTTGGCTTGGATCATATTGCATGACTCATCATTAGTAGGCGAAGTGTTACCTTGGAGGTCAAACACTAGCTTCTCTTCGCCTAACTCGAAGGTGATCCTACCATTCTTCACATCGATCATAGCACCGGCGGTATGTAGAAATGGGCGCCCAAGAATAATGGGAGTGATTGCATCTTCCCGCATATCGAACACGATGAAGTCAACCGGAATGAAGAACTTACCGATTCTCACCGGCACATCCTCTAGCACCCCCAATGGTCGGTTGAATGAACTATCGGCCATTTGGAGTGTGATAGAAGTACTTTTAAGTTCCTTCATCCCAAGTCGGCAACAAATAGAATAAGGAATGATGCTCACACTCGCACCCAAATCACATAATGCTCTTTCGATCTTGTAGTGGCCTATGGTGCAAGGGATCGAAAATCTACCAGGATCCTTCAACTTTGGAAGCGTAGAACCTTGAATGAGCTCGCTCACCACTCTTGTGAACGCAATGGTCTCTTCCTTGTCGACGGATCTCTTCCTAGCCAATATTTCTCTCATAAATTTTCCATATGCCGGGATTTGGGTAAGTAGCTCGGTGAATGGGACATTAACATCCAATTTTTTCACAATACTAAGGAACTTGTCATATTGAGAGTCTACCTTGGTCTTCATTTGCCTTGTTGGGTAAGGCAACTTGATTTGGATCTTGTTTTGCTCAATAGGGGTGGACTCTTCAAAGGACACTTTCCTTTTACCCTTGTCTTTTGCTTGAAGTGGGGGAGGCTTGTCTTGTTGGGGTTTCTCAATCTCCCATAAGACTTGCTCCTCCATTGGATTATCAAAGCTTGAGCTCTCTTGAGTTGGATGTGTCATTTTCCTTGTCGGTTCTTGCATTGGCTCTTGCTCACTAGGAAATTGAGGGGAGTCATAAGATGTACCTCTCCTTGTGGTGATGGCATTTACATGCTCAAATTTTGGTGTTTCACCTTGAGAAGGTAGTTGCCCTTTTTGTCTTGAGGAGCACCCCGAAGCAAGTTGAGATACTTGAGTTTCAAGCATCTTCATACGGGCATCTCTTGTCGTGTTTTCCCCTTGAATATAAGCAAAGAGCTCTTGGTGGTTTCTTGTTATGTCCATTTGACTCTTTTGCATATCCATCATAGATTTTTGAATGTCGAATCCCCGAGGTGGAGATGATGGATTATGCGGAGTATCGGTGAGGGCTAATGGAGTACCATAGTCATGAATAGGAGATCGACTCCTAGGCTTGCTTTCTTGACGGTTAGCTTGAGTTGCTTGTTGTTGATGGTTCCCTTGGAACCCATGAGAATTGCCTTGATTAAGGCCATTGTTGTGGTTTTGTTGTCTTTGGAAATTTTGGTTTCCTTGGAAACCGCCTTGATTGAAGTTCCCTTGTTGGAACCCTTGATTGTTGTTGAATGAACCTTGGTTACTTTGCTTGAAGTTGTTGAAAGGCCTTGAGTTTCCTTGGTAACCTTGGTTGTTGTCCCTTAAGGGAGGTGGAACATAAGGACGATGTTGTTGCTGGTGTTGAAAAGCTTGTTGTTGAGGGACTTGATTGGAAGCTTGGTATTGATTAGAGTAGGAGGCACCTTGCTTGAACGCTTGAAAAGTATTCACTTGCTCAATACTTCCTCTACAATTCATAGGGTCATGACCAACGATTCCACAAGTGTCACACATGCCATAATAAGGCAGAGGAGGTGCAAAACTCAAAGCATTCACTTCATGAATTGAGGCTTGGTTGGAGGAACTAATGCTTTGAACTTGAGTGAGGTGACCTTGGAGCTTCTTGTCAATGGTCTCCATGTGTGTCTTCAATTGAGCTCCAAGGTCAATGCTTAATTGAGTTATAGCATCAACCTCTTGCCTACCTCCTCGATTTGCCTTCCTAGGCCTAGAATACTGCGAATTATGCACCGTCATCTCTTCGATTCTCGCCCATGTTTGGTCATCATCGACCTCGGTGAACCTACCATTGGAGCCCATGTTCAGTATAGTTCTTGAGTCCTCATAAAGACCATTCCAAAATTGTTGGACAAAGAACCATTGTGAGAGTCCATGATGAGGGCATGATCTAACCAAAGACTTAAACCGCTCCCAAGCTTCATATAGGCTCTCTTCATCCCGTTGTTGGAAACCGGTGATGGAGGCCCTAAGCAAATTAGTCTTCTCCGGAGGGTAGAAAGTTTGGTAGAATGCCAATGCAAGCTTTTTCCAAGTGTCGATGCCATGGTTGCCCTATCTAGACTCTTAATCCATTGCTTCGCTTTTCCAATTAATGAGAATGGAAACAAAACCCATCGGATTTGATCTTGTGTAACCCCGGGTTGAGAGATAGCGTCGCAATAATCGGAGAAAGTCTCCATGTGTTGGTGCGGGTCTTCGGTGGGCAAACCACTAAATTGGTTCCTCTCCACAAGTTGGATGAAGTGAGTCTTGGCCGTAAAATTTCCGGCATAAGCGGCCGGTAGAGCATTGGGTCCCGAGAAGACGTCTTCTGTGAATGTAGAGTGGGATGAAAATTTTGGCATTATTGGATGTAAGGGAGATGGTGGTGAAGACGGAGTTGAAGTAGATGTAGAGGGGGAACGAGGAGAAGAATATCCAAAGGGATTGGTGAAATTCCCTTCGGCCGTCTCTTGAAATGCTTGCTCAAAATCGTTTCCTTGAGCTTGCTCTTGATGAGTATTGCTTGCACTTGGTTGAGAGATCCTAACCCGGTTAATCGTCTGTTGGCGAAAAGCTCGAAAAAGCCTCTCCGGCTCTGGATTAAAGAGAAAGAATTCGCCTCCCCGCCTAGGCATACACTACACACTAGAACAAACGTGAGACCACCTAGTGCTTTATGAGCACTAGGTAGCGACAATAAACAAGCACAATCGAGATACAAAGAGAAAAAGAAGAAATAAAACTAAGGAAGCAAGAAAAACTAGAGAATATTCACAAGAGATGATAGAAGGGCACAAAGAAGAGTAACTAAGTCTAGAAATAAGCAAACAAAGTCTAAACAATGCACCGTCCCCGGCAACGGTGCCAAATTGATGATGGAATTTGTCGTGGATCCCACCGCCAAATAACTAACCAACTAGCACCTAACGGTAGTTAGGGTAAGTCGGGTCGTGTCCACGGAGACGGTGTTGCAAGGTTTAGATTAAGTCAGCCTAAAACGAGACTAAATCACCAAACAAACACAAAGAAACAATAAATGGAAAACTATTGTGGAGGAGAGGTAAAAACTAGACTAATGATGAACTAGGCAAAAACAATGCAAAACAATGCTAGTGATCGAATTAAAAAGTAAACTAGAATAAACGATGACTAACTAATAAGATGAAATCAAATACGGAAGGAAGTGGGTTAGGTCGGGTTCATAAGAATAGTAGGGTGACTTGGGTGGTCAAGGGTATGGGTGTTTCCTAGTGCTAGAGTCGGTCCGGGCTCTCGCTACTTAGACCGATGTCAAGGTGAGTCCGGGCTCTCGCAACTTAGACTCTAATCGAGGGATGTCCGGGCTCTCGCAACTTAGACTATCCTCAACATGACCACAAACAAGACAAACAATGAGTAGAGGAAGACTAGCATGAGAAGCATGGCCACTACAACTCATACAAGCATATCAACAAACACATGGTGTGCCAAATGTGTGACTAACAACAAAGATTCACCCTTTACCCCCAATCAAACCCTAATCATCCATAATCTACCCTTAATCCCCCTACTAACCCACAAGAAGACTACTCACACATATTCAAACTAACTACAACAATGAAAAGATAAAACAACATCATAACCCTAACATCCATTATCAAGAACAATAAGAACAATAACAATAAACACTAAGTAAAGATTCAAACTTGAGTAAATAACAATAAACAAGAGAAAGGAAAGTTATACCAACAAGAGGATGATGAAAAAGATTCAAACTTGCATTAATAGGAAACTCAAATAATCTCCAAGGTTGTCAATCTTGGATGAGTCTTCAAGCAACTTCTTAATACAAGAACTAACTATAACTATAACTAGATTAAACTAAGATTAACTAAAGATTAAGAGAGATTAATTAGGGTTTACAAATCTTAAGAGAGGCCTAAGAGAGTCTAGGGTAAGGTAAGATACATAAACAATACAAGAGGGAAGTATTTATAGGGTTCCATAAGTGAGAGGAATAAAAGAAGGAGGCGGAACAGAGACTGGGTCATTCCCGATCGGGAATGGGAAATCCCGATCGGGAAGAAATGATGGTCCCGATCGGGAATATGCGATCCCGATCGGGAATGCTTGACAGTGAGCAGCTATTCTTGCACTTCATTCCCGATCGGGTTCACGAATTCCCGATCGGGATGAGTCTTGTTTAGCTCTTCCTCGACTCCTTGTCGATGCTCGGTGCTTGGGGAGTCGCCGAATCATCGTTGCTTCTCCTCTTGGGTTCCATACATGTCGGAAACGAGTTGAATCGTTCCGTTTCTTCGAGATGACCCCTAGGAACCTGAAATAATCTAGAAGAAGCATAAGTCGTCCCCAAAATCGCCCTAAGGAGCGATTTCAGCAGAGAAAACGAGACTAAATACAAGAAATAAACACTACAAAACGCATACGTTGATAAGTGCGTTTTCACGTTTATGGCGTAGTATCACGGGTCTCACACTTGTGGATCTTAGACACTTGTCTAGTCGCCTTGTCCACCACCCGGTCATACGTATATGGCAGCGTTTTGTAGTGGGTACTATTTTCGGGAGGTGTGAGACGGGTACCTACACTAGGCAAGAGCTAACCTTAGTCGGGGGGTACTTGAATTTAAAGAGGCAACAACGATTCACCCCCGATGTCGCACTTGCACTAGCCAAGCATTTCGAGAAGATAGCCAAGGGGGGGAAGCATTTGAGAGAAATTACATTGGGGGGCTTGTTACTCATCTAGCCAAGAGGGTGAGTCCGACAATTAGGGAGGACGGTTTAATCCCCGTACCGAGGGGCACAAGATTAGATGAGGACCGTTTATCTAGGTATCATCGATGGATTAATTATGATAATAGGCTTAGAAAGTACCTTTGGAGCACGGGGGGTCAGACGCACTTTCTCCTACCGTGCGATACACTTCCGGCCCTTGCGCCTTTGCAACGGTCCGCCGTGCCGGTTCAAGAACCAAATCTTTTATTGCCTTTTATCGGAAGTGATCAAGGTGCCTCTTCCTCCCATGGACCCCGACCACGAGCTCGTCCCCAACTCCCGGCTCGACCACAACAACAACAACAAGCTACACTACCCCAACACTACTACCCCACCCCCCCGTCATTCATTAACGTCGCTCCGTATGCACCTTACACTCCCTTTGTCTACCCTTCGCCCCCGGCCGACCTTTCTATGGCCGCTATGCTTAATGCCCTACATCTTGGGCAATATGAGCATAGGATGGATGACTACTATGCCCAATACCCCGGGTACCACCTCCTAGCTCAGCAAGGGTATATAAACCCGCAAGGGAACCTCCCATCGTGGTATAGACCGGAATACTTCCAAGGCCACGGTAACCCTAGCACTAGTGGCGGTGTGATTAACGATGAGGAGATCGAGGAGGAGGACGCTTGGGATGTGAACATGGGCGAGGGTGATGAGGGTGATGAGGATGACGATGATGACGATGATGATGGTGGAGATGATGATGGTGACGGTGATGATAATGATGATGGTGATGGAGGTGATGATGACGGTGATTACTAGCCTCGATGATGAAGAGGCGATTGGGTGGCCTTAGGGGCCTTGATGATTGCTCCCGGTGGCTCTTGACGACGTGATTACGTCAAGAGTTACTTCAAAATCCAAAATCACAATTGGTAATTCTTTTCCTTAGTTTTTATTTCTATTTATTTATTTAAGTTATTTTCTTTTTTTTAGGATTAATCGTTAGAAATTAGTGGAAATCGGGCGGAATCCGGGCTAGGTGACTTGATTACACCTAGCCCTCCCCTCCCATTTCTTTTTATTTCCTTCTTTTTATTTTTCTTCCCCCTTCCATATCTTTTCTTGTCTCGGCCCATGGTGACTTGACTACACCCCGGCCGGACGCTTTCTACCCTTTTCTCCACTTTTCTTTTTGATTTCTAGCTTTATTTTCATAGTTTCTTTTGTGCTCCCATGCACTACGGTCGAGCATGAGGACATTGCTCGGCTTAAGTGTGGGGGAGCGATATTCTATCGTAGTTAGTTTTATTTTTGTAGTTTTTCGAAAAATCTTTAAAAATCCTAAAAATTTGAAATTTTTTCATAAAAATCAAAAAGATTTTCCTTTTGTGTGTTTTCCTTTTTTGTCGTTGTATCGTGTATTTGTTGTGTTGTGCGTGTTTTGCCTCCCTTTTTTCTTATAAGTTGCTTGAATCACCGATAGCTTTGGAGAGCTTGCAAGACTTCCGGTAACATCTTTATCCCTTTTTCTTCTTTATCTCTTGTGGAGTTTGGAGGAGATTGTGATGCGGTGTGCTCGGGTGGAGCTTTGTAATGCTTGAGGTTGATTTGGTTGCTCATTTGGAAGATAGGGGTGGTGTTTGTGTTCTCTATGTGTTTGTTTTGTGTTGTTCTTCTTTTGTTGCTTTTGTTTCTTTTTCTTTCGTTTTCGTTGAGTCTTTGTTTTGTGTTTTGTTGTGTGTCTTGTGTGTAAATGGTTTTTGAAAACCCGGTTTAGAGGCTAGTGTGGAAGTGTTTACTTTCCCTTTTTAGTGGTATAAATCGAGTCTTGGACTTTAGTCTAGTAGAATGATCCTAAATCAATGAATTTGTTGGTCCTTTACCTTGAGTCCACCTAGCTTACTAGGGATTTACTACGGGATTTGCATTTTGACCATTATGACCACCCACGGTGTGAAAAGGCCTTGGTAGCCGAGTCCCGTTCCTGAGGTGACCGTGTTCGGGATTGTTTGATTAGTCCAAGTTCTCCACGTTTTGTGGGTTAGAAGGGAAGGGCCCGTCCCGACTCACCCATTACCCTACCTCCCACACATATCCACACAAATAAATTTGCAAATTGTTGAAGTCATCTTTCTTGTTGCAATAAGAAATGCCTATCAATCAAATCAAGCCAAAAGGGCAAAGAAAAGAAAAAGAAAAAAAAATGAAAGAAAGAAAAGAAAGAAGAAAAAGAAAAGGCACAAAAGCCAAAAAGAAAATAGAAAAGAAGAAAAAGAAATGGCATGGCAACAAACAAGGCAAAAATGCAAAAGAAAAGAGAAAATGCCGAAAGAAAATCCGATTCACAAAAATAACCCCTACCTCTCAAAATAAGCCTTGAAGAGCCTACCTAAGGACCGAGTCCCTAGGAAGGATGATAGCGGCATTAGTCGGTCTTCCCTCATTTTGCAATTATTTCCATCTTTTTACTTGGACTAGTTAGGCGGTTTCGGACATGGGACGACCCTCTTGGCTCTTCGCTAAAGGGGGCGGGGTCTCACTTACCTACAGTGTCGACTAACACCGTGGTTCATCACTTTCCATCCCGCCGATCGTCCTGTGGTACGTTCTTAGAAGGTTAGGAGGAACCGAGGTAAGTTACCAACGTTTTTATTGCTTTGTCGTCATACTATTAGGGTTTTGTCCATTTTGGTTTGTATTGCTAGCTTGGGAACGTTGACACTTGCCTTGAGTCCTAAACTGGTGCTTCTTTCACCGCTTGTTTGAGGGAAGCGGTATTTCTTTTCTTTTGGGTGCAACCTTTTGTGTGTTTGGTTGTGTGTTTGTTGTTTATATGTTTTGTGTCCAGTTGCATCCACAGTTTTGTCGCAAGACCCCACTTGCCTTGCGGATAGCACTTGTCCTCTAAGTGTTATCGCGTGAGTTGAAAGGGCGTATGGTGCGCTAATACCCACTCGGCTAGTTTAGTAGTTAGTATGTGCTTACTCGAGGGCGAGTAAGGGTTAAGTGTGGGGGAGTTGATAAGTGCGTTTTGTAGTGTTTATTTCTTGTATTTAGTCTCGTTTTCTCTGCTGAAATCGCTCCTTAGGGCGGTTTTGGGGACGACTTATGCTTCTTCTAGATTATTTCAGGTTCCTAGGGGTCATCTCGAAGAAACGGAACAATTCAACTCGTTTCCGACGCGTATGGAACCCAAGAGGAGAAGCAACGATGATTCGGCGACTCCCCGAACACCGAGCATCGACAAGGAGTCGAGGAAGAGCTAAACAAGACTCATCCCAATCGGGAATTCGTGAACCCGATCGGGAATGAAGTGCAAGAATAGCTGCTCACTGTCAAGCATTCCCGATCGGGATTGCATATTCCCGATCGGGACCATCATTTCTTCCCGATCGGGATTTCCCATTCCCAAACGGGAATGACCCAGTCTCTGTTCCGCCTCCTTCTTTTATTCCTCTCACTTACAGAACCCTATAAATACTTCCCTCTTGTATTGTTTATATATCTTACCTTACCCTAGACTCTCTTAGGCCTCTCTTAAGATTTGTAAACCCTAATTAATCTCTCTTAATCTTTAGTTAATCTTAGTTTAATCTAGTTATAGTTAGTTCTTGTATTAAGAAGTTGCTTGAAGACTCATCCAAGATTGACAACCTTGGAGATTATTTGAGTTTCCTATTAATGCAAGTTTGAATCTTTTTCATCATCCTCTTGTTGGTATAACTTTCCTTTCTCTTGTTTATTGTTATTTACTCAAGTTTGAATCTTTACTTAGTGTTTCTTGTTATTGTTCTTATTGTTCTTGATAATGGATGTTAGGGTTATGATGTTGTTTTATCTTTTCATTGTTGTAGTTAGTTTGAATATGTGTGAGTAGTCTTCTTGTGGGTTAGTAGGGGGATTAAGGGTAGATTATGGATGATTAGGGTTTGATTGGGGGTAAAGGGTGAATCTTTGTTGTTAGTCACATATTTGGCACACCATGTGTTTGTTGATATGCTTGTATGAGTTGTAGTGGCCATGCTTCTCATGCTAGTCTTCCTCTACTCATTGTTTGTCTTGTTTGTGGTCATGTTGAGGATAGTGTTGATGATAGTCTAAGTTGCGAGAGCCCGGACATCCCTCGATTAGAGTCTAAGTTGCGAGAGCCCGGACTCACCTTGACATCGGTCTAAGTAGCGAGAGCCTGGACCGACTCTAGCACTAGGAAACACCCATACCCTTGACCACCCAAGTCACCCTACTATTCTTATGAACCCGACCTAACCCACTTCCTTCCGTATTTGATTTCATCTTATTAGTTAGTCATCGTTTATTCTAGTTTACTTTTTAATTCGATCACTAGCATTGTTTAGCATTGTTTTAGCCTAGTTCATCATTAGTCTAGTTTTTACCTCTCCTCCACAATAGTTTTCCATTCATTGTTTCTTTGTGTTTTTTTGGTGATTTAGTCTCGTTTTAGGCCGACTTAATCTAAACCTTGCAACACCGTCTCCGTGGACACGACCCGACTTAGCCTAACTACCGTTAGGTGCTAGTTGGTTATTTATTTGGCGGTGGGATCCACGACAAATCCCACCATCCATTTATAATAAGTGTAAAGAATTGAATAGATAAGAGGGGTAGAATGGTTTGGTTTGGGTACTTAATAAGACTTAGGAGTCTCTACTTTTGTATTAGCTGGGGTCAAGCTAGTAACTTAAACACTTACTCAACAAATTTCAATCAATCCATTGTACTCCCTCTGTTCCGTTTGATTATTTATATTCGTTTTTTCACACTTGTCAATGCACGTTTTCTTTTGTTTATATGTTTAGTTACGTATTTCTAAAAATTATAAAATTTGATACTCCCTCCGATTTTTATTTATCTTCCCATTTGACTTTTGGGTGAAAAATAAGGTGTAGGAATGTGTGGCTCAAAAGAGAAGAATGATGAGAGAGAAATGTAAGGGTAATTCTAGACAACATGTTGATGACCCAAAATAGAAATAGGAAAGAAAGAGTGTTTCAGCCCTATAAGGAAACAGAGAAAAACAATTAAAATCGGAGGGAGTATTTATAACGTACTCGATTAGACAATTTAAACGAAATCTCACATGACTATATTTTATCTTATACTGTTATACTCCATCCGTATCTATATGTTCGTCCACTTTCAATATAATACCCCACTCATATATTAAACAAAGTGGACGAACATATTAGACGATTAGCAAAAAAACCCTAATTAGCAAAAAAAACCCTAGCAGCAGACAATTTCTTGGAGACTATGACGAGGAAGAAGACGAACAAAAGTGTTCGGAGGCCAATCGTGACAAAGAAGCAACAACAACAAGATTGGGATGATGATACTAGCACTGATGATGACACGATTGTGGAAAATACTCCCATGCACGTTCTCCAAAAGACTCCTATAATTAACGTGGCTGCGCCCTTTGACAAGGGCTTAGACGCAGATTTGGTGAACTTCAATGATGAGACAGAAGAGGGGGAGATTCCGCAGGATCCTAATGCAGGAGGGTCCTGCTTGAGAAAGGAGGATCGAAAGTCTACCGTTGTAGAAGGAGAGGAAGAGTTTATTCAAATATCGCACGAGGAAGTCGCTGACGAACTTGAGTACTGGAAATCTTCAGTCTACTGCTTCGTCATGGGGGCTAACCCACCTTGGACAGTAATCGAAGGGTTTATCAGGAGAATTTGGAAAAATTATGATGTTGACAAATTGTCCTTTCTTCCTAATGGCATTTTCATCGTCAGGTTAAAGTCTTTGGCTAAGAAAGAAGAGGTCCTTAATTTGGGACATACTATGTTTGACAATAAGCCGCTAATTGTCAAAGACTGGAACCCCGATGAGAAGATAACTAAGGAGGGAGTGGAGACTGTACCCGTGTAGATTCAGTTTGCTGATCTTCCGCTGAAGTTTTTGGGAAAAGCGCTTCCTAGGCTGGCAGGCTTAGTGGGTAGATTTATCAAACTGGATGGAGCTACGGCGTCCAAAACCCGTTTGGGTTATGTGAGAGCTATGGTGGAGGTAAAACTTGGACAAATCTTTAAAGAGGTTATTAAGTTCAAAGATGAGCATGGAAAGGTGATTGAAATTAAAGTGGTTTATGAATGGAAGCCTACATTATGCTCTAAATGCAACAATTATGAGCATGAAAAGAACCAGTGTAAAAAAGAGGAGCCAAAACAGGTTGCACCAACAACAAGAAGTGGCCAAGGGCATATCCAGCCAAAAGCAATCCTTAAACATTACAACCGGAACATGAATGTGCAGGAGAAGGGGCAAAACTCAGGTGCCTCCCCTACTAAGGTCATGGTGGAATCAAGGAGCAGTAAAGATGTGTCATTCTTGCAAATGTTAACTAGAGGAAGCCCCGGGAAAAAGCAGAATGTTGGGAAAGACGTTCCCTCCGTACAGGTTTCTAATGTTTAAAGGCCATAAAATAGGAGTTTGGAATGTACGGGGCATGAACGATAAAAATAAGCAACGTACAATAAGTGAGTTTCTTAATAAACAACAAGTCGATGTCTTTGGGTTACTAGAGACTAAAATAAAAAATAATAGTATGAATAATATTACTCTCTGTATCATCGACAATTGGTCTATTACTACCAATTCTCGCTGTGTCGTTGGGGGTAGGATTTGGGCAATCTGGAATCCGATTAAGGTGACGGTGCAAGTTTTGGATGTCTTTGATCAAGCTATCCATTTGCTAGTTGCTGACAATGGGGCGCATTATTGGCTCACGTTGGTTTATGCATTCAACTCAGTTGATGGTAGAGAGTCGCTGTGGCAAAAATTGAGAGAGTACGCAAGGAACATTTCAGGTGCGTGGGTGGTTACTGGGGACTTTAATACGATCCTTAGTGCTGCGGAATGTCTTGGAGGTAATAGCACGGAGACTGAAATGCGACCCTTTAGGGACTGTCTTCTCGATTGTCAACTTGAGGATAGTCCTTCGGCGGGGGCTTGGTTTACGTGGAACAACAAACAGAGGAGGGAGGATAGGGTATATAGCCGTCTCGATAGGTGTTTGGTCAACAAACAGTGGGTGGAGTCTTTTCCTGAGGGATACGCGCACTTTCTTCCGGAGGGAACGTTTGATCACTGTCCCTATATCATTCACGTGGACAGGTCAGTGACTACGAAAAGAAGATCGTTTAAATATCAAAACATGTGGACTTCGAATTCGTGTTTTTTGGAGGTGATTTGTAGTAGCTGGGAAGAGGGTGTTAGGGGCACCTATATGTTCCAATTGGTGAACAAGTTAAAACGGCTTAAGAAGGGCCTTAGGACGTTGAATTCTGAAGCTTTCGGGGACATAGAGAACAGGTGCCGCCAAAAAGAATTTCAACTGGATCAATTGCAAGCTGAAGTGCAACGTGATCCACATAATGAAGGAGTGAAAGAACAAGAATGGGCATGCCACCAGGAGGTACTTATGCTGCCGCAGAACTGTCGTGGATTTCTGATGCAAAAGTCTAAAATTAATTGGGCTTTGGATGGGGATCAGAATACAGCCTTATTTCATTATTTTCTTAGGAAAAGACGAGCACAGAATAGAGTCATGGTTATTGAGAACTCAAGGGGAGAGGAATGTAGTTCGTCTGAGTCAATTCAACAAGCTTTTTTGGAGTTCTATACTAGTCTATTGGACACTTCTGCCCCTACAATTCCTGTGCAAACGGAGATAGTTCAATTGGGTAAGGTCTGCAATCAAGATCATTGGAATATCCTTCTCAATCCAGTGACTTCTCAGGAGGTCAAAGATGCGTTATTCAATATTCACAAAGATAAGGCCCCTGGACCTGACGGTTTCTCTAGTCAGTTTTTTAAGGATGCCTGCGACATCGTGGGTAATGATGTTGTGGCTGCGGTTAAGGATTTTTTTGCCTCCGGTAGATTACTTAAGCAGCTGAATGCTACTAATATCACTCTTATTCCTAAAGTGGAGAGGCCGACGACTGTGGGTCAATTTCGTCCTATTTCTTGTTGCAATGTTGTGTACAAGTGCATTTCTAAATTATTATGTAACAGAATGAGGTTGGTGTTACCTGATATCATTAGCCCACAGCAGGGAGGGTTTGTTGAAGGAAGGAATATACTAGAGAATGTCCTTATTTGTCAAGACCTGGTGCGGTTGTATAGTAGAAAAGCTGTTTCCCCAAGATGCCTTATGAAGATTGATATTCAGAAAGCCTACGATAGTGTTGAGTGGGATTTTCTGCATCAAATGTTGGATGCCCTTAATTTTCCACCAGCTTTTACCAAACTGGTGTTAGAATGTGTTAGGACCGTTAGCTATTCACTTAACCTCAACGGTGATAACTTTGGATTTTTTCAGGGAAAAAGAGGTCTACGCCAGGGGGACCCCATATCCCCCCTTCTTTTTACCATCTGTATGGAATACCTGTCTAGAACCCTTCATTATGCGACGACCACGTTCAGGTTCAAGTATCACCCTAAATGTGCCTCTATGAAGCTTTGCCATTTATTATTTGCGGATGACCTGCTTCTTTTTTGTAAGGGCGACCTGGATTCTATAAACGTCTTGATGAGAGCTTTTGCGACGTTTACCAAAACTTCGGGGCTGACTATGAGTATTGGGAAGTCCAGCCTTTATTGTGCGGGCATGACGAATAGTCAAAAGGAAGATGCTCTTAATAGTACTGGATGTGCGGTCGGGTCTATGCCTTTCCGGTATCTTGGTATTCCCATTCAAACTACTAAACTTACTAAAGCTGGCTGCTCCAAATTGGTTGAGAAAATCACTGGTAGAATAAGACGATTGGGGACTAAGAAGATGTCTTATGCAGGTCGACTTATTCTAGTTCAATCTGTACTGTCACAGGTCCATGTATATTGGGCGATGGTGTTTCTGCTACCTAAATGCGTGCTGGCCAGAATTGACTTAATCTGCAGATTGTTCTTGTGGGACGGGACTGATACTTACCAAAGGGTTCCGCTAGTAGCTTGGGAGAGAGTGTGTGTCCCTAGAAAGGAGGGAGGGTTAGGGCTGAGACAACTGATCTGCTGGAACACACCTGCGATTGGCAAATTGGTGTCGTGGGTTTTTGAACAAAAGGAAAGACTGTGGGTTTTCTGGGTTCAGCATTTCCATCTTATGGGCCGGAATTGGGTTGATTACAAGGCTGGGTCTAATGCTTCGTGGAGTTGGAAGAAAATATGTGACGTTAAAGAGCTTTTAAAGTCTAACTTTCAGAACGAGCATTGGCGAGGAGATACCAAACTCTATTCCATTGCTGCATGCTGACTATGAGCTGTTACGCAGGAAGGAGCAGAAGGTGGAGTGGGCTCCAATGGTCTGGTGCTCTATGTCACTACCAAAGCATCAATTCTTAATGTGGTTGGCTGTTAGGGATGCCTTCAATACTCGGAACAAACTCTACAGGTTGGGTATATCAAACTCGAATAAGTGTTGTTTGTGTGAGCTTGTTCCTGAGACTACAACCCACCTATTCTTCCAGTGTGACTATAGTGTGCAATTGATGGCTTTGCTGCAGTTGTGGTTTGGTTTTCCCTTACCTTCCTAACTGCAGTTCGCGAATAATCGGGTTGGAGTGAAGAAAGAGGTGAGCGGGGCAGTGTGCACTGCTGCAATTCATGGCATATGGTGGCAGCGAAATCGGGGACGTGTTGACAGTAGCATTATTAGGCCACAGATCCTGTTTACTCAATTGAAATTCAGTTTGTGTGTTCGAATAAGGATTTTTTGGTCAAAATAGAATGAGTCATATTGAGAGGAATTGGCTCTTAAGCTTGTTATAGACCACCTTGATGGTGCCTTCATGTACTTATAATTTTTTTATTCTTAATACAACTTACATTTTACCAAAAAAAAAAGAAGTTACATTGACAATTTCATTCGCCTATGAATAATGCCCAAAAAGTAAATGCAAACAATTAACTGGAACGGAGGGAGTATTTGTTATAACGATTAACTATATTAAAAATAGAATTGCAAAGTTTATAGTATTTCTTTTAAGTTAAAAGATTGTAGCTTAAAAAAATGATAAGATGTGTTAAGGTAATAGTACACTAGTATAGGTCCTGTGTATAATTACGGAGTAATAAATTTCTTTTATATTGTAGTATATTTCAGTTTAGACTAGTTCTAAATCCATGCCTACGCACGGTTTTTTAATTATTTTTCTTTATAAAAGAGTTTAGTGACTTGATAAAATTATATTCCATTCATCTAAACCAATTGTTTACACTTGTATTTTTTAGTGTTTCCGTTAATCGTTTACCTCTCTGTTTTTACGTAAATTTTACTCATTATTTTTTGTTTTAAAACGTAATAAAAGCAATTTTTATCTCACTACCTTATATTTTTGTATAAATAAAATGTTGCGGAGTACATTTTATTATGACAGAGAGGGGTATAAAATTGGTAATATGTTCAGTCATATTATAGATACGATATATTGTTCACGTTTTCATCTTCTTTATATTTGTCATCCATAAAATGATTCACTATAAGAAGTATATCTATCAAAGGGTCAGATCATGTCCACTTAGCACACATAATAGTGTCCGAATATAGGTACGAAAAATATTGGATGCCTTGATTTTTACCTATTTTAGGTCTTTTTTTTACTCTATTTTAGACGTATTCAACATTAATATTCTTATCATATCCTCCCTCCCCTTCACTAAGATGTTCCAAATTTTTAGGAAAATTCACTAAGATGTTCCACTTTTCTTTTTAGTATATATTTTGTGGTTCCTATTATTTGTGATCTCACTTTCTTTTCTTCACATTCATTTTCCTTCATATATTCCCTCCTAAAAAATTTCTCAAAAGTGAATATGGAAAGATCATAGAGAAGGGGAGGGAGTACTACGTATATTGCTTATCGTACCTACTTGAAAAGATTACACGAAACTTTGTAGATTTAGCGTTTAGTATAGAATTTTTGAGAATTTTTTAATTAGAAAATAATCATGTCAAATTTCAATTCGACTCGCAAACCTTTCCCATCTTTAGGTCAAGATCCTAAAATTTTGACCCACGAACCGTTTGGCTCAAACCTGAAATGATTCGTTAATTTAGGATAAAAGCCCGGGTTAACCCGTTTGTCGATGACGTGTCATTAAAAAGTAATTAAAATAATTATTAAAAATTTATTAAATTTAATATTGTAAATCACTACAAAAAAAAAAAATTTATACCATTTAATGAGAAGATAACAAAATAATATAGTTTTTATAATTTTTTAATTGTAAATACGGTAAGTATTTTAATTTAAATACATTACCGACATCAAATATGATTGATACTAGTTTTGATACCCGTGCGATGCACAGGTGCAACAATAACGTTATACTCCCTCCAATACACTATGATTTAGCCACTTATTATTTTAATCCCTCACATTTGAATAAAAGTGGGTAAATCATATTGGGTTGGAGGGAGTAATACAATTGTCAAATGATCAGCTAATTACCATCTTTCTTAATCCTGGTAATTTAATCTGATCCTCAACCATGTTATTACAATCTACTAACCGTGTTTCACTAATATTATGCTACGTCGGCAGACTTGGTCAATGAATAGTACATATCGAGGCCCTTCCACTTACTTGAACCCCAGTTCGACGGTTCCTAGAACCAAAATGAAAAACCTTTAATTTGGGTTGGCCCTTTAGGAGCATAAACATATGATATCACACATTAACTATGCCATATAATCTGAATCTATCCTATCATGATAATTTTTTACTTTTAAAAGGGTAAAAACAAAATTAGGCGTTCAAAACTATTTATAACCCGTATTCTAACCATAACCGGATCCATAAACAATATTTGACCGAGCTCGCCCAACAGGTCTACTGCCTACATTAGTATATGTGTAAAACAAATTATGTTCATCAAAATACCATTACTTGTGTCTATCAGCAATATTAATATGTTTGTGGTAACTCATATGGAACATTGAGTTTATCTATGTCTTTACTGTCTAACCATTTGACTTTCCGCATTGAACATATTTGTATGTATGCTATCACATCGCTCTAAATTCGACCCGATCCGCAAACCCATTCTACCCCACTTGTTTATAGAGTCATGAATCTGTTTTTCTTACCCAAATCTTAAGGATGTGGTAGGATAACAAAATGAGAGAGAAAGCTAAAGGTCGGAAAATGGAAAGAGAGAAGGGAAAGGGAAGGGGAGGGAGAATGGAGATGATACATTTTCCCTTAAAATTTTGCCTATTTTGGAAGTGAAATATTTTGCATTGGATGAGAGAAATGGAGGAATCCATTTTACTTTCACCTACAAATACATTCGTCCCATTTTTTTTTTATCTGGCGAGACTGGGGATGTGTATCTCTCCCAACCCAGGAAGTTGGGGGTGTGTAGACACCCACATTTGAGAGCCAGATGTCTATAGCAGTTTCCAACAAACACCCGATGATGATCGGACGCAAACGTGCTTTACATACTCAAATATGGGCTCAAAATCGTTAGTATTTGGCTTGGGCTTTTTACGAAGTATAAATCTCATAAAACTGACCTCAAATTCAGGCCCAGTGGGTCATTTCCAATCAAATAAGACTAATTTGGGTCAAAAGCGACATCGGAAATAAAACCGTCTTTTAGCGACCGGGTCAAACCCCGGTCAAAGTCATTTCCGAGACACAAAACAGCCATGCAAATATCGAGAATCCAACCCAAAATCAAAAACTACGGATATTTCGTTCCATCTGACCCACTCGACCGAGTGTTGATCGAGTGTTAGCTCACTCGGTCGAGTGGGCCTCCAAAAGGCCCGCTATTGCCTCTTCATTGGGCCACTCGATCGAGTCAACAGGGCCACTCGATCGAGTAACCCTAGGTCGGGGTTTTGGGTTTTTCATATAAATACACCCCTTTGCGGCACAATTCAACAACTTTTTTAAACCCTAACAACTTTGACATACAACTTTTCAGCCATACAACTTTGCTATACAACCTCCCTTCTCTACCTAAAACCACCATAACTTCATTTACATAATCTCGACGCTCCCGTGCCCAAGCCACAACTAGACGAGCCCCGTTCCGAGTATACAAAGCATGTAGGTTGAGGGTGTCAATTCAATCCCGATCTCTTCCCTTCTTTTCTTCCCTCTTCTCGTCTTCCTCATCCTTCTTTTTTCGTTTTTCGTTTTTTTTTATTTTTTATTTTTTTTTCTTTCGTTTCTAATATCGTTAATATTACTACTATCAAATCACTATAAAATATTCGCCTATTCGTGTCGAATGCAAGGGATAACGGGATAAGGAAACACGAATACAAGGGTCTCGCACCTGATGTTGTCGGTCGCTTATCCCGAAACCCCAAGTATTTGATTGTTGAAGCGAATCAACATCAACAAGATCATTTTTTTATCACGTCGTTAGTCTTGTTTTAGTATTTACATAAACGTCATCATTAACATCACGCATACATCGAATTTACAAAATAGTCTCGAATCAAATACGTTTAAAGTCGAAATTTGTATAAGACCCTTCTAATCCTTTTACGAGTCGTAACAGTGGTGGAGCCCTTTCGAGGAGCCCCGCCCTAAACACTCAAAGGCATGATGGGATCGCGAATATTCCACGTTAAACAGATCTGATTCCCCGTTTTAAAAAAAGGTTAGGACGAAACCCTTTGATGCAAATCGAACATCACATAATCCGCAAGGATTAATTACGATGTCGTGACGCAAAGGGAATCAACTTTCATTCTAGTCAAACCAATAAAACGTTATTCTTAAGACGCGATATCGACTCCGTAGTCGAATATTATGTCTACAAGAATGAGTCGACAAATTAAACTAACACGAACTCGTTGATGCTAAAGTAATTGTCACATAGTCCGAAAGGACTAAATACGACATTACAATGCGGAGAGAATTATTTCGTTTTAGTTCAATTTAAAACGACTTATAACGTCTTTTCCAAATTTTCACTCTAAATACTAGATATTGATTCTGTAACCAAGTATCGAGTATGACGAGTATCGAGAATCAAGTCGGGCATAAATTAAACTATGTTATCGCGCGACTTGGCAAATCATCGATACACAATTAAATGCAAATTCGGAATTTGAATCCCGAAACGGACCACTGTTCGTACAGGGGGCACTCGACCGAGTGGCTAGCCCACTCGATCGAATGGCACCCCAAAAAACCGGCAGAAGGTTTTTAGACAGGGCACTCGACCGAGTCTCCCCATGACTCGGCAGAGTGGCCTCATTCACACATCAACCGTGAGCCCTTCAACATATTTCGAGCCTTATCAAATATTTCGGTCAAGACGTGTCAAGTCCATCACGTCTCATACTATTTTCAAAACCATGCATCGTGTCTTATTATATCATTCTAATCTATTTATAATCCGTTATTATCGTTACTAACTCAATTGTTTCCACTTTTGTATTTTATTTTCGTTGTTTGTTTTATTGTGCTAAAACGAACCTCGCATGCTAAAATAACTTTGACGTTAGTTTAGTTGCATTAAGTCGACGTAGCAACTTATTCAAATCTTCACATGTTTAGTTAAAATACTGTTTGCATAACATTTCACCGAATTACTAACGCGCGTATTCTAAAATTGAACGATATCTTAGTAGAGGCTGCTAAGTGCGGGCGGGGTTGGGGTGTTTTTATGAGCTTCCCAACATGTACCCTCACCCCTTACTCAGAACCATGGTTTCCGGATGTCCAAAACCATTGGCGCACGAGAGCCATTCAATGCACGATAACCAATAATGTCGGTATTGGTATCGCAATGCAAAGGGACGAGCCCCATAAACTCTGAAATCCAAATGGGCCGTATTTCGTGCACGGCCCACCAAGATATAGAGTGCGTTCGAATGGGCCTAAACTCCCACAAAGTTCGGTGGCGACTCCATCTTCGATTTAAATTTCAACCCGAGAACCATCTCACATGAGATTCATTCGCCTCCCCAAACCCGCGCGTGGCCGCGTCGGGGTGGACCTATGTCATGTCCACAATTTGGCGACTTCGTTGGGGACCACTGATGTGTGACTTACCGTCGGCATCCTCAGGGTGAGACTCGAGTAGAAATCGTTCAATTAGTAGGCCCATTCGAACGCACTCTATATTGTAATGGTGACCGACGTCCCACTATACCATTATATATTTCAAATTGGTTATGTCAAGGTGTTCATAGCTAATTCTTATGTGTTTCGCGGCATGTTCTAAGATCAACTCGACTTAGAAATTCCGTCCCGATTCTCGAAAAGGCTATGCGCACTGGTATAGACCCTATTTAGACCGACCAAGACTTAGTGTAAAGCATACATGGTGTCGTTATAATGCTTGCGTGACTATGTGCCACTTGGTTTCTATGTCGTTTTCAAAAACCATCATTTTCAAAAATGCATCTTTTCAAAATATTCAATTTCAAAACCCGGGACGCTACCGAATTTAGGACTTATGATTTTACTCAAAATAGCCTATTTCTAGCCGGTATGCTGCCCATTTCAAAATTCAAGAAAAAAATATTTTTTCAAACCTTCAAAATTGCGGCCCGATGGCATTTTGCCGGTTTCAAAAATTGGGCGGCCCACCGATTTTCTCGGAGTTACAACTCCCTTTTCAAAAAACCTTCCTCATCTTAGAACTTCCCGTATTTAGTAGTGTCGGGTCTTGTCATAAGTCAAAGGTCTTTAGCGTTGAAACTTCGTCGATCTTACATCACGAATTTCTTCCCTATCCCAGTCCGCCTTATTTGTCGAGGCATGGCCCATCCACGTAGGACATACCACTACGAAGAAGGGCCCGTTTACACATTCGAGTCCAAAGTCTGGGGAATATCTCACGTGGACCATCCTTCGAACAGGACTCGGCCCACATAGCCAAATCCTAAGGGAGGCCCACCTTTCATAAGTCATCCGCCTAGGTGTCTTTTCCGAGTCATTTCCTTTTCAGGCTTTTCCTTTCTCGGGATGTACTATGTTTGATTCCAGGATCCGGGTTAGTTTATGATTACGCGGTATTCTTACAGACAGGCCACCGGTAACCAGACACCAACAAAAAATGCAAGAAGCTTTGGACAAGTTGACAGCCTCGCTGGCTAAGATTGAAGCCCAACTGACAGCTATCGAGTCCGACCAGATAGCTATTGTTACCCGTGTGAGCGCCGTGGAACAAGGGGTTCCTGGGGGGACTGAGACTACTTGTCCTTTAGCTGAACTGGTCAGCGCGGTCCGCAAACTGGAGGAACAGGTCCACTTGTCAACTAACAACACTATCCACACGGAAAATGCCCGTGCCTATTCGCCCCTGAATGATGAACTGCCCGCCAACCTCAACCTTACAGGCTTGCCGATGTTTGATGGGACTGAAGACCTGGTGCTTCACATCCGGGCCTTAAAGGAGTTCATGGCCGTCAAGGGAGTGTAATCCACTATGTTCAAGCACTTTTTAGCTTCCTCCCTCGAGAAGCATCCAAAAGCCTGGTACTACAGGCTTGACTCCAAGAAGTACAAGACTTGGGACGACGTGGCAACGGAGTTCACTCGAAATTACGCTGATAATACCAAGATCCAGACCACGATGCGTACTTTGGAGGTCATGGCCCAAGAGCCCAAAGAAGGTTTCACCAAATACCTCGAACGCTGGATGGCCGAAAGTGTGAAGCTGGTGGAAAAGCCCAACGAAAAAGTTTTAGTGGAATCCTTCGTCAAGAACCTCCTTCCTTCCTACCGGGTCCATCTACGGTATGCTGTCATACCCTACTTTGCCACTTTAACTGAAATGGGGACGAGGATTGAGGATAACTTGAGGCTAGAGGGCCTTACTAAGGCCTCTAGCAAAGGGTATCAAGGGGCCAGCTCATCCACCAGTAATCCCACATCTGCAGCTGCAACCCGCAGCATCTTCGACGAGGTTAATCTACTAGATGCCTCATCCAAAAAGAATACCCCAGCTCGGGTATTCACTAATATAGGGACCACCTATACATATGCCTTACAAAGACTATCTTCAAAGGGTCAGATCCAACCGATAGGCCCAACTCCAGAAGTCCCGGTCAAAAAGCGGTCCAAAAGCTATAACATTCAGGCCTATTGCCAATATCACCGAGGTAATGGGCATGATACGGAAAAATGCTCGAAACTGAAGCATCTCATCCAAGACTTAATCGAAAGTGGGAAAATACCATTGCCTGGAGACAAATCGAGCAACAAAGAAAACCCCTTCAGTGCTCATGCCATCTTCACCGGAGAAGTAATCGATTCTACTCATCTCATTTCTCCTTTCATCCCTCAAATTAATGGGATATGGTTCGATGATGAAGACGGCGTTTACCTAGCTAAAGGGGAAGTTGTCCCCATCACCACTGAAGAAGTCCGAAAGGCTAAGTCCAAAACCTTAGCCAACAACCACCTCGCTACTGTCGGCCATCCTTACCAAGCTACTAGCTCTTAGGACACTCCCATCCCAGTGACCGTCACTGAACCTGCCAGGACGGAAGCTGCCCTCGAAGAGCCAAACACTGATATGGCTCTGGTCAAACAATTTAAAAAGTCTCGAGCCGACCTCACCATATGGCAGCTTTTGGTTAGCTCGCAAGAACATCGGGGAGCACTCACTAAGGCTCTCGATCAGATCAAGGTCGACTCATTGGTTACCCCGGCTGAAATGGTAGCCACCATCATGCCCTATCTCAAGGGCAAATCCAAGGAAGAAGGCCCACTTATTACCTTCTCCGAGTCCGACTTACCACCATTCAGGGCTGCCTTTAACCTGGCCCTATACATCACGGTAATCTGCCGAGGGAAGTATCTCCCCATGACCCTAATTGATGACGGGTCCGCTGTGAATGTCCTTCCTCTGAGGACCGCTAAAGCTCTAGGTATTACCGAGGCCGACTATCTTCCAACCGCACAAACTATCCAAGCTTTTGATGGAAGCCCGAAGCCAGTTGCTGGGGCCGTTAAGCTAACAATCATAACGGGCCCAATTGAGAAGGAGTTAGAGTTTCAGATGATCGATGTCACCTCCTCCTTCAATCTACTTCTCGGGAGGCCCTAGATCCATGTGGTCAAAGCCGTATCCTCCACTCTCCACCGAAAGGTTAAGCTGCTTCTACAGGACGGTATCATCACTCTGGAGGCGACCCCCATAACCGTGGCTAGCTGCAACGCCACGGGCCGGACCGACCCACGAGGATTCGATTTCGTGGGAATGATTGAAGAGGAATATCTCTTCAGGCCCTATTTCACCACTAGCATCGATATGATGCTACAGAACTTAGGATATCTACCGGGGGCTACTTCGAGGCCATGTCTTCCAGCTGGGAAGATTATTGAGGTCCTAAATGACGAAGAATCGCGATTCGGCCTAGGGCATGCTGTGATCCCGAGAAATGTGGTCCAGGCCGGCATCGAGAAGGCCCAGAACATCATTAAGGGTACCTACTTGGGCCCTTACAACCCAAAACTAACCAACTACTTTGTTACACCAGTATTCAGGGCTATTCAAGTTGGTCTCTACCAACCCACCATCACATATCCCGAGACCAAATTGGCTCGGGAATGCAACTACATCCCAGATGACATATTTGCCCTCGTCCAGACTGAATCAAAGGAGGGTGCTGACAATGCAGAGCCTATGCTGGGGCTCCTATTTGGGGAGGACAAGGTTGTCCCAACCCCAAAAGAAGACTTGGTGAACCTGATCCTCCGGAGCGGTAGGTTCGACCCCACAAAGCCGATTTCTGAAGTCGGTTCCGACACTGGGAAAAGAGCATGGAGGAAGACCATCAAGTAGACCGACAGCCAGGGCCGAGTCTACAAGCTGACCACGGGTGAAGGAGACATGCCGGATACCGAGTCTGAGTCTGAGTCCGAGTCCGAGTCCGAGTCTAGAGGGTCTGGTGCTAGAGTCCAGTCTGTAACCCCTCTCCCTATAGTCACTTCCACTGGAGCCTTGGGGTCTGTTCCGAAGGCACTCCCAATCCCGCCACTGATCAACGATCAGATGACCGCTCTCTTTGAGCTATTTTCCAAATTCACTATAAATAATAACGAAAACCGTTCTGCTTACGACTTGTTTTATTTTCAAAATGCCTTCAATTTCAAAAATTTTATATGCAATGACATTGAGAAGCCTGACGAACAGGTACCTTTACCTCCGCACCTGATCGAGCAGCTCGAATAAAGAGAATCCCGAGATCCGGTAATTGAGGAAACCGAGTCCATCAATGTGGGAACCACTTTAGAGCCCCAAATACTTAAGTTAGGTTTATCCTTAGATTCCGAGGAGAGAAAACAATTCACGGACCTCCTCCAAGAGTTCAAGGATGTCTTCGCGTGGTCCTACAAGAACATGTCGGGGATAGATCGAGAAATAGCTGAACACCGTATACCCATCAAAGACGGGTGTAAGCCGGTAAAATAGAAGCTCCGAAGAATGAGGCCCGAATGGTCACTCAAAGTAAAAGAAGAAATCGATAAGCAATTCAAAGTGGGCTTCATACAAGTGTCTGAATATCCAGACTGGGTTGCAAACATCGTGTCGGTACCTAAGAAAGACGATAAGGTGCGGGTATGCGAAAAATTTCGGGATCTTAACAAGGCAAGCCCGTAAGACTATTTTTCGTTACCACATATCGACATACGGGTAGACAACAGGGCCTCTCATGCCCTTCTATCATTTATGGACGGGTATGCTGGGCATTATCAAATCAAAATGGCAGAAGAAGATATGAGTAAGACCACCTTCATCACACCTTGGGGTACTTACTATTACACCGTTATGCCATTTGGTCTCATCAACGCCGGGGCCACCTATCAGCGAACCGCCACAACCTTATTACACGATATGATGCATAAGGAGGTGGAAGTTTATGTGGACGACATGACCGTCAAGTCTAAAGATCGAGGCAGGCACATCGCGGCCATAAGGAAGTTCTTCACCCGATTGTGCAAATACAACATAAGACTAAATCCTCAAAAGTGCAGTTTTGGAGTAACATCTGGCAAATTACTAGGTCATATCATTAGCCAACGTGGTATCGTGGTTGACCCATCTAAAATCAAAGCCATCACCGAGATGCAACCACCTAGAACCGAAAAAGAAATAAGGGGGTTTCTCGAGAAAGTTCAGTATATCAGCCGATTCATTTCAAAACTAACCATGGTGTGTGAACCGATTTTCAAAAAACTAAAGATAGGAGAACGGACACTGTAAGATGAAAAATGTCAAACGGCGTTCGACAAAATGAAGGATATCCTGTCTGCCCCGCCGGTATTAATGCCACCTCAACCCGGTTTACCTTTGTCGTTATACCTAACAACGACCGAGACAGCCATGGGGGCTATGCTGGCCTAAACAGTCGACTCAGAAGATTGAGCTATCTACTACATCAGCAAAAAGTTCTTAGAGTACGAATGCAAGTATACAATGCTCGAGAAAACGTTCCTAGCCCAAGTCTGGGCCACCAAGAAGCTTCGACATTACATGCTCAGTTATGAGGTACATGTATTATCGAAAATGGATCCTAGCAAGTACCTGTTCGAAAAGCCCATCCTCAATGGCAGGATGTCCGGATGGACTTTAATGCTAGCAGAGTTCGACCTCAAATTTGTACCATTAAAAGCTATCAAAGGTCGGGCAAAAGCCGAATTTCTCACCGACAGTCCCATATCCGAAGAGGGGCACACTGATACTTGGTCCTTCCCAGATGAGGATATATTGCATACCGACACGGAGACATGGTATTTATATTTTGACGGGGCATCCAACTTCCGAGGATTTGGGGTCGGCATTCTTTTGATATCACCAAAAGGAGAGCATAAACCGTTATCCATTAAACTGGATTTCGACGTGACTAACAACGCAGCCGAATATGAAGCATGCATTCACGGGTTGCAAGCCGCCGCAGATTTAGGAGTCACAAACCCCCAGGTCCACGGTGACTCGTCTCTAGTCATTAACCAAGCTCTCCAAAAATGGAAAACTCAGAATGCCAATCTCGTGGCCTACCAGGCGCGAGTAAGGGTTCTCGAAAAACAATTCCAAAAGGTAGAGTACATTTATTTATCCCGGGAAGAAAACCAATTTGCAGATGCACTTTCCAAATTAGCATCTTAATTGAATATCCCGGAACACCTAACCAGCATGACGATTTGCGTCGAAAGACGGTCTGAGCCGGCATATATCCACGTTATCCAAGACTTCGAAATAACTGATCTAGAACCTTGGTATCAGGCTGTTCTAACCTACTTGACAACGGGAGAATATCCACCGGAAACTGAAAACCGGGCCAAGAAAGCCCTACGGAGGTTGGCAACCCAATTTCTCCGTACGGACGACGGACACTTATACAAAAACACCGCACAAGGGGCTCTCCTCCTATGCGTCGACACGATACAAGCTGAGAAGGTTATGGCCGAAGTGCACGACGGTGAAAATGACCCGCATATGAACGCCCATATGCTAGTCCAAAAAATCATGAGACTCGGATATTACTGGAATAGTATGGAAACCGACTGCCAGTTATATGTCAAACACTGTCATAACTGTCAGATTTTCGCCAACGTGCAACATATGCCGTCATCCCTACTATACACCATGACATCCCATGGTCGTTTTCGATGTGGGAATTGATATAATCGGGAAAGTAAACCCTTCCGGGATGGGAGGTCATTGCTTCATTTTGGTGGCTATGGACTATTTCACCAAATGGGTCGGAGGCGAGTCATACTGGATTTTGAATGCTAAGCACGTTGTTAAATTATTTCAAAACAAGATTATATGCCGATACGGGATCCCGCACGAGTTCATCAATGATCAGGGGACTCATTTCCAAGCTGAAACCGCTACTTTGTTAGCAAAATATAAAATCCAAAGGCACACGTCTTTGCCTTACCGTCCCCAAACAAATGGAGCAGTAGAGGCGGCCAATAAAACGATTGTTACCATACTTAAAAAGATGGCTGATAATTACCGAGACTGGCCCGATAAGATACCTTTTGCCCTATGGGGGCCGAACGTCAATTTGCACCGCAACCGGAGCAACTCCAAATTATTTGACATACGGAATGGAAGCAGTCCAACCAGTCGAGCTGGAAGTACCGTCTCTCAGGATTTTACTAGAAAGCCAAGTGCCTGAAGCTGATTGGGTCCAAGCCCGATATGACTCGTTAGTTCTTTTGGACGAACGGCGGTCCCGGGCCCTCAACAATATTCAAGTATACCAGAAAAGGATATAACGACTTTTAACAAAAGGGTTAGGCCCAGAAATATCAAAGAAGGGGATCTGGTACTCAAATCAGTCCGTGCATTACTACCAGTTGACCCAAGAGGAAAATTCAAACCCAATTGGGCTGGGCCGTATCTGATAAAGAAGATCCTATCGGGAGAAGCAGTGATGCTAACCGACTTGGACGGGAATGAATTCATCAACCCAACCAACTTGGACCAGCTGAAGCGTTACTACCCTTAAAACCTTATCTCAATGTCATTTGCAAAAGTTTATAAAAATTTTCTTTTTCTAAATTTTCAAAATTACAAGCAAGTCAATAAGTTAGGGTTATTTATCCTACTGTTGCGCGCACCTTGAACTAATAGTCTTGGTGTATTTCGAAATTGCAAAAAATCTATGCTCGAACTACGATTGGTTTGATTCCGCTAATTGTGGATACGTAGGCAACCCCTCAAAAGGGTACAACCACTGCAATAACGAAAAAGACGGGAGCGGTATTCACTAATAAATATGTCTTTTATTAACTAACCTCGGGAATTTCAAAAAAAAAAAAAACACCACAAAAAATAATAGTAATATTCAAATAACAAAATTAAGGAGACTAGTATTTAAGGCATTTTTCCCTTTCCTTTGTTTTTTGGGTCGCGCGGAGCCCGATGTCGCCGGGGCGGGGGTGAGCGTTCCAGAATCATGAGAGGAACCTCTTTTGCTCGAACCCGTTTCTTCGACAACGGGTCTTCTGCCATTGTAACCGGTCCAAGACGAGCCCGTACGTGCTCAGGTAGTCTGTCTCGAGGACCACATCGGTTCTGAACTGCCAACTTCGGGCCAAGTCTCCTTTCTAGGTCTGTCTGGGGGCTCACTCTCTCCCGCGCACCTCTAGCACTGGACCGTTCAGCTTGAGTCCTAGTTCTCCCTCTCTAACCTGACATTTGACGAACCAGGGTAGCCGGAGTGTCGCCTTCGTCGAAGAAGCCCCTGTTGTCTTTAGCTTGCTCTCTTCGAACCAGGTCAAAAGCCTCATCAACTTTTAAAGCGGCTCGGGCCTTGGCAGAATCTGCTTTCGTCCATTTCACGTAAGATTCTGATACCCAAATTGAATGAAGAGACTTCGGAATAGACCAAGTGACCCGGGTGTACCATCGTTGCATCTGGGTGTCGCACATTACATCGGTCATCTGGGTAGATTCACTCACAACTGCTTTGATTTCTGAGATTATTTGAGACCAACCATACTGCCTAAGTATGCGGTCAGGATAAAGATGAACTGTATGCCTAAAGGACAAGATTACCTGATAGCGAGCCTTATCCCTCGGTGCCAAACCTGTCCAAACGTAAATAGGCCACCACGACACCACCCATCGAATCAACGGACCACTATAAAAGGACAACACTTCATCCCAATACTTCTGAGTGATGTGGTGAGAAAAATGAATGGCCCGTCTTCTTATCATCACCTGATTAGGGCGGTAGCGACTCAGGTCAA
Organism: Agrostemma githago; assembly: GCA_958450325.1. NCBI lineage: Eukaryota > Viridiplantae > Streptophyta > Magnoliopsida > Caryophyllales > Caryophyllaceae > Agrostemma > Agrostemma githago. Next base: position 48,191,823 of record OY288251.1, read on the forward strand.
GGGGAGGATCTATGACCGATAGCCTCTCAAATAGCCAAAGCTGAAAAAAGAAACAAAAATATGAGTTCTCGAGGCAAAATTGATGTCCGCCTAGGGGCACTCGATCGAGTGCCTAGGGGTCAATCGATCGAGTGACACCCTGAAATCGGGAAGGAGTTTTTTTAATAAAGGCACTCGATCGAGTGCCAGGGTGACTCAATCGAGTGTTAGGGTGACTCGATCGAGTGCCTGCTGTAGCAGAAAATTGATCGAAAAAATCAAAAAAATTGAAAAATCGAAAAAATCAGAAAAATCCGAAGCGATATACCTGCAATAAATGGGTGCTCCCGGTTAGACGAACTGACGAATCCCTTTTGCTATTATCCAAAGCGTGGATAATTTCCTCTGTAATCAGCCAAGCTGGACTGTGCTCCGTCTCCATTAGGTCAACCACTGTAAAAAGTCGAATGTTGCCCATACACGACAACAAGTCCATGTGACCTTCAAAAGCATAAACATGGAGCATACAAAAAGCGAAAGCCCTACGGCTGTGGGCCGGCCTGACCCGGATATCATGCGGGTTCATAAATTTTGCGCTAAATCAAGCAAAGAAATATTATCCCCTTCCGTCATGCGGGATACCGAGAAAGTCCTAAAAACTCCCGTAGCTTCCTCCTAGGATTGTGAACTGAAAACGGGACGACAGGACGAAGCAAAGGGTTCCATCCTCCCACTGCGGCAATTTCCTCGGGTAAAAGGCAGATCTCGCCCCGAGGAAGGGCAAAAACATGATATGTGTCGTCCCAATCGAACAAACAAGCATCAAGAAAGTAACGATCCACCTGCATCTGACGGATCGGGAACAGCTGAGAAATACCCGTCTGGTTTAAAGTTACCTTATCCGCGTCCCTAAAGTGCCAGGACCATTCTTGCAATATTGCGGTTAAATGTTCAATGCCCATAGCTAGAAGTGGACGTCCGTCCGCACCGCCCGACGCCCTGAGCGTGCCCGCGTGGGACCGACCTAGTTTTTCAACGTGTGGCGGCGGCCACCCACACGGCCCCCTCTCTGTCCGAGGCCGGTCCAATCTCGCGTACGGGGCGATGTTTCAGACCTAGATTCGGATGACGATCCGGACTTGTACTAGACGGGTGAGGGCGCCCGTGTTTCCGTTTGGAATCAATCGAGTCGTGGTTGTAAATATTTAATGGCCGATTCATTTGGTAAGCCAACCTTTTTAGTGAACTGAATTCGTTGCTGATTTAAGGAGTCGCCACCGAGTCAATTATGGGGACTCGGAAACTGTTAAAGTCAACTTTGATCCCTAGCCAGCTCAAAGTTGAGGGGCACGAGACCTAAAGATAAAGACTTGTACCCTTAAGCACTTCATGCCTGGAATGACTCTCATTGCCAATGGTTTCGGACATCCGGAAATCGTCGATTCTGAGTAAGGGGTGAGGGTACGTATTGGGAAGCCAACATCCGATAGATGTGAACACCCAATCCCGCCCGCACTATAGCGACCTCTACTAATCAATTGGTGGGCTGATAACCTAATTCATTTGTTGTGGCAGAAATACAGTAACATCCATTGTTTTCACCCTATACCTTTTGCTACGTCGGTTGTTTAAGGGCAAGTAAGTTTTGTCGTCAAAATAGTTGTGTTTACATTCTTTACATGCGATTTCACGTGACAAGCAGGCCATGAAAAGATGCACGTAGGAGAGTACAGAGTACTAATATTACAGGTATTAGCAAGTCAGTTTTAACGCGATAATACGGATATTAGTCATTCTCGTGATATACCTTACCTGGTATTCTACTTAAGATGCGTTGGCTCGGTATTAATAGAGATGCGTCGAGCCTAGTAAGGCGAGCACTGATAAGTGTAGTGGGTGGCCGTGTGGGTGGCCGACCCACAACACAACAAAAATACGAGACAACGACACAAAAGGAAAACACACAAAAGAAAATCTTTTTGATTTTTGTGAAAATGTTTCAATTTTTTAGGGTTTTTAAAGATTTTTCGAATAAACTACGAAAATAAAACTAACTACACTAGGATATCTCTCCCCCACACTTAAACTGAGCAATGTCCTCATGCTTGATCAGTAGTGTGTGGAGACACTAAAAAGAAGAGAAACTACAAAAATAAAGCTAAAAATCAAAAAGAAAAGCGAAGAAAGGGTAGAATGTGTCCGGCCGGGGTGTAGTCAAGTCACCATGGGCCGAGACGAAAAAAGATTTGGATGGGGGGGGGGGGGGGGGGAATAAAAAGAAGGAAATAAAAGGAAATGGGAGGGGAGGACTAGGTGTAATCAAGTCACCTAGCCCGGATTCCGCCCAAATCCGACTAAATCCTACTAAAAAGGTGAAAATCTTGTAAATTTGGATTTTTCAAACAACTCTCGATCTAGTCATGTCATCGAGAGTCGGGAGCAATAATTACCAAGGCCCCGAGGGCCACCATGACACAAATGATAAGGGGAAGGGGAACATACAAAGGGAGACAAGCAATAAAAGACAAAAGAAATGAGAGTCGCCTTACCAATCGGTTAGCAACTCACGAACTCCATCGTCTTGATAATCAATATCGTCACTTTGCTTGTCTTCTTCATTGTCATCCCACTTCATACTTGGTAAGATCGCATGGTTGATGTAGTAAGCTTGGAATGGTGTAATGAGGGTGGGATTTGAGGGTATATTCGGTGTAAAGTGAAGATAAGATGAGGTGAGGGTATGTAAATGAAATGTAGGGGTCATATGATAGGTGCAAGGGTAGGTAGGGAGGTTGGGAGGGGGTGTAAAGTGGTACGGTGGGCTCAAATGACAAAGGAGAGGCAAAAGGAGGAGCAGGGGACCATCCCGGTCGGGATGTCTGGTCCCGGTCGGGATGACACACCCTTCCCAGTCGGAATGACACAACAGTAAACCCCATTTTTGGTACCCTCATCCCGATCGGGATGACTTCTTCCCGGTCGGGATGGCTCATCCTTCCCGGTCGGGAAGCCTTCTTCTCGGTCAGGAAGAGACTTCTAGCCCTTCATTTCCTTGATATATTCACCCACAATGCCACCAATACTTCGGGATCCAAGATCCCGTCCCCAAAAGCTTTCATAAAGCTCAAAAACCGACTTCCTCCACCAAGCCTTGAAGCTTCTATCATCGATAACTCCTCTCAAAACTTCATCTTCACTATCAACCTAACAAGCGAACTCAATAAACACCATCAAAATCCCTCCCTCACATCACTCAAGAAAACTCCAAATTACAAGAATTCCACAAAAACTAACAATCCTAGAAACCAAACTATCCAAACAAACATATACACAAACAAAAGCTCAAGAGAAAAGGAAAAAGATATTTACAATAAGATACTCTCACCATCTACGCCTCTATAGCCATCAAGAGCTCGAAGGAGTAAGTCAAATGCTCTAGCAACATCTTTTTTGAGGCTCACATGGCCAAGCCTAGCTACTTTCAAGAGCTTCCAAGTCGGAGGCAAGAAGCGATCATCTTCACTATGCTCGGGGTTCTCGGGATCTTCCGGGTCTTCCAAACCATGATAGCAACGACTCTTATGATCATCCGATAGGTATAGTGGTCTAGAGTCAAGCTCGGCATTATGAGTTGGGAGATCACAGCCTAAGGGGGTTGCTTCTTCTACGGGGTCGAGAGTAGAGTTCTCTTCCACCGCCCGACAAGGATCCTCTTCATCAACCGTCTCACAAGACAAAGGACTTGGAATCGAGTGCGATAAAGGAGGTGAAGGCATCAAGTTTTCTTCATTGGAGGCTTTAGGATCCTCCAATTTCCCATTCAAGGCGAGTTCCAAGGCATCTACCTCTTTTTCCCAAGTATTACGTTCCTTTTCACTCACCTTGTCTAGCTGGCCTAGAGGAGTCTTGTCTTCACTTGGCTTTGGATTGTCAAGATCCGGTTCATCACGAAGAAAATTGTTTACCTTGAGAATCATGCTCACACCCCTCCTCATTGTCGACCCTTGAAGCTTCAACTTCCTCCATTCTTCCCATATCTTCACCATCCAAGCAACACTCAACAATGATTTCTCGATTTACTCTATCTTCTTCATTTGTGGCTTCATGGTCGGGTTGATATCCATGTGGAGTCAACCAACCTTCTTGCCCAAATGAACCTTCCCCAACAATTTGTGGAGCTCGAGTGGCCGACATCGTGATGCAAGCCATGAGTGCATCGATTCGAGCATCTTGCACCACTTTTTGGGCCCTAAACTCCTCCCATCATCATCTCTTGTTGACTCTTTTGCATTAGATTTATCGCCTCTTGTTGACTCTTTAGCAATTGAATCATCATTTGACAAGTCTCAAAGTTGGGGATTTTTGGTTGTGGGTCACGTGGGGGTATTTGGTAGTTGTTAGGATGTTGGAATGATCCTTGACAACTTTCATGGTAACCATATGGAGGGCGTTCGTAAGATTGTTGATGAGGTTGATATGGTTGGTGAAATTTTGGGACTTGGTAATTTGCCCCATAGTTGTCCCGTGACGATTGATGGAAGCTAGGACGTGCCATTTCCATAACGTTGCTTTGATACCTAGGATGAACTAGAAGCACTTGAGCAAACGTTAGTAGCCTAGTGCTTTTGAGGCACTAGGAAGGGAGAATAGCACACAAGAAGTAGAACGTAGATACACAAGGAGAAGAAAACACAAAAATCAAGAACAAAGTCTAAAACTAAGCACACAAAAGTCTAAACTACGCCGTCCCCGACAACGGCGCCAAATTGATGGGAGGGATTTGTCGTGGATCCCGCCACCAAATAATAACCAACGAACCTAACTGGGTAGCTAGGGCAAGTCGGGTCGAATCCACAGGGACGAAAAATGGGTTTAGACTAATGGGTGTTATGGTCCAAGACTCGGTCCGAGACAAGCTAAACTAGGGGATAGACTAAGGACTAAGCTAACGTCTATGACAAGAACTAACAAGGCAAAACAAGCATCTAATGACTAACGAAAGCTAATAAAACGATAAGAAGAAACTAGGGCTAGGTCGGGTTCATGGATGTCAAGGGCATAAAAAGGGGAAAGACGGGATTACTAGCGTGCTTTCGTAGCCTAGGTTCTGATCGGGCTCTCGCTACTTAAACGGCCTAGGGGTCATCCTCACCACGCTGTCACTACTAATGAGGGAACCAAACCAACCAACCAAACACACACATACAAGAGAAGAGGCAAGAAAAACAAGGATTGATCGTCTCAAGTCTCACAAGCAATTCATCAAACATGTGGAGTGCAAGGTAAATGGGAAACAACAAAAACAACATCTAGTACCACCCATCTCACCCTAATCATCTCTAATCACACCCAATCTCCCTACTAACCCTAGCAAGAGTCTACTCAAACACAACTAAACTAAAACTAACACTAACAAGAGAAACCAAAACAAGAACAAGAGCATACATATGTAAAACTAACAAGGATGATGAACAAAACAATAAACAAGAGCTAAAGATTGAAACTTGAATGATAAAACAAAGATAAAGAGAAGGAAAAAGAGATTATACCATACTAGAAGATGAAAGGAGGAATGAAAACTTGCATAGAAGAGAAAACCCAAATACATCTACCAAGGTTGTCAATCTTGGTAGAGATCTTCAAGAATTCAATTAATACAAGGATAATCTAAGATTAAGGATAAAATAAAGACTAATCTACACTAATCTATGCTAATCTATGCTAAAGTAGTCTAGGGTTTTGTGGGTAATGTCTAACATAACATAAGATTACAAGAGAGGGGGTATATATAGGGTTACAATGGATAAGGAGAAGAAAAGAAGCGAAGCGGAGCTGCAGGTGGCTCATCTCGGCCGAGATGAGATGGTCTCGCCCGAGACGGGACTCATCTCGGCCGAGACGAGATGGTCTCGCCCGAGACGGCCCATAACAGCAGCCGGTTGAAACCCGCACTCCTTCCCGACCGAGAAGGCACTTGTTCTCGGCCGGGAAGGCTCTTGTAGGCCTCCAATATGATCTCTAAGGTCCCTCCATGTTTCTCATGGGCTTCTCATTGATTCTCGGTGCTCGAGATCGAGTCTAAGGGGCTCGGTAATGGGTCCCAAGGTCTCGGGATCGAAACTAAGGCACCGAGTGATCGTTCCTTCTCTTCGTTGGCTCCAAAAGTGTAGGAAACGAGTCGGAATCGTTCCAATTCTCCATGAATGGTCTTGGGAACCTAAAATGAACTAGAAGAAGCGTAAGTAGCCGGACTACAAACTACACTTATCAAGCACCCGGACTAATACGGAACCCGACCATCACTTTGTTCAGTTTTAGTTGTTTTACGTTTTGAATTTCGTGTTAGGTGATTTGTCATGCGATTATAAGGTCATAAAAGCAATAAATCATACGAAAAATTTGTAAATGCGAATGTAAGTAAATCACATTGTGAGGAGTTGCACCCTCGGAGTATACAATAAACGGGACTCGATGCATAGATAGTTGAGAACGAATCTCAAAATTACTAGATTCTATTTAGTGTATTTTAGCGTTTGTGGTTGAAGTTGGGACGTTACGTGTTTTAGTAAGTGTTTATGGACCTAGTGTCCATGCCTAGTATTGTCGTAGTGCATAATAAAAGAAAGTGCAAAAATGTAAAGTTTTGTTTAGATGACAACCTAGTGACGACTCGGCTTCAAAGGCGGATACTCCTAGCTTGCCTATTGATTTTGGCAGAGCTCCGTTACCGTTGACTCTTCCTGCGGCTACTCTGGCAGAGCTTCGTTACTATGGGTTGATTCTGCGGCTAATCCGGCAGAACTTCGTTACTAGACATGGGCTAGTCGAACATAGGAACCTCGATATCGAGTGGGGTGCTCGAAGGTGAGGATTAGCGTTGATGTCGCTTTTATCGGAACTATGATCGAGTGGATTGTTTGCCTCGGGTGTTGGAGTGCGAGCCCTTAGCGAGAATGTGGGGGGAGAAGAGAATTGAGAATTGTGTGTCGAATGAATGAGGTGAGGGTGGGTATTTATAGGTGTTTTCGGACTTCGTCCCCCATATGGACGCCTGAGTTATGGCGCACCAAGACTTAGGCGCCTGGGTTCAGGCGTGGGGAGTTTCAGACGCGTGGGGTAAGGCTGTTGGAGTTTTGAAGATACGATTTTGATACTTTCCAAAACCGAGAGGGGGGAGTATAATACGTATCTTGGGGCCTAAGGTTTCCCCCGGTTTAACCTAGCGCCGTGAGTTTAGTGGGTCTCGAGTGTGCATCCCGAGGTTCGCTTGGCGCGATGCTAACTCAGTTCGAGTTTCGGGACCGACTCGGGGTCCCGGTGTTAGAATCGACTCTAATTAGTGTCTATGCGACCGTAACGACACGACTAAGGCTGCCATCAAGTTAGTTAAATTTTTCCGAGTAATTTATTTGATCCGTTCTATAGAAAAACTACCTAAAACATCGCGAACCCGCGTCGCGTTGCAGTCCTATCGTCATCGGGTGTTTGTTGGGTGCTTCTGTAGGCACCAGGTCCAAATTTGGGTGTCTACAGAAGCCCCCACTTTGACGGAGGCTTGGACAAGGCGAAAGTCAAAGTATAGCCACCCAAGTCAATCGAGGATTACGACCTGGTGGCTGTCCAGCCGGGTCGTTTTAAGTCCGTTGGACTATGTGTTGAGGCTCACCAGCCAAGGCTTAGAAATCGTACCTGACATTTTCGCTTGCGGTTGCTTGCTTGGGCCCGGGCCGGTGCTTGTCATCTCGTTCTCAATTCTTCATGCTCGTGAGTTTTGCCTTTTCAGACTGTTTAAAAGTTTGTTCAATTTTAAATGCCTTTGTGTGTAGGTGACACGTTAAGCGTAGATGTGAAGAATGTTCATATGTGTTGGCTTTCATTTGAACAAATGTTTTTGGGATGCTTGTGAACCCTTGATGAAATAAAACGTTCGAGGGCATCAGTCTCCACTAGAGCGGTCATCTTCGGGATGCTTGTGACCCCTTGGGCAAAATAAAGCGAAACAGAAATGTTTGAGGGCGTCAATCTCCACTCGAACACTTGTCTTTGGGATGCCTCTGACCCCTAGGACAAAATAAAACAAGATAAACTACTCGAGGGCATCAGTCTCCACTCGAGTAGCCGTCTTTCGGGATGCCTCTGACCCCTAGGACAAAACAAGATGAGATAAACTATTCGAGGGCGTCAGTCTCCACTCGAATAACTGTCTTTCCGGATGTCTCTGACCCCTAGGACAAAACAAGATGAGGTAAACTATTCGAGGGCGTCCGTCTCCACTTGAATAGCTGTCTTTCGGGATGCCTATGACCCCTAGGACAAAGATTGTTGTTGCTGTGCCTCCGGGATGCCTATGACCCCTTGGGCAAAGATTGTTGTTGTTGTGCCTCCGGGATAACTAAGACCCCTTGGGAAAAATTGTTGTTGCTGTGCCTCTGGGATAACTAAGACCCCTCGGGCAAAATTGTTGTTGCTGTGCCTCCGGGATAACTAAGACCCCTTGGGCGAAAATGCTGTTGCTGTGCCTCCGGGACAACTAAGACCCCTCGGGCAAAATTGTTGTTGTTGTGCCTCCGGGATAACTAAGACCCCTCGGACAAAATTGCTGTGGAGGTATCAGACTCCTTCGAGGGCGTTGGTATCCATTCGAGTTAAATTGTTGTGGAGGTATCAGACTCCTTCGAGGGCGTTGGTATCCACTCAAATTAAAATTGTTGTGGAGGTTTCATACTCCTTCGAGGGCGTTAATATCCACTCGAATCAAAATTGCTGTGGAGATATCAGACTCCAATGCCTCTCGGATAACTAAGACCCGTTAAGCGAAAAATTGCTGTTTGCTGTGCCTCCGGGATAACTAAGACCCCTCGGGCAAAATTGCTGTTTTGTTTATTTGTTTTTAGTTAAGTGTTTTCTTTTTGCGGGTTTGTCTTATTTTGCTTGGGTTTGCTTTTGCTTTGTTTTGGTTTGTTACGCATTTGAGATTTGTTCAGAATTTGCTTAGAATAGTTCAGTTTGGGTTGCTTTATTACGAGTTCGGATGCAGCGTTCATGTTAAATGCGGTCCTCATGCTTGTTTCATTATCGTTTTTGTAACGAGCGTGCTTTATCGATTAGTAATTGTTCTGTTATTGTTATTTTGCTTGTCTTAAAAGGTGCGTGTTTCGTGTATATCGAATGTTAAGCCTTGTTTGTTTTCATTTCAGTTTGTGCTGGGCTGTTCAGACGCGCGCCCATCTGCGCCCCATTCTTCAGACGCCTAGCCCCAAGCGGTTCAGGATCCGGGCGCGTCACCTGAGGCGGTCGGGCTCTTGTGGACCGGGTCTGCTTAAGTAAACGAAGTTGGGGGCAATCGCTAATTCGAACACGTCGTCCCCTTCGCCCCTAAATCAATCTCTTGATTTCTCTACGTGATTTCCGCCATACTTGAAAATGTCGACTCCGGGTAAGTGTTCTTCACTTGTTCATTGTCGGTTTTGCTTGATTTGGTTTATTGTGAGTTTGTTTTGTTGAAACCCTAGAAAATCGATTTGGGTGTTTTTAATTTACTAAGTTTCGATGCTTGCATTTAATCCCATTGTTAAATTAGGGTCAATTAGAGCTTGTTAGGGTATTTATAAGCTTGATAGGGGTTTTCGAGGTGCGACAATGGCTCCCTAGGGTGATAGGTTCGGAATGCTAGGGTTAGGGACCGTTTTCTCGGATATTCCCGCATTTGTTTCGCGTAGTCTTGTTCAATTAATGCTTGTGAGGATGTGGGTACTTCCTTTGTCGATTTTTATGGGCTAGGGTGGGTCCTAGGGCTTTTCGTGAGGTTTTGTGTGTCTTAAGCTGGACCAAAAGGTGTCGTAACGATGCCGAATTTTCCCGAAACCACTTCCATCGTGACCGGAATTGAAAATGGGTGTTAACGGCTTTCGCGGATTTTTAATATTCTTATCCGAAATTTTGACCCTTTTTTTGACCTGTTTAAGCTGCTTAGCCTGACCTGAGGTATGTACTTTTTTCGTGTTTTGTCTGATTTTATAGTTAGAGGTAACACTGAGCGTCCCGAGGGAGCTCCTTTGGTGGGCAATAGTGGCGAGGCCGCCGGGATGAGTTCACAGATTCCCGGTGGGATTCGCAGGAGACGACGAAGTATCTCGTCTCAGCGCCGTGACCCCGAGGCCACAAATGAGACCGATTTTGATAGGGTGAGGAAGCGCAGGCTTCCGGAGACAGTTGCTAGGAGGCCTCACGTTCCGGTTCCTGTACCGAAGAATGAGGAGATTGGCTATGAGGATCCCGAGTGGGCTCGGGACTGGGATGGTCATCAGTTGCTGTTTCACCTCAACCTTCACGTTTCTCACCGCATCGTGCATGGTTTGGTGAGTGTCCTATTTGTGTTTATTAGTTATGTCTTGGATTTTTGCTTGGGTTCGGTTAGATTTGTTTCGTTTATACTTGTATTGTTCTAGTTTGCAGCCCACATGCCCTATGAGGACTTTCTCGGGCTTTACTACATGTCTTGAGATTTACTCTCAGAAGTTGACCCTCACGGTAAAGGGGATTATCGCGAGGACTGCTCTAGATCCCGTGGTAGAGCAGTGGGTCTGGTTAGTGGGTTGCAAGACTAAGTGAAACCTCATGGTGATTAGAGCGATGGTAGATCACTTTCATGATACTACCTCGACCTTCCATATGGCCTTTGGGGAGGTCGGGATGACCCTAGAAGATTTCAGGATGATTACCGGTTTGCCCTGGGGTCCGGATAGGATTAGGTGGGCTGCCGAGGGCCCTAGGCTAGATAGTGATGAGGTGCGGGGCCTCATCGGGGATTGTTTGGAGCGTGAGGCATATAGTGCGCCTCATGCTCTAGTGAGCTCGTATATCATTGATCACTTCGAGTGGGTGGCGGTGTTAGAGGGTCGAGAACCCAACACGCCGGAGCAGGATACCCGGTTGTGGTTGTGGTACTTCCTAGGGTCGACCCACTTCTCGGATAAAGGCAAGAGGTTTAGTACTAGGATTTTGCCTCTCTTGGCTGACCTGGCTCAGCTAGGACGTTATGATTAGGTAACCGCGGCTTTCGCGGAGATGACTCGCTGTCTGCAAGTCATGGTGAGGCCGCTGGAGATAAGGTCAGCCTCAGCTTTGCCCATCGTGGGTCCGGGCCTAATACTGGAGGTTAGTTTCTATTCTCACTCTTGCATTTCTGGGTTCTACTTAGTTTTGGCACAGTTTCGCTAAAGGTGTTTTGAGATTTTGGAGGCTTGGGTCTACTCCTATTTTCCTTGTTTGGGACCTAAAATGGTGCGGGTTCATCCGAGGAGATTCCCAGCGGGGATAGAGTGGAGGCTGGCTCAGCTTAAGAGTACAATCAGCCACTATCTGTCGGAAAACGCGCTGGTCAACCAGCTAAGCCTCGAGGATGTAAGCTTTCTCCTTATATCCTACTTTCCTAATAGCCACCAAGGTTTAGGGTTTATTGAGATGCTGGTTTTGTTTGTGCAGTTTGTGGCCCGCCCTTGGGCCGATTATGAGGGCGTGCCTGGGTACGTGGTTGCGGAGCTGAGGCCTCAGAGTTACAAGAGGATACTCCTTCCTGCATTGTTTTGCCTGGTTTGGTACCTGGGCGAGCGGTTGGTGCGTCAGTGCTTATATGACGACTTCAGGGTTCCGGTTGATCCTCACCAGACCATGTTTAGACCACCGACCACCGCAGAGGTCCTCGAGGGTAAGGATGGAGAAGGAGGCGATGCGCTCCTGGTGCCTGGTGCCTCTTATCTATCTCATGTCAGCCAGCGGCTAGCTTGCCACTGCCTTGTGGTAAGGTTTTAATCTTTGGCTCTAAGGTATGTTTCATGGTTTAGTGTTTTCTTGTCCCTTAACCGGTCGATTTGGTGTTTCCTCAACTGGCCGACCCGGCTGATGCTATTCAGCCTCCAGATTTTCCCCCGACGCTGCTTAGGGTAGACTCGGCCGGGATAACTTTCACTGAGCCTCTCCCCCTGTGTTCGGCCGAGGAGATGGACGCTGGGATAGAGTGGCGTGACCGGGTATACCGGGTGATTTTTGGCTTTCACTTTATGCTTGGGTTTTAAGAGTTAGTGTCGGTTTGTCTAACTTCTATGGTTTCACCTTTCAGGTTTCATCAGCTTGCCATCAGCGGTTGTGGCAGGCCGCCAACTGCTTCCAGGTCTATGCCTTGAGGATTTCCCGTGACACTTCGGGACCTCGATCGGTGAGTTTGCGTGACTAGGGTAATTTTCTAGGCTGCTTGTGTGTTTTCCTAATGTTCAAGTGTATTTGTAGGATGTCCCGGATATGGTGGGGCAGCTGGAGACTCGGGTGACCGAGCTCGAGGCGGAGGTGGCTGAGGCGCGACAGCTCCAGCAATCTCAGGCCGACGAGATTGCCCAGCTAAAGGAGCAGCTGGCTCGGTCTCAGGGTGAGACCTTCGCGCAGGGTGAGGCTAGGCATCGGATCGAGAGGGAGGCTGAGGCTGAAGCTACGGGTCGAGCTACGGGTGCTACTGAGGAGGTTGGAGGAGCCCCCGAGACGGCTACCTTAGATATGCTGTCGGGGACGGATGGTAGCGAGACTCCTCTTCTGGATCTGGAGGATCTAGGTTTGGATGACGACATTTGTGAGGTCGTGATAGCCATTGGCGCGGCTTCTAGGGGTCCTCTCTAGCCTTGATTTATGTATGGATTTGTGTGTTTTGTATATATTCTTAAGATTTTTAGTATTTTGAATTAGTTGGATTAGTCTTGTGTTTTTGTTTGGTGAATTGTTTATCTAGGTTGACAAGTAATCACTCTGCGTTCATTTATTTGCGATTCGATTTTAGTTTAGGATGCGTTGGAGTTGCATGGAAGTACGAAAACGGTTCTTTTCGGATGTTTTTTAAATGCGTTAGTTTGAGCCGGGAATCGGATCAGATAGTACGTCGATTAAAATGTTTTGACTCGAGATGTAAAAAATTAACGTGTTCTGACCGAGTGTATCAGGAGACGAGTGTAGTTGTTTTGACATTCAGAATGAGGTCGAAGTTAAAATCCAGGTGATTTTTGGAAAAAAGTTAGACCACTTTTGTGTATTCATGTTACAGACGCAATTTGACAATAACCGTTAAAGGCTACAAGACGCCTAGGTGGGGTAGCTTATCCCCTAAAAAAATGAAAAGACATATTTGTCCGGTGGGTCCGACGGGTGAAATGTGATATCCGCGTGGACCTGTTACTCTTGCGTGGGCCTTTTGGCTTTTGGAAAGGGTTTAGCGACTTCAGGAGGTTGTTCCTGACGTTTGGGGTTGTTGGATGTGAGAGAAAGGTTAAAGATTGTGGAGATGACCGCACTACAGAATAAGGAAGCTATGCGGGCTAATGTCACTAAGCGCCCGACCGAAGACGACGTTACCGATCCTAGTATTCGTCAGTTCATCTACACGGGCCGAGACCGACAAGACCCATATTGGAAATGTGAGTGAGGAGGGGACGTGAGATTGGCTAGGCTCGCTTTTGGCTAAGGCAGTGGAGGCTTGCGTTAGGAGGGTCAATGGTGAGAGACCCAAGCAGGCACACCCGAATGGCAAGGTAAAGGAAAAGTTGGACCGGTAGAGCCCAGCCGTTTAGTACTATGTTGTATTAATTGATATTATATGGCGTATTAGTACTAGTTTTTGTAGGGTTTTGCTTGACACGTTGTCATTTTCCGGGGTAGCCGAATTTCGGATGCTCGATGTAAAAGGCCACGACAAAGGCTTGATTTAACTGATTTTTTTTATTAATGAGAAGCACATTTTTTAATTTTGTTTTCCTTTTATGTGGTGGCTCGCAACTCGATTCTTCATTTTGCCTAGAGCGCCCTTTCGGGTTTTCATTTTCTCCTCGACTCACCTTTTTTGCTCTTTTTTTTGTTCCCCTTTTTTGTAATTTTTTTCGTATTATTTTTTATTACGACGACTCGCAACTCGTTTTTTCTTTTTGCCCGGGGCGCCCTTTCGGGTTTTCACCCCGTCCTCGGCTCGTCGTTTGTTCTTCGTCGTTGAAATCACTCGTTAAATGGAACGTGGGAAAAGGTTTCGATTTGCATGTGAATCGAGTAATCGATTTTGTTATTTTGTTGGTTGTACTCGGGGGTTGGGTTGCCTACGTATCCGCGTTTAGACGGAATCAAACCATGTTCGTAGTTCTTTCAAAAATGTGAGTGATTTTGCTTTAGACTCGTTATGCCAATTATCAATGTGAGATGCTTAGGGCGTAATACATGGGTTTTCACCCTATTTTAATAACTCAGATGAGGTTATCGGGTGTGACCTCTTGAAAGTGACAATTACCGAGATATCGTGTTCAGGTCAGGGTGACTGGTTTGGGTGGTTTTGGAATGTGGAGCTAGGTAGTAAGTTGTCTCGATAGATCAAAAGATGGAGTTGATTTTGTGGAGTTAATGATATGGGGTTACGGTTTCGTAATGTGGTAGGAAAGGGGAAGCTGAGTAAAAATGACTCAGACTTCAATCAGGTGGGATGTAAATTACGTGGGATCTGATTCCCATGTCTGGCTCTAACAGTTGAGAGTATCTTATTGAGCTTGAATCCTCAAAATTCTGGACCGTCTCCTAACAAGTGTCTCAGGAAGGTCTTAAAGGTTGTAATGTAGGGAGGCTAGTATTTGGGTGCTACTTGACTGGTCTGTTCATTTTTCTTTTCCTTTCTTCTTTTTTTTTGCTTTTTGTTTGAACTTTGCATTTGAAGTCGACTTGAATGATTGGGGGTTTCATTTTGACCGTTGAGTTTGGTCTTGATCAGTAAATTGGGTCGGTTTAGCTTGGCCTTGGTTTCATTTTTTTTGGCTCCTTTTGGTCATTTCAGACTTCTCTTTTTTTTGTCAGACTAGCACCTACGGTAGGAATTGGTCAGTCTTTATTCGAGGGATATTTATTGTGGGAAATGGGTTTGTCTTCTGTCTTCGATCACAAGCTAAGAGACTATCTAGATTTGTCATAGGATTCGGGAATGCTCGTTCTAAGGGATTGTTATGTGGCTTTCTACATGGTGAGCCTAGGTCGTATGCTCCCAAAGATAAATAATTAAGTCCTATTACCTTTAACAATATAGTAGAGGTAAGTCGGGTGTCGAATCCATAGGGAAGGCGATGAAAATTAATGTGCGAATAATATAAATAAACGTAACAAGAATATGGGGGGTTTTGTGAGTGATTAGACTAATAACTAAATTAACGAAAGTAAAATAACTAATAATGATGAAATCAGATGATTAAGAAACTCGACTCAAAGAAAATCCACTAACTAGTTAAACAATTGATCATCGACTAGTAACCTTTATTTAATCCTTGAGTATTCTATTGTGAAACTAAAAGTCTCAATTGTTCCGTAGATAATATTACTTAGGTCGAAACGCGATACTAAGCAACCTAGTTATTGAACAACCTAATCCACGCGTCTAGATTTAATTCAATAACAACATGAACGATATGAACAAATCAATAGAAATAACGACCTTTAACACACGCGGTTATTGGTTCGAATTATATGTTTATTCCTCCTTTTACCCAATTACGATGAAACGCATACAAATAATTAGGTCTAAAGGTTGCAACTTTATCTAGTGAATTGAACAATTACGGATTCAAACACAAAGAATTGCAATAGATTGAAGATTGAAATAATCAGTTGGCCAAAAAGATTAAACAAACAACAATCATAAAATTAGCACAAGGAATAAACAATACTCAAGTAATTAAATCAAGATTAAGAAAAGTCTCACAATAAATTAACTAGTAGCTTCAAATCCTTGATCCGAGAAGGAAGATTAGTTACACATACTAGGGTTTTTTTTTCTTTATTTTCTAATTGAACGTAATGTTCATGAATGATGAATAATAAACGTAATAATGAACAATCTGTAATAATCCTAATACTAATAATATGTAGTCTAATAATGAAAATAGGAAAGTCCAATAATTTCCTAACTCTAATAATAATATAATAATAAATAATAATAATTAAGTTGACACGGACTCAAAGCAGTTCCGTCTTCAATCCCCGAGCTGCGCTTTGATTTTTCACTCGGTTTGGTTGGGCTTGTTCTTCACATTCTCCGTCTCGAGCCCAAATCACACATCATGGAATTAAGAGCTATAAAAACCGTCTTTTCTTCAATAAAACACAATTTCTTCGATAAAACCAATTAGACGATTTCCACTCTAATTCCGCATATTTCATAATCGAATCTAGCATAATTCTCCGTCATAAACACATACAAAACATGCTAGATCATTACACCAGACATGGGATAGGTAAAAAGAGAACACGGGATCTCGATTTTTGTAATTCCTTGTTGTTTCGAGGTATGTTTGATTGTTATCGATAAATGGCATAGTACCGAGTCGTAAGCAAGAAGGTGCGTTCTTAAGTCAAGCGATTGTCGAGGCGTATTAAAAGGAAGAAAAGTTTATTTCTTTTTATTGATAGTAATAAGCGGGCTATGCGCCCGAGATATTGTTTTCGGGGAGGTGGAGGACAGATCCCCTCGCAGCTCCTGACTCGATGTAAAAAAAATAAGACATTTGTTATACTATTAGGTCTAGGCCCTAAGATGAACTAGACTCTGACTTGGACACAGATTTACTCGTCTTGACGGGTGCCCGTGGGTTGTCAGGATCTTCCTCGATATCCTGGACATTCTCCTCTATAGGGTCGAGGTGGGAACAATTGATGGTGTCGTCGAAGACTGCGTGAATGCTAAAGGGGTTTGAGGAATTGTTAGGTTTTTTTGATGGAGGGAGAGGAATCGTCCCAATTTCGATCATGTCTTGTATGACATGTTTGAGTCGATAGCAAGATACGATATCGTGCCCGTTACCATGGTGATATAGGCAATAAGCATTAGGGGTCCAACTTTTGCCTCGTCTGCCGACTGGTGGGTCCGGAGTGGAACCCATGGGCAAGAGCAACCCTTGATCGACTAGGTGCTTAAGAGCTTCGGTGTAAGATGAATTGATTGTGGTAAACTCTCTCGGTGATCTTTTTAATTTGTTGGATGTGGTCTTATAAGGTCTTGGTGTTATTTCCGTATCAACCTTAGTAAGCTTTGATCGGGCGGAGTGTTGAGATAATCTATCCTGGGTAGGCTCTTGGGCGCGGTAATTGCCCGGATTGGCGTTCGTTTCACTTTCTGTGTCCCTCCTCTCAAGGTAATTGAGGCGGATATCGATGTGATGAATGGAGGAAGTCAGACGGGTTACCGAAGTATGGATGTTGCGAACTAATTCGGTTAGGGTATTGACATCGTTGCAGATGCTTTCGATGGTATTCAGATCTATCGACATGTTGGGGAGTGATTCTGTGGGAAAGGATCAAAAGATCAGAACGGATCCGCCGGACGACGTAAGAGACTCGAGGGATGCTTGTAATCGAGCGACGCGGAAATGAGACCCTTGATTCGCGTGTGTGTGCGGTCACTGACTCAGGGACTCAGGTGTTCTAGATTCTTGGTGTATTCGGCGAAACGCCTAATGAACTTATGTCTCTTTAACGGGACGATTTGACCCAAACCTCGGAGGTGAGGTTTAAAGAGGACTTCTTGGAATGAGACGACCCAAAATGTAAGACCTCGAGCAGAGGTGACCCTAGTAACTAACACAGACAGTTAATCACACGGTTGTACGATGTAAGAAGTTGATCGCGATCCCGGCTCAGGATCAAAGAACTTTGATTTTTTTTTTGAAAACGACCAATCCTTGCAGGGAAGGGAAAGATTTTAAAAAGGACAATTTGTAAAAAAAAAAGATGACGATGGCGTGAAGACATCGCTTGTGACGTGAAAGTGTGTCGCTATAGGTGTGTGTCGGGATTCCGACGATAGCAAAAGTGGATTTTTTTTTTGAAAGGAGCACGGTTCTTAGGGGAACCAGTTTTGAAAATGATGTTGATGTGGGAATTTGTCGCGGATCCCCACAATCAAACAAGAACCTAACTCTACTAACTGGATAGCTAGGGTAAGTCGGGTATCGAATCCACAGGGACGGTGAGTGAAATGAAAAGGTTCGGTCTAGTTAAAGTTTTAGTCGTATAAATTCGGTTTGGGTTGAATACGTCTAAATTAATATACTAAACTAACAATATTGAAAAATATGATTAACAAATATAATAAAAAGGGACTAGGGTCAAGGTCAGCAAGGTTGTCTCTGAGGAGTTGTCAGGCTCATAAAATAGTTGATTAAGGTCATTAATAAGCATGAGATAGGCTCTCTCGAGTCTCTATCTACCATAGGACGGTCCTAGCGGGCTCCCGCTACTTACTAGGTCGACCTACTCCAATGAACGAAAGTCTAACCTAAACTCGGCTCTCGATCTTAAGTTTAGGTCAACTAAATTGATTAACTAATCTGACCAGGACAAGTGAATCATACAGAAATAACGTTCAACGGAGACTAATAACGATAATCAACAATTGGATAAATTCGCGATAAAACCTCAATTAAGACGAACCGTGCTAACCCTAACCCTAGAAATAAACTACTCTGACATGATTCAAATTAATCTAATTAATCTACCCACTAAAACTAAATATAAAACAAGCATGATTTCAAACAATTAAGTGAGAAACATTAGGCTAATCGACAATATGAACGTGACATAAATAAGACTAGAAATAAACAAAAGAGAGAAACAAAATTATACCAATAGAGCAAGAAACTAGAATTGAGATGAACAAAACATTATAACCCACTAAGAACAAATTCTTACGGAGTATCAATCTAAAAACACAAAATTGAATGAAGAATCATGAAAATCTCATCACGCACACCTAATCTATGCGGCCCTAATCTTCCTCCTACACTCCTTAACTAATCTATGTGGCTCCCTCCTTTTTTCTCTTCCTCGCTTAATCCCTACGTGATGGTTTATGAGTGAGTGAGTCTGTGCCTCTTTTGGTGGGCTTTGACGGAAATTGGTCTTATTTGGATTTGTCGAACACTCGTCTTTTGTTTGGTTCCCTTTGTCTTTTAACTCGTCTTGACCCGTCTTTACTTGGTTATTCCCGAGGAGGTACCTACAAAATAGAAACGAGACAAAACAGTACAAAATTCTCGGAAAGTACAATTAATCCTAAAACATATAAAATAAAACTACTAACTATAAAATAAACTATAAAATGAGCTATATGACAATTAACGTACACAAAATCGGACTAAATAACAGGTAAAAGTAGGGGTAAATCACTACTAAAATATCACTTATCAGATGTCGTGGTGATTTCATCGAAACTACTATCAATTAGCTAGTTCGATGGTCGTGGTGTATGTGGTGCTCGTGGTAGAGCGCGATGTCCGTGACGGTGCTTCGGAAGGTGTGACTAAATGCTTATTAAGGAATTTAGGTAGTGAATGGTGTTTTTTTTAAATATGATGTTTCGTGAATGTGACCGTTTCGGGTTCCTTGACTTCATTAATTGAAGTTTCGGTTGTGTTAACGGTATGTGTGTAAAATATTTCTTTTGAAACAAAATGTAACCGTTTAAGGTACCTTGATCCCATTAATTGGGAGTCTCGGTGGTAATAACGGTATTCGTTGATGACGGGTTTTACTTTGGCCAAAATGACGGCACTAAAGAAATATTTTTTTTTTTCGAAAGTAGTGAGTGTAAAATTTGCTATGATGCGGCATCAAAAATGTTTTTCTCTTTTCTTTTTGAAAATTACGGTTTGACCGGAGTATCGGCATTCAAAAGGTCGTTTTGAAAAGTAGAGGTTTTTTTTTCGAAAACGGAATTGGGTGCGGTTGAATATGTTGGCGTGGTTGAATCCAGATTTTTACTGTTTTATTTGGCTTGTTCAAACACACTACACGTAACTAGGAATGTATACACACATGCACGATGCAGACACGGGTAGGTTAGGGTAGCTACCGCCCACGAATAGTCTTTACTTAGGCATTGACAAATCGTCTAGGGAGACAAGTGCCATACCGTCCGTTCGGAACTATCTGCTTATTATTCCCACGAGGTACGCGTTAGGCGGCCGGAGCGTCAATCGAGGATCTCCCCGCGTGTCCCTAAGGATCTTACCGCGAAGAGGTCGATTGGTCTTGATATCGGTTAGGGTGGGCTTTTTAGGGCCATAACATGTAGTGACCACAACTAGGAACTAGGAAATGAGCTTCACCGACCTCGTTCAAGATACACCACCACTGGAAACTTGTTTCCAAATCCCCAGCGGAGTCGCCAAACTGTGAACGTCCGTCCGCACCGCCCGGCGCCCCTCGCGCGCCCGCGCGGGACCGACCCAGTTTTTCAACGTGTGGCGGCGGCCACCCACGCGGCCCCCTCCCTATCGGGGGCCGGTCTGATCTCGCGTACGAGGTGATGTTTTGGACCTCGATTCGGATGACGATCCGGACTTGTACTAGACGGGTGCGGGCACCCGTGTTTCCGTTTGGATTCGATCGAGTCGTGGTTGTAAATGTTTAAAGGCCGATTCATTTGGTAAGGCGACATTTTTAGTGAACTGAATTCGTTGCCGATTTGTGGAGTCGCCACCGAGTCAGTTAAGGGGAATCGGAAACCGTTCAACTCAACTTTGATCCCTAGCTGGCTCAAAGTTGAGGGGCACGAAACCTAAAGATAAAGACTTGTACCCTTAAGCACTCCATGCCTGGAATGACTCTCATTGCCAATGGTTTCGGACATCCAGAAACCGTCGATTCTGAGAAAGGGGTGAGGGTACGTATTGGGAAGCCAACATCCGATAGATGTCAACACCCAATCTCGCCCGCAGTATAGCGGCCTCTACTAATCAATCGGTGGGCTGATAACCTAGTTCTTTTGTTGTGGCGGAAGTATTGTAACATCCTTTGTTTTCGCCCTATACTGTTTGCTACGTCGGTTGTTTAAGAACAAGTAAGTTTGTCGTCAAAATAGTTGTGTTTACATTCTTTACATGCGATTTCACGTGACAAGCAGGCCATGAAAAGATGCACGTAGGAGAGTAGAGAGTACTAATATTATAGGTATTAGCAAGTCAGTTTTAACGCGATAATACAGATATTAGTCATTCTCATTGACGTTAGGGGATTTGCCGTGGATCCCACCGATCAAAGAACAACCAATGAACCTAAGCTAGGTAGCTTGGGCAAGTCGAGTCGATCCACAGGGACGGGGTGTCGGACTAAGGTGTGCTACGGACTAAGACTAGGTTCGAGACAAACTAAACTAGGGGATGACTAAGGTTAACTAATGACTAAGCTAAACAAACAACTAATGACAATAAGAAGCGAATTAGATCGATAAGAAGAAACTAGGGCTAGGTCGGGTTCATGGATGCCAAGGAGATCAAAAGAAGGAAACGGGGGTCACTAGCATGCTTTCGTAGCCTAGGTTACAATCGGGCTCTCGCTACTTGAACGGCCTAGGGGTCATCCTCACCACGCTCTCGCTAATAATGAGGGAATCAAACCAACCAAACAAACAAACACATACAAGAGAAGAGGCAAGAAAAGCAATGATTGATCGTCTCAAGTCTCACAAGCATTTCATCAAACATGTGGAGTGCAAGGTAAGAGAGAAACAACAAAAACAACAACTAGTACCACCCATCTCACCCTAATCATTCCTAATCACACCCAATCCTCCTACTAACCCTAGGGGACAACTACTCAAACATATTTATACTAAAACTAACACTAACAAGAGGAACAATCACAAGAACAAAAGGAACATTCATAATGAAGAACAAGGAGGATGGAGAATGGACAATACAATAAACAAAAGATTCAAACTTTACTAACAAAGAAGGATTAAGAGAAAAGAGAGAAGAAAGATAATACCAACTAAGAGGAGGAAAAGATAGACACTTGCATAGAAGAAAACCCAAACAATTACACCAAGGTTGTCAATCTTGGTAGATTCTTCAAGAGATCCAATAATACAAGAGTAATCACTAGATTAAGGAGTAATTAAGGACTAATCTACACTAATCTAAGCTAATATAACCTAAAGTAGTCTAGGGTTTAGTGGGTAATGAAAAGTAAAGCATAAGTACTTAAACAATACAAGAGGAGGGGTATATATAGGGTTTCACGGATAAGAGAAGCGAAAAAAGCAAAAATAGCCTGTTCTGGGCCTATCCCGGACGGAAAGGGATGATCCCGGTTGGGAAGCTCATCATCCCGGCCGAGAAGGCCCTCCAGAAGCACAACTTTCTTAGTCTCTTCATCCCGGTCGTGATGGATGTGTTCCCGATCGGGATGGGTCTTGTAGGCTTCAAATATGGTCTCATAGGTCCCCACTTGCTCTCCCTAGGCTTCTCATCGATTCTCGGTGCTCGGGAATGGGTCCTGAGGGCTCGGGAATGGGTTCCAAGGGCTCGGGATCGAGTCTAAGCTACCAAGTGATCGTCGCTTCTCCTCGTTGGCTCCAAATGTGTCGGAAACGAGTTGGAATCGTTTCATCTCTCCAATAATGGTCCTAGGAACCTAAAACAAGCTAGAAGAAGAATAAGTAGCCTCGAAACCGCTCCAAAGAGCGATTCCACAAGAGAAACCGGGATCAAACACAAGGAAAAAGCACTACAAAACACACTTATCAACTCCCCCACACTTAACCCTTACTCGCCCTCGAGTAAGCACCAACTAACTTCTAAACTAATAGAAACTAGACTACTAACCGAGCGGGTATTAGCGCACCCTACGCCCTTTCAACTCACGCGAGAACACTTAGAGAACAAGTGCTCTCCGCAAGGCAAGTGAGGTCTTGCGACAAAACCGCGGATACAACCGTACACCAAAACACACAAACAAACACACAAACAGCCAAACAACAAACACCAAACGGTTGCATCCAAGAAGAAACAAATACCGCTTCCCTCTACAAAGCGGTGAAAGAAGCACCGGTTAAGGGCTCAAGGCAAGTGACAACGTTCCCAAACTAGTAACACAAAACGAAATGGACAAAACCCTAATAGTATGACGACAAAGCAATAAAAACGTTGGTAACTTACCTAGGTTCCTCCTAACCTTCTAAGAACGTACCACGGGACGATAGGCGGGATGGAAAAAGGATGAACCACGGAGTTAGTCGACATTGTAGGTAAGTGAAGCCCCGCCTCCTTTAGCGATAAGCCAAGAGGGTCGTCCCATGTTCAAAAATAGCCTAACTAGTCCAAGTAAAAAGGTGGATAATGGTTGCAAAATGAGGGAAGACCGACTATTTACCGCTATCATCCTTTCTAGGGACTCGGTCCTTTGGTAGGCTCTTCACGGTAATAGTCGGTAAAAAGGCTTATTTTTGAGGGGGTAAGATTTTTTTGTGAAACGATTTTCTTTGGCATTTTTCTTTTGTATTTTGCTTTTGAGTTGCTATGCCACTTCTTTTTCTTCTTTTGTATTTTGCTTTTCATTTGTTGTGCCTTTTCTTTTTCTTCTGTCTTTGCTTTCTTTTTCTTTCTATCTTTTCTTTTCTTTTTCTTTCTTTTCTTGGCTTGCCTTTTGGATAAATCTTATATTGTAGGCATTTCTTGCAACCAAGTAAGAACTTAGACAATTTGCAACTTATTTGTGGAAATGTGTAGGAGGTAGGGGAATGGGTGAGTCGGGGAGCATCATTCCCTTCAAACCCACAAAAAGGGGGAAACTTTGACTAATCAAACGATCTCGAACACAGTCACCTAAGGGACGGGACTCGGCAACAAGGCCTTTTCACTCCGTGGGTGGTCAAAATGGTCAAAATGCAAATCCCGTAGTAAATCCCTAGTAGACTAGGTGGACTAAAGGAAAGAAAAAAACGAAATCATTGATTTAAAGTCATTATACTAGACTAAAGTCCAAGACTCGATTCACATCAATAGAAAGGGAAAGTAAACACTCGCGCACTAGCCTCAAAACCGGGTTTTCGAAAACCTTTTATTACACAAGACACAACTAAACAAGACAAAACAAAGACACAACAAAAACAAAAGGAAAAGAGACAAACAAAACAAAACAAACACACAAAATAAACAATCACCACCCCGAAATATCCAAACGAGCCACCACATCAACCAAAAACTTCAAAAAGCTCCACCCGAGCATACACCATCACAAATCTCCTCCAAACTTCACGAGAGACAAAGAAGGAAAGGGACAAAATGATGTTACCGGATGTCTTGAAAGCCCTCCAAAGTTAACGGTGATCAAGCGACCTACAAGGAAATAGGGGGGAAAACACACACGCAAAGCACAAAAACACGACACAACGACTCAAAAGAAAAAGACACAAAGGAAAATCTTTTTGGTTTTTATGAAAATTTTCAAATTTTTAAGGATTTTTAAGATTTTTTCGAAAAAACTACGAAAATGAAGCTAAACTAGACTAATATATCGCTCCCCCACACTTAAACCGAGCAATGTCCTCATACTCGATCGGTAGTGTGTGGAGACACTAAAAAGAAAGGGAAAAAGGGAAAATAAAGCTAAAAAAACAAAAATAAAAGTGAAGAAAGGGTAGAGTGTGTCCGGCCGGGGTGTAGTCAAGTCACCAAGGGCCGAGACGAGAAAAGATATGGATGGGGGAAGAAATAAATAGAAGAAGAAAAAAGGAAATGGGAGGGGAGGGCTAGGTGTAATCAAGTCACCTAGCCCGGATTCCGCCCGAATCCGACTAAATCCTACCAAAAGAAAATGAAAATAAAGAAAAGGTGGAAAGACTTGTAAGTTTGGATTTTTCAAAGGACTCTCGATGTAGTCACGTCATCGAGAATCGGGAGCAATTAACACATGGGCCCCGAGGGCCACCACGACACCAAAATGATAAAGGGAAGGGCAACAAACGAAGGAAGACTAAGCAACAAAAGACGGAAAAGAAGGATAGTCGCCTTACCAAACGGTTAGCAACTCAATCAACTTCATCGTCTCAATGATCATTATCGGCACCTTGCTAGTCTTCATCATCATTATTCCTCTTCCTCAATGTAGTCTCAAGTATCGGGCTTGCATAGGTGTAATGAGGTTGGGATTTTGGGAAAACTCGGTGTAAAGGGTTTAGAAGATGAGATGAAGGTGTATAATTGAAGTGTAAGGGTGAAATGAAAGCGGCAAAGGTTAGTAGGGAGGTTGGGTGGGGGTATAAAGTGGTTGGGTGGTGCTTAAATGAAGGAAAGAAGTCGAAAGGGGATGTTGTAGCCCATCCCGGGCGAGAAGGAGCTCATCCCGGGCGGGAAGGCACCATCCCGGGCGGGAGGACCTTGATCCCGGTCGGGATGGCACGTCAGGGAGCCCATTTTCAGCAGAACTCATCCCGACCGAGATGGCATGCTTCTCGGCCGAGATGGCCTCCATCTTGAGCCCTAATGCCTTCATTCAATACTAGTTCCACCCAAAAGACAAGTAATACCTCGGGATCCAAAATCCTGTCCCCAAAAGCTTGTACCAAGCTCAAAAACCGACTTCCTCCACCAAGCCTTTAAGCTTCTATCATCAATACCCCTCTCTAGTTCTTCATCTTCACTTCAAACCTATCAAGTAAGCTCAATGAACACATTAAAGATGCCTCCCTCACATCGCTCAAGAAAATTCAAAATTACAAGAATTCCACAAAAAACTAACAAATCCTAGAAACCAAACTATCCAATCAATCATAAACAAAGACAAGAGCTAAAAAGAAAAGGAAAAGATATTTACAATAAGATACTCTCACCATCTACGCCTCCATAGCCATCAAGAGCTCGGAGGAGTAACTCAAATGCTCTAGCAACATCTTCGTTAAAGCTCACGTGGCCGATCCTAGCCATCAACAAGAGTTTCCAAGTCGGAGTCAAGAAGCAATCATCTAATCCATTACGCTCGGGTTTCTTGTGATCTTCCGGGTCTTCTGAACCATCATAGCAACAACTCTTATGACCATCCGGTAGGTATTGTGGCCTAAAGTCATGCTTGGCGTTGTGATTTGGGAGATCACACCCTAAGGGTGTTGCTTCTTCAACGGGGTCAAGAGTAGCACTCTTTTCCACCATCCGACAAGGATCCTCTTCATCAACCGTCTCACAAGATAAGGGACTCGAAATCAAGTGCGGTAAAGGAGGTGAAGACATCAAGTTTTCTTCATTGGAGGCTTTAAGTGAGACCTCATCGTCATTCTTACTAGAATTCTCACCATGAAGAAACTCAAGGCCTTTGATGGCACCTCAATTTCTTCGACGGTTTGGTCTAGCATAGCATCTCCAAATCCCCTAATCGGCTCCTCCAATTTCTCATTCAAGGCAAGTTCTAAGGCATCTATCTCTTCCTCCCAAGTGTTACCTTCCTTCTCACTCACCTTGTCAAGTTGGCCTAGAGGAGTCTTGTCTTCACTTGGCTTTGGATTGTCAAGATCCGGTTCATTACGAAGAAAATCATACAAATCCAATTTGATAGCCAATACATTGGCTCCCCAAGAGTTACCTTGAGAATCATGTTCAATTCCCTCCTCATTGTCGACCCTTGAAGCTTCAACTTCCTCCATTCTTCCCATATATTCACCATCCAAGCAACCCGCAACAATGATCTCTTGATTGACCCTCTCTTTTTCATTCGTGGCTTCATGATCGGGTTCATTTCCTTGTGGAGACAACCGATCTTCTTGCCCAAATGAACCTTCCTCAACAAATTATGGAGCTCGAGTGGCCAACATCGTGAAACGAGCCATGAGTGCATTGATTCGAGCATCTTGCACCTCTAATTGGGCCTTGAACTCCTCTTTATCCCTTTGCATTTGAATCATCATCTCTTGTTGATTCTTATGCAATTGAAGCATCATCTCTTGTTGACTCTTTTGCATTTGAATCATCATTTGACAAGTCTCAAAGTTGGGAATTTTTGGTTGTGGGTTATGTGAGGATATTTGGTAGTTGTTAGGATGTTGGAATGATCCTTGACAACTTTCATGGTAGTCATATGAGGAGGGTTCATAAGATTGTTGATAAGATTGGTAAGGTTGGTAAAGTTGTGGATTTTGGCAATTTGCCCCATGATTGTCCCATGATGATTGATGGTAGCTTGGATGCCACATTGTCGTAACGTTGCCTTGATACATTGAATGCACTAGAAGCACTTGAGCAAACGTTAGTAGCCTAGTGCTTTTGAGGCACTAGGATGAGAGAATAGCATACAAGAAGTAGAACGGAGATACACAAGGAGAAGAAAACACAAAACTCAAGAACAAAGTCTAAAACTAAGCACACAAAAGTCTAAACTATGCCGTCCCCGACAACGATGCCAATTTGACGGTAGGGGATTTGCCGTGGATCCCACCGATCAAATAACAACCAACGAACCTAAGCTAGGTAGCTAGGGCAAGTCGGGTCGATCCACAGGGATGAGGTGTCGGACTAAGGTGTGCTATGGACCAAGACTAGGTTCGAGACAAACTAAACTAGGGGATGACTAAGGTTAACTAATGACTAAGCTAAAGAAACAACTAATGACAACAAGAAGCGAATTAGATCGATAAGAAGAAACTAGGGCTAGGTCGGGTTCATGGATGCCAAGGAGATCAAAAGAAGGAAAAGGGGGTCACTAGCATGCTTTCGTAGCCTAGGTTACGATCAGGCTCTCGCTACTTGAACGGCCTAGGGGTCATCCTCACCACGCTCTCGCTACTAATGAGGGAACCAAACCAACCAACCAAACAAACACATACAAGAGAAGAGGCAAGAAAAACAAGAATTGATCGTCTCAAGTCTGACAAGCATTTCATCAAACATGTGGAGTGCAAGGTAAGAGGGAAACAACAAAAACAACAACTAGTACCACCCATCTCACCCTAATCATCCCTAATCACACCCAATCCCCCTACTAACCCTAGGGGACAACTACTCAAACATATCTATACTAAAACTAACACTAACAAGAGGAGCAATCACAAGAACAAAAGGAACATTCACAATGAAGAACATGAAGGATGAACAATGGACAATACAATAAACAAAAGATTCAAAATTTACTAACAAAGAAGGATTAAGAGAAAAGAGAGAAGAAAGATAATACCAACTAAGAGGAGGAAAATATAGACACTTGCATTGAAGAAAACCCAAACAATTCCACCAAGGTTGTCAATCTTGGTAGATTCTTCAAGAGATCCAATAATACAAGAGTAATCACTAGATTAAGGAGTAATTAAGGCCTAATCTACACTAATCTAAGCTAATATAACCTAAAGTAGTCTAGGATTTAGTGGGTAATGAAAAGTAAAGCATAAGTACTATACAAGAGGGGAGGTATATATAGGGTTTCACGGGTAAGGGAAGCGAGGAAAGCGAAAACAGCCTGTTCTGGGCCCATCCCGGCCTGGAAGGGATGATCCCTGTCGGGAAGGGACCCATCCAGGTCGGGAAGCTCATCATCCCGGCCGGGAAGGCCCTCCAGAAGCGCAACTTTCTTCGTCTCTTCATCCCGGTCGTGATGGATGTGTTCCCGACCGGGATGGGTCTTGTAGGCTTCAAATATAGTCTCATAGGTCCCCCCTTGCTCTCCCTAGGCTTCTCATCGATTTTCGGTGCTCGAGAATGGGTCCCGAGCAGTCTTGTCAAAATTCAAAAAATATATATTCTAAAAATTTTCCAAAATTTTCAGCCATCCAAATATTTTTAATCCCCAGCGCGAGTCATATTTTTACCTACGTGTTACATGCAAAATTTTATGTGACTTATACAGGTACGACTCGAGGCTTCAAAAACAAGCCCGTACAGCTCACATATCTCCCCAGGGGAAAGCCCGAGGCGGCATTTTCCCCGGAATGACACGGGATAGGCCCACATATAGGCGCACCCAGGACTTATGCGACAAGTCCGATTCCCCATGGAGTTATCATCATCAGCTCAGGTATGACTTCTATCCTATGGCTGACGAGCCCTTCACGCGAGTCTAATGGACTATAAACGACCCGATCGAAAGTCTGCCAGGTTTCAATCCTCGATTGGCCTGGTAGCTACTCTGACTTTCGCCTTGTCTAAGCCTCTGTCAGAGTGGGGGCTCTGTAGACACCCGCATTTGGCTGCTAGTGTCTATAGCAGTCTCCAACAAAACACCCGATGATGATCGGACGCAAACGTACTCTAACGCGCTCGAATATGGGCTCGGAATCAGTAATGTCTGGCATGGGCTTTTAACGGGATACAAATCTCACAAAACCAACCTCAAATTCAGGCCCAGTGGGTCATTCCGAGTCAAATGAGACTAATTTGGGCCAAAACCGACACCAAGAATAAAAACCGTCTTTTAGCGACCGGGTCAAAACCCGGTCAAAGACAAATCCGTCACACAAAGTCAACCAGGTGCGCTTGTAGAAGCTTGCGCCTACCACCCTTTTATCAAAAATTCAAAAGTCAACTCCTTCCCTATTTAGGCTTACCCGCCTTATCCACTCGATCGAGTGGATTGGCCTCACTCGATCGAGTGGAGCCACAAAAACCGAGCAGGCCCGTTTTCTTAGGGCACTCGATCGAGTACACTAGGGTTCACTCGATCGAGTGACCCTAGGTCGTGGGGTTTCTTCTATAAATACCCCATCAACCCACCACATTTGACAACTTTTTTTCCATCACTTTTACATCAACTATCAGCCAACTTTTGCACTTAAAACACCCTACATTTTCAACCCTAAGTCCCCCATCATAACATACTACAACCTTAAGCAAATCCATGCAAAAACCGAGGCTTTATTCCTCGAAAAACCGATAAAACATCTCCATACAAACACACACCATAAACTCTTCCTATATATCTCGACGTTCCCGCGCCATTGCCGCCATTTGACGAACCGTATTCCGAGAAGCAAGAGCATGTAGGTTGAGGGTGTGACATTCAACACCGACTTCTCCTTTCCCTTTATCGTTTTCTTTTTTTGATTATGTATATATAAATCTATAAACCGCATTCGGGTTGAACCCGTTTAACTAGGACTATCGCACAAAGTCTGTTTAATCCCTTTACGAGCCGCAATAGTGGTGGAGCCCTTTCGAGGAGCACCGCCTTAAGCACTCAAAGGCGTAACGCGATCATGATAGTACGTAGTTGAACGTGTCTAATTCCATTTCTAAGGATCGGTACGAAACCCCTTGACGCTAAATCGAGCATCACATAATCCGAGAGGATTATTAAAGATGACGTAACACGGAGGGAACCAATTTCTTCCCGGTCCAATTCAAGATGATTTTCACATCACCTTTTTCAAAGTCCCCGATAACGGTCTCGTAATGATAATACGCGCATTACGAGTACCGAATACTGAGTCGAATATAAATCACGCTATATTTATATGTGATTCGGTTGATTATTGATTTTAAAACAAATAAGAATTTTGTATAATCCATTACGAAAATGAGCAGCAGCTCGAACAGGGAACAGTCGGCCGAGTGCCATAGCCACTCGATCGAGTAGAGTCCCAAAAATGAGACAAAAGGGTCTGTAAGTGGTCACTCGATCGAGTCCCACCCATGACTCGATCGAGTGGTCCGACGTATGCTAGAACGGCAGCCCATGCGACATTGTTTTTTGCATCGTAATATATTTTTACGACCTCGGTCGACTCGTGTAAAGACTATCACGCGTTTACATCTTTTCTAAAATTCACACCCTTTATTTCACCTTCACGACTTTGATCGATGTCTTCCACGATTAGTTATATGTCGGCGACTCTTTAGTCGTATCCGATGCACAACTAATCTAGACACCATTTTTGGCATGATAAGTCGGGACAAGGCATCGAGGTTTGGGATCAAGCTAGCATCACGCTTAGGTCCCATACGCGGACGCGTATTAAAATCTCCGGCCTTCGTTTAGCACACAACATAATGTGTGCTTAATCGAAGTTTGTCCAATTTTCCAAACTTACAGTCTTGTTCATATTTACTATATACGGGTCCGTTCATATTATTACTATTATTATCGTTAATTTTTTTCTTTATTCGCTATTTTCGTTTTGGCCGGGTTGTATTTCCGCCCGTGTAACTTGTAACCGATTTATTTTGTCTTGCTTTTATTTATTTGTGTTTTACCGTTTATAAATGAACCATCGCATGCTAAATAACCTCGACAATAATCTTGATGCATTAAAATGACGTAGCAACCCTTTCGATATTTATATCTTGTAAAACGTTGTTTGCGTAACATTTTACCGGATTACTAACGCGCATATTAGAAAGTCAAACGATGTCTTAGTAGAGGCCGCTAAGTGCGGGCGGGGTTGGGTGTCCTTTGTGGGCTTCCCAACACGTATCCTCACCCCTTACTCAGAACCTCGGTTTCCGGATGCCCGAAACCGTTGGCGCACGAGAGTCATTCTATACACGATAACCAGTAGTGATGGTATCGGTATCGCAATGCAAAGGGACGAGCCCAATAAACTCTGAAATCGAAATGGGCCATACTTTGTGTACGGTCCATAACGATATAGAGTGGGCTCGAATGGGCCCGAACTCCCACAAAGTTTGGTGGCGATTCCTAGTTCGACTTAAATCTCAATTTGATCCATTCTCATATGGTGATTCATTCGCCTACCCAAACCCGCGCGTGGCCGCGTCGGGGTGGACCTATGTCATGTCCACACATCGATTCACAATTAAAAGCAAATTCGGAATTTGAATCCCGAAACGGACCACTGTTCGTATAGGGGGCACTCGACCGAGTGGCTAGTCTACTCGATTGAGTGGCACCCTAAAAAATCGGTAGAAGGTTTTTAGACAGGGCACTCGACCGAGTCTCCCCATGACTCGGTCGAGTGGCCTCATTCACGCATCAAACGTGAGCCCTTCAACATATTTCGAGCCTTATCAATTTTTTTTTGACTTCGGTCAAGACGTGTCAAGTCCATCACGTGTCATACTATTTTCAAAACCATGCATCATGTCTTATTATATCATTATAATCTATTTATAATCCGTTATTATCGTTACTAACTCAATTGTTTCCACTTTCGTATTTTATTTTCGTTGTTTGTTTTATTGTGCTAAAACGAACCCCGCATGCTAAAAAAACTTTGACGTTAGTTTAGTCGCATTAAGTCAACGTAGCAACTTATTCAAATCTTCACATGTTTAGTCGAAATACTGTTTGCATAACATTTCAGTGAAATTGTAACACCCGCTCTATTTTCCTAGCATTTGTGTCATTTTCGTTATGACTTCGTCATAACTCTGTCACATTTCGGCCTTATGTTTCATCATTATTCCAAGCTCTATTTTCATTTTTGAATATAATTTATTTTTATTTTAAAAGATTTTAATTCTTTTAAATCTATTTATTTGATTTTCTTCGTAAACTAATTATTTTTTTGCGAGGAATTCTACTTCTCTACGAATTAACGTTTTTAAACTCGAATTTAAGTTATTTCTTTTCCTACAAATGTCTAGATATATTTATATAATATTTTCAACTAAGAAATATTTTTATTTACGAAAATTTAGCCTTTAATGATTTTATTACGAAGTTTTGTAAATAATTATTTTCGAACCGAATTGCTTTGAAATTCTTTTGATAATTTTACGATTCTTATTTTTAAACAACCTACAATTAAAAGAAACACTTTTTACTCATTTTTGGACCGTGACACCCTTGGTCACACACTTTCACATTTTTTTAAACACTTGGTTTTATAACTTGATTAAGGCCTTAGATATTTTATTTTCCTACAATTATTTTTGGACTTATTGCATGACTCTTCACACTTCCTCCTTATTCATTTTGACTGGTGATTTTTGATGGATTTAACATTTTTTTTTTATCATTTTTAAAATCCACATTTATTCTCTGATCTCATCATTTTCTTTCATTCATTTTCATTCAACCACATTAAACAAAAATACTCTTCATTTCCTCCATATTGACTATGAGTTTCAGCCATATTTTTCAGCCAAATTTTGCCTCAAGTCGAGTCTTGATCGTCTCATTTTCATCTCCGAATTAATCGTTATTTCGTTCTCTTCGTTAAGGTAATAATCGATGTTGTTTTCGATCGTTATTTGCCTTGATTTTCTGAGTTCTCTCATGGTATTTTTCTACCATTCTTTTGCTGTTTTGAAGGATTTGTGGACGATCCCGAGGCCGACGAATACATTATTGATTCTGATTTGGATTTGAGGTAACGTCGATGTTACTCGGTATTTCATGATTTTAATTGTGTATTTGCATGTATATATTTTTATGTTTTATTTTTGACAATATATGTATGTCATAAAATCTGGAAAATTTTTAAAAGTTGAAAATTTGCATGTTTTGGTATTTTTATCGCTTTTACGAGATTAACGATTAAATCGTCACATTAATTTGTAAAATCGTAATATTCGGCCTAAACATGTAATATATGTTAATATTCTGTAAAAATGATGTTTTTGATGATTTTTAATAATTTGGTATTTTTCTGATATTTTTGTTATCGATTATCGAATTATTACCGTTTACGGACAAAAACGATTAAAAGCCGATTTTTAGTTCTAGTATCTAAACATTTTATTTTAGCCTGATTTTGGACGTGGTGAAACTTTATGATGAAATAAAATTTTATGAATGTTTTCATAATTTTTGGGAATTGTTAAGTGGATTAATTAATTAATCACTTTAAATCATCGTTTATCGTTAAAACCGTGTTTGTCGTTTAAATTCTCGATTTCTGGTCCTATGATTAAATCTGGAAAAAAATTTGATTCTGATGATTTCATATTAAAATGTAATTTTATGATTTTTAGTGCCTTAATAAATGTTCGGAACGATAAGTTTTATTAATGGAATCGTTAATTGTGAAAACGGGTTTTAAAGACGGTTTTGACGGGATTTATTAAATCTGGAATTTTTTGGAAATCTGGAAAAATGGTAGATTCTGGAAAATCATGATTTTTAGGTTTAATAATAATTTTTTGGATATTAATACTTAAATCATTTTGTAATTACTATTTTTATTAATCGTTATTGTCGAGATTGGACGATTAACGAGAAAACGCTTTAAAAACCGAGTTTTAGGATTCTGGAAAATTTTCTTTTCTGGGCATAATGTCCATAAATATATTTTAACTATTTTACGTAGTTTTTGTACTATTTATTAAAGTCTTTAATTAATAAGTATTGATTTTTGGACAAATTATGATTTATCGTTAAAATGCTTCATCTTACCCAAAAGAATTATTTTTCCAGCCATTTTAAAAGTATTTAAATCTGAAACTTTGTGAGTTAAATCATCCCTTAACATACTCTTAATGTATTCAATGGTTTAATTAAATAAAAGGCGTTAAAGTATTTAATTTGGCATTTGCCCTAAAATCCTATTTATATTTGTATTGTCGAAACTATTAATAATTAGGGAATTTTAGTTTTGTAAATTTTGGAAACACCCTAATTAGTAGTATTTAAAATGTTTAAGACATTTTTAATCATTTTATAAACACTCGTATGATGTTTCAATAATTTCATAAACCTAAATGTTCTCTCTTTATCAATTAATATCGTTAAGGCCGAAAGTATTAGTTTTATAAATCTATATCGTTTACTAAAAATGTTGTATTAGTATAAACTAATATTTTCGCTATTTTGATATGATGCTATTTTTAGTAAAGTTTCCTAAAATAGAAGTTTCCTAAAATAGAAAGTTTCCTCTTTTGGAAAGTGGTCCTTTTTCCTTTTGTTCTCTTATTATTTATAATGATTATATGTTTTGAATATCGATAATGGCTTTGTTTTGGAGTTATGAAATAAGGATAAGTGTGGGGTTAGAGTAATACAGTCTG
This sequence comes from Agrostemma githago, assembly GCA_958450325.1. Classification (NCBI taxonomy): domain Eukaryota; kingdom Viridiplantae; phylum Streptophyta; class Magnoliopsida; order Caryophyllales; family Caryophyllaceae; genus Agrostemma; species Agrostemma githago. Next base: position 48,226,520 of record OY288251.1, read on the forward strand.
GGAAGTACGTTTTTGCCATCAACTATAAAGCCGGTGTGCCCATTTGGGGCACATTTGGTCGTTGAACTGGGCGTAGTTTCGCCCAGGAGAGTGTGTATTGTGCCCTTAAGCTAGATATCGCATCGTGTTAGTCGCCGTCAGTTGAACTGGATACATTTGGTATCCAGGAGGGGTGTATACTACTTAAACCAGGACCTCGCTGCACGCAGTCCTTTTATAGGTGAGTTGCCTAGTTAGAGACTGTATTCTGTTATGAGTTAAGTCTACAGTTCTCGAAGCTAGTTTCCAGTATTATTCCTAGTGAAAGTCTAGCCTTGTGCACACTAACCGAATATCCATAACGCCATTTTGAATATTTTATTTATTATCGATATAAATTGGTTTGCAGGTTGACGAATATTTTTATGTTTCTTCGGAAACCCTTTTGATTATTTTGTTTTACGCTAAAGCTTATTTTAATATGATTTTTTACTGTTTTCCTTTTTACTATTTTTCTATAATAGTAATTACAGTTTTAAAATCCTGTTATACGGCTGGCAGAACGTTGGCGTTGCTCCCCACTGATTGTGGCTGTTATGTTTTAACATGGCAGGTATACGTGTTCTGGGTGTGGGCTAGCGAGCAGTGTGGATCCTGCTTATTTATTTTTATAATTATGTCCTATGGATTGTTCAAACCCCTTTTCTGGATTGTTTTAAATTTTGGCCATGTTATTTAAGGCCTATTGTTTGACTTTACCATTTTAATTTTACTAAGACATAGTTACAGTGTGTTTTAATCCCGACTCTACAGTGTTTCCGCCACTGTATTGCGTTAGATTTTCTAGGGGATTACAGTTGGTATCAGAGCATCACTGCTCCCGACGCTTACACACCTGAAATTAGGGAAAAATACCAGTAAATTATTTAAATAGTAAATAAAAATATTATTAGAAATGGGTAGAAACAGATAAGGACTTCACTGTTAGAATTATCTGTTCCTGAACTCAATTATTAGCATTGAATATTTGTTTTATATGTCGAAGAAGATGAAAGAACAAGATGCTGATATGCTGCTCCAGATCGGGACAAGACCTATTTAACACTCTCAACGCCTGCTGACTCGAGTGGACAACTAGGTGCTCCAAGAAAGATTTCGATAATGACTTTTAGCTCCGGTTCAGTTTATTTAAGCTACAGGCAAGATGATCAAGAGTGGATTCATGTTCCATGATGTCGCAGTAAATCCAAATGGAGCGACCCATGACTTGCGTGCTCGTTCCTCTACAAGAAGATGAAGTAATCCTTTTTGTTCCCTCGTGAACTCTGGAGGATTGAAGATTCTCCTCTGGCTCAAGATCTTAGTAATATAGGATCATCGATTCTTTTCTTCCTTCCCCTATTTCTTCCAATTCTTCTCTTATATATTCTCATCTTCATTCTCTTGGTGAATCCTTGTTCTACTCTTCTATTCTACCATCTTTCTCTTGAGATTCTTTGGTTAGACCAGATTCTGTCTTAGTGAACCCGTGTTATAGATGTTTGAGGTTTAGTAAACCCTTGTTACCTGATTTGAGGATTTTGAGTCTGCCCTACTTTCTAAGCAAGTAATAAATTCTTGAGGATTAATTTGGATAGCAAAATGTTGCTTGATGGAATTAAGATGATACTTTAGGCACTGCACCTTGGGTTATAGGTTACCTTGATTATTTTGGGGTACTTAGAGTTGGATATATTTGGGAATAGTAAGAGAGTATGTCATATTTGATGGATACTTAGTACCTAACCCAGAACCAAACTAAGGGTAATTGATAATATTACTTTGGAATCTTACCTAATGCTTATTTAATGGATGCATCGTGAATATTTGGGATCATAGAGTATTGTTTAAGGTGTTAGCCTGAGTGTTGTGGTACCATTGAAGGTTTTCATTAATGTTGTTAGAAATTTTGGTTGACATAGATTACCCGTATTTCTTAAGGATTAGATCGTTGATCGTCGTTTAAGGTTGTAACCTATGAACTTTGGAGTTGAGTGATCTAACTTGGATAAATTGTTGTTGTCCCTAGAGAAGAGAACTATCTTTCACAATCACAGTTTGGTTTTATTGTGCTGTTTTGAGGAATATTATAATACGGATCATCTTATTGGGACTGTTATAACCTTAGATCAACGAGATTGTGGCTTCATTGAGTTAATAAATATTTTGGTGGTTTCGCTGATACAATATGAAATTTGGTGGAATTTTTAGAAGCTTTAGCCCAATGACGTGTTTGAAGATGTGAGTGTTTGCGCCATTACCAATAGGTTTGAACGTGTTTGAGGATTTGTTATACTTTCCCCAACTTCTTTACTTGTGGCGTTATAAACATGTTGGTAATTTGAGGATTCTGTGCCCGAGCATTGTTATATTGGTGGACCTTGTTTAGTGATCCTTACTCGAGAAATTTGGAGCATACCTCGAGTTCAAACCTTATGAGTCTTGAAATTAGGAGCCTTATCGATCAAGGGTTTGGGTATGTTTTGTTAACCGTTGGAATCTTAATTATGGATTTGATTCTAAAGCATTTGTGGATTAGTATCGTGTCGCTTGAACGATTGGATAGTCACGTAAGACTTAATTTTGGAGGCTATGGCAGTTGATAATTTTGGAGGTTGTAGATTGAGTAGGACCACCCTGTACCGATATTGGACTTAGCGTTATTTGATGGGCAAATTAGGAACCCGTGTTTGTGAGAGTCGTGCTAGGAATCTCGAGATGGTTAATTTCTTCTATAATCCTCGAGAGGTCTGTTTGACTCTCAACTTCGTCCTTCTTTCTGCTTCTCTTGAACTCTGTTACCGTAACTGCTGCCAATCCCCTTGACACTTATCGATTCTGAAAACTCTTATTTTAATTTATTGTTTACCCTTGTTCTATTTATCCGTTAACCGTTTTTCGAACTTCCTATTTTATAAAAAGTTTGACTAGTTTAAAAAAAATGGATTATCGTAAAATTTTAACATTTTGAGTTATAATTTCTAGTTGTGAAAATCCCCATTCTGTAAAAAGTTTGACTAACTTAAACTTTTCGGATATCGTGAAAAATATTTTTGAATTATAATTTAAGAACTTTATACTTCACTTTTGTTTTATCTTTGGTTGATATTTATATTTAGATCTGTTTCAAAATGCCTTAATAATTTATTTTAAATTATTACGAACTTATTTCAATTTTGATTTTCAAACGATCGGAATTTTATAAAGACTTTCATATTTCTAAAAACTTCGATTTCTATATGATTATGACATAAAACGTTTTAACATTGTCGAAATTATTTTATGGTTTGATAACATTTTTGAAAACTTTCACAATGACTTTGATAACATTTTCAAAATTTTAATATTTTGAAATTAGTTTTCGTTTTATTGTTGGTGGACTTTTGAATCTGTTATTGAAAATGTTTTACGGTTGGTTCGTTTTTTACTAACAACAAAATTTGATTTCTCCAAACTAAATTTTGTTTTGTCATAAAACGAAATATTATCGAATTATTCTTAATCAAATTGTTTTACTTTTGTTTTGAAAATGTTTGGTTACCCAATTTTCTTCAAGTTCATTGACAAATGTTATTTGACGTCGTTATTTTATCAAATAACTTTACATTACGATTTCATTAATTAAAAAAAATTTAAACTTCGGGTAGCTTAGCCCAATTCTTCTTGGAATAAATATTTGCATTCGATTTTGTATCACTTTGAAAGTTGTAAAGTTTTCTTTTAAAGTAAAATTTTTACGCGAACTTTGTATCCCCATCTTTTCGAGTGTGGTAATTTCTATTACTTTCTACTTATCCTTAGTTTCGAGGACGAAACTTTCTTTTAGTGGGGAGGATTGTAACACCCGCTATTTTCCTAGCATTTGTGTCATTTTCGTTATGACTTCGTCATAACTCTGTCACATTTCGGCCTTATGTTTCATCATTATTCCAAGCTCTATTTTCATTTTTGAGTCTAATTTATTTTTATTTTAAAAGATTTTAATTCTTTTAAATCTATTTATTTGATTTTCTTCGTAAACTAATTATTTTTTTGCGAGGAATTCTACTTCTCTACGAATTAACGTTTTTAAACTCGGATTTAAGTTATTCCTTTTCCTACAAATGTCTAGATATATTTATATAATATTTTCAACTAAGAAATATTTTTATTACGAAAATTTAGCCTTTAATTATTTTATTACGATGTTTCATAAATAATTATTTTCAAACCGAATTGCTTTGAAATTCTTTTGATAATTTTACGATTCTTATTTTTAAACAACCTACAATTAAAAGAAACACTTTTTACTCATTTTTGGACCGTGACACCCTTGGTCACACACTTTCACATTTTTTTTAAACACTTGGTTTTATAACTTGATTAAGGCCTTAGATATTTTATTTTCCTACAATTATTTTTGGACTTATTGCATGACTCTTCACACTTCCTCCTTATTCATTTTGGCTGGTGGTTTTTGATGGATTTAACATATTTTTTTTTTTATCATTTTTAAAGTCCACATTTATTCTCTCATCTCATCATTTTCTTTCATTCATTTTCATTCAACCACATTAAACAAAAATACTCTTCATTTCCTCCATATTGGCTATGAGTTTCAGCCATATTTTCCAGCCAAATTTTTCCTCAAGTAGAGTCTTGATCGTCTCTTTTTCATCTCCGAATTAATCGTTATTTCGTTCTCTTCGTTAAGGTAATAATCGATGTTGTTTTCGATCGTTATTTGCCTTGATTTTCTAAGTTCTCTCATGGTATTTTTCTACCATTCTTTTCGTGTTTTGAAGGATTTGTGGACGATCCCGAGGTCGACGAATATATTATTGATTCTGATTTGGATTTGAGGTAACGTCGATGTTACTCGGTATTTCATGATTTTAATTGTGTATTTGCATGTATATATTTTTATGTTTTATTTTTGACAATATATGTATGTCATAAAATCTGTAAAATTTTTAAAAGTTGAAAATTTGCATGTTTTGGTATTTTTATCGCTTTTACGAGATTAACGATTAAATCGTCATATTAATTTGTAAAATCGTAATATTCGGCCTAAACATGTAATATATGTTAATATTCTGTAAAAATGATGTTTTTGATGATTTTTAATAATTTGGTATTTTTCTGATATTTTTGTTATCGAATTATTACCGTTTACGGACAAAAACGATTAAAAGCCGATTTTTAGTTCTAGTATCTAAACATTTTATTTTAACCTGATTTTAGACGTGGTGAAACTTTATGATGAAATAGAATTTTCTGAATTGTTTCATATTTTTTAGGAATTGTTAAGTGGATGAATTAATTAATCACTTTAAATCATCGTTTATCGTTAAAACCGTGTTTGTCGTTTTAATTCTCGATTTCTGGTCCTATGATTAAATCTGGAAAAAAATGTGATTCTGATGATTTCATATTAAAATGTAATTTTATGATTTTTAGTACCTTAATAAATGTTCGGAACGATAAGTTTTATTAATGGAATCGTTAATTGTGAAAACGGGTTTTAAAGACGGTTTTGACGGGATTTATTAAATCTGGAATTTTTTGGAAATCTGGAAAAATGGTAGATTCTGGAAAATCATGATTTTTAGGTTTAATAATAATTTTTTGGATATTAATACTTAAATCATTTTGTAATTACTATTTTTATTAATCGTTATTGTCGAGATTGGACGATTACCGAGAAAACACTTTAAAAATCGAGTTTTAGGATTCTGGAAAATTTTCTTTTCTGGACAGAATGTCCATAAATATGTTTTAACTATTTTGCGTAGTTTTTGTACTATTTATTAAAGTCTTTAATTAATAAGTATTGATTTTTGGACAAATTATGATTTATCGTTAAAATGCTTCATCTTACCCAAAAGAATTATTTTTCCAGCCATTTTGAAAGTATTTAAATCTGAAACTTTGTGAGTTAAATCATCCCTTAACATACTCTTAATGTATTCAATGGTTTAATTAAATAAAAGGCGTTAAAGTATTTAATTTGGCATTTGTCGTAAAATCCTATTTATATTTGTATTGTCGAAACTATTAATAATTAGGGAATTTTAGTTTTGTAAATTTTGGAAACACCCTAGTTAGTAGTATTTAAAATGTTTAAGACATTTTTAATCATTTTATAAACACTCGTATGATGCTTCAATAATTTCATAAACCTAAATGCTCTCACTTTATCAATTAATATCGTTAAGGCCGAAAGTATTAGTTTTATAAATCTATATCGTTTACTAAAAATATTGTATTAGTATAAACTAATATTTTCGCTATTTTGATATGATGCTATTTTTAGTAAAGTTTCCTAAAATAGAAGTTTTCTAAAATAGAAAGTTTCCTCTTTTGGAAAGTGGTCCTTTTTCCTTTTGTTCTCTTATTATTTATAATGATTATATGTTTTGAATATCGATAATGGCTTTGTTTTGGAGTTATGAAATAAGGATAAGTGTGGGGTTAGAGTAATACAGTCTGGGAAGTACGTTTTTGCCATCAACTATAAAGCTTGTGTGCCCATTTGGGGCACATTTGGTCGTTGAACTGGGCGTAGTTTCGCCCAGGAGAGTGTGCATTGTACCCTTAAGCTAGATATCGCATCGTGTTAGTCGCCGTCAGTTGAACTGGATACATTTGGTATCCAGGAGGGGTGTATACTACTTAAACCAGGACCTCGCTGCACGCAGTCCTGTTATAGTTGAGTTGCCTAGTTAGAGACTGGATTCTGTTATGAGTTAAGTCTACAGTTCTCGAAGCTAGTTTCCAGTATTATTCCTAGTGAAAGTCTAGCCTTGTGCACACTAACCGAATATCCATAACGCCATTTTGAATATTTTATTTATTATCGATATAAATTGGTTTGCAGGTTGGCAAATATTTTTATGTTTCTTCGGAAACCCTTTTGATTATTTTGTTTTACGCTAAAGCTTATTTTAATATGATGTTTTACTGTTTTCCTTTTTACTATTTTTCTATAATAGTAATTACAGTTTTAAAATCCTGTTATACGGCTGGGAGAACGTTGGCGTTGCTCCCCACTGATTGTGGCTGTTATGTTTTAACATGGCAGGTATACGTGTTCTGGGTGTGGGCTAGCGAGCAGTGTGGATCCTGCTTATTTATTTTTATAATTATGTCCTATGGATTGTTCAAACCCCTTTTGTGGATTGTTTTAAATTTTGGCCATGTTATTTAAGGCCTATTGTTTGACTTTACCATTTTAATTTTACTAAGACATAGTTACAGTGTGTTTTAATCCCGACTCTACAGTGTTTCCGCGACTGTATCGCGTTAGATTTTCTAGGGGATTACAGAAATACTAACTCGCGTATTCTAAATTGAACGATATCTTAGTAGAGGCCGCTAAGTGCGGGCGGGACTGGGTGTTCTTTGTGAGCTTCCCAACACGTACCCTCACCCTTACTCAGAACCGTGGTTTCAGGATGTCCGAAACCATTGGCGCACGAGAGTCATTCAATACACGATAACCAATAATGTCAGTGTCGGTATCGCAATGCAAAGGAACGAGCCTCATCAACTCTGAAATCCAAATGGGCCGTACTTCGTGCACGGCCCACCAAGATATAGAGTGGGTTCGAATGGGCCCGAACTCGCACAAAGTTCGGTGGCGACTCCATTTCCGATTTAAATTTCAACCCGAGAACCATCTCACATGAGATTCATTCGCCTCCCCAAACCCGCACGTGGCCGCGTCGGGGTGGACCTATGTCATGTCCGCAGGGTGTACCCTTCTGATAAGCGTAGTTTGTAGTGCCTATTTTGTTGTGTTTGGTCCCCGTTTCTCTTGTGGAATCGCTCATTGGGAGCGGTTTCTGGGCTACTTATGCTTCTTCTAGTTCGTTTTAGGTTCCCAAGGCCATTCATGGAGAATTGGAACGATTCCGACTCGTTTCATACACTTTTGGAGCCTTGTATTCGATCCCGAGACCTTGGGACCCATTCCCGAGCCCCTTAGACTCGATCCCGAGCCCCGAGAATCGATGAGAAGCCCATGAGAAGCAAGGAGGGACCTTGAAGATCATATTGGAGGCCTACAAGACCAATCCCCGTCGGGAAGGACCTCATCCCGTCCGGGATGAGGTGCACAAATGCGAAGGGTCTGTTTTGGGTCCGTTCCGGTCGGGACCATGCCGTCCCGGTCGGGATCACCCCGTCCCGGTCGGGACCATTTCGTCCCGGACGGGATGAGGCAGCTGTAGCCCGCACTTGCTTCTTTTCTTCTCCTTTGTTCTTGTAACCCTATATATAACCCCCTCTTGTAATCTTATGTTATGTTAGACATTACCCACTAAACCCTAGATTATTTTTAGGTTAGATTAGCTTAGATTAGTGTAGATTAGTCTTTAATTACTCCTTAATCTTAGCTTAATCTAGTTAGCTACTCTTGTATTAAGAAGATCTCTTGAAGAATCCATTCAATCTTGACAACATTGGTGGAGGTTTTTGGGTGTTCTTTCTGTACAAGTTTTCATCTTTTCATCCTTTGTAGTTTGGTATAATCCTTTTCTCTTCTCTTTTCCTTTAATCTTTATTGTTATTCAAGTTTTCATCTTTGTTTAGTGTTCATTGTTCTTGCTAGTTTCATTTCCATTATGAATGTTTTGATGTTTGTATTGAATTCTCTTGTCTGTATTATTGTTAGTTTGATTATGTGTGAGTAGTTATCCTCTAGGGTTATTAGGGGGATTGGGTGTTGATTAGGGATGATTAGGGTGGAAATTGGTGATGCTAGATATTGTTATTGTTGTTTCCTAATTGCCTTGCACTCCACATGTTTGATGAAATGCTTGTGAGATTCGAGACGATCCATCCTTGTTTTTCTTGCCTCTTATCTTGTATGTGTGTGTTTGGTTGTAGGTTTGGTAACCTCATTAGTAGCGAGAGCGTGATGAGGGTGACCCCTAGGCCGTTTAAGTAGCGAGAGCCCGATCGGAACCTAGGCTACGAAAGCATGCTAGTGACCCCTGTTTCCTTCTTTTTGTCTTCTTGACACCCATGAACCCGACCTAGCCCTAGCTTCTTCTTATTGATTTTTTTAGCTTCCATTTATCATTAGTTATTTGTTTAGCTTAGTTCTTAGTCGACCTTAGTCATAGTTTTGTTTGTCTCGAACCTAGTCTAGGACCCTAGCACACCCTAGTCCGACACCCCGTCCCTGAGGATCGACCAGACTTGCCCTAGCTACCTAGCTTAGGTTAGTTGGTTTTATTTGATCGGCGGGATCCACGGCAAATCCCACCCGTCAAATTGGCGCCGTTGCCGGGGACGACGTAGTTTAGACTTTTGTGTGCTTAGTTTTAGATTTTGTTCTTGATTTTTGTGTTTTATTCTCCATGTGTATCTTCGTTCTACTTCTTGTGTGCTATTCTCCCTTCCTAGTGCCTCAAAAGCACTAGGCTACTAACGTTTGCTCAAGTGCTTCTAGTTCATCCTAGGTATCAAAGCAACGTTATGGAAATGGCACGTCCTAGCTTCCATCAATCGTCACGGGACAACTATGGGGCAAATTGCCAAGTCCCAAAATTTCACCAACCATATCAACCTCATCAACAATCTTACGAACGCCCTCCATATGGTTACCATGAAATTTGTCAAGGATCATTCCAACATCCTAACAAGTATCAAATACCCCCACGTGACCCACAACCAAAAATCCCCAACTTTGAGACTTGTCAAATGATGATTCAATTGCTAAAGAGTCAACAAGAGGCGATAACTCTAATGCAAAAGAGTCAACAAGAGACGATAATTCAATTACAAGGGGTTAGGGAGGAGTTTAGGGCCCAAAAAGCGGTGCAAGATGCTCGAATCGATGCACGCATGGCTCGCATCACGATGTCGGCCACTCGAACTCCACAAATTGTTGGGGAAGGTTCATTTGGGCAAGAAGGTCGGGTGTCTCCACAAGAAAGTCAACCCGATCATGAAAACATGAATGAAGAGGAAAGGGTCAATCAAGAGACCATTGTTGAGTGTTGCTTGAATGGTGAAGATATGGGAAGAATGAAGGAAGTTGAAGCTTCAAGGGTCAACAATGCGGAGGGGTGTGAACATGATTCTCAAGGTAACTCTTGGGGAGCCGATGTATTGGCTATCAAATTGGATTTGTACGATTTTCTTCGTGATGAACCGGATCTTGACAATCCAAAGCCAAGTGAAGATATACCTCCTCTAGGCCAACTAGACAAGGTGAGTGAAAAGGAACGCAATACTTGGGAAAAAGAGGTAGATGCCTTAGAACTCGCCTTGAATGGGAAATTGGAGGATCCTAAGGCCTCCAATGAAGAAAACTTGATGCCTTCACCTCCTTTATCACACTCGATTCCAAGTCCCTTGTCTTGTGAGACGGTTGTTCAAGAGGATCCTTGTCGGGCGGTGGAAGAGAACTCTACTCTCGACCCCGTAGAAGAAGCAACCCCCTTAGGGTGTGATCTCCCAACTCATAATGCCGAGCCTGACTCTAGACCACTATACCTACCGGATGGTCATAAGAGTCGTTGCTATCATGGTTTGGAAGACCCGGAAGATCACGAGAACCCCGAGCATAATGAAGATGATTGCTTCTTGACTCCGACTTGGAAACTCTTGAAAGTAGCTAGGCTCGGCCATGTGAGCCTCAATGAAGATGTTGCTAGAGCATTTGACTTACTCCTTCGAGCTCTTGATGGCTATGGAGGTGTAGATGGTGAGAGTATCCTATTGTAAATATCTTTTTGAGCTTTTGTGTGTGTATATATGTTTGTTTGGATAGTTTGGTTTCTAGGATTGTTAGTGGTTTTGTGAAATTCTTGTGATTTGGTATCTTGATGAGCGATGTGAGGGAGGAATTTTGATGAATGTGTTTGAGCTTACTTGTAGGTGTGAAGTGAAGATAAATCTTAGAGAGGAGTGGTTATTGATAGAGCTTGGATTATGAGCATGTGAGTCGGTTTTTGAAGCTTTGGACAAGCTTTTGGGGTTATAGAGGGTTTGAGGACTCTTCCCGACCGAGAAGAGAGCATCCCGACCGGGAAGGTCGAGCATCCCAACCGGGAAGGATGTCATCCCGATCGGGATGAGTGTACCAAAAATTGGGTTTTCTGGAGTGTCATCCCGACCGGGACGGGAGCTTCCCGACCGGGACGGGTGTGTCATCCCGACCGGGACCATCCATCTCGACCGGGATGATGCCCTGCTCCTTCTTTTGGCCTCTTCTTTGTCATTCGAGCCCACCCAACCATTTTATACCCCCTCCCAACCTCCCGGCTCACCCTTGCCTCTATTATCCCACCCTTACACTTCATTCATGAACCCTTGCACCAAGTTTCACATCAAATCCCACCTCCTTATACCTTTGTACTTCAACCATGCGGCCTTGTTGAGAAGGAAGAGGAATAGCAATGACAAAGACAAGCTACGTGCCGATACCGACCTATGAGACAATGGAGCGAGTGAGTTGCTAACCGCATGGTACGGCAACTATCCTTTCTTTTCCATCTTTTATTGCTTGTCTTCTTTTGTTAGTTCCCCTTCCCTTTATCATTTGTGTCATGGTGGCCCTCGAGGCCTTGGTAATCGTTGCTCCCGACTCTCGATGACGTGACTACATCGAGAGTCATTTCAAAAATCCAAATTTACAAGTTTTTCACCCTTTTTGTAGGATTTAGCCGGAATTGGGCGGAATCCGGGCTAGGTGACTTGATTACACCTAGTCCTCCCCTCCCATTTCCTTTTATTCTCTTTCTTTTTATTTCTTCCCCTATCCATATCCTTTCTTGTCTCGGCCCATGGTGACTTGATTACACCCCAGCTGGACACATTCTATCCTTTCTTCACCTTTTTTTTTGTTTTTTTTAGCTTTATTTTCGTAGTTTCTTTTTTTAGTGTCTCCATACACTACGGTCGAGCATGAGGACATTGCTCGGTTTAAGTGTGGGGGAGCGATATTCTATCGTAGTTAGTTTTATTTTCGTAGTTTTTTCAAAAAATCTTTAAAAACCTTAAAAATTTGAAAAATTTTCGCAAAAATCAAAAAGATTATTACTTTGTGTCTTTTTCTTTTGTGTCTTTGTGTCGTGTTTTTGTGTTTTGTGTGTGTGTTTGCCCTTTTTCCCTATAGGTTCCTTGATCGCCGTAATTTTCAGAAAGCTCAAGACAACCGGTAACGTCATCCTATCTCCTTTCCTCTTTGTTTCTTGTGAAGTTTGGAGGAGAATTGTGATGATATGTGCTCGGGTGGAGCTTGTTGAAATTTGTAGTGGTTGTGGTGGCTTGTTTGGAAGTTCGGGGTGGTGTTTGTTATCTTTATGTTTTTGTTTTGTTATGTTTTGTTGCCTTTGTCTCTTTTTCTTTCGTTCTTGTCTCGTCTTTGTTTTCTGATGTGTAGTTGTGTCTAGTGTGTAAAAAGGTTTTCGAAAACCTGGTTTAGAGGCTAGTGTGCAAGTGTTTACTTTCCCTTTCTCGTAGTATAAATCGAGTCTTGGACTTTAGTCTAGTAGAATGACCCTAAATCAATGATTTTGTTGGTTTCTTACCTTGAGTCCACCTAGCTTACTAGGGATTTACTACGGGATTTGCATTTTGACCATTATGACCACCCACGGTGTGAAAAGGCCTTGGTTGCCGTGTCCCGCCCCTTAGGTGACCGTGTTTGGAATTGCTTTGATTAGTCCAAGTTTCTCCCCTTTTGTGGGTTTGAAGGGAAGGACGCTCCCCAACTCACCCATTTCCCTACCTTCTATACATTTCCACAAAATAAAGTTGCAATATGTTGAAATTTCTCTCTTTCTTAGTTGCGAAAAAGAAATGCCTACAACTTAAATCTAGCCAAAAGGGCAAAGGAAAGAAAAAGAAAAAAAATGAAAGAAAAAAAAGATTGAAGAAAAAGAAAAGGCACAAAAAGCCAAAAAGAAAATACAAAAGACGTAAAAAAGAAGTGGCATAGCAAAATCAAAAGCAAAATGCAAAAGAAAGAAAAATGCCAAAAGAAAACCGTCTCACAAAAAAATTCTCACCCACTCAAAATAAGCCTTTTTCCGATCGTTACCGTGAAGAGCCTACCAAAGGACCGAGTCCCTAGGAAGGATGATAGCGGTAATGGTCGGTCTTCCCTCATTTTGAAATCATATCCACCTTTTTACTTGGACTAGTTGGGCGATTTTGAGCATGGGACGACCCTCTTGGCTCATCGCTAAAGGGGGCGGGATCTCACTTACCTACAGTGTCGACTAACACCGTCGTTCATTCTTTTTCCATCTCGCCGATCGTCCCGTAGTACGTTCTTAGAAGGTTAGGAGGAACCTAGGTAAGTTACCAACGTGTTTATTGCTTTATCGTTATACTATTAGGGTTTGGTCCATTTCGGTTTGTATTATTAGCTTGGGAACGTTGTCACTTGCCTTGAGTCCTAAATCGGTGCTTCTTTCACCGCTTTTTAGAAGGAAGCGGTATTTGTTTCTTCTTGGGTGCAACCGATTGCTTGTTTGTTTGTATGTTTGTTCGTTTGTGTGTTTTCGTGTCCGGTTGCATCCACAGTTTTGTCGCAAGACCCCACTTGCCTTGCGGAGAGCACTTGTCCTCTAAGTGTTCTCGTGTGAGTTCAAAGGGCGTAGGGTGCGCTAATACCCGCTCGGCTAGTAGTGTAGTTCTTTTAGTTAGTTTGTGCTTACTCGAGGGCGAGTAAGGGTTAAGTGTGGGGGAGTTGATAAATGTGGTTTGTAGTGCCTAATTTGTTGTGTTTTGGTCCCGTTTTCCGTGTGGAACCGCTCTTTGGAGCGGTTTCTGGGCTACTCATGCTTCTTCTAGTTCGTTTTAGGTTCCCAAGACCATTCACGGAGAATTGGAACGATTTCGACTCGTTTCATACACATTTGGAGCCAACGAAGAGAAGGAACGATCAATCGGTGCCTTGGATTCAATCCTGAGACCTTGGGACCCATTCCCGAGCCCCTTAGACTCGATCCCGAGCCCCGAGAATCGATGAGAAGCCCATGAGAAGCAAGGAGGGACCTTGAAGATCATATTGGAGGCCTACAAGACCTATCCCCGTCGGGAAGGGCCTCATCCCGTCCGGGATGAGGTGCACAAATGCGAAGGATCTGTTTTGGGTCCGTCCCGGTCGGGACCATGCCGTCCCGGTCGGGACCACTCCGTCCTGGACGGGATGGCCCAGCTGCAGCCGCTTTTGCTTCTTTTCTTCTCCTTTCCTCTTGTAACCCTATATATACCCCCCCCCTCTTGTAATCTTAGCTTATGTTCTTCTTTTTCCCACTAAACCCTAGACTACTTTAGCATAGATTAGCTTAGATTAGAGTAGATTAGTCGTTTATTAGTCCTTAATCTAGTTAGTTAATCTTGTATTAAGGGATCTCTTGAAGAATCCATCCAATCTTGACAACATTGGTGGATGTTTTGGGTGTTCTTTATATACAAGTTCTCATCTTTTCATTCTCTTGTTAGCTGGTATAATCTTCTCATCCTTTTACTCTTAATCTCTGTTTATGTTATTCAAGTTTTCATCTTTATATCTTGTTTGTTGTTCATGCTTGTTCTTTATATGAATGTTTTGATTCTTATATGTCGGTTTCTCTTGTTAGTGTTGGTTTTAGTTTGATTATGTGTGAGTAGTTCTCCCCTAGGGTTATTAGGGGGATTGGGTGTTGATTAGGGATGATTAGGGTGGAAATGGGTGGTGCTAGATGTTGTTATTGTTGTTTCCTATTTGCCTTGCACTCCACATGTTCGATGAAATGCTTGTGAGACTCGAGACGATCAATCCTTGTTTTTCTTGCCTCTTCTCTTGTATGTGTGTGTTGGTTGGTTTGGTTCCCTCATTAGTAGCGAGAGCGTGGTGAGGAGACCCCTAGGCCGTTCAAGTAGCGAGAGCCCGATCGGAACCTAGGCTACGAGAGCACGCTAGTAACCCCGTTTTCCCCCTTTTTATGCCCTTGACATCCATGAACCCGACCTAGCCCTAGTTTCTTCTTATCGATTTATTAGCTTCCTTTTGTCATTAGTTATTCGTTTAGCCTTGTTAGCTCGTGTTTTAGACCTTAGCTTAGTCTTTAGTCTATCCCCTAGATTAGTTTGTCTTGAACCTAGTCTTTGACCGTAGCACACCTTAGTCCCACACCCCGTCCCTGAGGATCGACCCGACTTGCCCTAGCTACCCAGCTTAGGTTAGTTGGTCTTATTTGATCGGCGGGATCCACGGCAAATCCCACCCATCACCTTCATGCTTCTTTACTTATTTGTTCAACTACTGGCTCTTGATGTTTTCCCTTTCTTAACCCTTGCAGATGGTCTCAAGTCCGCCACTTGGTCACCGGAAGAACTTCAGCTTTCGGGAGTTGATTCACAGCTCGTCCCCCTCTCTTGCCGTCCTGAACTTCCTAAGGTCGAGCACCCTTCACTTATGCACTATTCTAAGGCCAAGGCTGCTAAGTCTAAGAGGAAATAGCCCACCCTCCATGTGGCACCGTCGATACGGCCGGCAACCAGGAGTTCAACTCACTCTGGGGAAGCGGCTGTCAGCCGTGCCGGCCCTGGGGATACGCCAGAGGGCTTCGAGACAGTGACGTTGCCCAGGGGATCTAGACCCCTTAAGGTGATGTTGGCTCAGGTAACTTTGCCCTCAGTGGCTGAGGAGCAGGTCATTAACCTTGAAGCGGATACTTCGCCTGTTGGGGTGCCTGTAGGCCAGCCTGTGCAATCATCAGGTCTTGCCGACAACTTGCAGGTTGCCGAGGGCTTGGTGGCGTCCTCCGACAAGGAGTTCCAGGAGGACGTGGAGGTTGCCGTGGGTGGCGTCCTTTCTTCCTTCTCAGGGCCCGCCTTTTCTAACTTCTTTGGGTTTTTTGAAGAGGTTGGAGGCATGGCGCCCGGTAGCAGTCCCGTGGTTCCTAGGGATACTTCTAGAACCGACTCGCGGTCGCTCAACGTTCAGTTCGACGCCAACCCCGCCGGGCCACTAAGGCACTCAACGCCCTCCTAAAGATAGGTCATTCCCTATTAAAGCTCGCCCCTAACTCTTCTGCCCTTCACTCCTTGACGGATGAGCATCAGACGATCAACTCCATGCGTATTGAAACCGAGGCAAAACTCAAGGGCGCTGAAGAGAAGCATATGCAGGTCGAGGCGCAACTTAAAGCGGCTTTGGACGAGGCTGACGTTAAGCTTAAGGCTGCCTTGCAGGAAGCTGCTAGCGCGCGTCGTCAGTCCTTGGAACATTGCCAGGCGTTGCAAGCGTCAGAGGAGAAGTTACTGGCACAAGGGGAGGATCTTAGAAAATTCATGGCTAAGAATGACAACTTGAGGAAACAGTTGGGGGTGGCGACTCATGAAGTGACTTTGGTATAGGGGGAGCTTGCTGTTGCCCAAGAGCTCAATGCTTCCTTTAGGGCGGATGAAGAGAAAGCCAGAGTTGCCCTCGCCAAGATGGAGGTGGAGGCTAGTGAGGCCTTCAACGCCGGCTACGCTTAGGGTCAGGTAGTGATGGCCCGTCTCAGCGGCGATACCTTGGCGGAGATGGATCCGAACTTCAACTGGGCCCATTATGAGGCCATATATGACCGTCTGAACACGGAGAGGGTGAAGGCAGAGAATGCCGCCAAGACTGACTGCCGAGGACGCGATCGTTTCTGGGGAGGCTATTGCTGGGCCGTCTTCCCCTTCCAAATAGGAAAGCGGGCAGTCGTCCTCCTGTGCCTCTAGGGCAGGGGATGAGGGTGTAGCCAGTGATACGGATCTTCATCACCTACCCTTTTGGCAACCAGCGACATGATACTGCCTCATATGCTTTATGGCTCTATCTTTCTTTTTTCTCTTGTAGTAGGTACGCTTGATCCTTTTAGAGACGGCTGCCGATTTGAATAATCGTCGCCTTATTTTGTGTTTGAACATTCAGACTTTCCATCTTATAAACCTTAACTCTTGCGCCTGAGGCGTCTTTCCACCCTAGCCATTGTTTTTTACTTGGTTATTTTTAGACCCAGGCTTATGCCCCCATTCTAACGATGGGAGACCCTAGCCACTCTCGTCTGGAGTTGTGGCATCTAGACGGACTTAGGCTTATGCCCCAATTCTAAGGATGTGGGACCATAGCCATTGTTGTTTGGAGCTGTGGCATCCAGAGGGACTTGGGCTTATGCCCCCATTCCAAGGATGGAGGGCCCTAGTTCTTGTCGTCAGAAGTTGTGGCATCCAGACGGACTTTGTAACAACCCGGATTTTTAAAACTAGATAATAATATAAATAGTATAAATAATAGGGTCAAAGGTGGCGGAAACACCCGACCAAATCCGAATCGTCACTAACTCGACATTCAACTAATACATTATTCAAAAGTGTTCAAAATGAAAATTAAAGACTACTTAAATAAAGGTCTCTCTCCACAGATCTTCCCCAACATCATCACATGCAACAACATCTCGAAAGACCTGAAAGGGGGGGTCCACAGTCAGTGGGGAGCAACAAGATGTTCTCCCAGTCAGGGTTATAACAAGCTGAGCAAGAATAGCAATAATAATGAAAGATAACACAATTAAACGACATGTGAAGATATCAATACACATGACCAACATGTTATAAGACACGATCATATAATTATTGCAATCCATAATTAATCATAACAATCGAGATAGATACTACGTATCCATCCATACATGTCGGAGTAAGTAACAACAGACTTCATACAAAGACGTATAGGATATAAAATGAACACCGGCTAGAGTATGTAACTGATACTCTAACTAGTTAGAGCGTATAACTGACCCTCTGACAGGGAGCGTGTAACTGACCCTCCGTTTTGTGAAGTATGTAACTGATACCCCACGGTACTATCTATAGCGTGTAACTGACGACTATATGTCTAAGACCTTGCCAGAGCTCTCGACGCAGTAACTGTACGTCAAACGACACACGGGAACCCAAAACGTGTAACTGATGAATCTGGACGCACCGAACATAGACCAATTAAACATCTTGCGAGCAGTATTGGTTCATTCCGATAGTATGTAACTGATACTACCGTCATCTATATCACTAACCATCATGTACGCTGCATAGTGTAACTGACTGCCAACTGTGTGAGCAACCTCACGACTTCTACGTAGTATAGTGTAACTGACTGCATTATGTAGTAATCAGACCTAGTATAGTGTCACTGACTATACCAGGGAAAATCAGGACCTAGATAGTATAACAGACTATACCAAGTATTAATCATTCGTGATAAACATCACTACTCAAACGTAGAACAATGTAACTGATTGTTCTAAAGGAACGAGTATAGAAGTAATCAAACAACGATAACATGATGAAGTTACTGCACAACTGACTATAACCTTCAACTAGTGATAGAGTTAATGTTTAACAAAGTATAATCCTGAACATCTAACGTGTATTAGCTTTCAAGGTTAAGGTAAGGCTACATTAACCTTGTCTACTAAAGTGAAGTTATGTATATAACATCAACCCAAAGGTGGTGTCATAGTATAACCACTATAACGACAACTTCAAGTTAAGATTACACTAACCTCGACTATAACCTTGTGAGGTTACAATAACCTCAGGGAGATTGTAGCTTCGTAACTGTGCTACGTAATCCTCAAGTGAAGGGTATCGTAGCTTCCCATTGAAGTTACTTGACTTCAAGTAAGGTTACATTAACCTTGTCATAACCTCGTGAGATCATAACACGCAATAAGGTTACATTAAACTTATCATAACCTCGTGGAGTCACTTAAATTGAGCCCCAACGAGACTATAACCCCGCATTAAAGTTACCTTAACCCTAAGTGAAGTTGTATATTAACTTTCCAATAAAGTTACATGATCTTCAATCAAGGTTAGATTAACCTCAACCCTAACCTCAACATCGGTTGATGATAGGACGAGTCATCTAATACTTAGGGTTGGAACCCTAAAGCCATCGATGAAACAACCCTAGCATCTCCAAACGAAGAGGCCAAGGGGCTCACATACAAATTTTTGATGTCACAATGTATTAGATCTAACAATTCTAATATAACGAAAACGATAATTATAGATCTAAAGAAATAATAAATCATTCAATTAACATACTAATTAATTAGACTCTTTGAATCATGAATAAGGACACAACACAAATCATCAACTAAATCATGTTACAAATCATTAAAATCACACAACACATTCAAGATGCATAAACACGAAAAGAATCACATCTAGTTACCTTTTTGGCAATTAATGATAAACATTAATAAGAAACACCATGAAGAACGCGACAAACAAAACCTTGTCTCCAACACGTGTCACCATCCTCATAAATCGACTTTGAAGAAAGAAAACGAAACCCATGTGATGGAAATTGTACCACACAAATCGTCTTCCAAAACGACCAAAAGAATGGTATATTTTTCTTTAATTAGGGACCCTAAAGGTAGGTCTAAATGTTCATAAAAATGAATCTCATAAAATTAATTGGAGATGAATATACTGTTGAGGAAAGAGCCAAGATTATGAAATATAATCTATGTATGAGATTGGAGAAAGGATAGATGTATAACAATGGAGTTAAATGGAGAAAATGAGAAACAAAGAGAAGAAGAGAGGAGGGAGTGGCGGCATTGTGCGCACAACCAAAATTTTTTTTTTACCTAGTTGCTTGCTAGGTTAACTCCTTTTTATAAGGTGATTAATAAATGGGCTTTGGGTCTATTATCTCATACAATGAATCATCCAATTAAAATTTGGGTTGGATCATAATAAAACGCTTAGAGAAGCAATATAGGAAAAGCGGGTATCATTTAAAAATAGTCAAATCGTGTACGGATATTTCAACCCATTAAAAGTGAGTCAAAACGAGACATTTATTTAAAACGGACAATGGAGGTAATAAAATACAGAATGCATATTATTATAAAACTCGAAAATAATTATTTTAAATAAATAACTTTCCGAATAAAATATTATTTTAAAATACGGGGTGTTACAGACTTGGACTTATGCCCCCATTCTAAGGATGAGGGACCCTAGCCATTGCCGTCTGGAGCTGTGACATCCAGACGGACTTGGGCTTATGCCCCCATTCTAAGGATGGGGGACCCTAGCCATTGTCGTCTGGAGCTGTGGCATCCAGACGGACTTGGGAATATGCTCCCTTTCTATGGATAGGGGACCTTAGCCAATTTTGATGGGGTGTCTACTCTTTATGTTAAGTCGAATAGGGGCTCCCCTCCTTATTGCCCCTGCTTGTTGCTTGAGAAAGTAATGAACAAGGAGCAAGTAGATGACAAAGAAAGAACCATCCATACTAAAGCAGTCAGGAGTTTCTGAAGTTTCAACTTGTGAGAGGTAGAACCGTCGACGATCCTAAGCGTCCCCTGTCGGCAAAAGACAAAATATGGCCTCACACGCCCCTAGACGTAGTATCGTCTGATGGTGTTCGCGTTCCAGTGCGACGGAAGGTCACGTCCTTCACCGTCCTTGAGTTTGAATGTGCTTGGTCCCATGTCTTGGGTGATTTCATAAGGATCCTCCCAATTTATGCTGAGTTTTCCATGTTCGCCGGCCTTTCCAACCGCTATCGCCTTTCTTAAGACAAGGTCTCCCACCTGGAATATTTTTTGGTTCACCCGCCTGTTGTACGCCTTCCTCATATGCTGCTAGTACGCCACCTGGTTGACGTGCGCCTCCTCTCGGGATTCGTCTATTAGGTCCAGGGCTTCAACCATAGCCGCCTCATTGGCGTCCCCTAAGAAGTATTTACTGCAGGCCAATTGTACGTGCACTTCTATTGGGAGCAAAGCCTCTGCTCCATAGATGAGACCGAACGGTGAGTGGCCGGTGGCTGCCTTCTAAGTGGTCCTGAGGGACCAAAGTACGCTGGAAAGCTCGTCAGTCCATCATCCCTTGAGGTCTTCCAGCATTTTTCTCAGTCCATTGAGGATTTTCTTGTTGGCTGACTCGGCTTGGTCGTTGGTCTGGAGGTGGTAGATGACGGAGTAGGCTACGGCGATTCCTAGGCCTTCTAGCCATTCCTTGATAGGTGGATTGTCAAACTGACGACCGTGATCAAAGACTAACACTCTCGGCACTCCGAATCTGGTCACAAGATTACGCCAGATCATCTTTCTCACAGCCGGCTCGGTGATATTCGAGATGGCCTCCACTTCAATCCACTTCGAGAAGCAATCAGCAGCTACTATCAGAAATCTCCTGCCCTCGGACGTTGTGGCAAATGGTCCCAAGATGTCCATCCCTCATTGTGCAAAGGGTATTGGGTTTAGGATTGGCTGTAGCTCCTTCGCCGGCGCATGGATCACGAGCGAGTGGATTTGGCAGTTGCGGGATTTCCTAGTTAGCTCCCTGGTGTCGCGTAGGATAATCGGCCAGTAGTAGCCGGCCCTCATAGCATTATGAGCCAGGTTTCGTCCGCCTATGTGGTGCCCGCACATTCCAGAATGGATATCGTCCAACACTTTTGCCGCCTCCCTGGGCTTCAGGCACCTTAGGATGGGCGCCAACACTCCCTTCTTATACAGCTGGTGTTAAATCATCATGTATTTGGTCGCCTATGTTGGCATGCGTCTTGCCCTCGCCGGATCACTTGGCAGCTTCTTGTTTATGATGTACTCCACGATGGGCACTCTCCAGTCGTCGTCTTCTTTACTTTCTATGTTGTGAATATTGTTTTGGGCTTATGCCCCCAGCCAGATGTTTTTCTCTTGTCTGACATCCACCCAGAAAGACCGATGGATATCCTGCAGGCTGGAGCTTGCCAGCTTGGATAGGGCGTCGGCCCTATTGTTCTGGGACCTCGGTATCTGCTTTACTTCATACGATTTCAACTGGGACAACTCTTCCTTTACCTTATCCAGGTACAACACCATTGACGGCTCCTTAGCTTCATACTCCCCATTGATTTGGTTTGTGACTAGCTGGGAATTAGTGGACACGACGACTAGCTCGGCGCCGACGGCTATGGCTAGGCGGATGCCCGCGATGACGTCCTCATACTCGGCCTCGTTGTTTGACGCCTGGAAAGTGAATCTTAGTACGTGCTCGAATTTTCCCTATAGAGGCTGGTTAGGACAACGCCGACGCCTGACCTATTGCTGGTAGCTGATCCTTTGGTGAACACTTCCCATGCCCCTACCGATGAGTCATCCTCCTCTGAGTGTGAGCCTTCTGCTAGAAAGTCGGCCAACACCTGCACCTTTATTGTCGTCCCTGACTAGTAGGTGATCCCCAGGCCACTTAACTCGACGGCCCATTTCAGCATCCTTCCCGACTTCTCGAGTTTTTCTAACGCCTCTTCTAGAGGAAGGTTCGTCAGGACGGTCATTGGATGTGCGTAGAAGTACGGGCGCAACTTCCCGGCGGCAATCACCACAGCGAACGCTACTTTTTCCACCATTGGGTAATTCCTCTCTGCCAGCCCCAACACGTGGCTGACGAAGTATATCGGCTGTTAAGTTTTGCTCTCTTCTTTGAGTATGATGGCGCTCACCGTCACATTGGTAACATCGATGTATACATATAAATTCTCGCCCTCCGTCGGCCATCCCAGGGTCGGCAGCGTCTTTAAGTGTTCTTTCAAGTTCACAAATGCTTCCCTTTGTTCCTGCACGCACCTAAACTGCTTGTTTCCCTTCAACACTTTGAAGAACAGGGTGGATTTGTCAGCTGCCCTAGAAATAAACCACGGCAGAGCCGCCATCCTCCCCGTCAGCCTTTGGATATCCCTTATTGTTTTTGGCTCTGGCAGGTCTTGTATGGCGTTGATTTTTTCCGGGTTGGCGTCTATCCCTCTGCGCTCACCAGAAATCCTATGAACTTTCCCGACCTTAGGTTGAACGTGCACTTTTTAGGGTTTAGCTTCATCTTGTATTTTCTTAAGGATTGGAATGTTTCTTTCAAGTCGTCCAAGTGCTTCTCGTTTTCCTTGCTCTTAACAATTGCGTCATCCACATACATTTCCATGTTCCTGCCCCGCTGCCCCTGGAAAATCTTATCCACCATCCTCTAGTAAGTGGTGTGATGGGTGGAGATTTGTCGTGGATCCCGCCGTCAAATAAAAACCAACTAACCTAACTAGGGTAGCTAGGGTAAGTCGGGTCGAATCCACAGGGACGGAAAATGCGTTCGGACTAAGGTGTGCTACGGTCTAGGACTAGGTTCGAGACAAGCTAATCTAGGGGGAGGCTAAGGACTAGGCTAAGGTCTAAACAAGGAAAACGGGCTAGGATTAGGTCGGGATCAATGGGTGATGGAATGGTCAAGGAGGAGTAAAGGTGAAGGGGTAGTCGGGTTATCTAGGTATAGTCCGGGCTCTCGCTACTTAGACCAACCTAGAGGTTCCACCTAAAACCCATCTTGGCGACACACATGACAAACGGGGCTACTAGCGTGTTATCGTGGCCTAGGTCGCATCCGGGCTCTCGCTACTTAGACCGGCCTAGGGGTCGTCCTCACCGGGCTCTCGCTACTTAGTGAGGGAACCAAACCCACAAGCAAACTATTACCCACAAGAGAAAGGCAAGAAAAACAAGCATATGCATACAAGTCATTCAAGCATTTCAACAAACATGTACCGTGCATCAAACCAAGAGGAAACCCAAAACTTCCACCAACATCTCCAACAAGCCCTTAATCACCCATTAAACACCCAAATCACCTTACTAACCCTAGCAAGATTCCACTCAAACATATCTAATGCTAAAACTAACACTTAGAAGAGAAATCAATTCAAACAATCAAACTAGCTTAATGAAACTAACAAAAACTATGAACTATGAGCAATCCACACAACAAAGATTCAAACTTTAATGAAAGAACAAGATTAAGAGAAAGGAAAAGAAGATTATACCTACTAACAAGATGAAAGGAAGAAGGAAACTTGCATAAATGAGAAAAACCCAAAACAAACATCCAAGTTTGTCAAGCTTGGTGGAGATCTTGAAGAATTCCCAAATTACAAGAGTAAAACTAGGATTAACGACTAATTACCGACTAATCTACACTAATCTATGCTAAAATAATCTAGGGTTTAGTCTCATATAAAGTCCAACTGCTTAACATAACAAGGGAATAGTATATATAGGGTTACAAGTGGAAGGGAGAAGAAAGTAAACAAAGCGCGGCAGCAGCACGCCCTTCCTGGCCGGAATGAGGTGGTCCCGGTCGGGAAGGGGTCGGTCCCGGCCGGGATGAGCTGGTCCCGGTCGGGAAGGGCTAAAAACAGTAGCTCCTTGTTTTGCTCCTTCATCCCGGACGGGATGAGGTCATACCCGTCGGGGATGAGTCTTGTAGGCCTCCAATATGATCTTTTTGGTCCCTCCTTGCCTCTAATGGGTTTCTCATCGATTCTCGGGACTCGGGATCGGGTCTCAGAGGTTCGGGATTGGGTCCCAAGGTCTCGGGGTCGAATCCAAGGCATCGAGTGATCGTTCCTTCACTTCGTTGGCTCCAAAAAGTGTATGTATTGAGTCGGAATCGCTCCAACTCTTCACGAATGGTCTCGGGAACCTAAAACGAGCTAGAGGAAGCATAAGTAGCCCATAAATCGCTCCCAAGGAGCGATTCCACAAGTTAAATGGGATCAAAACACTGCGAAATAGGCACTACAAACTACACTTATCAACTCCCCCACACTTAACCCTTACTCGCCCTCGAGTAAGCACAAACTAACTACTAAACTAGCCGAGCGGGTATTAGCGCACCCTACGCCCTTTCAACTCACGCGAGAGCACCTAGAGGATAAGTGCTCTCCGCAAGGCAAGTGGGGTCTTGCGACAAAACTGTGGATGCAACCGGACACAAAAACACATAAACAAACAAGCACACAAACAAACACACAAAAGGTTGCACCCAAAAGAAAAGAAATACCGCTTCCCTCAAACAAGCGGTGAAAGAAGCGCCGGTTTAGGACTCAAGGCAAGTGACAACGTTCCCACGCTAGCAATACAAACCGAAATGGACAAAGCCCTAATAGTATGACGACAAAGCAATGAAAACGTTGGTAACTTACCTAGGTTTCTCCTAACCTTCTAAGAACGTACCACTGGACGATAGGCGGGATGGAAAAAGGATGAACCATGGAGTTAGTCGACACTGTAGGCAAGTGAAGCCCCGCCCCCTTTAGCGATAAGCCAAGAGGGTTGTCCCATCTCCGAAACCGCCTAACTAGTCCAAGTAAAAAGTGGAAATAATTGCAAAGTGGTGGAAGACCGACCACTACCGCCATCATCCTTCCTAGGGACTCGGTCCTTTGGTAGGCTCTTCACGGTAAAAGTCGGAAAAAGGCTTATTTTTGTGGGGTTAGGTTCTTTTTGTGAAACGATTTTCTTTTGGCATTTTCTCTTTTCTTTTGCATTTTTGCTTTGTTTGTTGCCATGCCATTTCTTTTTCTTCTTTTCTATTTTCTTTTTGGCTTTTGTGCCTTTTCTTTTTCTTCATTCTTTTCTTTCTTTCTTTTTCTTTCTTTTTCTTTTCTTTGCCCTTTTTTGTTGCAGGCATTTCTTTTTGCAACAAGAAAGAGAGAACTCAACAAATTGCAATTTATTGTGTGGATATGTGTAGGATTAGGTGAATGGGTGAGTCGGGACGGGCCCTTCCCTTCAAACCCACAAAAAAGGGGAGAACTTGGACTAGTCGAGCAAATTTCAAACATGGTCACCTAGGGGACGGGACTCGGCAACCAAGGCCTTTTCACACCGTGGGTGGTCAAAATGGTCAAATGTAAATCCCGTAGTAAATCCCTAGTAAGCTAGGTGGACTCAAGGTAAGAAACCAACGAAATCATTAATTTAGGGTCATTCTACTAGACTAAAGTCCAAGACTCGATTTATACTACTAGAAAGGGAAAGTAAACACTCGCACACTAGCCTCTAAACCGGGTTTTCGAAAACCTTTTTAAACACACAAGACACACTAACACAACACAAAACGAAGACACAACGAAAACGAAAGAAAAAGAGATAAAAGGCCACAAAACAAACAAACAACAAAAACACCACCCCGAGCTTCCAAACAAGTCACCAAATCAACCACAAGCATTACAAAGCTCCACCCGAGCACACCACATCACAAACCTTCTCCAAACTTCACAAGAAATAAAGAGGGAAAGGGATAGAAGATGTTACCGGATGTCTTGAAACCTTTCCAAAACTAACGGTGATTCAAGCAACCTATAAGGACAAGGGAGGCAAAACACACACAACGAAACAAATATACGACACAACGACACAAAAGGAAAACACACAAAAGAAAATCTTTTTGATTTTTGTGAAAAAATTTCAAATTTTTAGGGTTTTAAAGATTTTTTTCGAAAAACTAAGAAAATAAAACTAGCTATGATAGAATATCGCTCCCCCACACTTAATCCGAGCAATGTCCTCATGCTCGACCGTAGTGCATGGGAGCACAAAAGAAAAGAAACTACGAAAATAAAGCTAAAAATCAAAAATAAAGTAGAGAAAATGGTAGAATGTGTCCGGGGGGGATGTAGTCAAGTCACCATGGGCCGAGACGAGAAAAGATATGGATGGGGGAAGAAATAAAAAGAAATGGGAGGGGAGGACTAGGTGTAATCAAGTCACCTAGCCCGGATTCCGCTCAAATCCGACTAAATCCTACAAAAATAGTAAAAATCTTGTAAGTTTAGATTTTCAAAGGACTCTCAATGTAATCACATCATCGAGAGTCGGGAGCGAGCATTACCAAGGCCTCGAGGGCCACCATGACACAATTGATAAGGGGAAGGGGAAGTAACAAAAGAAGACAAGCAATAAAAGACTGAAAAGAAAGGATAGTTGCCGTACCATGCGGTTAGCAACTCACTCGCTCCATCGTCTCAGTGATCATTAAAAGCACTTTGCTTGTCGTCTTCATTGTCATCCCACTTCAATCTTGATAGTAACGCATGGTTTGAGGTAGCAAATGGTGCGAGGGGATGGGATTTGATGTGAATTTCGGTGTAAGAGGGAATGAAGTGAGGGTATGCAAGATGTAGGGAGGTTGGGTGGGGGCATACAATGGTCGGGTGGACTCGAATGTCGAAGAAGAGGCATAAGGTGGAGTAGGAGACCTTCCCGGTCGGGATGGATGGTCCCAATCGGGATGATAAACCCTTCCCGGTCGGGAAGCCTCCTTCCCGGTCGGGAAGACACTCCAGAAGTCTCGAAATATGGCACCCTCATCCCGGTCGGGATGGCTCCTTCCCGGTCGGGATGCCTCATCCTTCCCGGTCGGGAAGCCCTCTTCCCGGTCGGGATGCTCTCCTCATGGTCTTCTTGACCTCCAAAACCCCAAAAGCTTAACCTAAGCTTCAAAAACCGACTCCCTAGCTTTCAATCCATGCTCTATCGATAGCCATTCCTCTCTAGGAATCACCTTCACTTCACACCTATCACAATAAGCTCAAATACAACATCAAATTCCGTCCCTCACATCGCTCATCAAAATACCAAATTACTAGATTTCCACAAAAACTAACAATCCTAAAAAAAACCAAATGATCCAAACAAACATATATACTCCCAAAAACTAAAAGGAAAAGAAAAAGAGATATTTACAATAAGGTACTCTCACCAACTACACCTCCATAGCCATCAAGAGCTCGAAGGAGTAGGTCAAATGCCCTAGCAACATCTTCATTTAAGCTCACATGGCCGAGCCTAGCCACTTTAAAGAGCTTCCAAGTCGGGGTCGAGAAGCAATCATCTTCATCATGCTCGAAGTTCTCGTGATCTTTCGAGTCTTCCGAACCATGATAGCAACGACTCTTGTGACCATCCGGTAGGTATAGTGGTCTAGAGTCATGCTCGGTGTTATGAGGTGGGAGATCACACCCTAGGGGGGTTGCTTCTTTCACGGGGTCGAGAGTAGAGTTCTCTTCCACCACCCGACAAGGATCCTCTCCATCAACTGTCTCACAAGACAAGGGACTAGAAATCGAGTGCGATAGAGGAGGAGGCAACAAGTTTTCTTCATTGGAGGCTCTAGGATCCTCCAATTTCCCATTCAAGGCGAGTTCTAAGGCATCTACCTCTTTTTCCCAAGTATTGCGTTCCTTTTCACTCACCTTGTCTACATGGCCTAGAGGAGTCTTGTCTTCACTTGGCTTTGGATTGTCGAGATCCGGTTCATCACGAAGAAAATCGAACACATCCAATTTGATAGCCAAAACATCGGCTCCCGAAGAGTTATCTCGAGAATCATGTTCACACCCCTCCTCATTGTCGGCCCTTGCAGCTTCAACTTCCTCTATTCTTCCCATATCTTCACCACCCAAGCAACACTCAACAATGGTCTCTTGATTTACCCTCTCTTCTTCATTTGTGGCTTCATGGTCGGGTTGACTTTCTTGTGGAGACACCCGACCTTGTTTCCCAAATGAACCTTCCTCAACAATTTGTGGAGCTCGAGTGGCCGACATCATGATACGAGCCATTAGTGCGTCGATTCGAGCATCTTGCACCGCTATTTGGGCCTTGAGCTCCCTTTCAACCCCCTCTATGTGAGTCGTCATCACTTGGTGACTCTTTTGCATTAAAATCGTCATCTCATGTTGACTCTTTTGCAATAGCATTAACGCATCTTGTTGACTCTTTTGCATTTGGACCAACATTTGACAAGTCTCGAAGTTGGGGATTAATGGTTGTGGGTTATGTGAGGGTGTTTGGTAGTTGTTAGGATGTTGTGATGATCCTTGACAACTTTCATGGTAACCATATGGAGGGCGCTCGTAAGATTGTTGATGAGGTTGGTGATGTTGGTGAAATTTTGGGACTTGGCCATTTGCCCCGTAGTTGTCCCATGACGGTTGATGGTAGCTTGGACGTGCCAATTCCATAACGTTGCTTTGATACCTAGGATGAACTAGAAGCACTAGAGCAAACGTTAGTAGCCTAGTGCTTTTGAGGCAGTAGGAAGAGAGAATAGCACACAAGAAGAAAAACGGAGATACACAAGGAGAAGAAAACATAAAAATCAAGAACAAAGTCCAAAACTAAGCACACAAAAGTCTAAACTACGCCGTCCCCGGCAACGGCGCCAATTTGATGGGTGGGGATTTGTCGTGGATCCCGCCGTCAAATAAAAACCAACTAACCTAACTAGGGTAGCTAGGGTAAGTCGGGTCGAATCCACAGGGACGGAAAATGCGTTCGTACTAAGGTGTGCTACGGTCTGGGACTAGGTTCGAGACAAGCTAATCTAGGGGGAAGCTAAGGACTAGGCTAAGGTCTAAACAAGGAAAACGGGCTAGGATTAGGTCGGGATCAATGAGTGATGGAATGGTCAAGGAGGAGTAAAGGTGAAGGGGTAGTCGGGTTATCTAGGTATAGTCCGGGCTCTCGCTACTTAGACCAACCTAGAGGTTCCACCTAAAACCCATCTTGGCGACACACATGACAAACGGGGCTACTAGCGTGTTATCGTGGCCTAGGTCGCATCCGGGCTCTCGCTACTTAGACCGGCCTAGGGGTCGTCCTCACCGGGCTCTCGCTACTTAGTGAGGGAACCAAACCCACAAGCAAACTATTACCCACAAGAGAAAGGCAAGAAAAACAAGCATATGCATACAAGTCATTCAAGCATTTCAACAAACATGTACCGTGCATCAAACCAAGAGGAAACCCAAAACTTCCACCAACCTCTCCAACAAGCCCTTAATCACCCATTAAACACCCAAATCACCTTACTAACCCTAGCAAGAGTCTACTCAAACATATCTAATGCTAAAACTAACACTAAGAAGAGAAATCAATTCAAACAACCAAACTAGCATAATGAAACTAACAAGAACTATGAACTATGAGCAATCCACACAACAAAGATTCAAACTTTAATGAAAGAACAAGATTAAGAGAAAGGAAAAGAAGATTATACCTACTAACAAGATGAAAGGAAGAAGGAAACTTGCATAAATGAGAAAAACCCAAAACAAACATCCAAGTTTGTCAAGCTTGGTGGAGATCTTGAAGAATTCCCAAATTACAAGAGTAAAACTAGGATTAACGACTAATTACCGACTAATCTACACTAATCTATGCTAATCTATGCTAAAATAATCTAGGGTTTAGTCTCATATAAAGTCCAACTGCTTAACATAACAAGGGAAGAGTATATATAGGGTTACAAGTGGAAGGGAGAAGAAAGGAAACAAAGCGCGGCAGCAGCACGCCCTTCCCGGCCGGGATGAGGTGGTCCCGGTCGGGAAGGGGTCGGTCCCGGCCGGGATGAGCTGGTCCCGGTCGGGAAGGGCTAAAAACAGTAGCTCCTTGTTTTGCTCCTTCATCCCGGACGGGATGAGGTCATACCCGTCGGGGATGAGTCTTGTAGGCCTCCAATATGATCTTTTTGGTCCCTCCTTGCCTCTCATGGGTTTCTCATTGATTCTCGGGACTCGATATCGGGTCTCGGAGGCTCGGGATTGGGTCCCAAGGTCTCGGGGTCGAATCCAAGGCATCGAGTGATCGTTCCTTCACTTCATTGGCTCCAAAAAGTGTATGTATTGAGTCGGAATCGCTCCAACTCTTCACGAATGGTCTCGGGAACCTGAAACGAGCTAGAGGAAGCATAAGTAGCCCATAAATTGCTCCCAAGGAGCGATTCCACAAGGAAAATGGGATCAAAACACTGCGAAATAGACACTACAAACTACACTTATCATGGTGCTAACGTTCTTTAAGCCAAACGGCATCATCTTGTACATGAATGTCCCGGAGCTTGTGATGAATGCATATTTGACCTAATCCGGCCCCCACGGGAAGACTAGGTGGTAGCCGAAAAAAGCGTCCAAGTAGCTCAGCATGGAATGGCCACTGGTGGCGTCCACTAGTTATTCGATTCTTGGCAGCGGGTAGCAATCCTTTGGGCATGCTTTGTTGAGGTTGGTGAAGTCGACGCACATTCGACAGGCTCCTAACGACTTTTTCACCATCACCACATTTGCTAACCATTCGGGGTAGTCGCACGGTTCAATGAATCCTGCCTTGAGTAGCTTCTTCACCTCTTCGCGGATGGCATCGTCTTTTTCTGTTGACATGGTTCTCTTTTTCTGCTTGACTGGCCGACAGGCAAGGTCTACGTTGAGCTTGTGTACCGTGACGTCGGGGTCTACGCCAGGGATCTCGTCTGCCGAGTAAGCGAAGACGTTGGCATTTTCCTTTAGCAAAGTGACGAGGCGCTGCTGGTACTCTGGTTCCAATTTGGCTCCCACTAGCACAGGTCGGCCCGGCTCCAGCTCCACCATCATACTCTACCCCCGGGCTCTAGGCGCTCTTGGATGACGGTCACCTTGTCGGCGATCTTGAGCGTCTTCGAGGCCGTGGCTCTGGAGTCGTCGGGGCTGGAGTCGGCCTTCCGTTTACCTTTCATCTCTTCCTGAGATCTCTTCAAGGCCACCAAATTGCAGGATCTAGCTGACTCCTGGTCGCCGTATAGCTTGTCTTCAGTATTCTTGTCAGTGACGTACACCATGGTTAAGGCTCGTATGGACACCAAGGCGTGCACGTCATCAAAGGTTATCCGGCCGATCAACACGTTGTAGGCCGATTTGGCATCCACTACGACAAACTGAGTGGTTTACGTCTTGACTGTGATTCCCTCCCCAAATGTGACGGGGAGGTCTATCGTTCCCATTGGTATCACGCCGGTTCCCGAGAATCTGTACAACGCTCCAGCTGTCGGCTTAAGATGTCTTCTGGCGAGTCCAATCTGTTCAAAGGCCTCTCTGTATAGCAGGTTGGTGTAGGCGCCGGTATCTATCATGCATCTTTTCACTAAGTGATCGCCGATTCTGACTGCTAAAACCAATGGGTCGCTATGGGAGTACACCACCCGCCCGTAGTTGTTGTCGGTGATACTGAGAGTCGGGATGCTAGCAGGCTTCGGTTGATCGGCGAAGCAGATTTATTGGGATAGCTCCCTAAGGTCCCTCTTAACCTCTCGTCGGCTCTTTCCTCCCCTGGGGGCCTCGCTGCCCACTGTGTGGATGACATTGGTGTGGACATGACATAGGTCCACCTCGACGCGGCCACGCGCGGGTTTGGAGAGGCGAATGAATCTCCATATGGGCATGGATCAAATTGAAATTTAAATCAAAGTTGGAGTCACCACCGAACTTTGTGGGAGTTCGGGCCCGTTCGAACCCACTCTATGTCGTAGTGGGCCGTGTACAAAATACGGCCCATTTCCGATGTCAGAGTTTATTGGGTTCGTCCCTTAGCATTTGATACCGATACCGACTTGATCGGATATCATGTATTGAATGACTCTCGTTGCCAATGGTTTCGGACATTCGGAAACCGAGGTTCTGAGTAAGGGGTGAGAGTACGTGTTGGGAAGTTCACAAAGAACACCCAACCCCGCCCGCACATTAGCGGCATGTACTAGGATATCGTTTGACTTCTGAATACGCGCGTTAGTTGAACGATGAATGATATGCAAACATTGTTTTCCTAAGCATGTGAATAATTGAACGGGTTGCTAAGTCGTTTAATGCATGAAAATTAACGTCAAAGTTGTATTTTAGCATACGAGGTTTGTTTTAGTATAATAAAACAAATGATGAAAAGAACTACTAAGAAGATGAACAAACGTGTTAGTAACGATTGAATAAATTGAATGAAAATATGAATGCAATGAATAATGTAAAAATATATCGAGATCTGAAATATCGCTAAAAAGACGCTGTTTTGTCCAAAAAACGATGTTCGAAAAATAATAAAAAAAGGAAAGGGGCGCGTTCCAGCCGGCCGGGCGACTCGCCCGAGTCAGGCGCGACTCGCCCGAGTCAGGCGCGACTCGCCCGAGTAGGCGACCCGCCTGGGACGCGCGCGACTCGCGTCCTGGTCTGTTTTCGAAATTCATTTTTTTGAAAAAGCGATGATTTTATTAAATCGCGTACAAATATTGCTCAATTTGCACCCAATTTAATATTCTCGACGTTCGTCATATTCGATATTCGATTATGAAATCGATATCGAATATTCGGAAAGGATAAAAAAAAGTTTTAAGTAATCGTTTTGTAGAAAAAACAATGTTTAAGAAAAATTAAGAAAGCGAAGAAAAGAAAGCCGCGGGATCAGGCCTCCGCGCGAGTCGCATGGGAGTGGCGCGGTTCGCGTGGACTGCTGTCCCGGTTCAGTTTTTCGAGAAATCGTTAATTTTGCTAGATCGCGTATAAATATGAATTAATTTATACTCGATCTATGCTCTCGATATTCGTAGTATTCGATATTCGATTATGAAATCGATATCGAATATTCGGAATGATTTTTTTTAGAAAAAGTTTTATAAAGTTGTTTTGAAAAGAATTTGAATGGAAAAGGTGTTGGTTCTCTCCGCGTTAGAATCATTGTATTTTGTAAAAAAGTAACGATTTTTAGCATCAACGAGATTAATTTAATTCTTTTAATACGATATTCGATTAGAGAATCGGTATCATATTTTTAAGAATATTTGTTATATGAAAATAATTTTTTTAATATCGATATTAGAAATAATAAAGATGCGACGAACGACCCATAAAAAATCGACCGATGAAAAAAAAAGAAAAGAAGAAAAGACGAGGAAAGACGAGGGAGAGGGAAGGAGAGAAAAGAGAAGTCGGGTCTGGTTACACCCTCAACCTACATGCTCTTGTTAACTCGGATCGGGGCTCGTCGGAATGTGGCTAAGGCACTGGAGCGTCGGGTTAACGTCGGTGAGTTGGTGGTGGTTTTGGTCGGACGTGAAGGGTGACGGGTATAAGGGCCAGTTCCTTCGGTTTTGGACGTAGAATGTCGGAAATTGTATGTGTCGAGGTATGAAACGGATGTGTGTAATGTATGTGTATATTGTATATGATTGATCGTTGTGAATTGTTGTTATTGATGTGCATGCAAAGGGTCCTATTTATAGGAGTAGAGGTAGCTTTGCTTGTACGACAAGAAATACCAATCGGGATAGGAAATGTAAGAGATTGAAACGAGGGAGGATTATGTTTCTTGGAGAGGAAGAAAGAGAGTCTCGGCTGAAAGAGGGAGCTCGGCCGAGTATCCTATGCTCGATCGAGTGTTTGATTCGGTTTTCGGATAGAATTCCTACTTGAGATCGAATTCTACCTTTAACGGAATTGTTTAATATTTGTGTAGCTGATTTTTTGTAGAGTTTGAGCTTGAATAAGCCACGTGAAGTGACACGGATGACTCACGTGTCTCGAGAAAATATCTTTGACCGAGTTTGACTCGGTCGCTAAAAGACGGTTTTGCCCCTGGTGTCGAATTCGACCCAAATTAGTCTTATTTGACTCGAAACGACTCACTAGGCCTGAATTTGAGGTTGGTTTTGTGAGATTTGTACTCCGTTAAAAGCCCAAGCCAAATATCCATGATTTCAAGCCCATTTTCGAGTACGTTAAAGCATGTTTGCGTCCGATCATCATCGGGTGTTTGTCGGGAACTGCTATAGACACCTGGCAGTAAAATGTGGGTGTCTACAGAGCCCCCACTCTGACTGAGGCTTGGACAGGGCGAAAGTCAGAGTAGCTACTAGGCCAATCAAAGATTAAGACCCGGCAGACTTCCGATCGGGTCGTTTAAAGTCCATTAGACCTGCGTAAAGGGCCCGCCGGCCATGGATTAGAAATGTACCTGAGCTGATGATAACTTCGTGGGGGATTGAACTCGTCGTATAAGACTTTAGGTGTGCCCATATATGGGCTCATCTTGTTAAATGCCGCTGGGGAGTTATGCGAATTGCATGGTCTTGTTTGAGTCGTCCTGTACATATTTATGCAAAGTTGCAAAGTTTTGGATGTAACATTTGTAGGAAAATGACTCGCGCTGGGAAATACAAATTTTGAGAAAGGTTTTGAATTTTTTGAGTTTGTAGGAGTCTTTGAAAATTAGAGAATTTCGACTCTGAAAAGGAATAGGAATGCTCGGGATGA
The DNA here is from genome assembly GCA_958450325.1 of Agrostemma githago. Classification (NCBI taxonomy): domain Eukaryota; kingdom Viridiplantae; phylum Streptophyta; class Magnoliopsida; order Caryophyllales; family Caryophyllaceae; genus Agrostemma; species Agrostemma githago. The sequence continues at coordinate 48,261,450 of OY288251.1, forward strand.
CTTAGCTAGATCCCAGGATAAGGATTGTATGCTAAATACTCTAGGATTGGGAATCCTAAGGTGAGGAGGAGAATTTGGTTTTATGCTATAAATACCCTCTCCTTGCTTCATAAATTCTCACAATTCCCACAATTCCCTCTCTTCCTTAAAGAAAAACAAGCCCTGAGAAATTTATTCTTTCTTTTAGAAATCCAATTATGGGAATCGACCGTTTAATTGGAATGTTGCAAGAGTGGTCCAAATACTTCAGAGATGCAGATAAGGTCATCCTAAATCAGAATGGCATTACCCAATTATTCGTGATCCGCCAGATGCAAGTAGATCGTCACTTCCTGGATGCTTGCTTGTCCTATTGGGAGGATACTTATCACGTTTTTAGTTTTCCTCGAGGCGAGATCTGCCCCATCCCTGAGGAAATTGCTGCTGTAGGAGGATGGAATCCCATACTTCGCTCTGCTATCCCTTTTTCGGTTCCTGACCCGAGGAGAAAATTACGGGAATTTTTAGGACTTTCTCACATGGAGGTATCCCATATGCTGGAAGGAGATACCGTTTCTTTGATCGATCTAGCTGAAAAATTTATGAACCCAGATGACGTCCGGGTCAGGCCGGTCCACAGCCGTAGGGCCTTTACCTTTTGTATGCTCCATGTCTATGCCTTCGAAGGCCATATGGATTTATTATCTTGCATGGGCCATGTTAGACTTTTCACTGTGGCTGATCTGATGGAAACGGAGCACAGCCCGGCTTGGTTGATTACAGGAGAGATTATCCATGGTTTGGATAATCGTAAAAGGGATCCGTCAACCCGGTTGACGGGGAGTACCCGTCTTTTACAGGTATGCCGGTTTTTTGATTTTTTTTTTTTCCGGTTTTTTCAGTTTTTTCCGGTTTTTCCAATTTTTCGATTTCTGCGGTTTTTTCCCGATTTTTCCGGTTTCTGCGGTTTTCTCGGTTTTCGCGTTTTTCACGTTTTTTTTTAAACGTGATTTTGACACTTTTTCGCGATTTTTTATTTTTGCGGGTTTTTTCAGCTGTGGCTGTTCGAGAGGCTATCGATCTTGGATCCTCCCCTAGACGTGAGCCGGTATCAACCCAAACAAGTGATGATGAGGAGACGGACCATTGCCTTTTCTCGCTTTAACACCCAAAAATACTGGGATGAAGTGCTATCCTTCCATGAAGGTCCATTGATCCGCTGGACCGTCCCATGGTGGCCCATTTATGTCCAGACCGGTTTAGAGTCTCGAGATAGGGCTCGATATCAAGTAATCCTATCTTTCAGACAAACAATTCACCTCTTCCCCGATCGCATACTTAGGCAATATGGTCGGGCGCAAAGAATCCCAGAAATCGAGGCGGTCGTGAGTGAATCTACTTAGTTGACGGATGTAATGTGTGACACCTGGATGCAAAGGTGGTATACACGAGCTACTTGGCCTGTTCCTAAAAATCCTCATTCGATCTGGGTATTTGACTCTTATGTGAGATGACAAGAGCTGATTCAGCTAAAACCCTAGCTGCTTTGAAGACTGACGAGGCCTTCGACCTGTTGCGTCTGGAACATGCTAAAGATAATAGAAGCTTCTTTGACGAGGACGCTACTCCGGCAGGTCAGAAAGGAAAATCTAGAACTCAGACTGAAGGGTCCAGTACTAAGGGTGCACGGGGGAAGGTGAGCCCCCAGACGGATTTAGAAAGGAGACTAGGGTCAAAGCTGGCAGTTAAGGACCGACTTGGTCCTCGAGACAGACTTCCCGAGCCCGTACGGGCTCGGCTTGGACCGGCAGAAGACCTAAAATCGAAGAAACGGGTTCGAGCAAAAGAAGTTCCACTTGTGATTAGGGAACGTTCGCCCCCGTCCCGTCGGCCTCAGGCTCCACGTGACCCGAAAGATAAGGGGAAAGGAAAAATGTACGAGTAGTCTTCTAATTTTATTATTTAAGTATTACTACTATTTTTGTGGTGTGATTTTTTTTTTTTTTTGTGGTGTATTTCGAAATTCCCGAGTTTATAGGCTTTTCTTATATAATAAAAAGACATATTAGTGAATATCGTTCCCGTCTTTTCGTTATTGCAGTGGTTGTACCCTTTTGAGGGGTTGCCTACGTATCCATAATTAATGGAATCAAACCTTCCGTAATTCAGATGTTTTTATTTGCAATTTTTCGAAATACATCAAGATTGTTAATTCGAGATGTGCAACGGTAGGATAAGTAATCCTAACCTATTGACTTGCTTAAAATTTTTGAAAATTTAAAAAAAGAAAAAAAAATTATAAATTTTTGCAAATGACATTGAGATAGGGCTTATGGGTAGTAACGCTTCAGTTGGTCCAAGTTTGTTGGGTTGACGAACTCGTTTCTGTCCAAGTCCGTTAGCATTACTGCTCCTCCCGAAAGGATTTTCTTCGCTAGTTACGGCCCAGCCTAATCGGGTTTGAATTTTCCCCCTGGGTCAACTGGTAGTAAAGCTCGAACAGATATTAGGACTAGATCGCCCTCATTGATATTTCTGGGCCTAACCCTTTTGTTAAAAGCCCGTTGGATCCTTTTCTGATATATCTGAATATTATTCAGGGCCCGAGATCGCCGTTCGTCTAAGAAGACTAGTGAGTCATATCGGGCTTGGACCCAATCTGCTTCAGGTACCTGACTCTCGAGTAGAATTCTGAGGGATGGCACTTCTAGCTCGACTGGCTGGACGGCTTCCATTCCATATGTCAGATAGTATGGAGTTGCTCCGGTTGCAGTTCGAATTGATGTCCGATACCCCCATAAGGCGAAGGGTATCTTGTCGGGCCAGTCCCGGTAATTCTCAGCCATCTTTTTAAGTATGGTGACAATTGTCTTATTGGCTGCCTCCACCGCTCCATTTGTTTGGGGACGGTAAGGCGACGATGTATGCCTTTTAATCTTGTACTTTTCCAACAAACACTACAAGAGAAGTGCAGTTTAGCTACTAATTTAGCAACTACCTGAAATTTAGTCGCTAAATATATAAATTAACTACTACTTTTGAGAGATAAATATATTTAGTCTCAATTTTAGAGATCAAAATATAGTGGTAGCTAATTACATCGCTATTATGGAGACTAAATAAAGTCAATAGCAAATTTGGTATCTAATTTGCGTTTTTAGATACGGAAAAACGTCAGTAGCTAGAGTCGTCTCTATATATGTCAACACAAAATTACGTATAATGTATTTAATTTTTATCTAGGAGACTAAAGTAAATTCGTAAATAAGTGTAGTAGTTATTATAGAGACGAAACCAAGTGAGTAACAATTTTAGTATCTAATTTAAATTCTGAGCTACGAAAATAAATTGGTAGCTAAATTTAGTTATCGGTTGTTGTTACCACGTATTTTTTATTTTTCGTATTGATATAATATAATTATATTATTATTTTCTCATTATTGGAGTATTAAAAAAGTACCTTACAATCCACATTTTAATGATTAATTTTATCTTTATATATACATTCATTGCCCAAATAAACATAAATCTTCAAGTGGCTCAATGGTTTGAATGTTAGCCAAGTATGGGAAGGCTATGGGTTCGATTCCTCTTGCGAACATTCACCGACAATTTCCGTAAAAGAGTCGGTGGTGCGATGTATGGACGTACAAGCATGATTTAGTGAGCTAGAGGTGTGGCTCTACGTGTAGTGCGGTGGGCTAGCTAGGGCTAGGGACATGTAGCGGGGTATGACATGTATACCAAAAATTCGAGAAGGTACATTTATGCCATTTTAGATACTAAAAAAGTATGTTGCTAATTTTGCTACAACTGAATCGTTCTCTAAGTTCGTACCAAAATTAGCTACTGTACGATTTGCGGTCGCTAATATCTAAATTGGTAGCTAATTCTGGTCGCTAATCCAGTAGCTAAATTAGCGACAAGGCGTTTAGCTACTAATGAAATTTAGTCGCAAATTCCGTCTCTAAGCCAATTAGCTACGAAATATTGAAGATTTGCTACTAAAATTTCCGACTCTAAAATGACTTTACCTTGTAGTGAAAGTGGCAGTTTCAGCTTGAAAATGGGTCCCGTGATCACTGATGAACTCGTGCGGATTCCCGTATCGACATATAATTTTGTTTTGGATGAACTTAGCCACATGTTTGGCATTCAAAATCCGGTATGACTCGGCTTCGACCCATTTAGTGAAATAGTCGATAGCCACTAGGATGAAGCAGTGACCTCCCGTCCCGGAAGGGTTCACTTTCCCGATAATATCAATTCCCCATGTTGGGAATGGCCATGATGATGTCATTGTATATAATAGGGATGAAGGCATATGCTGTACATTGGCGAAAACCTGACAGTTATGGCAGTGTTTGTGTAGACACCCTTATTTTGACTGCTAGGTGTCTATGGTAGTTTCCCAAAAAACACCCGATGATGATCGGACGCTAACGTGTTTCTACGCGCTCGGATATGGGCTCAAATCCATTAGGTGTTGGCTAATGCACTTACGGAGTACAAATCTCACAAAACAGACCTCAAATCCATGTCCAGCGGACCGTTCTGAGTCAAACGAGACTAATTTGGGCCAAAACCGACACCGGAAATAAAACAGACTTTTTACGATTGGGTCAACCCCGGTCCAAGTCATTTCCGAGACATACAAAACAGACATTCACAACATCAAAAGTCCAGGTCAAACACAAACCCGTCAAAAACCCAGTCCACGGTCCAAAACAGCGGACCCGCGCGACCCAGTTGGGCCACTCGATCGAGTGCCCCACCCACTCGATCGAGTGGGCCTGTTTCAAGCCCGACGGCTGACGCACTGGGTCACTCGACCGAGTCAGCTGGTTACTCGGTCGAGTAACCCTAGCCGGGTGCATTGCTTTTGCCTATATAAGCAACCCCATGCAACATCATTCAACAACTTTACAAACCCTACAACTTTGATCATCCTTAAAAAAAAAGCCTAATTCTACCCTAATCAACCCTAATACTACACTAAGCAAACCCTAGCCCTAGCCTAGGAATCGGAACCCTAAACCTAGCTTTATGAATCAAACACCCTAACCACCACAACTCAACCTCCATAAGCCTCGAAACTCTCGTGTTAAAGCCGCGACTACGAGTCCATACCGTGCACAAGAACATGTAGGTTGAGGGTGCAAAACCCTTTCTTCTCTTCCTCTCGTCATCTCCTTCCTATTTCTCTTCGTTTTTTGTTTTTTATTTATTTTGTTTATAGCATTCTAATATCGATAGTATTATTAGTATAAAACATTAAAATACCTGTCGATTTGTGTCGAGTGTGAATGATGTCAGGATAAGGAATCCCGATTATACAAGTGTACTGCACACAGCGTTGCCGGTCGCTTATCCTGACACCCTAGCATTTGATTATTGAAACGGGTCAATTTCAACAATAATTCGTTTATCTTCGTTTGCATCGCATATTGCATCGATTTTCTAAAAACCTTCTTCAAAACACATATTTTTTAAGGGTTGAAACCCGTTGACGCGGATCCGGCATCACAATCCCTAAGGATTTATTTCGATGTCGGAAAGGCCGAGGGAATCAAGTCTTTCAATTCTAGCATAATGTCAATCTCGTAGATTCGATGCTAATTCTATAATTAGACGTCGAATCTAACGGTCTAGTCACATAAGTTAACTAATGCGATTTTCCATTGATGCTAAAATAATTGTCGATACAATTCATTAGAATTACGACATTATTAAACGCGGAGGAAATCTACCATATCGCAATAGTTTATTTAAGTCGACTTAAATTAATTTTCCATTATTTTCACTCTAGTATTCCATATCGATTCAATAATCGAATATGGGATACGACGAGTATTCAAGTTCAAAATTGAGTATAAATTCCGCAATATTTATGCCCAATTCGTCAAATCATCAAAAATCAAAAGCAACTTCGAAATCGATAATTAAAATTGCAAACGAACCTGATTCGTACAGGTGCCACTCGACCGAGTGCCTACGTCACTCGATCGAGTGACATCACCAAAACCGAGACAGAATGTCTCTTACGACCTCCACGCGGTCGAGTCTCACAGTGACTCGGTCGAGTGGCGATGTACTCGGTCGAGTAGGGTCCATAATACGAAACAGAATGTCTTTTACGACCTCCACTCGGTCGAGTCTCACAGTGACTCGGTCGAGTAGCGATGTACTCGGTCGAGTTGGTCAATAACTCGGTCGAGTAGGGTCATAAAATCCGGACAGAACCTTTTTCAGAGGTCTACTCGGTCGAGTCACACAACGACTCGGTCGAGTGGCCCTTTATCACGTTAAACTGTGAGTCCTACAAATCGCAGTCGAGTCTCGTTAATCGTTTTCGTGACTTAAGTCAACACGTGCCTAATCTATCACGTGAAACAACTTTTTCAAAACCATTCATTAACTCATTTGCATCATTCAACATCATTCAATATTTCGTAAACCGTTATATCGTTACTAACGCGTTTATTGTTTCTCTTGTCAATTTTGGTTGTTTATTTTATTGTACTAAAATGAACCCACATGCTAAAATTCAACTTTGACGTTAGATTTTAGTTGCGTTAAATTGACATAGAAACCCTTTCAATTCATTCACATGCTTAGGGAAAACAATCCTTGCATAAGCATTCTCACCGAATTACTAACGCGCGTATTAGAGAGTCAATCGATATCCTAGTAGAGGCCTCTAGTGCGGGCGGGGTTGGGTGTCCTTCGTGGGCTTTCCAACACATACCCTTACCCCTTACTCAGAACCTCGGTTTCCGGATGCCCGAAACCGTTGGCGCACGAGAGTCATTCAATACACGATATCCGATAATGTCGGTATCGGTATCAAATGCTAAGGGACGAGCCCAATAAGCTCTGACATCGGAAATGGGCCGTATTTTGTATACGGCCCACTACGACATGGAGTGGGTTCGAACGGGCCCGAACTCCAACAAAGTTCGGTGGCGACTCCACTTCGATTTAAATTTCCATTCGATCCGTGTTCATATGGAGATTTATTCGCCTCCCCAAACCCGCGCGTGGCCGCGTCGGGGTGAACCTATGTCAGGTCCACAATTTGGCGACTCTGCTGGGGATTAACTGACGTGTGACATACCATCGGCATCCTCAGGGTGAGACTCGAATAGAAATCGTTTGACTAGTACAATACGCGTTTTAGTTTTACAGTTCATGCATAACCCATATTTTCCCGGGCCGGTACTGGTGACCGACGTCCCACTATACCGTTGATGTACTCCAATATGGATATGTCAAAAGGTGTCCATAGTCGATTCGAGTGGGTTTCGCGGCATGTTCTAAGTTCAATTCGACTTAGAGAGTCCGTCCCGATCAACGTCTAGACTATGTACACTGGTATAGACCCTCTTAGACCGACTGAGACTTAGTGTAAAGCATACATGGCGTCGTTATAATGCTTGTGTGACTACGTGCTATTTGGTTTCCGTGTCGTTTTCAAAAATCGTCAACTCTTTTCAAAAATTACATCTTTTTCAAGATATTCAATTTTCAAAACCCGGGACATACCGAATTTAGGACTTATTATTTTACTCAAAATAGCCTTTTTTTCTAGACGGTATGCTGCCCAATTCAAAACTCGAAAACGTTTTCGAACTTTCAAAAATCGAGGCCCGATACACTTTCCGACTTTCTCGAAAAATCGGGCCTTTCCCCGAGTTCTCTCGGACTTTCCAAAAATCATCAATTTTCAAAACCTTCCTCTTCTTAGGACTTCCCGTATTTAGCAGTGTCGGGTCATGTCGTAAGTTGTCAAGGTCTTTAGCGTCGAAACTCTGCCGATCCTACATCACGGGTTTCTTCCCTATCCCAGTCCGCCTTATTAGACTAAGGCAAGGCCCACCTACGTAGGACAAACCCCAACAAAGGTGGGCCCGTTTACACAATCAAGTCAAAAGTCTGGGGATGTCTCACGTGAACCTTCCTTCGAACAGGACTAGGCCCACTCGCCGAATCCTAAGGAAGGCCCACACTTCACAAGTCACCCGTCTAGGTGTCTTTTCTCGAGTAATTTCCTTTTTTAGTCTTGTTCGAGATGTACTTGCTATTCCGGGATTTGGCTAGCCTCTGATTACGCGGTGTTCTTATAGACAAGCCAACCGTGACCAGACATCAACGCAAAATGGAAGAGTTGAAGGATGCTCTAGCGAAGATCGAGACTCAACTGACCTCCATCCAGGCTAGTCAAGCAACGTTGGACACCCGGTTGAGCACCGTAGAAAAGGCGGCCCCTGTTGACGGGTCCGGGACCACTGGACCCATAGCTGAGCTCCTCAGCGTTGTTCGCAGACTCGAGGAACAAGTTCATCTGTCAACGAGCAACTCGATCCACTCCGAAATTGCTCGTTCCTATTCGCCCTTGAATGACGAGCTACCTGCTAACCTCAACCCTACGGGAATTCCTATGTTTGAGGGTACCGAGGACCCGGTCCATCATATCCGGGCTTTCAAAGATTTCATGGCTGTCAAGGGGGTGAAGTCCACCATGTTCTCTCACTTGTTCCCTTCCTCCCTGGAGAAGCATCCTAAAGCCTGGTATTACAGGCTCGATTCCAAGAAATACAAAACTTGGGACGATGTGGCAACCAAATTCGCTCGGAACTACGCCGACAATACTGAAATCCAGACTACAATGCGTACTCTGGAAGTGATGGCCCAAGAGCCCAAAGAAGGGTTCACCAAATATCTACAAAGATGGCGGGCCGAGAGCGTAAAACTGGTCGACAAGCCCAGTGAGAAAGTCCTAGTAGAAGCTTTTGTCAAGAACCTTCTCCCATCCTACCGGGTCCATCTCCGGTATGCTGTTATCCCCAACTTTGCTACCCTAACTGAAATGGGTACAAGGATCGAGGACGACTTAAGGTTAGAGAGCCTGACTAAGGCCTCTACCAAGGGCTATCAAGGGGCAAATTCATCCACGGGCAAGCCCACACCTGCAGCTGCAACTCGCAGCATCTTTGATGAGGTAAACCTACTCGACACCTCATCCAAAAAGAATACACCAAATGGGTATTCACAGATATAGGGACTACCTATACTTATGCCTTACAAAGGCTATCTTCAAAGGGTCTGATCCAACCGATAGGCCCGATGCCCGAGCTTCCAGTTGAAAAGAGGCCCAAAAGCTATAACGCCCAAGCCTACTGCCAATATCATCGTGGTAATGGGCATGATACTGAAAAGTGTTGGAAACTGAAGCATCTGATCCAAGATCTGATCGAGAGCGGGAAAATCCCGTTGCCCGGAGACAAGCCGAGCAACAAAGAAAACCCGTTCAGTGCCCACGCAATATTCACCGGTAAGGTAAGCGACTGCTCTCACCTCATCTCCCCCTATATCCCACAAATCAACGGGATATGGTTCGATGACGAGGATGATGTGTACCTAACCAAAGGGGAAGTTGTCCCCATCACCCTTAAAGAGGTCCGAAAGGCTAAATCCAAAGCCTTAGCCACCAATCACCTCGCCACAGCTGGGCGCTCTATTCCCACATCCGTCACTGAACCTGCCAGGACAGAATCTACCCCTGAAGAAACAAGCAATGACACGGCTCTGGTCCAACAAATGAAGAGGGTTCGAGCTGATCTAACCATATGGCAATTACTGGTTAGCTCACAAGCTCATCGGGAAGCACTGACTAAGGCTCTCGATGAAATCAAGGTCGACTCACAGGTTACCCCTTCTGAAATGGTAGCCACTATCATGCCTTATCTCAAAGGAAAATCCAAGGAAGAAGGCCCACTCATCACCTTCTCAGAGTCAGATCTGCCAGCGTTCGGGCCCAATCATAATCTAACCCTATACATTACGGTCATTTGCCGAGGGAAGTACCTCCCAATGACCCTTATCGACGATGGGTCCACTGTGAATGTCCTACCTCTAAGGACCGCTAAAGCTCTCGGCATCACCGATGCCGACTACCTCCCGACAGCACAGACTATCCAGGCCTTCGACGGAAGCCCAAAAACAGTCGCCGGAGCCGTTAAACTGAAAATAATAGCGTGCCCAATCGAAAAGGAGTTGGAATTCCAGGTGATCGATGTCACCTCGTCCTTTAACCTACTATTAGGAAGGCCTTGGATCCACGCAGTCAAGGCTGTATCCTCCACTCTTCACCGAAATGTCAAGATGCCACTTCAGGACGACATCATCACACTAGAGGCTACTCCAATTACCGTGGCAAGCTGCAATGCTACGGGCCAGACCGACCCACGAGGATTTGATTTCGTGGTCATGATCGAAGAAGAGTATCTCTTTAGGCCATACTTCACAACTAGCATCGACACGATGCTACAGAATCTAGGCTATCTACCGGGAGCAACCTCAAGGCCATATCTTCCAGCTGGGAAGATTATTGAGGTCCTAAACGATGGCAAATCACATTTCAGATTGGGGTATGCTATAACCCCAGAAAACGTGGTTCGGGCCGGTATTCACAAGGCCATCGACATTTCCAAGGGTACTTACATAGGCCCTTATAGCCCGAAGTTAACAGATTACTTCGTCACCCCAGTTTTCGGTGCCATTCAAGTGGGCCTCCACCAACCCACCATCACATATCCCGAGACCAAAATGGCTCGGGAATGTAATTTCATCCCGGTTGATATATTTGCCCTCGTTCAAAACGAGTCCAAGGAAAGGGAAAACAACGCCGAGCCCGTGCTGGGGGTCCTATTTGGAGAAGACAAGGCTGTCCCCGCTCCAAAAGATGATTTGGTCAATCTGATCCTTCGCAGCAATCGATTTGACCCAACAAAGCTGATCACCGATGTTGGTGCAGATACAAGAAAAAGGGCTTGGAGGAAGACCATCAAGTGGACCAATGGCCAAGGACGGACCTACAAGCTGACCACCGGCGAGGGAGACATGCCGGATACCGAGTCTGAGTCAGAGTCAGAGTCGGAGTCTGAGTCCGAGTCTAGAGGGTTTGGTGCTAGAATCGAGTCTGTAACCCCTCTTCCCTTATCCACTGAGGTCTCGGGGCCTGTCCCAAGACCTCTCCCTATCCCGCCACTGACCAACGATCAGATGGCCGCTCTTTTCGAGTTTTTCACAAAATTTACCATTAATAATAATAACGAAAACCGTTCTGCTTACGACTGGTCTTATTTCCAAATTTTCCTCAATTTCAAAAATTTAGGAATGACATTGAGAAGCCCAACGAACAGGTACCTCTACCTCCGCATCTGATCGAACAGCTCGAACAAAGGGAGTCCCGAGATCCGGTAATCGAAAAAACTGAGTCCATCAACGTGGGAACCACTTTAGAGCCCCAGATGCTCAAGATGGACCTATCCTTAGATCCAAAGGAGAGAAAGCAATTCACGGACCTCCTCCAAGAGTTCAAAGATGTTTTCGCATGGTCCTACAAGGACATGCCGGGTATAGATCGGGAAATAGCCGAGCACCAAATACCCATCAAAGATGGGTACAAACCGGTAAAGCAAAAACTCCGAAGGATGAAGCCCGAATGGTCTCTCAAGGTCAAAGAAGAAGTCGACAAGCAATTCAAAGCGGGCTTTATACAAGTGTCTAAATATCCAGACTGGGTCGCCAACATCGTGCCGGTACCCAAGAAGGACGGCAAGGTGCGGGTATGTGTAGACTTCCGGGACCTTAACAAGGCTAGCCCAAAAGATGATTTTCCGTTACCCCACATCGACATATTAGTGGATAACACGGTCGATCATGCCCTTCTATCATTCATGGACGGGTATGCCGGATACAATCAAATTAAAATGGCAGAAGAGGATATGAGTAAGACCACCTTCATTAAACCTTGGGGTACTTACTGTTACACTGTTATGCCATTTGGGCTCATCAATGCCGGGGCCACTTATTAGCGGACCGCCACTACTTTACTACATGACATGATGCACAAAGAAGTGGAGGTCTATGTGGATGATATGATCGTTAAGTCCAAAGATCGAAGCGGGCACATTGCGGCCCTAAGAAAATTCTTTACCCGACTGCGCAAATACAACATGAGGCTAAACCCTCAAAAATGCAGTTTCGGGGTAACATCGGGCAAATTACTGGGCCATATTGTTAGCCAACGCGACATCGAGGTCGACCCAGCTAAAATCAAAGCCATCACCGAGATGCAACCACCCAAGACCGAAAAAGAAATACGGGGGTTTCTCGAGAAAGTCCAATACATCAGCCGGTTCATTTCAAAATTAACCATGGTATGTGAGCCCATTTTCAAGAAACCGAAGATCGGAGAACGGGTACTATGGGACGACAAATGTCAAGCGGCTTTCGTTAAAATTAAGGAGATTCTGTCTGCACCGCCAGTATTGATGCCACCTCAACCCGGTTTGCCTTTGTCGTTATACCTAACAACGACCGAGACAGCCATGGGGGCTATGCTGGCCCAGACAGTCGATTCAGAGGAACGAGCTATTTACTACATCAGTAAAAAGTTCCTCGAATATGAATGCAAATACACAATGCTCGAAAAGACGTGCCTAGCTCTGGTTTGGGCCACTAAAAAGCTCCGACATTACATGCTTAGTCACGAGGTGCATGTATTATCCAAAATGGATCCTATCAAGTACTTGTTCGAGAAGCCCGTCCTCAACGGGGATGTCCAGATGGACTTTATTGTTATCTGAGTTTGACCTCAAGTTTGTACCATTAAAAGCCATCAAAGGCCGGGTAGTAGCCGAGTTCCTCGCCGATAGCCCGATATCTGAAGAGGACCACACCGACACTTGGGCCTTTCCTGATGAAGACATATTCCATACTGACACCGAAACATGGGATTTGTATTTTGATGGAGCATCCAACTTTCGAGGATTCGGGGTCGGAATCCTGTTAATTTCACCACGAGGGGAACACACTCCTTTATCCATCAAATTGGACTTTGACGTGACCAATAACGCAGCCGAATACGAAGCATGCATTCATGGGTTGCAAGCCGCCGCTGATTTGGGGGTAACAAACCTTCGGGTCCACGGTGATTCATCATTGGTCATCAATCAGGCTCTCCAAAAATGGAAAACTCGGAACGCCAATCTCGTGGCTTACCAAGCACGGGTAAGGGTTCTTGAGAAGCAGTTCCAAAAGGTAGAATACATTTATCTGCCCCGGGAAGAAAATCAATTCGCAGATGCACTTTCCAAATTAGCATCTCTACTGAACATCCCGGATCACTTGACCAGCATGCCAATCTGTGTCGAAAGACGGTCCGAGCCGGCGTATGTACACGCCATCCAAGACATTGAGCTAGCTGACCCAGAACCTTGGTATCATTCAGTCCTAACCTACTTGGCAACGGGGGAGTATCCCTCAGGAACCAAAAACCGGGCCAAGAAAGCCCAGCGGAGATTGGCAACCCAATTTGTTCGCACGGATGATGGGCAATTATACAAGAAGACGGCACAGGGGGCTCTCCTCCTATGCATCGACAAAATACAGGCCGAAAAGGTAATGGCCGAGGTACACGATGGTGAAAATGGTCCGCATATGAACGCCCATATGCTCGCCCGAAAAATCATGAGGCTCGGGTATTATTGGAACACCATGGAAACAGACTGTCAGTTGTATGTCAAACACTGCCATAACTGTCAGATCTTTGCCAATGTACAGCATATGCCATCTTCCCTCTTGTATACCATTACATCACCATGGCCATTTTCAACATGGGGTATAGACATAATTAGAAAGGTGCATCCTTCCGGGACAGGAGGTCATTGCTTCATTTTGGTGGCCATCGACAACTTCACCAAATGGGTCGAAGCCGAGTCATACCATGTCTTGAACGCCAAGCACGTGGCCAAGTTTATCCAGAATAAAATAATATGCCGATATGGGATACCTCACGAGTTCATCAGTGATCACGGGACCCACTTTCAAGCTGAAACTGCCGCATTGCTGGCAAAATATAAAATTCAAAGGCATACATCTTCGCCTTACCGACCTCAAACCCATGGAGCGGTAGAAGCGGCCAATAAAACAATTGTCACCATAATTAAAAAGATGGCTGAGAATTACCGGGACTGGCCCAACAAAATACCCTTTGCCCTATGGGGATATCGAACCTCGATCCGCACCGCAACCGGAGCAACCCCGTATTACTTGACATACGGAATGGAAGCGGTCCAACCGGTCGAGCTAGAAGTATCATTCCTCAGGATTTTACTTGAAAGCCAAGTACCTGAAGCAGATTGGGTCCAAGCCCGATACGATTCATTAGTCCTTCTAGACGAACGGCGATCACGGGCCCTCAACAATATCCAAATATATCAAAAGAGGATCCAACGGGCTTTCAACAAAAGGGTTAGGCCCAGAAACATCAAAGAAGGGGATTTGGTCCTGAAATCGGTGCGTGCCTTACCACCGGTTGACCCAAGGGGTAAATTCAAACCCAACTGGGCTGGGCCATACTTAGTCAAGAAGGTCCTATCGGGAGGAGCAGTGATGCTGACAGATTTGGACGGAAACGAATTCGTCAACCCAACCAACTTGGACCAGTTGAAGCGCTACTACCCTTAAACCCCCCCCCCCCCCCCCCCCCACCCATCTCAATGTCATTTGCAAGAATTTATAAAAAATTGTCTTTTTATAAATTTTCAAAAATTATAGACAAGTCAATCAGCTAGAATTAATTATTCTACTGTCGCACATCTTGAATTGATAATCTTGATGTATTTCGAAAATTGCAAAAAATCAATCAAATCAAATTTTGAACTACGTTTGGTTTGATTCCGGTAATCGTGGATACGTAGGCAACCCCTCAAAAGGGTACAACCATTGCAATAAACGAAAGACGGGAACGGTATTCTTTAATACGTCTTTATTAAACCGATAAACTCGAGAGTTACAAAAAAAAACCCAAAACGGCACACACATCACAAAAAAATCACACCCAAAAAAAAAAATAATAATATCCAAATAATAATAATGGAGGGTAATATCCGGGCATTTTGCCCTTCCCCTTGTCCTTCGGGTCACGTGGAGCCTGAGGTCTTCGAGGTGGTGGCGGGCGTTCCCGAATCACAAGTGGAACCTCCTTGGCACGAGCCCGTTTCTTCGATGATGGGTCTTCTACCACAGTCTTCGGTCCAATACGAGCCCGCACGTGCTCGGGTAATCTATCCCGTGGGCCAAGTCGGTCCTGCACGGGTAGTTTTGGGCCTAGTCTCCTTCCCAAGTCAGTCTGGGGGTACACCTTCCCCCAAGCACCTTTAGCACTGGACCCTCCAGCTTGGGTCTTGGTCTTCTTCTTCTGCCCTGACATAAGACGGACTAGGGTAGCAGGAGTGTCTCCTTCGTCAAAAAAGCCTCTGTTGTCCTTAGCTTGCTCCCTTCACAACAGGTCGAAAGCTTCATCAACCTTCAGAGCAGCTCGAGCTTTAGCATCCCCTGCTTTGGTCCACTTCGTGTAAGAGTCTGAAACCCAGATCGAATGGCGAGATTTGACAATGGGCCAAGTATGCCGTGTGTACCATCTTTGCATCCAGGTATCACACATTACGTCAGTCAGTTGGGTAGGGTCACTCACAACTACTTCAACTTCAGGGATTCGCTGGGTCCATCCATACTGCCTTAGTATGCGATCTGGGTATAGATGAACCGTCTGCCTGAAAGATAGGATCATCTGATAGCGGGATCTGTCCCTCGGGTCCAAGCCACTCCAAAGGTAGATAGGCCACCACGGAACTACCCAACGAATTAACGGGCCACCATGGAAAGACAAAACCTCGTCCCAATACTTTTGCGTGATCTGACGAGAAAAGTCAATGGCACGTCTCCTCGTCATCACCTGGTTATTACGATAGTTGCTCGCATCAAGAGGAGGATCTATCACTGATAACCTCTCATATAGCCAAATCTGCAAAAGGAAACAAACATGAGGATCAATCATGAGTTTTTAAGGCAAAATAGGCGTCCGCCTAAGGCCACTCGGTCAAGTGCCTAGGACAGTCGATCGAGTGGTACCCCTGAACACAAACAGGGGGCTTTCATGAGAGGGCACTCGATCGAGTGCCATGATGACTCGATTGAGTGATACCTCTGGGGGGCAGATCAGGAGGTTCCTACGAGGGCACTTGATCGAGTGCCAGGGTGACTCGATCGAGTACCCCCTGCACTAAAAAATTCGCAAAAAAAATCAAGAATCGAAAAATCAAGAAATCGAAAAAATAAAATGCAAAGTAACATACTTGCAGCAATCGGGTGCTCCCGGTAAGACGAATTGATGAGTCTCTCTTACGGTTGTCCAATCCTTGGATAAGCTCGCCGGTGATCAGCCAAGCCGGGCTGTGTTCAGTCTCCATCAAGTCCACTACGGTCAAAAGACGGGTGTTTCCCATGCAGGATAGCAAATCCATGTGACCCTCGAAAGCATATACGTGGAGCATAAAGAAAGAAAAAGCCCTACGGCTGTAAGCCGGTCTGACCCGAACATCAAGAGAATTCATAAATTTCTCAGCCAAGTCGATCAGACAAATTTTATCACCTTCCATCATGCGGGATACCTCGTTGTGAGAAAGCCCTAGAAATTCTCGAAGCTTCCTCCTCGGGTCATAGATCAAATACGGGACAGCAGGGCGGAGTATCGGGTTCCATCCTCCTATAGCTGAAATCTCCTCAGGTAAAGGGCAAACTTTGCCCCGAGGAAAGGCGAAGACATGATATATGTCATCCCAGTAAGCCAATCATGCATCCAAGAAGTAATGATCAACCACCATCTGACGGAACGGGTACAGCTGAGTTATACCCGTCTGGTTAAGCGCTACCCTATCTGCGTCCCTGAAGAGTCGGGACCATTCTTGCAGGATCACGGTTAATCTATCAATTCCCATGACTAGTTTCTTGAGAAGAACGAAAAGGTTTTCTTTTTAAGAAGGGAGTGAATTATGATGGAATTGTGAGAAAATCAAGGGCATTGAGGGGGTATTTATAGTAGACCTCTTTCCATATCTTTTCATGCACAAGGGTTTCCTAATCCCAATCGGAATCAACCCACAAGCCTAGTCTCGATACTAGCACAAAATATTCATCCCGAACTTTCCTAATTTCTTTAGGAGTCAAAATTTCAAACAAAATTCAAATTTTCAAAATTTTCAAAACTTTCAAAAAAAATTCAAAAATCATTTTCCCCAGCGCGAGTCATTTTACTACCTATGTGTTGCATGCATTTTATGTGACTTATACAGGTACGACTCAAACAGTGACGTGCAACCCACTATATCTCCCCAGCGGAAGCCAACAGCGGCATTTCACGGGATGGGCCTACATATAGGCGCACCCAGGACTTACGCGACAAGTCCAATTCCCCACGGAGTTATCGTCATCAACTCAGGTATGACTTCTAGCTTGTGGCTGGTGAGCCCTTTACGCGAGTCTAATGAACTATAAACGACCCGGCCGGAAGTCCGCCAGGTTTCAATCCTCGATTGGCCTGGTGGCTACTCTGACTCTCGCCTTGTCCAAGCCTCAGTCAGAGTGGGGGCTCTGTAGACACCCGCATTTAGACTGCCAGGTGTCTATGGTAGTTTCCCAAAAAACACCCGATGATGATCGGACGCTAACGTGTTTCTACGCGCTTGGATATGGGCTCAAATCCATTAGTTGTTGGCTAATGCACTTACGGAGTACAAATCTCACAAAACAGACCTCAAATCCAGGCCCAGCGGACCGTTCCGAGTCAAATGAAACTAATTTGGGCCAAAACCGACAACGAAAATAAAACCGACTTTTTACGATTGAGTCAACCCCGGTCCAAGTCATTTCTGAGACATACAAAACAGCCATTCACAACATCAAAAGTCCAAGTCAAACACAAACCCGTCAAAAACCCAGTCCACGGTCCAAAACAGCGGACCCGCGTGACCCAGCTGGGCCACTCGATCGAGTGCCCCACCTACTCGATCGAGTGGGCCTGTTTCAAGCCCGACGGCTGACGCACTGGGTCACTCGACCGAGTCAGCTGGTTACTCGGTCGAGTAACCCTAGCCGGGTGCCTTGCTTTTGCCTATATAAGCAACCCCATGCAACATCATTCAACAACTTTACAAACCCCACAACTTTGATCATCCTTCAAAAAAAACCCTAATTCTACCCTAATCAACCCTAATACTACACTAAGCAAACCCTAGCCCTAGCCTAGGAACCGGAACCCTAAACCAAGCTTTAGGAATCAAACACCCTAACCACCACAACTCAACCTCCATAAGCCTCGAAACTCTCGTGTTAAAGACGCGACTACGAGTCCATACCGAGCACAAGAACATGTAGGTTGAGGGTGCAAAACCCTTTCTTCCTTTCTTCTCTTCCCCTCGTCATCTCCTTCCTCTTTCTCTTCGTTTTTTGTTTTTTATTTATTTTGTTTATCGCATTCTAATATCGATAGTATTATTAGTATAAAACATTAAAATACCCGTCGATTTGTGTCGGTGCGAATGATGTTAGGATAAGGAAACCCGAATATACAAGTCTACTGCACACAGCGTTGCCGGTCGCTTATCCTGACACCCTAGCATTTGATTATTGAAACGGGTCAATTTCAACAATAATTCGTTTATCTTCATTTGCATCGCATATTGCATCGATTTTATAAAAACCTTCTTCAAAACACATATTTTTTAAGGGTCGAAACCCGTTGACGCGGATCCGGCATCACAATCCCTAGGGATTTATTTCGATGTCGGAAAGGCCGAGGGAATCAAGTCTTTCAATTCTAGCATAATGTCAATTTCGTAGATTCGATGCTAATTCTATAATTAGACGTCGAATCTAACGGTCTAGTCACATAAGTTAACTAATGCGATTTTCCATTGATGCTAAAATAATTGTCGATACAATTCATTAGAATTACGACATTATTAAACGCGGAGGAAATCTACCATATCGCAATAGTTTATTTAAGTCGACTTAAATTAATTTTCCATTATTTTCACTCTAGTATTCCATATCGATTCAATAATCGAATATGGGATACGACGAGTATTCAAGTTCAGAATTGAGTATAAATTGCGCAATATTTATGCCCAATTCGTCAAATCATCAAAAATCAAAAGCAACTTCGAAATCGATAATTAAAATTGCAAACGAACCTGATTCGTACAGGTGCCACTCGACCGAGTGCCTACGTCACTCGATCGAGTGACATCACCAAAACCGAGACAGAATGTCTCTTACGACCTCCACTCGGTCGAGTCTCACAGTGACTCGGTCGAGTGGCAACGTACTCGGTCGAGTCGGTCAATAACTCGGTCAAGTAGGGTCCATAATACGAAACAGAATGTCTTTTACGACCTCCACTCGGTCGAGTCTCACAGTGACTCGGTCGAGTGGCGATGTACTCGGTCGAGTTGGTCAATAAATCGGTCGAGTAGGGTCATAAAATCCGGACAAAACCTTTTTCAGAGGTCCACTCGGTCGAGTCACACAACGACTCGGTCGAGTGGCCCTTTATCACGTTAAACCGTGAGTCCTAAAAATCGCATTCGAGTCTCGTTAATCGTTTTCGTGACTTAAGTCAACACGTGCCTAATCTATCACGTGAAACACCTTTTTCAAAACCATGCATTAACTCATTTGCATCATTCAACATCATTCAATATTTCGTAAACCGTTATATCATTACTAACGCGTTTATTGTTTCTCTTGTCAATTTTGGTTGTTTATTTTATTGTACTAAAATGAACCCACATGCTAAAATTCAACTTTGACGTTATATTTTAGTTGCATTAAATTGACATAGAAACCCTTTCAATTCATTCAGATGCTTAGGGAAAACAATCCTTGCATAAGCATTCTCACCGAATTAATAACGCGCGTATTAGAGAGTCAATCGATATCCTAGTAGAGGCCGCTAGTGCGGGCGGGGTTTGGTGTCCTTTGTGGGCTTCCCAACACGTACCCTCACCCCTTACTCAGAACCTCGGTTTCCGGATGCCCAAAACCGTTGGCGCACGAGAGTCATTCAATACACGATATCCGATAATGTCGGTATCAGTATCAATTGCTAAGGGACGAGCCCAATGAGCTCTGACATCGGAAATGGGCCGTATTTTGTATACGGCCCACTACGACATAGAGTGGGTTCGAACGGGCCCGAACTCCCACAAAGTTCGGTGGAGACTCCATTTCGATTTAAATTTCCATTCGATCCGTTTTCATATGGAGATTCATTCGCCTCCCCAAACCCGCGCGTGGCCGCGTCGGGGTGGACCTATGTCATGTCCACAGTTTGACATATGACTGACAGTCAGTTTCCATGTTATTCCAATAATAGCCGAGTCTCGTGATTTTCCGGTCCAACATATGGGCGTTCATATGCGGACCATTTTCACCATCATGTACTTCAGCCATGACTCTTTCGGCTCGCGCTTTGTCAATGCATAGGAGTAGAGCCCCTTGTGCTGTCTTTTTATATAACTGTCCATCGTCTGTGCGGATGAACTGGGTTGCCCATCTTCGTAGTGCTTTCTTGGCCCGGTTTTCAGCTCCCGGAGGATATTCCCCTGACGTTAAGTAGGTTAGAATAGCCTGATATCAAGGTTCTGGATCAGTTATCTCAATATCTTGGATAGCGTGGATGTATGCCGGCTCGGACCGTCTTTCGACGCAAATGGGCATGCTGGTTAGATGTGCTGGGATATTCAGTAAAGATGCTAATTTTGAGAGAGCATCTGCAAACTGGTTTTCTTCCCGAGGCAGATAGATGTACTCTACCTTTTGGAATTGTTTTTCGAGAACCCTTACTCGTGCTTGGTAAGCCACGAGATTTGCGTTCCGAGTCTTCCATTTTTGTAGGGCTTGATCTATGACTAAAGATGAGTCACCGTGGACCCGGAGGTTTGTTACTCCTAAATCGGCAGCGGCTTGAAGTCCGTGAATGCACGCTTCATACTCGGCTGCGTTGTTAGTTACGTCAAGATCTAGCTTGATAGATAACGGGGTGTGTTCCCCTTGTGGCGAGATTAACAAAATCCCGACACCAAATCCTCGAAAGTTGGACGCCCCATCAAAATATAAATCCCATGTTTCGGTGTCAGTATGGAATATATCTTCATCTGGGAAGGCCCAAGTATCGGTGTGTTCTTCTTCGGATATCGGGCTATCAGCGAGGAATTCGGCTACTACCCGGCCTTTGATGGCTTTCAATGGTACGAACTTGAGGTCAAACTCAGTTAACATTAAAGTCCATCTGGATATGCGGTCGTTGAGGATGGGCTTCTCGAATAGATACTTGATTGGATCCATTTTGGATAGCACCTGTACCTCATGACTAAGCATGTAGTGTCGGAGCTTTTTAGTGGCTCAAACCAGAGCTAGGCACGTCTTCTCGAGCATTGTGTACTTGCATTCATATTCCAAGAACTTTTTACTGATGTAGTAAATAGCCCGTTCTTCAGAATCGACCGTCTGGGCTAGCTTAGTGCCCATGGCCGTCTCGGTCGTTGTTAGGTATAGCGATAGAGGCAAACCATGCTGGGGTGGCATTAACACCGGTGGAGAGGATAGAATCTCCTTGATCTTATCGAAAGCCATTTGACATTTGTCGTCCCATAGTGTTCGTTCTCCTATCTTCAGTTTCTTGAAAATGGGCTCACATACCATGGTTAGCTTTGAAATAAACCGGCTGATATATTGGACCTTCCCGAGAAACCCCCTTATCTTCTTTTCGGTCTTAGGCGGTTGCATCTCGGTAATGGCTTTGATCTTTGCTGGGTCAACTTCGATGCCACTCTGGCTGACAATGTGGCCCAGTAGCTTGCCCGATGTTACCCCGAAACTGCATTTTTGAGGGTTTAACCTCATGTTGTACTTGCGTAGTCGGGTGAAGAACTTCCTTAGGGCCGCAATGTGCCCGTTTCGGTCCTTGGATTTGACGATCATGTCGTCCACGTAGACCTCCCCTTCCCTACGCATCATGTCATGCAATAAAGTGGTGGCGGTCCGTTGATAAGTGGCACCGGCGTTGATAAGCCCAAATGGCATCACGGTATAGCAGTAACTCCCCCAAGGTGTGATGAAGGTGGTCTTACTCATGTCTTCTTCCGCCATTTTGATCTGATTGTATCCGGCATACCCGTCCATGAATGATAGAAGGGCATGGTCAGCCGTGTTATCCACCAGTATGTCGATGTGTGGCAACGGAAAATCGTCTTTTGGGCTAGCCTTGTTAAGGTCCCGGAAGTCTACACATACTCGGACTTTGCCATCTTTTTTGGGTACTGGTATTGTGTTTGCAACCTAGTCTGGATATTCAGATACTTGGATAAAGCCCGCTTTGAATTGTTTATCGAATTCTTCCTTGACTTTGAGAGACCATTCGGGCCTCATTCTTCGAAGTTTCTGTTTTACCGGCTTATACCCGTCTTTGATGGGTATTCGGTGTTCAGCTATCTCTCGGTCTATTCCCGGCATGTCCTTTTAGGACCATGCAAAGACGTCTTTGAATTCCTGGAGGAGATCCGTGAATTGTTGTTTCTCCTCTGGATCCAAAGATAAGCCCAACTTAAGCATCTGAGGTTCTAAAGGGGTTCCTACGTTGATGGAATCGGTTTCTTTGCTTACCGGATTTCGGGACTCCCTTTGTTCGAGTTGCTCGATTAGATACGGAGGTAGCGGTACCTGCTCGTCGGGTTTCTCAATGTCATCGCAAGTAAGATTTTTGAAAATGTTTTGAAAATAAGACAAGTCGTAAGCAGAACGGTTATCGTTATTATTTGATAGTGAATTTTGAAAATAGCTCGAAGAGAGCTGCCATCTGATCTTTGGTGAGTGGCGGGATAGGGAGAGCCCTTGGGACAGACTCCGGGGCTCCTGATGGTGTGACTAAAGAAGGGAGAGGGGTTTCAGACTCGATCCTAGTACTGGACCCTCTAGACTTCGACTCAGACTCCGACTCTGACTCTGACTCGGACTCGGGCTCGGATTCGGATTCGGCGCCATGCATATGTCCTTCACCAGTAGTTAGCTTGTAGACTCGGCCCTGACTGTCGGTCCACTTAGTTGTCTTCTTCCAGGCTCTCTTCCCGGTGTCGGCACCAACTTCGGAGATCAACTTAGTTGGATCGAATCTGCTGCTGCGGAGAATCAAGCTGACTAACTCCTGTTTAGGGGTCGGGACGACCTTGTCTGCCCTGAATAGGAGTCCTAGGATGGGCTCAGTATTATTTGCGTCCTCCTTTGATTCGCCCTGGATAAGGGCAAAGATATCATCCGGGATGAAATTGCATTCCCGACCCAGTTTGGTCTCGGGATATGAAATGGTGGGCTGATAGAGGCCCACTTGAACAGCTCCGAACACTGGGGTGACGAATGTGACCGCCTTGGTTTGGTCCGCGCATCCTGGCGTCATAGTGTAACCTAAACCACATTGGGATTGTTCGTCATTCAGGACCTCGATAATTTTTCCGGCTGGGAGGTCAGGTCTCGAGGTAGCTCCGGGTAGGTAACCCAAATTTTGTAGCATCGTATCGATGCTAGTGGTAAAAAAGGGTTGGAAAAGGTATTCTTCCTCGATCATTCCCACGAAGTTAAAACCTCGCGGGTCGGTTGAGTCTGCCGGGTTGCAGCTTGACACGGCTATGGGGGTAGCTTTGAGAGTAACGATCCCATCTTGTAAAGGTAGTTTAACCTTCCTGTGAAGGGTGGAAGACACGGCTTTGACCGCGTGAATCCATGGTCTCCCGAGTAACAGATTGAAAGATGAAGTGACATCGATCACCTGAAATTCTAACTCCTTCTCGATCGGGCCTGTTATGATTATTAGCTTAACGGCCCCAACAACTGATTTTGGGCTGCCATCAAAAGCCCGGATAGTTTGTGCAGTCGGAAGGTAGTCAGCCTCGGTAATGTCGAGGGCCTTAGCTGTCCTCAAAGGAAGGACGTTTACTGCGGACCCATCATCAATTAGGGTCATTGGGAGATATTTATTTCGGCAGATCACCGTGATATATAGGGCCAAGTTATGGGTGGCCCCGAACGGTGGAAGATCGGACTCGGAGAAAGTGATAAGTGGGACTTCTCCTTTAGACTTGCCCTTGAGGTGTGGCAAGATAGTGGCTACCATCTCGGTGGGGGTAACCGATGAGTCAACCTTGACTTCATCAAGAGCCCTAGTAAGTGTTGCCCGATGCTCCTGAGAACTAACTAAAAGCTGCCATATAGTAATATCAGTTCGGACCCTCTTTAGTAGTCTGACTAGGGCCGTGTCAGCATTTGGCTCTTCGGGAGTGAGTTCCGTCCTGGAAGGTTCAGTGATGGTTTCCGGAGTGGCGAGACCGGCCGTGATGGTGTGTGCGCCGGCCAGGGCTCTGGCTTTAGCTTTCCGGATTTCTTCGATGGTGACGGGGACAGCTTCCCCCTTGGCCAGATAAACATCATCTTCATTGTTGTTCCATATCCCGTTGATTTGGGGAATGAAAGGGGAAATGAGATGAGAGCAGTCGACTACTTCTCCAGTAAAATGGCGTGAGCAGCAAGAGGATTATTTTTGTTACTCGGCTTATCACTGGGTAGTGGTATCTTCCCACTTTCGATCAGATCTTGAATGAGATGCTTCAACTTCCAGCATTTCTCAGTGTCGTGCCCGTTGCCTTGGTGATAGTGGCAATAGGCTTGAATGTTGTAGCTCTTGGACCGCTTTTCCACGGGAACCTCTGGAATTGGGCCTATCGGTTGGATTAGGCCTTTTGAAGACAGCCTTTGTAAGGCATTAGCATAGGTTGTCCCTATGTCAGTGAATACCCGATTTGAAGTATTCTTTTTGGTCGAGGTGTCTAATGAGTTAACCTCGTCGAAGATGCTTCGGGCCGCCATTGTAGTTGCGGGCTTGCTGGAGGACGAACTGGCTCCTTGATACCCCTTGGTAGAGGCCTTAGTAAGGTTCTCTAGCCTTAGATCGTCTTCAATTCTCGTACCCATTTCGGTCAAAGTGGTGAAGTCGGGTATGATGGCGTATCGGAGATGGACTCGGTAAGCGGGGAAAAGGTTTTTGACAAAGGCCTCCACTAGCACTTTTTCGCTGGGCTTGTCCACCAGCTTCACACTTTCAGTCCTCCACCTTTGAAGGTATTTGGTGAAACCCTCCTTAGGCTCTTGGGCCATAACTTCCAGAGTACGCATGGTAGTCTGGATTTCAGCGTTATCCGCGTAGTTTCGCGCGAATTCCATTGCAACATCGTCCCAGGTTTTGTATTTCTTGGGATCAAGCCTGTAGTACCAGGCCTTCGGGTGTTTTTCCCGAGAGGAAGCAAAGAGATGTTTGAACATGGTCGATTTGACCCCCTTAACAGCCATAAAGTCCTTGAAAGCCCGAATATGGAGTACCGGGTCTTCAGTTCTGTCAAACATTGGCAAGCCCGTTAAGTTAAGGTTAGCGGGCAGTTCATCAGTCAAGGGCGAATAGGTACGAGCATTTTCCATGAGGATGGTGTTTCTGGTGGTCGAGTGGACCTGTTCTTGCAGCATTTGGACCGCGCCGGCCAATGCGGCCAAAGGTCCGTCATCTTCAATCGAAGCCTTGGGGGTTCCTTGTTCCACGGCACTTACCCGAGTGACGATGGCAATCTGGTCCTCTCTCATTTGTCGCAATTGGTCTTGGATTTTGGTCAACGAAGCTGTCAACTCATCGATGGCTTCTTTCGTCATGGTTCGAGTGAAGGGTGGCCTGTCTGTAAGAACACCGCGTAATCAGCAACTTAACCCGAATCCTAAAAAAAGGTACATCCCGAGCAAGGGAAAAGGAAGAAGACTAAGACGGTAATGACTCGGAAAAGACACCTAGACGGGTGACTTGTGAAAAGGTGGGCCTTCCTCAAGATCCAGCTATGTGTGTTGGGCCCTGTTCGAAGGAAGGTTCACGTGAGACATTCCCAGACTTTAGACTCGATTGTGTAAGTGGGCCAACCTTTGTAGGAGTATGTCCTACGCAGGTGGGCCTTGCCTTAGTAGAATAAGGCGGAATGGGGTAGGGGGAAACCCGCGATGTAAGATCGACAGAGTTTCGACGCTAGAGACTTCAACGACTTATGACACGACCCGACACTGCTAAATACGGGAAGTCTAAGAAGATGAAGTTTTGAAATATGATTTTTTTGAAAAGACCGAAAAAATTCGGGGAGAACCGACCCTTTTTTTCGAGAAAAACGGAAAAGGCGGACCTGGCGAAGGTTTTGAAAGTTTCGAAAATAATTTCGAGTTTTTAATTGGGCATAATACCGGCTAGAAAAAGGGCTATTTTGAGTAAAATCGTTAATCCTAAATTCGGTATATGTCCGGGGTTTTGAAATTGGATATTTTGAAAAGGATGCAAATTTTTGAAAATGACGGTTTTTGAAAAAGATGTGGATCAAGTAGCACGTAGTCATGCAAACAGTATAATGACACCATGTATGCTCTTAAGCTAAGTCTCGGTCAGTCTATAAGGGTCTATACCAGTGTACATAGCCTATTCGAGAATCGGGGCGAACTTCCTAAGTCGAATTGAACTTAGAACATGCCGTAAAACCCATACGAATCTGCTATGCACACCTTTTGACATATCCAATCTGGACTACATCAATGGTATAGTGGGACGGCGGTCACCAGTACCGGCCCGGGAAAGATGGGGTTATGCATGAACCGTAAAACTAAAACGTGTATTGTACTAGTCAAACGATTTCTATTCGAGTCTCACTCTGAGGATGCCGATGGTAAGTCACACATCAGTTAATCCCCAGCAGAGTCGCCAAATTGTGGACATGACATGGGTCCACCCCGACGCGGCCACGCGCGGGTTTAGGGAGGCGAATGAATCTCCATATGAGCATGGATCGAATTGAAATTTAAATCGAAGTTGGAGTCGCCACCGAACTTTGTGGGAGTTCGGGCCCGTTCGAACCCACTCTATGTCGTAGTGGGCCGTGTACAAAATACGGCCCATTTCCGATGTCAGAGTTTATTGGGTTCGTCCCTTAGCATTTGATACCGATACCGACTTGATCGGATATCATGTATTGAATGACTCTCGTTGCCAATGGTTTCGGACATCCGGAAACCGAGGTTCTGAGTAAGGGGTGAGGGTACGTGTTGGGAAGTTCACAAAGAACACCCAACCCCGCCCGCACATTAGCGGCTTCTACTAGGATATCGTTTGACTTTTGAATACGCGCGTTAGTTGAACGATGAATGATATGCAAACATTGTTTTCCTAAGCATGTGAATAACTGAACGGGTTGCTAAGTCGTTTAATGCATGAAAATTAATGTCAAAGTTGTATTTTAGCATGCGAGGTTCGTTTTAGTATAATAAAACAAATGATGAAAAGAATTACTAAGAAGATGAACAAACGTGTTAGTAACGATTGAATAAATTGAATGAAAATATGAATGCAATGAATAATGTAAAAATATATTGAGATCTGAAATATCGCTAAAAAGACGTTGTTTTGTCCAAAAAACGATGTTTGAAAAATAATAAAAAAAGGAAAGGGGCGCGTTCCAGCCTGCCGGGCGACTCGCCCGAGTAGGCGACCCGCCCGGGACGCGCGCGACTCGCGTCCCGATCTATTTTCGAAATTGATTTTTTTTGAAAAAGCGATGATTTTATTAAATCGCGTACAAATATTGCTCAATTTGCACCCAATTTAATATTCTCGACGTTCGTCATATTCGATATTCGATTATGAAATCGATATCGAATATTCGGAAAGGATGAAAAAAAGTTTTAAGAAATCGTTTTGTAGAAAAACCAATGTTTAAGAAAAATTGAGAAAGCGAAGAAAAGAAAGTCGCGGGATCAGGCCTCCGCGCGAGTCGCATGGGAGTGGCGCGGCTCGCGTGGACTGCTGTCCCGGTTCGGTTTTTCGAGAAATAATTAATTTTGCTAGATCGCGTATAAATATGTATTAATTTATACTCGATCTATGCTCTCGATATTCTTAGTATTCGATATTCGATTATGAAATCGATATCGAATATTCGGAATGATTTTTTTTAGAAAAAGTTTTATAAAGTTGTTTTGAAAAGAATTTGAATGGAAAAAGTGCTGGTTCTCTCCGCGTTAGAATCGTTGTATTTTGTAAAAAAGTAACGATTTTTAGCATCAACGAGATTAATTTAATTCTTTTAATACGATATTCGATTAGAGAATCGGTATCATATTTTTAAGAATATTCGTTATATGAAAATAATTTTTGTAATATCGATATTAGAAATAATAAAGATGCGACGAACGACCCATAAAAAATCGACCGATGAAAAAAAAACAAGAAGAAAAGACGAGGAAAGACGAGGGAGAGGGAAGGAGAGAAAAGAGAAGTCGGGTTTGGTTACACCCTCAACCTACATGCTCTTGCTAACTCGGATCGGGGCTCGTCGGAATGTGGCTAAGGCACTGGAGCGTCGGGTTAATGTCGGTGAGTTGGTGGTGGTTTTGGTCGGACGTGAAGGGTGACGGGTATAAGGGCCGGTTCCTTCGGTTTTGGACGTAGAATGTCAGGAATTGTATGTGTCGAGGTATGAAACGGGTGTGTGTAATGTATGTGTATATTGTATATGATTGATCGTTGTGAATTGTTGTTATTGATGTGCATGCAAAGGGTCCTATTTATAGGAGTAGAGGTAGTCTTGCTTGTACGAGAAGAAATACCAATCGGGATAGGAAATGTAAGAGATTGAAACGAGGGAGGATTATGTTTCTTGGAGAGGAAGAAAGAGAGTCCCGGCTGAAAGAGGGAGCTCGGCTGAGTATCCTATGCTCAATTGAGTGTTTGATTCGGTTTTCGGATAGAATTCCTACTTGAGATCGAATTCTACCTTTAACGGAATTGTTTAATATTTGTGTAGCTGATTTTTTGTGGAGTTTGATCTTGAATCAGACACGTGAAATGACACGGCTGACACACGTGTCTCGAGAAAATATCTTTGACCGAGTTTGACTCGGTCGCTAAAAGACGGTTTTGCCCCTGGTGTCGAATTCGACCCAAATTAATCTTATTTGACTCGAAACGACTCACTGGGCCTGAATTTGAGGTTGGTTTTGTGAGATTTGTACTCCGTTAAAAGCCCAAGCCAAATATCCATGATTTCGAGCCCATTTTCGAGTACGTTAAAGCATGTTTGCGTCCGATCATCAACGGGTGTTTGTCGGGAACTGCTATAGACACCTGGCAGTAAAATGTGGTTGTCTACAATTGGGTTCCTTCCTCCTTTCATTTTTATCTTTTTCTTTGTCGGTGTTGCTGTTGTTGTTGTTATTGTTACATTGGGTCCTGATCTAGCATGTTTTGTATGTGTTTATGACAGAGAATTATGCTAGATTCGATGATGAAAGGTGCGGATTTAGAGTGGAAATCGTCTAATTGGTTTTATCCAAGAAATTGTGCTTTATTGAAGAAAAGACGGTTTTTAGAGCTCTAATTCCTCTATGTGTGATTTGGGCTCGAGACGGAGAGTGTGAAGAACAAGCCCAACTAAACCGAGTGAAAAATCAAAGCGTAGCTCGGGGATTGAAGACGGAACTGCTTTGAGTCCGTGTCAGCTTAATTATTATTTATTATTATATTATTATTAGAGTTAGGAAATTATTGGACTTTCCTATTTTCATTATTAGACTACATATTATTAGATTAAGACTATTAGTTTAGTTTTTATTTTTTATGATACTAACTCATTGTTACGTTCATCAATAAAAAAGAAGAGAAGAACCCTAATTATGTGTAACTAATTCTTCCTTCTCGAGTCAAAGATTTGAAGCTTTCTGGTTAATTGATTGTGAGACTTTCTTAATCTTGATTTAATTACTTGAGTATTGTTTATTCCTTGTGCTAATTTTATGATTGTTATTTGTTTAATCTTTTTGGCCAATTGATTATTTCAATTTTCAATCTATTGCAATTCTTTGTGTTTGAATCCGAAATTGTTCAAATCACTAGATAAAGTTGCAACCTTTAGACCTAATTATTTGTATGTGTTTCATCGTAATTGGGTAAAAGGAGGAATAAACATATAATTCGAACCAATAACCGCGTGTGTTAAAGGTCGTTATTTCTATTGATTTGTTCGTATCGTTCATGCTGTTATTGAATTAAATCTAGACGCGTGGATTAGGTTATTCAATAATTAGGTTGCTTAGTATCGCTTTTCGACCTAAGTAATATTATCTACGGAACAATTGGAACTTTCAGTTTCACAATAGAATACTCAAGGATTAAATAAAGGTTAGTAGTCGATGATCAATTGTTTAACTAGTTAGTGGATTTTCTTTGAGTCGAGTTTCTTAATCATCTGATTTCATCATTATTAGTTATTTTGCTTTCGTTAATTTAGTTATTAGTCTATTCAATCACAAAACCCCCATTATTCTTGTTACGTTTATTTTAATTACACATTAGTTACATCGCCTTCCCTGCGGATTCGACACACGACTTACCTCTACTATATTGTTAAAGGTAATAGGACTTAATTATTTATCTTTGGGAGCATACGACCTAGGCCCACCAAATTTTAGCGCCGTTGTCGGGTCTTTTTGTAAATATATATTTTAATTAAGGGTCTTTTAGTTTGTCATCTAGAAATGAGTTTTTGTTGTCCCCAACTTGATAATGAGTTACTACATCACTATTTTGAAAGACTCACGGAGTATGTGCTAGAACGCAAATATTTACCTTTGAGTAACGAACAACTCTTGGTAGCGATTTACCATAACTTTAATCGTGCAACTCAAATCGATTTACAAGTTGAAAGTGATGGTAGATTTCTTGAGTTAGGTCGTAATGAAAAATGGGATGTAATTGATGTTCTGGTTAACAATGCTCGAGATTTAGAGGTAACCACTTTATTTCTTGAACTTCCCCAATACTTTGAGTCTCCTAAATATGAATCGATTATTAGTGATGATGTGACCAAAATTGAGTATCTTATTTCCCTTACTCATGTCGAGGGTGCCCCACTAGATGATGATGATGGAGAGGAAGGTGACTCGTATTTATTGACTGTGCCATATATAGAACCCGTATCATACTTACCGTTACCCACATATTTTATTGATCCCTCTTTGGGTGGTGAATCGGGTGATATATTATGGCATTTGAAAGATACATTCATAAGGAGTACGGACACAGAAAAATTGTTTGAGATGACGTCGTTATCTAGAGAACCATACCAAGAATCCGACTATCTATGTACCTCTATATCTATGCGGTGTGTATGGTATATTCTCATTATAATCTTTTATAAGGTTTTCACAAACTCTTTTGCTAGCTTGTTTGACCGTCTCCTACGGGCATTAACTTCTTCCGATCTTGATATAAAATGGGTTACTCTATAAAGGGGTAGTGCTGTGTGACCCCTCACCGTCGTGCGGGACGTTAAATCAGCGCTTACGGGAGGCAACCCACTTTTTGTTATTTGATGATTTTTTTTTGTTTTTGAATAAGTTAGTTTGTGGACTTCACTTGAAGTTGGATGAAGGGAGCAGTCGAGAGAATTGATCTTTTCGACCCAATTAATGAAGATTCCGCTTTCACGTCGGGTCAACGACGTAAAATAAGAGCGTCTCCGGGAGGCAACCCGAGTTTTTATTCTATTTTAGTTTTTCTACATTTTTATTTTGTTTGTGTGTGTTTTTAATTTTATTTTATTTACTAGTTATCTAACTTTAGCTATTTTGTAGGTCAAATTTACATCACGTCTTGTCGAAATTTGAGAGCCGAGAGGAAAAAGTAGAGTGATTGGTGAGTATGTGAGAAAGGGGTGACTTAGTTTTGTGGAAAAAAAAGAGTGAAGTTTGAAAAATAGTTACACTCGGGGATACTTGAAGTGAGGTCGTGGGAAAGAGCAAAATAGCTGACCAGAATGTACCCCACGACCACCCCATGACCATCCCACGACCACCTCTCGGCCATAGCTCAGTTCAAGACTGAATTAAGAAAAAAAAAATCAAAAAAAAATTAAACAAACCCAGTAATCTGCTTTCCCTTTCATCTCCTTCTTCCTCTCCCCAATCTCCTTATCCTCTCTTCCTCTTCAATCCCCATCTTCAATTCCTTTTGCTTCCTCCCTCCATTAATCTACTTTTCAATCCCGATTTCTCCCAATCTGAATTACAATTTTCAATCTCCTTTTACTCTACCTCCGTTCAACCTCTACTCTACCGCCGGTGGACCGAGAGTCTGTCGTCGCTCGTGTGTGTGGTGTGTGTCTGTAAGTCTGGTTCGTCTCAGTCTGTGTTGAGGATCCCTGACCTTCATCATCGTCTTCAAATTTCCCTTGATTCGACCTCGATCCTTGTCCCTTTTTCCCTCAATCCGACCCACACATACCAAAATCCTGTCATATCATCAACCATTCAGACCTCCTTCACCAATCGCGCCCTCATCCTTCCTGCAACTTGGAATTGACGGTTTTCTTTTTCTGATCAATAATGGTGAGTTCTGTCTGCCATTCGACTTTCATAAGTATTTTGAGTTGCTGAACTCTTGTCAATTGTTGGTTTAAGTTTGGGACTTTGTCCATTGCTATTGTCTCAGTGAGTTGAGATTGAAGGGTTTAGCATTCTTATAGTTTTTGGGTTCGTTGTTGTGTTGCTTGTCAAAGTTTCATTAATTCGGCTGGTGGTGGTGTAAAAGTGTGTTTGGTAGAATGAAGATGGGCATTTTGTGGTGCATATAAGATGTTCGATGGAAATTCCATATGAGTTTTCGGGCAATAATTATAGTGATTTAGTGATCAGGTCGGATGGTACTCGCCTCCCGTGTTACTTATTTTGAGTTGTTGGAGTACATTGTTATGATTGAACTTGGATCCCTGAAACTTGGAGTCAAAATTTTTACTGTGCTATGTTTGTCTTAGCTTCTCTTTTGTGCATTATCGCCCAAGTGTGGGGAGGCGGAGTGGTGCGACATTGCTCCATATTCTTCGATGACTCGATTAGGTTCATTCTCATTCTTATTTTATTGTGTCTTCTGTAACATTGAGGACAATGTTTCATTCAAGTGTGGGGAGGAGAATCGTTCCGATTTGTGATGTAATTGTACTTGTGTGGTGTATTTTAGTTTAATTATTTCATCATTCAAGAAGAAAAAAAAAGGAAAAAAAAAAGAAAGAACAAAAATAATCCCGGCTAGGTGAAAACCCGGAAAGGCGCCTAGGCAAGAATGGGAAAGTGGCCGAGGACGGAGTGAAAACCCGAAAGGGCGCTCCGGGTAAAAAGAAAAATCAAGTTGCGTGCCACGAGAGTAGGGTGAGTTTGAAAAAAAATGAAAAGTTAGAGTGAAAATCCGCAAGGGCGGACGCTCTAGGCAAAATGAGGGACTTAGGAAAAAATTCACAGTACTCTCTTCATTCTTGGCGTGGTGTCATAAGAAGGGTGACATAGAAGGTCGGTCGGGTAGGATAGTTGGTTAAGGTGAGAAGAATCGCGGTGCGGTGTAGTCATAGCACTAAATTTTATGCGATTGGAGTGTTGTACTGTTTTTTGTTGTGTTGAGGGGTGTTAGAGGCGTTAGGTTGATTACATGTGTGGGTTGTGGAGAATAGTGGTATACATCATTTACCATTGGTGATATTTTGTAGCACATGTGATCACATTTAGGACTAGAAGAAATAAGGGGCGTAGTGTTATTTTCCGATGATTTTTAGTGTTGTTTTGTGGTCACAATCTTTGGTTGTTGTAGAGAATTTTCATGTTATTGTGACCTTGTGCTTAAATTTTGAGGATGATATAAGGTGGGTGGTTGAAGGGATGAATTTTGTGTGATGTCGAGCTTCCCGTGTTTCTTTTGTAAGACCGTCGGTGTTCTATTGTTGATGTTTCCGAGTTTTGCTCGGGACGAGCAAAGGTCTAAGTGTGGGGAATTTGATCTAGCATATTTTGTATGTGTTTATGACAGAGAATTATGCTAGATTCGATGATGAAAGGTGCGGATTTAGAGTGGAAATCGTCTAATTGGTTTTATCCAAGAAATTGTGCTTTATTGAAGAAAAGACGGTTTTTAGAGCTCTAATTCCTCAATGTGTGATTTGGGCTCGAGACGGAGAGTGTGAAGAACAAGCCCAACTAAACCGAGTGAAAAATCAAAGCGCAGCTCGGGGATTGAAGACGGAACTGCTTGGAGTCCGTGTCAGCTTAATTATTATTTATTATTATATTATTATTAGAGTTAGGAAATTATTGGACTTTCCTATTTTCATTATTAGACTACATATTATTAGATTAAGACTATTAGTTTAGTTTTTATTTTTTATGATACTAACTCATTGTTACGTTCATCAATAAAAAAGAAGAGAAGAACCCTAATTATGTGTAACTAATTCTTCCTTCTTGAGTCAAAGATTTGAAGCTTTCTGGTTAATTGATTGTGAGACTTTCTTAATCTTGATTTAATTACTTGAGTATTGTTTATTCTTTGTGCTAATTTTATGATTGTTGTTTGTTTAATCTTTTTGTCCAATTGATTATTTCAATTTTCAATCTATTGCAATTCTTTGTGTTTGAATCCGTAATTGTTCAATTCACTAGATAAAGTTGCAACCTTTAGACCTAATTATTTGTATGTGTTTCATCGTAATTGGGTAAAAGGAGGAATAAACATATAATTCGAACCAATAACCGTGTGTGTTAAAGGTCGTTATTTCTATTGATTTGTTCGTATCGTTCATGCTGTTATTGAATTAAATCTAGACGCGTGGATTAGGTTATTCAATAATTAGGTTGCTTAGTATCGCTTTTCGACCTAAGTAATATTATCTACGGAACAATTGGAACTTTCAGTTTCACAATAGAATACTCAAGGATTAAATAAAGGTTAGTAGTCGATGATCAATTGTTTAACTAGTTAGTGGATTTTCTTTGAGTCGAGTTTCTTAATCATCTGATTTCATCATTATTAGTTATTTTGCTTTCGTTAATTTAGTTATTAGTCTATTCAATCACAAAACCCCCCATTATTCTTGTTACGTTTATTTTAATTACACATTAGTTACATCGCCTTCCCTGCGGATTCGACACCCGACTTACCTCTACTATATTGTTAAAGGTAATAGGACTTAATTATTTATCTTTGGGAGCATACGACCTAGGCCCACCAGGTCCTCGCTTCATATGCTGCCAATGAGCCTCGGCGTATGAGGCCCTCGATTTTGTCCTTCAAGTTGCGACACTCCTCAGTGGTGTACCCCTTCTAACCTTGGAACGCGCAATACTTGCTTTGATCGCTCCTGGGTCCAACCCTTACTGGTTTTGGGTTCCCTCACTTCCCAATATGCTTCTCCATATCGAAGATTTCTGCTCTTGGTCGGTTCAACGTTGCGTAGTGCTCAAATCGTGGATCGTATGCCGTCTTCTCCTTTCTCCTCTCGCCACGCCCTCTGCTTCTCCTGTATGACTCCTTATCGTCTGCCGGGCTCACGACCCTCTCTTTGGGAGGACGGTGAGTCCTTGGAGGCGAGAGGTCGTCATGCCGAGTTTTGTTATTCTTCTTCGTTCATGTATCCTGCTGCTATCCGTCTGCCATCTACCAATAAGGTCGGCCTCTCTCGTAGCAAATGGATTTTGAGAGGGCCGTCTAGCAAGGTGTGGGTCACAGCGCAGGTGGCGGTTGACGCGTCCACTGTTCTTATCTGCTGGCATTCAAAGTCAAATCTTCCGACGTTTTCTCGGATCATTTCTTTCGGACCCTGACGCTTGTCATAAGGTCTACCGTCATAATCTGCCTACAACAGATGCCAGTGTATTGATCTATATAGGTTGTGCCTAGCTCTTTGAAGGTACGGATGGATGCTCTTGGCAATCCCCTGAACCACTACTGGGCGAAATTGGCGGTAAGGGTGGTGGGGAATACCCTACACCAGACGGCATTGTCAAGTTCGTACATGGCCATGTAGCTTTCGTAAGCTGCCAGGTGATCTTCGTGGTCGGTTGTCCAATCAAAATGGAGGTTTGGTACTTTTACCCTCGGCATGGAGTATTCTGTTATCTCTAGGTGGAATGGTGACACCGTGGGTCGCCCCTTCTACGGGGTCTTCTTTGCGGGTGGAGTCATCCACTTGGACTCACCTTCCTCCTCCCTTGCCGTGACATACGTCGTCCGGCCGGACTGATGGGTACCCGAGGCCGCCTGCTCTAGGAAGGCGTTCTTACGGGTTGTATTCGCTCCCCTTGTCGGCGGTTCGATTTGACAGCCACGTGAACACTGATCCCCTCCGGCTGGGGCTGTTGATTTGATCCCTCGCTTCTCTTTTGCCTAGCCTGTCTTTCAGGGTTTTGGTGGGCCTGCCTTCCCTCTCTCTCTCTCTCTGGACAAGACGGTGATGGACTGTCCTCTAGGGCTATGACTTCTCCTGGCCTTCCGGGAGTTGGGCCTCAACCTATGACGCATGGCGGGGGTGTGGCTACGGCTCCTTTCTACCTTCTTTCCTCTGGGAGAGAATCGACGACCCTTCGCCTTGTGCTGACTACTGGTGTTACAACACCTTGCCCCGCCCTCAGGTGGTGGGGTGACGGCCCCCGAGGCATATACCTCTGGCTTCTTTTGTTAAACTTTATCCTCAACTTATCTAGGCGCTGATATTTCTCCAGGTATTGCAATCTCCTTTCCTCGAAGGTATGCCGCTCAAGGGACAGCTCCCTAGGCGAGACGTTGCCCCTCTAAGGGGCTCTGACGATTGTCTCCGGGGCAACCCGAGCTGGGACGGCAGCTATGTCATGGGGGCCGACGCCTTCAGGAGCGCTGCGAAAAGGTGATGGGTGGCGGACAGTTGTTCGGGGGTGAACATGTCTGTTGGCGCCTGAGCTGAGGTGACCACCGCCGGCGTGGAGGTCTCCACCATTGGCTCTTTCCCTTTGTCCGCATTTCTTGGCTGCGCACCAGGGGAAGAGATCTCTATCGTCTCAGGAATGGCGCTGGGGTCGACTTCCTAAGGCATGCTAGACGCACCTTGTTCAGTCATGTTTTTGTGCTTTTGATTGATTCTTGAGAGTAGGAAAACTTTTTGTTCAAAATTCCCCACAGACGGCGCCAAATTGTTTAGGATCCAAACTATCTTCTTTCCCAGCTACTGTTGGCCGGCTGGGTGCCTCCTGACCTGCGTCATTGTATAGCCTGTCGTCTGGACTCTGCACAGGGAAAACACAAGGGCCTCGATCGGAGGTTGTTCGAGGTTGCCTCTCCGACGCTCAAGTCAGTATTGGGATTTTGGATGATCTTTAGTCTAATGGTGGGATTTTACCTCTGTTTTAGTGAGATAAGTATTTTCTGTAGCTAATTTTGTGAACCCTTGGTTGGTGGCATGTGGTCTCATATTTATAGGCTCGAGGTCTCCTTGATAGCAAGCTTGTCGTCCAAACATTGCTAGCCGACAAGGTTTCCCAGTGGACTGACGGGCAACGGGACCCCTTGTCGGCCGACGAGGACATGTCGGGAGGGTTGGCCGGCTAAGTCTAGCTGGCTAGAGTCAACCCCCCCCAATCAGATGTATTTGAAATCTCGAAAATTAAAAAAAACAAGTTTTTTGCTGTAAAATTTAGCCCAAGGTATTTCTAATTCCTGGATTCACCCTTGGATACCAAGTACTCACGTCCATTCAATCATTTACCTAACATATTTCACAACTTTTAAGAAAATTAGTAAAAGGGCGAAAGTGTTAATTAACCCTAACTTTGGGCAATTGTGAGATTAAATTCCATCGGTTTCAAATGTTGTAATTAGGTCTCATAACTTTGAGTAGAAGTAAAATTCAATTCAATTTTTATACACAACATAAATTATATCATTAAATCATGTTATATATAAACTCAATGTACACTGAATAATTATTAATATTATAAAAGCAATTAAATAATTTATTAACATAATTTTTATATTTTTTAATAATTTTAGTATACTTCGTAATTTATATAATCTATGAGATTAATGTTACAAATTTTTGATTTTATGTAATTCTTTCAATTTTCAAAATATGTAAAAATTGCATGCATTTTTATAAATATATAATTATTTTTATCGTATGCTCAGAAAATGTATAGATAAATATAGTTTTTTGTTTTTAATGTGCAATTTTAATTGAAAAAAATAAAAAACTTGTATTGAATTTCACTTTTATCCAAAGTTATGAAGCTTAATTACTACAATTGAAATTTAATGGGGTTAATCTCACAATTGATCAAACTTAAGGGGCTAATCACCACTTTCGCGTTAATAAAAGTAAGACTTTTTTTTTTGAAGTGCAGATCAATTTCATTAATAATAAACCATACGGCATCTACAAACGATATCAAATTGAACTGAATACATATTTGTAAAACATAAATAAAGAACATCCTTGAGACAAAGATCGCTATTCGAATAATACGCTTCTGCATAGCCTTCTATATATCGTTGTTGATTGACACAGCCTTTCGCGAAGGAATCTATGGATCTAATGATATAGTCTTCAAAAAGATGAACTTTCTCTATTTTGACAAATAGTAGACCGAGATCTGACCTCAATTGTATCACCATACGTAGAAATTTCTTTGCTCCCAAGATCTTGCACATAATTCTTGAACCTCTCCAAAAAGAGAGAACAAACCCACAAAAAATATGGGAACAAACCCATCAATTGATGGGACAAATCTCCAAAAAGGAGAGGCAAGAGTTATTATAATCTAAATAAACTATTAAGAATTAACGATAAAGATTAAAATTTGGGGGTTACCACTACCAGAATTGGTAAATGGCAGCCCCGAGGGGGATTTTTTTTTAGGGTTTGGAGGGGAGGAGAGGTTTTTGGAATTTTGATTTTGCTAAAATAAGATTAAGAGATTTGTATTATTGAATTGTGTATAAAAGTAAGACTATTAGTAGTAAATCAAATGGTTTTATGGTCCATCAAATTTAACGTAAAGAAAAAATAATGACATTTTGTGTAAATAGAAAAAGGATACGAAGATTATAAGCTAAAATCATTTGCCAAAAAGAGAGGTAAAAAATTGATTGAATTATTCATTCATAATAAGTGTATAGAATTGTTGAGGGATTATTAGTGATTACTTTAATTAAGAAATTTAGAATTTATCCAATGAAAGAAAAATAAAATACTCGATAAATATTTGAGTGAGACAGAGCAATAACCAATTTACCAATCATGATGGAGCTGCTACTCGTGAAAACCCGTATGGTTTTCATACGGCAACGAGTCATTGACCGTGGAGTATATTTTCTTCAACATGGTAGGCGGGGTAGTTTGCACTGGTAAGACTTGGAGTACATAATTTATAGAAAGGCACATTCTAAAGGTTGTTGTGTACTGTACTTTATATATCCTCCCTTTTAGGCCACATAATGATCTCGAAATGTCTTGGATCATCGCATGGAATATACTATACTGGTGCACATGGCCTCCCAACCACAACAATTGCACATGATTTCGGCCCCCTCCACCTCACCATTTTTTTTGCTACAAGGGTTTGATTAGATTAGATAAATCTGATAGTACTATGAGACCGTCTACATGCATGCATGATTATTGCAATAATAATGTTGCCTTATAAATTTGGGGGGTAATAGATTGTTTATCTATTTAATCTAACTTTTTTAATGAGGTAAAAACTAGTTCTCTTTATGTCCATACCAAATTACCAATACTTGAGTTTTTGCTTTAAAAATGGGATATGTAGCTTTCTGTCCAGTTTAGGCAGCCGGTAGATGACATGAATCATGATTGTATCTCCGTCCAGTTTAGACGGCCCTTAGATGACATGAAACTGTAAAATTATCTCAAAATCGACCATTTCGCCATAGCAAGCTGCAGTTGAGGCTAAGAAATGCAAGAATAGGAGCTCAGATACAGTCTGATAAATCAGAAATGAGTACTGACTGACTGACACTCATTATTACTCATTTGAGTACTTTCTGTCTCAATTATAGCATCTCAGTAAGGAGTAAAAAAGAGGCTTTCACAGAATCAACATGACACAAACTCCATACCAACCCACTGTCGAATGCTGTGTATAGAGAGAGACATTACAAAATGAGCATCTTTTGGTATTATTGTCATAAAAAATTATGAAGGCATCCTTTTCCAGACACAAATCCTATCTTGATGAATAGACCAACTGTAATCTGACTGGTGGGATGAACACTACACCACTTTTATTCATATACTGGTATTATTACGGAGTGGACACAAGTGATTTCAGATTTGAGTTACAGCAAACAAGCAAAATAATCCATTCCTTGGTATTCTCAGATCAATTACTATATCACACCGATTTTGTCACATCGCTTTACTGCAGTGGATGTGGCTGCAATTACACAGCAAAATGAAATACTCCGTATCAAACTTTAGCAAGACTCCACATTTCACCAGTTTCTGACGTTACATCAGAAAGATGTAACAGTAAGTTTCATCACATAAGCTGAAATCAAACAAGCCTATTCAAGAAATGAGGTGGGTTTCAAACATAAATTCAATCTAAAGTTGTGTTATTAACCAAGAACTACATCCTAGAGCCTTCAAACAAACCAGTAGATGCACAATTAACTTTCCATCCTGTCACCAAGTTCTTGACATAATTATATAAACAACAAACCTGTGTCAAAAAAATAAAAAAAATAATCCAAACAAGCTCAAGCCAAATTTACAATCATAATCGACGACACAGCTGTTCTTCAGGGCCTGGCAAAAACACCCCAAATCTTTCCCTTTCCCAGGCAGTCAAGAAGCTTCTTGGCGCCCTCAACGTCCAATTCGACAAGCTTTTCCAGGTAAACACAAGCGCCCGCGGCCACCATTGGTTTCCGACACTTATTAGATTGAACCAGCGCGGCCAAGACCGCCACCGGCCACTTCTTATCAAGATTCTTATTGATCAATGGATCCAACAGCTCAACTGTTCCAGTAATCCCCCTTTCTTCCTTCCGGAACATCTTCCTATTGAAATCACAAAGCAAGAGTCTAGAGAGTGCCTTAGTGGCGGCTTCTTTCTCCTCCACTGCCTTTCCATCCAACAACCGAAGGAGGATCGATACACATCCGCATTGCCCCATTTCCCTTCTTGCTTTCGAGCATAACCCAAGCTCAAAAACAGCATTACAAGCTACAATTCTCACAGCCAAAACCCCGCAATTCAACAAGGGCAACAGCCTACAATGAAACCCTTGTGCGATCAAAACCTCCCCAATTGGATGGTAACTGGCTAAATTCGTCAGTAACTCAACAGCAGGCTCTAGCCCTTGCCCCACACTCGTCGAATCCCAATAACTCTTCAAACTCTCGACACCGCCTTCTTGTACCACCAAAACCTTCAGTGTGTCATCATTACACGCCAATTTAGCCAAACACCCCATCGCATTCTCCCGTGCGATGCTAGTCCCCGAACTTAAAAGCGCAACCAGCACCGGAACGGCATCCTCCTCGATGAAATTTTCCCTAATATCCTCGAATTTCGCTAATGTCTTGAGCACATCGGCCGCTACACCCTGAGAACCCGGCGTCCCGCCATGACAAATCTCCAACAAGGAGGAAATGCCGCCACGCGACCCAATCGCACGCGCATTCTCCTTAAACGAGCACAACTCTCGCAAACAAACGCACGCTTTCTCCTTAGCGAAGCTAGTCCCACACTCAATAACCCTAACTAAGTGATTAAGCAAAGTTAATCCCTCCGCAATCAACACATGGTTGCTGGATTTGGCTGTGGAAACTGTAGCTAACGCGGAAACGAGCTTCTCTTTCATCTCAAACGACGTCGTTTCATCCAAGCACTTGATCAAAACGGGGACAATGCCCTGCGAAACGGCGATAAGCACGTTCTTGTCGTCCCCGTTGAGCAACGCAATAAGAGAGTCGACCGCGGAGCTCTTGGATTCGGCGGACCCGATCTGGAGGCGAGTGAGCAGGCTCCTGACGTCGGGCCGTCCGGGGGGGTCAGTGATCGGAGGGGCGGAGCGGCGGAGGACGAGGAGGTCGTGAAGGTGGTGGTCGAGTGAGGAGGAGAGAGAGTCGACTTCGCTCTGGGTGCGGAGTTTGCCGGAAGGAGGGGAGTCGGAGGGCAGAGAGCAGTTGAGGGCGAGGGGGAGGGAGGAGGAGAGGGTGGCGGAGAGGGAGGAGAGGACGGCGGAGGAGAGGGAGTTGGTGGCGGCGGGTGTTTGTAGGAAGTCGGAGAGGTGGGTATGGATGGAGGTGAGCTTGGAGTTGATGAGAGACCACTTTGATTTGAAGTGGTGGATGTTAGGGAGGTGTGATTGGAGGGTGGTCACGCGTGCGGTGGTTGTTGAAAGGAGGTCGTCGCTTTCAGGCGGCGGACCACATTCTGATTCTTTCATTGCAATTGGGAATTGGGAGGGTTGGAAGGGAGCGAGTTGGAGGGAGTATGAAGTGTGGGTGGGGGGAAAGAAAGGACGAAGCAGCCAAGCAACTGCTACTGCAAGAGTGGTGTCTAGCGCGTACCTGAATTTTAGGCGAGAAGGGACAATTATTGACGCAAATGGGTTGCTTTTACTCGCAGGAATTTCCAACTTTTGTCTACAACTTTTTATATCAGGGTGAAATTCCGTGTGTAAGCGATAGTTGACATTTAGTTAGTGACCACTAGGAATGACAACGGATCAGATTCGGATTGGATCCAGCCATCCAGGTGAATCCAGGTCCAGATCCGTATCCCTGGATCCAGATCTAAGTCCGCATGGATCGGATCTTGCGGATTTGGATCCGATCCAGGAATCTTTGCCATCACTAGTCGTCACTCACCACTGGAGGTTATACTTATTGTTATTCAATCCAAACTTTAGATTGGCCCACTTTTTGTGAGGATCTCACATAAAGCTTGGATTAGATTGGATTGGATGGGAGGGAGTAGAATACAACGCAATTCATCCGGAAATATAGAGGGAAAGGAAGGGAAGGGAGATGTAACCTTTATTTATCTTTCACGTGCATATTTCTGGAAAAAAATTGCGAACAAAAGTCGTTGAGTAACACAATTCTCTTAACATATCTTTAAACATGTAGGTCAACATATGAATAACAATCACTCATGCTTAATAGAATATATCAAAGAATATGTACAATTAACACTGTTTCGGTTAGGAAACAATCAAATCCAAATCGGATGTGGATCTAGTTCGGATTATACTCTTTGGATCTTGTTTGATCTTCAAGTCTCACCTCTTTCCCTCCTAGTATCGGACCTTCTCGACGGATCGGGCCGTTCGCACCTGCGTAAGGAGCAAACATGGCCTCGGGGGTGTTTGAGGGGACCCTCTAAGATGCCTAAGTCAGTCCGTGAAATGCACTTAATGAACGGTGCTCGTGAGGAACAAGGTGGCGTTTTTTAGAGAGTGATTTTAGTGAGAGAAAATGAATTACCTCTTTATGAATGAACATAGTGAGGTATTTATAGGTTTGCACAAGAGAGAGAGAGAGAGAGAGAAAGGGGGCGCGTGCTTCACACGTGCTCCTTACCTTAGGTTGGAATCAGGAGGGTCAGTTGGATTACTTCCGGGGTCAGCTGGAGCGACCGAGGGTCAGCAATCCCCTAGAGGGAGTACAAAAGGGCTCGACCGGGCCGACCGAGGGTCGAACCTCGGGGTCAGCCCAAGAGTGAAAGAGACCGACCATCTCCAAAAGCGTGCCCCTGGGGGTCGGCTGAATGGGCCCGACTTGATGCCCCGGCGCCGGACTCGCCATCGGCCCAGGTTTCTCTAGAGTCGGGTCAGACATGGGTTTCTTGCTAACGGGTGACCCTCAGCCGGTAGATGACCTCAAAT
Source organism: Agrostemma githago (assembly GCA_958450325.1). NCBI lineage: Eukaryota > Viridiplantae > Streptophyta > Magnoliopsida > Caryophyllales > Caryophyllaceae > Agrostemma > Agrostemma githago. Next base: position 48,305,161 of record OY288251.1, read on the forward strand.
TGCCCCTCGGCAGCTGAGGGGAGGGCTCCTGCCAACTGTCGATGCTTGTCCGAACAGGTGAAAAGTTGCTCCGCCATCCTACCCGCATTAAATGTTGTGCTTATTCCCTAGGTGGGTTGTCTGTCGTTTTGGGGTAAACTAAGCGTCAGAACTCAGTATATCCTCCCATAATGATTACTTTTCCAGAGGATCCCTCGAGACGCACGCTTCAACGACACTTGTCACGTCCCCCAGGGATGGTTGGGACTTCATTAACTGCCCTGCTCCTACTCTTTTGCCAATAAAAGCGGTCTCATTTACCCCAGTTCTCCCCAACTTTCGGGAAAAGAAGCTCTATTGTTTCATTTCTTTGGTAGCAATGGTTTTGATATTGATAGGATCTTCAAAAGAGGTGTTAGCGCCAAAGTCGTCAAACATGTGGGCCCTCCTCCCAAGTTTAAGTACCCTCGGGTGGTGCGAGGGATCCTCAACCGGTGTAAGCTGATAGCTCGCCGGTCTCCTTTCGCTCTAGGTGCCAACGAGATGCCTGCAGCCATCCGCCGCCCCAGGAAGGCCTCCTTCTACATGAGGTCGAAGCCCGACGCCTGTAACTATGTTGGGGGTTATGACTATCAGGGTTGCCGCCGGTGTTTTCCTTGGCTAAGGCCGGAGAATATCGACCCGGACATTCCAGATTCTGGATCTTCTCCTTCGACCCCAACTACTCTTGGAGATGACGGTCGACCGCGGAGCCCTGCTCCTCCCCCTCATCCTCCTCCACAGTCTCCTCCACACCTTTCTTTGGGGAAGCTGACCCACCAGGAGGTGGACGAATTGATGAGTTTCTTTTGTTGGCTAAGGAACCAGCCTGACTATTCGTTCGACCCTGAAGTCGCCGAGATGGATAACTGGGGTGGATGGGATGGCGACAGTAGCAGCTTCTCGGGGGTTAGCGGAGATGGAGACAGCTCATAGGGAGGCATGTTAGAGGGGAGTGATGAGGAGAGGGCTGTAACACCCTCATTTATCCAGGAGCCTTATCAAGACATTCCCGAGTAAATATAGGTGTTACCATCTCGGTTTTTCGAGGTAGTAGTTCATTACAATACAACACGGAATGCCAAACCGACCATGTGAATTAAACCACTACAACTCATTAATTATTACTGTAACAACCCGGTTCTTCCAATGACATTAACTAACAAGGCGGAAAATAATTAAGTCGTAAAAATGGGTAAAAATTAAAAACCGTCGACTCAAGTGAGTCTTTTACCGATAAATGAACCGTTTGTTAAAATACAATAACTGAAAACCGAATTACAAATTTCTAAATACAATAGTCTAATAAAATTTGTGTCACAAGATTTATAGTTTGACACTCTCATCTGCTACACTGTATCTCTTGCACTCATGGATGCCCCCATGTCCAGTCTTGAGGGTTCGTCAACCTGAATGCATATTTAAATATACATGTCCCACTTAGTGGGAGTAACCTAAGCGTCCTTCTAACACGTCCCCGAATAATCAATGTATTATAATGTTTAGGTTATCTATTTAACATATAAGCAGGCATGTCACATTACAAATCGACATGTATACAATGTGAGATACACATGAAGTGATTTCAGTTAACATGCGAATCAATTTGAATATATAAGACATGTAGGTTATATAGAATAAAGTAATACATACCTCATATGAGTATCATGTGAACAGAATACAGTAAAACATGGATCATGGATTCATAAAAGAGTCATGTGAAAATATAGTAAGACATACATGATACAAATCATTTGAAACATAATATCAATCATAATCAATATTCAGGCAAGAGATATAACAAAACCTCACTTCCCATTATCAAGCATTTCACTCACATCGTTAGTCATAAGATTATAGAACAGTAACGAAGCATACTAACACATGTGATTTAGAAAACTGTAGTCATTTACTTTTAAAAATAATGGTTTTCTTTCACATAATGCACGGGACGTGACTACTAATGTCTCATGCACACTTAAGGCTTGCATCTCACCATAAGTGCGGATGGGAACATCAATCCCGCCAATCATATCGATACGAGAAGGTTTACATCTCACCCCTAGTGCTCAATAGGATCGAACAACAGCTATGATTTGATTTAGAACTCTAATCGCGGGGGAGAACAAACTGCTGATAATGTAGACGACAACTCGCAGAAGCCTACCCACACCACCGCGAGGCCCACTGACAACACGCAGAAGTCAGGGAAAAGAATCACGAACACAACCGTGAATAAAAGTGCCAAGATATAGAAAAAGAGTAGAGCTGATCAGGCCCTTGTCAAATACATGCGCACGTACCCCTTAACACAACTCTCGGACTCCCACAGGTCCTCAGTGATAGCCGGTGACTACTACTCCAACGACAATCCATCCACACGCAGCTTCAGGATGTGCTGTCCGTACTCTCATAGCAAAAGCTCTCTAAGCAATCTCCCATCACGTTGATCTCTAAACTTCGGCATAATATTGCCCAACACGTAATGATACTACGATATAGATTGTTTATACGAGATATATAAGGATACTGGACACTTGGACTCCCGTAGGATTATTGGTTCAGACAACTAGAATGATCGCATACCGTCCTGAAGGTACACTTTCTCATATGGCTCACTTGGTATCGAACGGTCAGACTCCCGTAGGAACTTAGTTCAGATAACCGGAAGGATGCATACTATCCCGTAGGTACAGAAGCTCCAAGAAATGGAACACTGGGAAGGTCCACTGATTCATATAGGACATTGACTGACCCGAAGGTACAACAGTTCCTTAAGCTAATTTAGGAACGATTTACTAAACGATCATAACAATTATATTAAGTGTATTTTACTTGACTGGATATCTTAAGTATATTTGATGGTAGAGATTTGGAACGTTTATTTGATGTATATTATTTGAAGCGTTCATTAGTTGAGATTTGATTGAAGATTAAATTATTTTTAAGTACATTTTTTAAGATGGATTTCTTTATCTTGACTTGGTCTATGTTGACATAAAAAGTCAAAGTTTGACAAAGATTGACTAGTGAAGCTTTAGTTTAACTTAGTCACTAATTAGTCCTTATGAGCTTATTAATAAGTTTAAGTGATGTTTAACTCATTTAAGCATGTTTAACATTGTACTTTTAGGTTATTCGTCTTTTAGTACTTTATACTTTTTAGGCATAAGTATTTAGTATATTTATACTTCAAGTGTACGTACTTAGTATTTTTATACGGTTTCGTATTTGTACAAGTATACTTATCTTTTGAAACCTATTTATACTTAGTAAAATATTTCAAAAATCAAATAAATTTATAATAATTATAAAAATCATTTTTAACCTTATCAAGTATTATATTTCTCAAAACTTAGAGTTTTATAAAAATAAATTTAATAACAAATTATGAGTTAGACTTCCATATTTAAACTCAGCTTTCATAAATAAGGATTTATTTTTAAGAAATTAAAAACGAAAATGATACGATTTTCAATACTCTCTTTTAAATCTTTTAAAATACTTAAAATCATGAAAATTAACCAAATGTTTATTTTAGATACCTATATTTGTACATAACTTCACCCCAGAAATTTAGATTAAAATACTTTATAAATGTTCTTAAATAAAATCTTCTTTCCAGATCTGACTCATTTTAGTACAAATTTTATAAATTAAAATATATATGATGGATTTATATGAAATTTGACGTACACATAATAGACATCGTCAGAAACATAATATATATTTTTCAAGTCTAAAAAATGTTTAACATCAGGAAATATATTATTTGCCAAGACAGTACATAAAATCGTACAGTAACATTTTAAGGAATAAATAATTATTAAATATATATAATCATAAAAACTTACTTTTCATATTTTTCTCATATTCTAGACATTCAGATCTACAACTTTCATGAAGGAATCTAAGGCTAATTCGAAATATATTTTACACAGAAAAATCATAAACATACATCATACATCACAGAATCCATTTTACAGCATGTATTGTTAAGTGATAAATCAACAAATAGTTAACTTTAAACTTGGTGATCTAATGATTTAGTCCTAAACACGATGTTATATGTTAGTTAGAGTCCAAAAACTATACTACGAGATTTGAGGGCGAAGAAAAGTTAGGTTACCTTGAGCAAAAATAATCAACTCTACAACATATAAGAAAATGAAGATCGATGCTTCTTTTCTCTTGCTCCTCTTCATAAATTAGTTAGAATGACACAAAAAAAAAGTAAGTTAGTAGTTATAATATTAAATAACTTTTAAAATAAGTAGTATAGATAAGAGAAAGAATGGATTAATGCTCTTCAAAATGGTGGTGTAAAGGCTTAAGAATTTAGTATTATTTTGATGGTTTTCCTTTGATTTTTAGAAAGGATTTTAAGGAGGATGTTAGGTGGATGAATATATGAGTTTGAGGATCATATGAGGCTCATTATAAGAGCATTTGGTCGTGCCTTTGGTGAGGGAGCAAGCAATGAACAAAGAAATGATAATTGGTTCAAATGGCTAGTCACCCTTTAGGAAGTACATTACCCTTTTTGGTGTTTTTGATTAGAAAAACATTTTTTGACTCTTCGACCTCAAGGTGACGGTATGAGGTGTGTAAGGATGATATTTTTAAGTTATTTTTGTTCCACAAAGGTTAGGAAGTAAGTACGGAAATCGAATGTCGAGAAACGATTCGTCGGATTACGATTTTCGTTGCAAAAGAGTTGTCTGGTACAATATTATTTTTATGCACTTAGAAACTGAAACTTTGGATTTTACCATTGTGTATATCTTGGAAAAATAATAAATTTAGACTTTTGAAACACCTCAATCGGAGTCTGTATGAGAAAATAGGAACCGTTTTAGGAAATCGCAGAATTGCGATAACGATAGAAATTTCAGTTTTGCAAACAGTGAAGTGAAATAGAAAAGGTTACAAAGGCACAAGAATTGAATATTAATATTTAAAATAGTTTTTCGAGACTCGATTTACTAATATTCATCGTTATTAGAAATAACTAAAATGGTCAAAAACACGGAGTGTTACAGACTACCTCCCTTAAGAAAAATTTGTCCTCGAAATTCACAACTACTAGGTTGGTAAGGTATATATTTTCTAAGGTTAGGCTAAGGTTTTCCTTTAATTTGTTTGGAGGTTCGTATTTATCCGTAGGATATTCCAAAGTTCTCAAAAGTAAAACAATCTCGGGTCATTTCGAGATTTGGTTTATTGTGATTTCTAACTCCATATATAACATGTAATCTATGTTCCTTAAAAACAATATTGCATGTTCTGTGGAAATGTTTGGTTTGGCTTAAGGTATAATTCCTTTCAAATAAAGGTTGTCCTAATTTCCATAAATTTTAAAATGTTTATTAGTTTTGATCTCTTTAGGTTTATCACGACTGTTACTTGTATATCCTAAATTATCAATCATATCAAAATTCATGGTTCTTATGGCACCCTAAACATTTATATTTGAAAAGTTTGATCTCCTAGGTTTGCGTGGTTCTTTTAGTGATAAGCTCTTAGGGTAAATCCATAACTCTTGTATTGATTTTTCTTAAGTTCCAAAATCTCAAATTGTTTTCTGTGGACGTTCGTCCGCATCGCCCGGCGCCCCGCACGCGCCCGCGCGGGATCGACCCGGTTTTTCAATGTATGGCGGTGGTCACCCACGTGGCCCCCTCCTAGTCGGGGGCCGGTCCAATCTCGCGTACGGGGCGATGTTTCGGACCTCGACTCGGATGACGATCCGGACTTGTACTAGACGGGTGCAGGCACCCGTGTTTTCGTTTGGAATCGATCGAGTCGTGGTTGTAAATGTTTAAAGGCTGATATGTTTGGTAAGGCGACTTTTTTAGTGAACTGAATTCGTTGCCGATTTGTGGAGTCGCCACCGAGTCAATTATGGGGACTCGGAAACCGTTCAAGTCAACTTTAATCCTTATCCGGCTCAAAGTTAAGAGGCATGGGACCTAAACATAAAGACTTGTACCCTTAAGCACTCCATGCCTGGAATGACTTTCATTGCCAATGGTTTCGGACATCCGAAAAATCGTCGATTCTGAGTAAGGGGTGAGGGTACGTATTGAGAAGCCAACATCCGATAGATATCGACACCCAATCCCGCCCGCACTATAGCGGCCTCTACTAATCAATCGGTGGGCTGATAACTTTGCTCTTTTGTTGTGGCGGAAGTACTGTAACATCCATTGTTTTCACCCTATACCTTTTGCTACGTCGTTATTTAAGGACAAGTTGGTTTTGTCGTCCAAGTAGTTGTGTTTACATTCTTTGCATGCGATTTCACGTGACAAGCAGGTCATGAAAAAATGCATGTTGGAGAGTAGAGAGTACTAATATTATAGGTATTAGCAAGTCAACTTTAACGTGATAATACGGATATTAGTCGTTCTCGTGATATACCTTACCTGGTATTCTGCTTAAGATGCGCCGGTCCGGTATTAATAGGGATGCATCGAACCGTACACGGCGAGCACCTAGACTAATACGGAACCCAACCATCGCTTTGTTCAATTTTAGTTGTTTTACGATTTGAATTCCGTGTTATGTGATTTAGCATGCGATTATTAGGTCATATAAGCAATAAATCATACGAAAAACTGTAAATGCGAATGTAAGTAAATCACATTGTGAGGAGTTGCACCTTCGGAATATACACTAAACGATACACGATGCATAGATAGTTGAGAACGGATCTCGGAATTACTCGGGTCTATTTAGTGTATTTTAGTGTTTGCGGTTGAAGTTGGGGACGTTACGTGTTTTAGTAAGTGTCGTGGACCTAGTGTCCACTTTTTGTATTATCGTAGTGCATAATAATAAAGGTGCGAGAATGTAAAGTTTTGTTTAGACGACAACCTAGTGGCGATTCGACTTCAAAGGCGGATCCTCTTAGATTGCCTGGTGATTTCGGCAGAGTTCCGTTACCGTTGGCCCTTCCTGCGGCTATTCCGGCAGAGCTCCGCTACTACTGGCTAGTTCTGCGGCTAATCCGGCAGAACTCCGTTGCGAGACTAAGAATTGCTAGTCGAACACGGGCACCTCAGGATCGAGTGGAGTGCTCGAAGGTGAGGAGTAGCGTCGATGTCGCTTTATCGGAACTATGATCGAGTGGATCGTTTGCCTCGAATGTCGGAGTGCGAGCCCTTCGCGAGAAAGTCTTTACGAGTAAAGAGGGAAGAGAATTGAATTGTATGTCGAAATGAGAGGGTGAAGGGGATATTTATAGGTGTTTTTCGGTCCTCGTCACCCGGATAGGCGCACCAGAACTCAGGCGCGTGAAGACACAGGCGCGCAAGGTGAGGCGCTCGGAGTTTTGAAGATACGATTTTGATACTTTCCAAAACCGAGAAGCGGGTGTATAATACAAAGCTTGGGGATTAAGTCTTTCCCGATTTTGACCTAGTGCCGTGGTGTTTAGTGGGCCTCGGGTGTGCATCCCTGGGTTCACTTGGCGCGGTGCTGTCTTGGTTCGAGTTTCGGGACCGACTTGGGGTCCCGGTGTCAGAATTAACTCTAATTAGTGTCTATGCGACCGTAACGACATGACTAAGGCTGCCAGGATGTTAGTTTAAATTTTCCGAGCAATTTATTTGGTCCGTTCTATAGAAAATTATCTAAAACATCGCGAACCCACGTCGCGTTGTAGTCTGATCGTCATCGATTGTTTGTTGGGCACTTCTGCAGCCACCAGGTCCAAATTTGGGTGTCTACAGAAGCCCCCACTTTGAATGAGGCTTGGACAAGGTGTAATCCCCTAGAAATTCTAACGCGATACAGTGGCGGAAACACTGTAGAATCGGGATTAAAACACACTGTAACTATGTCTTAGTAAATTAAAATGGTAAAGTCAAACAATAGGCCATGAAATAAAATGGCCAAAATTTAAAACAATCCATAAAAAGGGTTTGAACAATCCATAAGACATAATTATTAAAATAAACAAGCAGGATCTACACTGCTCGCTAGCCCACACCCGGAAACACGTATACCTGCCATGTTAAAACATAACAGCCACAATCAGTGGGGAGCAACGTCAACGTTCTCCCAGCCGTATAATGGGATTTTAAAACTGTAATTACTACTATAGAAAAATAGTGAAAATGAAAATCAGTAAAAGATTATAAGGAAAATAAGCTTTCAGTGAAAAACTTCACGTAACGAATGAGTTTTCCGAAGAAAACATAAAACATTTGCCAACCTTCAAATCAAAATGTTATCGATAATAATAAAAATATTCAAAATGGCGTTATGGATAGAATTAGTGTAGACGGATAGACTTTCAACAGGAGAATACTAGAAACTAGCTTCGAGAACTTAGTTCAAACAAATCAAACTTCGGTCTCTAACTAGGCTACTCAACCATAATAGGACGGCAACTTATAAATGCGTGGCCCTAGTTTAAGATACTATGCACACCCCTTCCGAGCACCATAAATACTCAGTTCAACCCGACGGCGTTTTACACTGCGAGGCACGAGTTTAAGGTCAAAATGTACACACACTCCCGAACACCATATATATATGCTCGGTTCAACAACCAGTGTGCCCCATAAAGACACACCAACTTTATAGTTGATGGCAAAAACGTAAACCCCAGAATATATTACTCTAACCTCACACTTGTCCTTATTCCATAACTCCAAAACAAGCCATTATCGATATAAACAAAAGATAGAATCATTGTAAATAATAAGAGAACAAAAGGAAAAAAGAATCGCTTTCCAAAAGAGGAAACTTTCTATTTTAGGAAACTTCTATATCTAGAAACTTTACAAAAATACCATCATATCAAAATAGCGAAAATATTAGTTCATACTAATAAAACATTTTTAGTAAAAGATATAGATTTATAAAACTAATATTTTCGGCCTTAACAATATTAATTTCCAAAATAAGGATAAATGGGTTTATGAAATTATTGAAATATCATACAAGTTATTATAAAATGATTAAAAATGTCTTAAACACTTTAGTATTACTAACTAGGGTGTTTCAAAAATTTATAAAACTAAAATTCCCTAATTATTAATAGTTTCGACAAAACAAGCATAAATAAGATTTTACGGCAAATGTCAAATTAAATCTTTTAATGTCTTTTCTTTAATTTGAATCAATAAAAAAATTTAGAATATGATAAGGGGTGATTTAACTCTTACTGTTTCAGATTTAAATATTTTTAAAATTGCTGGAAAAGTAATTCTTTTAGGGAAGACGAAGCATTTTAACGATAAATTGTAAGTTTCTCCAAAAATCATTACTATTAATTAAAGACTTTAATAAATAGTACAAAAATTATGTAAAATAGCTAAAATATATTTTTGGACATTCTTTCCAGAAAAGAGAATTTTCCAGAATCCTTAAACTCGGTTTTTAAAGGGTTTTCTCGTTAATCGTCTAATCTCGACAATAACGATTAATAAAAATAGTAATTACAAAACGATTTAAGTATTAATATCCAAAAAAAATATTATTAAACTTAAAAATAATGATTTTCCAGAAACTACTATTTTTTTCAGATTTAAACAAAAGACCAGAAATCGAGAATTTAAACGACAAACACGGTTTTAACGGTAAACAAAGATTTAAAGTGATTAATTAATTCACCCACTTAACAATTTCTAAAAATTATAAAAAAATTCAGAAAATGATTTTTCATCAGAAATATTATCCACATCAAATTTCAGATTAAAATAAAATGTTTAAGTGCTAGAAATAAAAATCGATTTTTAATCGTTTTTGTTCGTAAACGGTAAAAATTCAATAATCGATATCAAAATATCACAAAAATACCAAATTATTAAAAGTCATTCAAAACTTCATTTTTAAAGAATATAATCATATATTACAATTTTAGGCCGAATATTACGATTTTACAAATTGATATGACGATTCAATCCAATCTCGTAAAAGCGATAAAAATATTGAAATATGCAAATTTTCAACTTTTAAATTTTTCGGATTATATGACATACATATATTGTCAAAAATGAAATATAAAAATATACATGCAATTACACAATTAAAATCAAGTAATACCGAGTAATATCAACGTTACCTCTAGTCCAAATCGGAATCAATAATATACTCGTCGACCTCTGGATCGTCCATGAAACCTACCATACACGAAATTCATGGTAGAAAAAATACCATGAGAAAAACTAAGAAAATCAAGGTGAATAACGATCGAAAACATCATCGATTATTACCTTAACGATAGGTTCAGAAGGAGGATTAATTCGACGATAATAAAGATGAGACGATTAGGACTCGAATTAAGCAAGAATCAGCCAAGGAGAGGAGGATGAATGTATTCGGCCAAGGGAAAGGAAAGATGATGTTGTAACAATTTTTTTAATGCACAAATGAATATATGGGAGAGAGGAATGATTTTAAGCATAAATGAAATTAAAATGGATGAAGAATCCAATGTGGTATCATCAATGTGGAATCCAATGAGGTTAAGAGGTAGTGTGAAGAGTTTGAGCAATAATGCAACAATTAAATGAGAAGGAAAATAATCAAATCTTTTCGGTTTACGTAATAAAATGAATCGTATTAATAAAACATAGTAAAATTGTGACAAGGAGTTTTTTCGGTCCAAAATATGAGGAAAAGGTCTCAAATAATTTGTAAGTTGATAAAAAGTATAATCGTAAAATAGTTAAAGGCATTTCAAAATAATTCGAGTAAACCTCGCGTAAGAAAATAATTATTTACGAAACTTCGTAATAAAATCATTAATGGCTAAATTTTCGTAAATAAAAATATTTACTAGTTGAAAATATTATAAAAATATGTTTGGACATTTGTAGAAAAAGGAATAACTTAAATCCCAGCTTAAATACGTTAATTCGTAGAGAAATAAAATTCCTCGCGGAAAAATAAATAATTTACGAAGAAAATCAAATAAATAGATTTAAAAGAATTAAAATCTTTTAAAATAAAAATAAATATCTTTAAACTCAAAAGTGAAAATAAAGCTTGGAAAAAGAGGAAACGCAAGACCGAAATGTGAAAGAGTCATAACGGAAAGGATAAAAATGCTAGGAAAAATAGCGGGTGTTACACAAGGCGAAAGTCAAAGTATAGCCACCCAGGTCAATTGAGGATTACGACCTGGTGGCCGTCCGGTCGGGCCGCTTTAAGTCTGTTAGACTACGTGTTGAGGCTCGCCAGCCGAAGTTTAGAAACCATACCTGACGTCTTTGCCTGTGGTTGCTTGCTTGGGCCTGGGCCGGTGCTTGTCATCTTGTCTTAGGTTCTTCACGTTCGTGTGTTATGCCTTTTCGGATGCTCAAGAATCCGTCCGAGCTTATCTATCGTGTGTGTGACGCGTCAAGCGTGTATGTGGGAGAAAATGTTCAATGTGTCAGCTTCCATTCGAACACTTGTCTTCGGGATGCCTATGACCCCTCAGACTTAATGAAATGCCTTTTGAGATGCTTATGACCCCTTGGGCACGAAAATAAAATAAAATGTTCGAGGGCGTCAGTCTCCACTCGAACAACTGTCTTCGAGATGCCTATGACCCCTTGGACAAAACAAGACAAGATAAAATGTTCGAGGGCATCAGTCTCCACTTGAACAATCGCCTTCGGGATGCTTATGAATCCTTGGACAAAGTGAAACAAGATAAAACGTTCGAGGGCGTCAGTCTCCACTCGAACATTTGCCTTTGGGATGCCTATGACCCCTTGGACAAAACAAAACAAGATAAATGTTCGAGGGCGTTAGTCTCCACTTGAACAACTGCCTTTGGGATGCCTATGACCCCTTGGACAAAATGAAACAAGATAAAATGTTCGAGGGCGTCAGTCTCCACTCGAACATCTGCCTTTGGGATGCCTATGACCTCTTGGACAAAATGAAACAAGATAAAATGTTTGATAAGTGTGTTTTGTAGTGCTTATTCCTTGTGTTTGGTCCCTGTTTCTCTTGTGGAATTGCTCTTTGGAGCGATTTTGAGGCTACTTACGCTTCTTCTAGTTTGTTTTAGGCTCCTAAGACCAATCTTGGAGAAATGGAACGATTTTGAGTCGTTTCCGACTAGCTATGTAATCAAGTCACCTAGCCCGAATTCCGCCCAAATCCGACTAATTCCTACCAAAAAGGGTGAAAATCATGCAAATTTGGATTTTGAAATGACTCTCGATGTAGTTACGTCATCGAGAGTCGGGAGCAACAAATACCAAGGCCCCGAGGGCCACCATGACACGAAAGTGTATAAGGGGAGGGGAACAAACAAGGGCAAACAAGCTATAAAAAAAACGGAAAAGAGAGGATAGTTGCCATACCATACGGTTAGCAACTCACTCGCTCCATCGTCTCAAAAGTCAATATCAGCACATAGCTAGTCGTCGTCATTGTTCTTCCTCTCCAATCGCGATACGGATCCATGGTTGGAGCACAAGGGTATAATGAGGTGGGGTTTGACATGAAAGTCGGTGCAAAGTGAAGAGAAAGTGAGGTGAAAATGTGTATGTGAGGTGTAGGGGTCATATAATGAGAGTAAGGACATGTAGGGAGGTTGGGAGGGGGTATAAAGTGGTTGGGTGGGCTCAAACGACAAAGAAAAGGCCAAAGGAGGACAGGGGGTCCATCCCGGTCGGGATGGGAGGTCCCGGTCGGGAAGACCTGTCCGTCCCGGTCGGGAAGACCTCGTCCCGGTCGGGATGACCTGTCAGTAGACCCATCTTTTGTCACACCCATCCCGGACGGGATGACATCCTTCCCGGTCGAGATGGCTCATCCTTCCCGGTCGGGATGACCTCTTCTCGGCCCGGAAGAGTCTCCTAACCCTCTATAGCTCCCAAAAGCTCGCTCCAAGCTTCAAAAACCGACTTCCCTTTACTCGATCCAAGCCCTAATCATTAACCCTTTCTTCTTAGGAGACACTTTCACTTCACACCTATCACAATAAACTCAAACACAACATCAAATTCCCTCCCTCACATCGCTCATCAATAATCCAAATAATCAAGAAATTCACAAAATCAAACAAAGTACAAGAGAAAGAAATATATACAAAGAGACGGTTCTTGAGGAACTCCGTCAAACCAAGGATGGTGCATTCTTCAATCTTTTTCAACAACAACAATGATTAGTTCCATCTCCATCAAGGGCACGAAGAAACAAGTCGAAGGCCCTAGCAAAGTCTTCAATCAAGCTAGTAATATAAGCATCCAAATACCAAGGCTCTCCATGACCTTGTCTCGACGTTCCCGGGGCGTCCCGATCTTGTAAGTTCAATGGCTTGAACTTATACTTTTGATCCTTCGGGATATTCCCAAACGTCCACTTGTCCTCATGCGGCCCCAAGGGAGGCTCATCTTCCTTCTCGCCTTTCAACTTGTCATCAAACCCATGACATGGGCACTTATCTTCTCCATTCTCGGAGTCATCATCCTCAAGTTCACAAGAATTTCTCTTCAAGCTTTGTCCCGACTCTCCCCCTAGATCAATGTCTTTCGTGGCGTGGATCATATTGCAAGACTCATCATTAGTAGGCGAAGTGTTGCCTTGAAGGTCAAACACTATCTTTTCTTCGTCTAACTCAAAGGTGATCCTACCATTCTTCACATCGATCATAGCACCGGCGGTGTGTAGAAATGGGCGCCCAAGGATAATGGGAGTGTTGGCATCTTCCGGCATGTTAAGCACAATGAAGTCGACCGGAATGAAGAACTTCCCGATTCTCACCGGCACATCCTCTAGCATCCCCAATGGTCGGTTGAATAAACTATCGGCCATTTGGAGTGTAATGGAAGTACTTTTAAGTTCCTTCATCCCAAGTCGGCAACAAATAGAATAAGGAGTGATGCTCACACTCGCACCCAAGTCACATAATGCTCTCTCGATCTTGTAGTTGCCTATGGTGCAAGGGATCGAGAAACTACCCGGATCCTTCAACTTTGGAAGCGTAGAACCTTGAATAAGCTCGCTCACCACCCTAGTGAACGCAATAGTCTCTTCCTTGTCGATGGATCTCTTCCTAGCTAGGATTTCTCGCATGAATCTTCCATATGCCGGGATTTGGGTAAGTAGCTCGGTAAATGGGACACTCAAATCCAACTTCTTCACAATACTAAGGAACTTGTCATATTGGCTATCCACCTTGGTCTTCATTTGCCTTGTTGGGAAAGGCAACTTGATTTGGATCTTGTTTTGCTCAATAGGGGTGGACTCTTCAAATGACACTTTCCTTTTTCCCTTGTCTCTTGCTTGAAGTGGGGGAAGCTCGTCTTCTTGGGGTTTCTCAATCTCCCATAAGACTTGCTCCTCTATAGGATTTCCCAAGCTTTGGTCTTCTTGAATTGGAGGCACAACTTCTCTTGTTGGCTCTTGCACATTAGGGGGTGGGGGGGGGGGGGGGGGGGGGGGTTATAAGATGTACCTCTCCTCGTGGTAATAGCATTTACATGCTCGAATTTCGCCATTTCGCCTTGAGGAGGTAGTTGCCCCCTTTGTCTTGAAGAACTCCCCGATGCAAGTTGAGATATTTGGGTCTCAAGCATCTTCATATGAGTTCTTGTTTCCTTGTTTTCATTTAAGATTTGGGCTATGATCTCTTGTTGTGATCTTTGTGTCTCCAATTGACTCCTTTGCATTTCTTGAGTACTCCTTTGCATATCCATCATTTGCTTTTGCATGTTGAAATCTCGAGGTGGAGATTGTGGATTATGCGGAGTATCGGTGATGGCTAGAGGAATTCCATAGTCATGAGTAGGAGATCGGCTCCTAGGCTTGCTTTGTTGTTGTTGACTTTGAGTTGCTTGTTGTTGACGGTTCCCTTGGAACCCATGAGAATTGCCTTGATTATTGCCATGGTTGTAACTTTGTTGTCCTTGGAAGTTTTGGTTTCCTTGGAAACCACCTTGATTGAAGTTCCCTTGTTGGAACCCTTGATTGTTGTTGTGGAAGGTACCTTGGTTATTTTGCTTGAAGTTGTTGAAGGGTCTTGGATTACCCACATAACCTTGATAACCTTGATTGTTGTCCCTTAAGTGAGGTGGAACATAGGGACGAGGTTGCATAGCTTGTTGTTGAGGGACTTGATTGGAAGCTTGGTATTGATTGGAATAGGAAGCACCTTGCTTGAACGCTTGAAAGGCGTTCACTTGCTCAATACTCCCTTGACAATGCATAGGATCATGACCAACGATTCCACAAGTATCACACATCCCATAATAAGGCAAAGGTTGATGGTAAGGATTTGTCGTGGATCCCGCCACCAAATATACAACCAACTAGCACCTAACGGTAGTTAGGGTAAGTCGGGTCGTGTCCACGGAGACGGTATTGCAAGGTTTAGACTAAATCGGCCTAAAACAAGACTATGCTACCAAACAAACACAAAGAGCTAATAATTGATGAATTAAGATGAGGGGAGGAGAAAGTAGACTAATGATGAGCTATGATGAACTAGACTACCGAATGCTAAACAAAGCTAATAATCAAACTAACTATCAAACTAAATGAAGATGATGACTAACTAACAAGATGAATCAAATATGGAAGGAAAGGAGTGGGTTAGGTCGGGTTCATAAGTGTAGTAGGGTGACTTGGGTAGATAAGGGTGTAGGTGCCTCCTAATTGCTAGGTTCGGTCCGGGCAATCGCAACTTAAACCGATGTCGACGACTATGCTCAACATATCCACACACAAGCAAACAATGGGTAGAAGAAGACTAGCATGAGAAGCATGGCCACTACAACTCATACAAGCATATCAACAAACACATGGTGAGCCAAATATGTGACTAGCAATAAAGAACCATCCTTTACCCCTAATCAAACCCTAGTCACCCATAATCTACCCTTAATCCCCCTACTAACCCACAAATAAACTACTCACTCATGATCAAACTAATTACAACAATAACAAGAGAAAACATCATCATAACCATAACATTCATCATTAAGAACAATATGAGAAATAACAATCAACACTAAATAAAGATTCAAACTTGGATTAATAATAAAGAACAAGAGTAAAGAAGGATTATACCAACACTAGGATGAAGAAAAGATGATATCTTGCATAAAAGAGAAACCCAAATAATCCCAAGGTTGTCAATCTTGGAGAAATCTTCAATATCTTCTTAATACAAGACTAATTAACTAAGATTAACTAATAATTAAAGAGAGATTCAAACTAATTTGAGGAACTAAATCTAGGGTTTATGTGATGTAGAGAGGCTTAAGAGAGGCTAAACTCCGGTAAGATCCCTAAACAATACAAGAGGGAAGTATTTATAGGGTTACAAATGGAAGGAAGAGAAGACAAAAGCCACGCGGGCAGCAGCGGTACAATCCCGATCGGGAATGGGCAATCCCGATCGGGAAACCTCACTTTCCCGATCGGGAAATCTGGGACCCGGTCGGGAACTCTCTCCAGTGACCGTCTCCTTTGTGCACTTCATCCCGATCGGGTTTTAGGCCTTCCCGATCGGGATGGGTCTTGTAGGCCTCCAATATGAACTTTTTGGTCCCTCCTTGCTTCTCATGGGCTTCCCATCGATTCTCGGGACTCGGGAACGGGTCTCGGAGGCTCGGGATTGGGTCCCAAGGTCTCGGGGTCGATTCCAAGGCATCGAATCATCGTTCCTTTACTCCGTTGGCTCCAAAATGTGTATGTAAAGAGTCGAAATTACTCCAACTCTTCCAAATCGGTCTCGGGAACCTGAAACGAACTAAAGGAAGCATAAGAAGCCCCTAAACCGCTCCCAAGGAGCGATTCTACAAGGAAAATGGGACCAAAACACTATGAAAATAGGCACTACAAACTACACTTATCAACTCCCCCACACTTAACCCTTACTCGCCCTCGAGTAAGCACATACTAACTACTATACTAGCCGAATGGGTATTAGCGCACCCTACGCCCTTTCAACTCACGCGAGTGCACTTAGAGGAAAAGTGCACTCCGCAAGGCAAGTCGGGTCTTGCGACAAAACTGTGGGTGCAACCGGACACAAAACACAAAAACAAACAAACACACAGACGAACACATAATCGGTTGCACCCAAAGAAAAACAAATACCGCTTCCCTCTAAAAGCGGTGAAAGAAGCACCGGTTTAGGACTCGAGGTAAGTGATAACGTTCCCAAGCTAGCAATACAAACCGAGGTGGACTAAACCCTAATAGTATGACGATAAAGCAACAAAAACGTTGGTAACTTACCTAGGTTCCTCCTAACCTTCTAAGAACGTACTACGGGACGGTCGGCGGAGTGGGAAGTGAAGAATCACGGTGTTAGTCGACACTGTAGGTAAGTGAGACCCCGCCCCCTTTAGCGTGAGCCAAGAGGGTCGTCCCGTGTCCAAAACCGCCTAACTAGTCCAAGTAAAAAGTGGAAATGATTGCAAAATGAGGGGAGACCGACTAATGCCGCTATCATCCTTCCTCGGGACTCGGTCCTTTGGTAGGCTCTTCACGGCAAAAGTCGGAAAAAGGCTTATTTTTGTGTGGTTATAATCTTTTTGTGAGACGATTTTTCTTTTGGCGTTTTCTCTTTTCTTTTGCATTTTTGCTCGTTTGTTGCCATGCCATTTCTTTTTCTTCTTTTCTATTTTCTTTTTGGCTTTTGTGCCTTTTTTTTTTCTTCATTCTTTTTTTTCTTTCATTTTCTTTCCTTTGCCCTTTTTGGCAAGATTTGGCTTTTTTGGCATTTCTTATTGCATCAAGAAAGAGAGGAATCAACAAGTTGCAAATTATTGTGTGGATATGTGTAGGAGGTAGGGTAATGGGTATGTCGGGGTCGCGATTTCCCTTCAAACCCACAAAAAGTGGAGAACTTGGACTAATTAATCAATCCTAGACACGGTCACCTAGGGGACGCGACTCGGTAACCAAGGCCTTTTCACACCGTGGGTGGTCATAATGGTCAAAATGCAGATCCCGTAGTAAATCCCTAGTAAGCTAGGTGGACTCAAGGTAAAGGACCAACGAAATCATTGATTTAGGGTCATTCTACTAGACTAAAGTCCAAGACTCGATTTACACTACTAGGAAGGGAAAGTACACACTCGCACACTAGCCTCCAAACCGGGTTTTCGAAAATGGTTTACACACAAGACACACAACATAACACAAAACAAAGACTCAACAAAAACAAAAGAAAAAGAAACAAGAGCAACGAAACAAGAACAACACAAAACAAACACATAGAGAACACAAGCACCACCCCTATCATCCAAACAAGCCACCAAATCATCCACACTTTACAAAGCTCCACCCGAGCACACAACATCACAATCTCCTCCAAACTCCACAAGAGATAAAGAAGAAAAAGGGATAAAGATGTTACCGGAAGTCTTGAAAACCTTCCAAAGTTAACGGTGATTTAAGCAACCTATAAGGAAAGAGGAGGCAAAATACACACAATACAACAAATACACGACATAAAGACACAAAAGGAAAACACACAAAAAGGAAAATCTTTTTGATTTTTATGAAAAATTTTCAAATTTTTATGGATTTTAAAGATTTTTTCGAAAAACTACAAAAATAAAACTAACTATGCTAGAATATCACTCCCCCACACTTAAGTCGAGCCATGTCCTCATGCTCGACCGTAGTGTATGGAGCACAAAAGAAAAAGAAAATAAACTAAGAAAATAAAGCTAAAAATCAAAAAGTAAAGTGGAGAAAAGGGTAGAAGGCGTCCGGCCGGGGTGTAGTCAAGTCACCATGGGCCGAGACAAGAAAAAGATAAGGATGGGGAAGAAATAAAAAGAAGAAATAAAAGGAAATGGGAGGGGAGGACTAGGTGTAATCAAGTCACCTAGCCCGGATTCCGCCCAATTTCCACTAATTTCTAACGATTAATCCGAAAAAAAAAAAAAAACTGAAATAAATAAATAGAAATAAAAACTAAGGAAAAGAATTACCAATTGTCATTTTGGATTTTGAAGTAACTCTTGACGTAATCACGTCGTCAAGAGCCACCGGGAGCAATCATGAAGGCCCCTAAGGCCACCCAATCGCCTCTTCATCATCGAGGCTAGTAATCACCGTCATCATCATCATCCTCACTATTATTATTGTCATCACCGTCATCATCATCATCACCGTCATCATCATCATCACCGTCACCCTTGCCCATGTTCACATCCCAAGCGTCCTCCTCCTCGAATTCCTCATCGTTAGTCACACCGCCACTAGTGCTAGGGTTACCGTGGCCTTGAAAGTATTCCGGTGGATACCACGATGGGAGGTTCCCTTGCGGGTTTATATACCCTTGCTGAGCTAGGAGGTGGTACCCGGGGTATTGGGCATAATAGTCATCCCTCCTATGCTCATATTGCCCAAGATGTAGAGCATTGAGCATAGCGGCCATTGAAAGGTCGGCCGGGGGCGAAGGGTAGACAAAGGGAGTGTAAGGTGCATACGGAGGGACGTTTATGAATGACGGGGGGGTGGGGTAGTAGTGTTGGGGTAGTGCAGCTTGTTGTTGTTGTTGTTGTGCCGGGAGTTGGGGACGAGCTCGTGGTCGGGGTCCATGGGAGGAGGAGGCACCTTGATCATTTCCGATAAAAGGCAATAAAAGATTTGGTTCTTGAACCGGCACGGCGGACCGTTGCAAAGGCGCAAGGGCCGGAAGTGTATCGCACGGTAGGAGAAAGTGCGTCCGACCCCCCGTGCTCCAAAGGTACTTTCTAAGCCTATTATCATAATTAATCCATCGATGATACCTAGATAAACGGTCCTCATCTAATCTTGTGCCCCCCGGTACGGGGATTAAACCGTCCTCCCTAAATGTTGGAATTGCCCTCTTGGCTATATGAGTAACGAGGCCCCCAATAGCAATTTCCCTCAAATGCTTCCCCCCCTTGGCTACCTTCTCGAAATGCTTGGCTAGTGCAAGTGCAACGTCGGGGGTGAATCGTTTTTTCCTCTTTAAATTCAAGTACCCTCCGACTAAGGTTAGCTCTTGCCTAGTGTAGGTACCCGTCTCACACCTCCCGAAAATAGTACCCGCTACAAAACGCTGCCATATGCGTATGACCGGGTGGTGGACAAGGCGACTAGACAAGTGTCTAAAATCCACAAGTGTGAGACCCGTGATACTATGCCATACGTCGGCCACATTAAAGTCATTGGGTACCTGACCATCGGTAACCTTCGGAATGCCCAAGAGCTCACCGAAGTCGTCTAGGGTGTACATGAGGGATGTGTTATTGATTCGGAAATAAACTCGGTGCGGTCGGGATCTAATTTCGAGACGAAAGCTACTTAGGAACTCTAAGGTGAGTTGCCTATAGGTGAGCTCATGCATGTCGAAAAGAACTTCCATACCCATCCCGACAAAGAATTCCCTACATTGGTCCAAAATTCCAAGCTTTCTAAGAATAATTTTGCATATGAATCTAGTTGGTTCGAGGGGCTTACCAAGGAGCTTGATAAATTTTTCCTTTTGCTCGTCCGACCCAAAAATCAGACTGGGAAACTCCGGGAGACGAACAATTTCCTGCTCCTCAACCTCGACCATAGGCTCGGGCTCGGCTCTCGAACTCGAAGCATCCTTTCTTTTTCTGCTAATCACTGATCCCCCTCTCTTCTTTGGTGCCATAATGGATGATGAAGACTTAGAGTGCTAGTATACCAAAAACAAAAATATTTCCTTCCCACAAATAAGAGCTAAAACCCACCAAAAATACCTCAAAGAAGCTTAATATCGAAGAAATAAGCTACCCAAGTGAAGCTTAATAAGACAAATCGAGTATTAGATGAAATACCAATTTTCGGATTTTGAGAAAAATTGGCACAAAAACTCGATTTTTTTCAGTTTTTGGGAGTTTTGAAGGTAGAAAATGGGTTTAGGATACTTATGGATGAGATAGAAATCGATTTTGTGAAGTTTTGGAAGTGATTTGGTGAAGTTTGGTGGAGAAATGGAAGATTAATGGTGATTTTGGGGTTAGGTTTTGAAGATGGGGGTTTTGGAGAGAGGTTGAAGATGAAGATTGGTAGAGTTATGTGTAGTGATATGGGATTATTTGGGTTAGAAGAAAAAAAAAAGAAAGGTTGTAAGAGGGAAGGGAGTAGGGCGGGTCAGGTTGGGCTTCAATGGGCGAACTGGGCTTGAGGTCACGCCGTCCCGATCGGGAATGAAAAATCCCGATCAGGTTTCCCCAACAACCCGAACGGGAAAGCAAAATCCCGATCGGGATGGGCTCACAGTAGACAGGTTAAAGTGCACCTCCAACCCGAACGGGAAGGGATAATCCCGATCGGGTTTTCCTGACATCCCGATCGGGAATGAAAAATCCCGATCGGGAAGAGCTCACAGTAGTTGTTCCAAAATGCACCTGCAACCCGAACGGGAAGGAAAAATCCCGATCGGGATTTTCCACCATCCCGAATGGGAAGACCTTTTCCCGAACGGGATAGGCTCTTCTAGGCCGGGAAGAGTCTCCTAACCCTCTATGGCTCCCAAAAGCTTGTTCCAAGCTTCAAAAACCGACTTCCCAACACACGATCCAAGCTCCAACAATGACCACTCCAACAATGATGGGAAAGGATTTGTCGTGGATCCCGCCACCAAATAAAAACCAACTATTCCTAACTGGGTAGATAGGGCAAGTCGGGTCGAATCCACAGGGACGGGAGGTCGGACTAGTATGCTACGGTCTAGGACTAGGTTCGAGACAAGCTAATCTAAGGAGGGGGAGACTAGGACTAAGCTAGGTCTAAAGCAAGAAAACAAACAAAGGAAACGGGCTAGGATTAGGTCGGGGTCAAAGGGGTAACGGAATGGTCAAGGAAGAGCTAGAGCGAAGGAGGTAGTAGGGTAATCTAGGTCGGTCCGGGCGGTCGCAACTTAAACCGACCTAGAGGTTCCTCATGGAACCCATTTTGGCAACACACATGACGAACGGGGTTCTAGCGTGTTATGGCCTAGATCGCATCCGGGCGGTCGCAACTTAGACTAACCTAGGGGTCGTCCTCACCGGGCTCTCGCAACTTAATGAGGGAACCGAACCCATAACAACTAACACCCACAAGGGAAAGGCAAGAAAAACAAGCAATCTAACTTACTTAGTCATTCAAGCAATTCATCAAACATGTCATATGCATCAACCAAGAGGAAACCCAAATCTTCCACCCACATCTCCAACAAACCCTTAATCACCCAATTAACACCCTAATCACCCTACTAACCCTAGCAAGAACACTACTCTAACATATCTAAACTAAAACTAACACTAACAAGAGGAATCAACACAAACAACAAAACATACATAATGAAACTACCAAATATGATGAACAAAACAATAAACAAGAACTAAAGATTCAAACTTGATGAACAATAAAGGATTAAGAGTAAAAGGAGAATATTATACCATACTAGAAGATGAAGGGAAGAAGAAAACTTGCATAGATGAGAAAAACCCAAAACAAACATCCAAGTTTGTCAAGCTTGGTGAAGATCTTGAAGAATTCCCAAATTACAAGCATTAAACTAGGATTAACGATAATCTAAAGACTAATCTACACTAATCTAATCTAATCTATGCTAAAACTAGGCTAGGGTTTATGGGTAGTGTCTAACCTCCCATAAGATTACAAGAGGAGGGGTATTTATAGGGTTCCAAATGGAAGGGAGAAGAAAGAAAGTGAAATGCGGGTAACAGTGCTTGGTCCCGACCGGGACGGGTCATCCCGACCGGGACGGACCCACCATCCCGACCGGGACGGGTTGGTCTCGACCGGGACGGCCTTGCAGTAGCTCCCTCAAACTCGCACTTCATCCCCGACGGGATGAGGTGCATACCCGTCGGGGATGGGTCTTGTAGGCCTCCAATATGACCCTTTTGGCTCCTCCTTGCTTCATATGAACTTCTCATCGATTCTCGGGACTCGGGATCGGGTCTTGGGACTCGGGATTGGGTCCCAAGGTCTCGGGGTCGATTCCAAAGCATCGAGTCACCGTTCCTTTATCTCGTTGGCTCCAAAATGTGTATGTATCGAGTCGGAATCGCTGCAACTCTTCCAAATCGGTCTCGGGAACCTGAAACGAACTAAAGGAAGCATAAGAAGCCCCTAAACCGCTCCCAAGGAGCGATTCTACAAGGAAAATGGGACCAAAACACTACAAAATAGGCACTACAAACCACACTTATCAACTCCCCCACACTTAACCCTTACTCGCCCTCGAGTAAGCACATACTAACTACTATACTAGCCGAATGGGTATTAGCGCACCCTACGCCCTTTCAACTCACGCGAGTGCACTTAGAGGAAAAGTGCACTCCGCAAGGCAAGTCGGGTCTTGCGACAAAACTGCGGATGCAACCGGACACAAAACACATAAACAAACAAGCACACAAACAAACACACAAAAGGTTGCACCCAAAAGAAAAGAAATACCGCTTCCCTCAAACAAGCGGTGAAAGAAACAACGGTTTAGGACTCAAGGCAAGTGACAACGTTCCCAAGCTAGCAATACAAACCAAGATGGACTAAACCCTAATAGTATGACGACAAAGCAATAAAAACGTTGGTAACTTACCTCGGTTCCTCCTAACCTTCTAAGAACGTACTACGGGACGATCGGCGGAGTGGGAAGTGAAGAACCACGGTGTTAGTCGACACTGTAGGTAAGTGAGGCCCCGCCCCCTTTAGCAAAGAGCCAAGAGGGTCGTCCCATGTCCGAAACCGCCTAACTAGTCCAAGTAAAAAGGTGGAAAACATGCAAAATGAGGGAAGACCGACCACTACCGCTATCATCCTTCCTAGGGACTCGGTCCTTTGGTAGGCTCTTCACGGTAATGTTCGGAAAAAGGCTTATTTTGAGATGTGGGGATTATTTTTGTGAGACGGTTTTCTTTTGGCGTTTTCTCTTTTCTTTTGCATTTTTGCCTTGTTTTGCCATGCCATTCTTTTTCATCTTTTCTATTTTCTTTTTGGCTTTTGTGCCTTTTCTTTTTCTTCTTTCTTTTCTTTCTTTCATTTTTTTTTCTTTCTTTTCTTTTCTTTGCCCCTTTTGGCAAGATTTGGCTTTTTGGCATTTCATTGTATGACAAGAAAGAGAGGAATCAACAAGTTGCAATTTATTGTGTGAAAATGAGTGGGAGGTAGGTAATGGGTGAGTCGGGGGTCGCGATTTCCCTTCAAACCCACAAAAAGGGGAGAAAACTTGGACTAATCAAACGATCCTAGACACGGTCACCTAAGGGGCGAGACTCGGTAACCAAGGCCTTTTCACACCGTGGGTGGTCATAATGGTCAAAAGTGCAAATCCCGAAGTAAATCCCTAGTAAGCTAGGTGGACTCGAGGTAAAGGACCAACGAAATCATTGATTTAGGGTCATTCTACTAGACTAAAGTCCAAGACTCGATTTACACTACTAGGAAAGGAAAGTAAGCACTCACACACTAGCCTCTAAACCGGGTTTTCGAAAACGGTTTACACACAAGACACACAACAACACACAAAACAAAGACTCAACGAAAACGAAAGAAAAAGAGATAAAAGCAACAAAACAAGAACAACACAAAACGAACCCAAATGAAAACACAAACACCACCCCTATCTTCCAAACAAGTCTCCAAATCCACCACAATCTTTACAAAGCTCCTCCCTAGCACACATCATCACAAAACTCCTCCAAACTCACAAGAAGCAAAGAGGGAATAAGGGATGAAGAGATGTTACCGGAAGTCTTGAAAGCTCACCAAAGCTAATGGCGATTAGGCAACCTATAAGGAAAAGATGGGGGCAAAACACGCACAACAAAACAAATATATACAACACAATGACACAAGAGGAAAACACACAAAAGAAAAAAAAACTTTTTGATTTTTGTGAAATTTTTCAAATTTTTAGGGTTTTTAAAGATTTTTTTTCCAAAAACTAAGAAAATAAAACTAACTACGCTAGAATATCGCTCCCCCACACTTAAGTCGAGCCATGTCCTCATGCTCGACCGTAGTGCACGGAGCACAAAAGAAAAAGAAAATAAACTACGAAAATAAAGCTAAAAATCAAAAATAAGGGTGAAGAAAATGGTAGAAGGTGTCCGGCCGGGGTGTAGTCAAGTCACCATAGGCCGAGACAAGAAAAAGATATGGAAGGGGGAAGAAAAATAAAAAGAAGGAAATAAAAGGAAATGGGAGGGGAGGGCTAGGTGTAATCAAGTCGCCTAGCCCGGATTCCGCCTAAATCCGACTAAATCCGACAAAAAAAGGGGTGAAAATTTTGAAAATTTTGGATTTTGAAAATGACTCTCGATGTAGTCACATCATCGAGAATCGGGAGCAACCAAAACAAAGGCCCCGAAGGCCGCCAAGACACCATGACTCAAGGGGAAGGGGGGGCAAAGAAGAGAAAACAAGCAATAATAGACGGAAAAGAAAGGATAGTTGTCGTACCCATAGGATAGCAACTCACTCGCTCCATCGTCTCCAATGATCAATAAAGGCATTGAACTTGTCTTCCGTATTGCTATTCCTCTTCATTCTCGATCAGACCGCATGGTAAAGGTAGTAATGGTGTGAGGGGGGTGGAAATTCGATGTAAAATTCGATGTAAAGGGAAGAGAAATGAGGTGAGGGTATGTAAATGAAGTGTAATGGTCATATGAAATGGGCAAGGATGGGTAGGGAGGTTGGGTGGGGGCATACAATGGTTGGGTGGGCTCAAATGTCGAAGAAGAGGCCAAAAGAGGAGAAAGGGTACCATCCCGGTCGGGATGGATGGTCCCGATCGGGAAGACACACTCGTCCCGGTCGGGAAGCCACCTTCCCGGTCGGGACGGCACTCCAGTAAGCTCCAATTTTTGCACCTCCATCCCGATCGGGACGGCTCCTTCCCGGTCGGGATGGCATAACCTTCCAGGTCGGGAAGCTTCCTTCCCGCCCGGGATGGGTCTTCTTGACCTCCAAAACCCCAAAAGCTTCACCGAAGCTTCAAAAACCGACTTCCATACTCACGACCCAAGCTCTATCATTAACCATTCCTCTTTAGGAATCATCTTCACTTCACACCTACGACAATAAGCTCAAATACAACATCAAATTCCCTCCTTCACAACGCTCATCAACAATCCAAATGACAAGAATTTCACAAAACTAACCATCCTAGAAACCAAGGTATCAAACAAACATATATACACACACAAAAGCAAAAAGAACAAGAAAAAGAGATATATACAATAAGGTACTCTCACCAACTACACCTCCATAGCCATCAAGAGCTCGTAGGAGTAAGTCAAATGCCCTAGCAACATCTTCATTTAAGCTCTCATGGCCGAGCCTAGCCACTGCTAAGAGCTTCCAAGTCGGAGGGAAAAAGCGATCATCTTCATTATGCTCGGGGTTATTGTGATCTTCTGGGTCTTCGGAACCAACATAGCTACGACTCTTATGACCCTCCGGTAGGTATAGTGATCTAGAGTCGTGCTCGGTGTCATGATGTGGGAGATCACACCCTAGAGGTGTCGCTTCTTCTACGGGGTCGAGAGTGGGACTCTTTTCCACCGCCCGACAAGGATCCTCTTCACCAATCGTTTCACAAGACAAGGGACTAGGCATCGAATGCGGTAGAGGAGGAGAAGGCATCAAGTTTTCTTCATTGGAGGCTTTAGGATCCTCCAATTTCCCATACAAGGCAAGTTCCAAGGCGTCTACTTCTTTTTCCCGAGTATTGCGCTCCTTTTCACTCACCTTGTCTATATGGCCTAGAGGAGGTATGTCTTCACTTGGCTTTGGATCGTCAAGTGGTTCATCACGAAGAAAATCGAACAAATCCAATTTGATAGCCAATACATCGGCTCCCCAAGAGTTATCTTGAGAATCATGTTCACTCCCCTCCTCATTGTTGGCCTTTGAAGCTTCAACTTCCTCTATTCTCTCCCTATCTTCACCACCCAAGCAACACTCAACAATGGTCTCTTGATCGACCCTCTCTTCTTCATTCGTAGCTTCAAGGTTGGGTTGCCTTTCTTGTGGAGGCACCCGACCTTCTTGCCTAAATGAACCTTCCTCAACATGTAGTGGAGTTCGAGTGGCCAACATCGTAATATGAGCCATGAGTGCATCAATTCGAGCATCTTGCACCGCTATTTGGGCCTTGAACTCCTCCCTAACCCCTTGTATTTGAGTCACCATCGCTTGTTGAGTCTTTTGCAATAGATCTATCGAATCATGTTGACTCTTAAGCAATTGATGCATCATTTGAAAAGTCTCAAGGTTAGGGTCTTGTGTTCGTTGGTTATGTGAGGGTGTTTGGTAGTTGTTAGGATGTGGGAACGATCCTTGACAACTTTCTTGGTAGCCATAAGAAGAGGGTTCATAAGATTGTTGATGAGGTTGATATGGTTGGTAAAGTCGTGGGTTATGGTAATTCGCCCCATAGTTGTCCCGTGATGATTGATGGTAGCTTGGACGCGCCATGTCTATAACGTTGCTTTGGTACCTAGGATGAGCTAGAAGCACTTGAGCAAACGTTAGTATCCTAGTGCTTTTGAGGCACTAGGAAGGGAGAGTAACACACAAGAAGAAAAACGGAGATACACAAGGATAAGAGAACACAAAAATCAAGAACAAAGTCCAAAACTAAGCACACAAAAGTCTAAACTACGCCGTCCCCGGCAACGGCGCCAATTTGATGGGAAAGGATTTGTCGTGGATCCCGCCACCAAATAAAAACCAACTATTCCTAACTGGGTAGATAGGGCAAGTCGGGTCGAATCCACAGGGACGGGAGGTCGGACTAGTATGCTACGGTCTAGGACTAGGTTCGAGACAAGCTAATCTAAGGAGGGGGAGACTAGGACTAAGCTAGGTCTAAAGCAAGAAAACAAACAAAGGAAACGGGCTAGGATTAGGTCGGGGTCAAAGGGGTAACGAAATGGTCAAGGAAGAGCTAGAGAGAAGGGGGTAGTAGGGTAATCTAGGTCGGTCCGGGCGGTCGCAACTTAAACCGACCTAGAGGTTCCTCATGGAACCCATTTTGGCAACACACATGACGAACGGGGTTCTAGCGTGTTATGGCCTAGATCGCATCCGGGCGGTCGCAACTTAGACTAACCTAGGGGTCGTCCTCACCGGGCTCTCGCAACTTAATGAGGGAACCGAACCCATAACAACTAACACCCACAAGGGAAAGGCAAGAAAAACAAGCAATCTAACTTACTTAGTCATTCAAGCAATTCATCAAACATGTCATATGCATCAACCAAGAGGAAACCCAAATCTTCCACCCACATCTCCAACAAACCCTTAATCACCCAATTAACACCCTAATCACCCTACTAACCCTAGCAAGAACACTACTCTAACATATCTAAACTAAAACTAACACTAACAAGAGGAATCAACACAAACAACAAAACATACATAATGAAACTACCAAATATGATGAACAAAACAATAAACAAGAACTAAAGATTCAAACTTGATGAACAATAAAGGATTAAGAGTAAAAGGAGAAGATTATACCATACTAGAAGATGAAGGGAAGAAGAAAACTTGCATAGATGAGAAAAACCAAAAACAAACATCCAAGTTTGTCAAGCTTGGTGAAGATCTTGAAGAATTCCCAAATTACAAGCATTAAACTAGGATTAACGATAATCTAAAGACTAATCTACACTAATCTAATCTAATCTATGCTAAAACTAGGCTAGGGTTTATGGGTAGTGTCTAACCTCCCATAAGATTACAAGAGGAGGGGTATTTATAGGGTTCCAAATGGAAGGGAGAAGAAAGAAAGTGAAATGCGGGCAACAGTGCTTGGTCCCGACCGGGACGGGTCATCCCGACCGGGACGGACCCACCATCCCGACCGGGACGGGTTGGTCTCGACCGGGACGGCCTTGCAGTAGCTCCCTCAAACTCGCACTTCATCCCCGACGGGATGAGGTGCATACCCGTCGGGGATGGGTCTTGTAGGCCTCCAATATGACCCTTTTGGCTCCTCCTTGCTTCATATGAACTTCTCATCGATTCTCGGGACTCGGGATCGGGTCTCGGGACTCGGGATTGGGTCCCAAGGTCTCGGGGTCGATTCCAAAGCATCGAGTCACCGTTCCTTTATCTCGTTGGCTCCAAAATGTGTATGTATCGAGTCGGAATCGCTGCAACTCTTCCAAATCGGTCTCGGGAACCTGAAACGAACTAAAGGAAGCATAAGAAGCCCCTAAACCGCTCCCAAGGAGCGATTCTACAAGGAAAATGGGACCAAAACACTACAAAATAGGCACTACAAACCACACTTATCAGTGCAAATCCCAAAGCATTCACTTCTTGAATTGAGTGTTGGTTGGAGGAACTAATGCTTTGAACTTGAGTGAGGTGGCCTTGGAGCTTTTTGTCAATGGTCTCCATGTGTGTTTTCAATTGAGCTCCGAGGTCAATGCTTAATTGAGTAATAGCATCAACCTCGTGCCTACCTCCTCGATTTGCCTTCCTAGGCCTTGAATATTGAGAATTATGAACCGCCATCTCCTCGATTCTTGCCCATGTTTGGTCATCATCGACCTCGGTGAACCTACCATTGGAGCCCATATTGAGTATAGTTCTTGAGTCCTCATAAGGACCGTTCCAAAATTGTTGGACTAAGAACCATTGTGAAAGTCCATGGTGGGGGCACGATCTCACCAAAGATTTAAACCTCTCCCAAGCTTCATAAAGGCTCTCTTCATCCCGTTGTTGGAAACCGGTGATGGAGGCCCTAAGCAAATTAGTCTTTTCCGGAGGGTAGAATTTTTGGTAGAACGCCAATGCAAGCTTCTTCCAAGTATCAATGCCCATGGTTTCTCTATCGAGACTCTTGATCCATTGCTTCGCTTTTCCAAGTAATGAGAATGGAAATAATACCCATCGGATTTGATCTTGTGTAACCCCGGGTTGAGAAATAGCGTCACAATAATCGGAGAAAGTCTCCATGTGTTGGTGCGGGTCTTCGGTGGGCAAACCACTAAATTGATTCCTCTCCACAAGTTGGATGAATTGAGTCTTGGCCACAAAATTTCTGGCATAAGCGGCCGGTAGAGCATTCGGTCCCGGCAAGACATCTTCCGTAAATGTAGAGTGGGATGAAAACTTCGGCATAATTGGATGTAAGGGAGATGGTGGTGAAGACGGAGTTGAAGTAGATGTAGAGGGGGAACTAGGACTAGAATATCCAAAGGGATTGGTGAAATTCCCTTCGGCCGTCTCTCGAGATGCTTCCTCAAAATCGTTTCCTTGAGCTTGCTCTTGATGAGTATTGCTTGCGCTTGGTTGAGAGATTCTAACCCGGTTAATCGTCCGTTGGCGAAAGGCTCGAAAAAGTCTTTCCGGCTCTGGATTAAAGAGAAAGAAGTCACCTCCCCGCCTAGGCATACACTACACACTAGAACAAACGTGAGAACACCTAGTGCTTTATGGGCACTAGGTAACGACAATAAACAAGCACAATCGAAAGACAAAGAGAAAAGAAGGAGAAATAAAACTAATGAAACAAGAAAAATCTAGAGAATATGCACAAGAGATGATAGAAGAGCACAAGGAAGGGTAACTAAGTCTAGCTATAAGCAAACTAAGTCTAAACAATGCACCGTCCCCGGCAACGGCGCCAAATTGATGGTCGGATTTGTCGCGGGTCCAACCGATCAAATAAATAACCGACTATTCCTAGTGGGTAGCTAGGGCAAGTAGGGTCGATATCCACGGAGACGGTATTGTAAGGTCTAGACTAGGTCGGCCTAAAAACGAGACTAAGTCACAAACAAACACAAAGAATTAATGATTGACAAGCTAGGATAGGAGAAGAGGAGTGAACAAGACTAATAACAATGACTAGGCTAAAACAATGCTAAATGAAATAACTAAACACAAACTAAACAATAAACTAGAGAAATGATGACTAACTAAGAAGTTGAATCAAAAATGGAGAAGAAGTGGGTTAGGCCGGGTTCATAAGTGTAGATGGGTAATTGGGGCGGTCAAGGGTGTAGGTGCCTCCTAATTGCTAGAGTCGGTCCGGGCTCTCACTACTTAGACCAACACCGAGGTAAGTTCGCGCTCTCGCGTCTAAGACTAACCTCAACACAACCACAAATTAGACAAACAATGAGAAGATGAGCACAAGTATGGGAAGCATGGCCACTACTACTCACACAAGCATATCAACAAGCACATAGAGTGCCCAATATGTGACTAACAACAAAGATTCACCCTTTACCCCTAATCAAACCCCAATCACCCATAATCTACCCTTAATCCCCCTACTAACCCACAAGGGGACTACTCACTCATTATCAAACTAACCATAACAACAATAAGAGAAAACAAGATCATAAACCAAACATTCATTATGAACAATAACAAGAATACTAAGTAAAGATTCAAACTTGATTAAATAAACAAGAGCAAGAGTAAGGAGGATTATACCAACAACAAGAGGAAGAAAAAGATACAATCTTGTATAAATAAGAACCCAAATTAATCCCATGGATGTCAAGCTTGGAGAAATCTTCAAGAACCCACTTAATACAAGATTATCTAAACTAGATTAAACTAAGATTAACTAAGGATTAAAGAGAGATTCAAACTAATGTGAGGAACACTAATCTAGGGTTTGAATGCTTAATGGAGGCCTAAAATAATCTAGGGTTCAGTAGTCTCTTTAAACATTACAAGGGAGGAGTATTTATAAGGTTACAAGAATGAAGGAGGAAGAAAAGAAGTCACGCGGCTACAACACCTTGGTCCCGACCGGGACGGTCTGATCCCGACCCGGAAGGGCCCAGAACAGAACACCCCTCTTTTGTGCACTTCATCCCGGACGGGATGAGGCCATACCCGTCGGGGATGAGTCTTGTAGGCCTCCAATAAGATCTTTAAGGTTCCCCCTTGCTTCACATGGACTTCTTATCGACTCTCGGGTCTCGGGATCGAGTTTAAGGGGCTCGGGAACGGGTCCCAAGGTCTCGGGGTCGAATCCAAGGCATCGAGTGATCGTTCCTCCGCTTCGTTGGCTCCGAAAACTGTATGTATTGAGTCAGAATCGCTCCAACTCTTCATGAATGGTCTCGGGAACCTGAAACGAGCTAGAGGAAGCATAAGTAGCCCATGAACCGCTCCCAAGGAGCGATTCCGCAAGGGAAATGGGACCAAAACACAGCAAAATAGGCACTATAAACTACACTTATCAGTATGATTAACTTCAAGTAGTTTGTACCTTTCATGTACTCTAGTACCTTGCACAGAGTTGTCCTTCCATTCGCATTTAAATACCACAGCTCTATACCCACGATCATTTCCAACATAGCACAGCCCGAAGATGTCCTCCAATAGACCGTAGTAATCTTCACCCTCAAGTGACGACACACTCACACCGAAATTACATCTACTCATACTGCTACCATGGGCAAATGTATGGAAATTGTAACCATTAACCGAATACCGGTTCCAAGTTCTAACATTCCATAAAGGACCTAATGCTAGACTCCTAACCAAATCATCATGAATATTCTCTGAAATTACATGCTCCTTAAGCCATTTAGGAAACTGTTCCTCATGCTTATTCCAAATGTCATCAGCATTTAAATGTGGATTAGCAGCTACAAATTCAGTTACAAATTTCTTCTCGTACGGCTCCAAAACTTCACAATTTGATAGCAAGTACAGGTGAGCACGATTGTACTCCTTCTCATCTAATGTCCTCCACCCGCGCCGCCAGCTGATGACGATCCCTCACCTTCCTTACTTTGAAAAAAGTCTAGTATGTTGGGGTCAATCGTCGTCTCGGGTGTTTCTAGATTTAGATTCTTGGTTTTGGTGTTCACTTCTTTCTCGAAATACAGAGAACAGAAGTTGGCTATCTCCTCTGTTAAGTAAGCATTACATATGGAGCCCTCAACCCTCGCCTTGTTACCAATTTTTTTCTTCAAATGGTTGAGAAATCTATGACAATCATTAAGCAATTATGTTATTATCAAATTACAGTGTCTAACGTTAGTTAGTGGGTAAAATAAGTAAGTAGTTGAAAGTTCTCACCTCTCAAACGGGTACATCCATCTAAACTGTACCGGTCCTCCCACTTTAGCTTCGTAGGGCAAGTGGACCGGTAGATGCTCCATCGAGTTAAAGAAGGAGGGTGGGAAGATCATCTCAAGTTTGCATAGTATCTGAGGAATTTGATCCTCCAAACGAGTCATGTCGTCATTTGTAACTGTCGACGAACACAAATCTCGAAAAAACTGAGATATCTCAGTGATAGGTTTTCAAACACTTTTCGGCAGCAGGTGCTTCAACGCCACAGGTAGTAACCGCTCCATGAACACGTGGCAGTCGTGACTCTTCAAGCCTTGGAGCTTCAGGTTCTTAATGTCCACACACCGACTAAAATCGGATGCATACCCATCAGGGAACTTCAGTTTCCCTACCCACTCTAACACGGCCTTTCTCTGAGCCTTATCAAGGCTAAACAAGGCCCTAGGCTTGGACCCATCCCGCTTGATATGCAGTTTCGGACGGTCACAATTTTTTTTCAAATCTTTTCGGGATCCTAAGGTGTCACATGTCTTACCCTCTACATCCATGACGGTGTGAATCATTTGCTCAAAGAAATAAATTCTTCTCAATATGCATCACGTCCAGATTATGTCGGAGTAATAAAGTACTCCAATATGGAAGGTCGAAGAAGATGCTTCTTTTAAACCAACCATTTTTCAATTTCTTAAGATCTTTGAACTCTTGATCGGTCCCGTCAACAGTAGATGAGAACTCTGAAATCACCTCCCAAATCTCATCACCTTGGAGACGAATCGGTGCCTCATCTAGCACCACCTCACCCTTCTTGAAAGCTCTCCTATTCTTTCTGTACATGTGACCCTCGGGTAGAAACTGTCTATGACAGTCAAACCAACTAATTTTGCTTAAATTACGTAGGTAGAATGCTTTACTTTCACTCATGCAACAAGGACACGCTTTTTGGCCCGCCGTAGACCAACCGCTCAACATACCATACGCCGGAAAATCGTTTATAGTCCACAAAAGCGATGCTCTAAGCTGGAAATTTTGTTTCAACGACACATCATATGTCTCCACCCCTACTTCCCACAAGTGTTTCAATTCCTCTATCACTGGTTGTAAGTAAACATCCAAGTGGTTTTTGGGATTTTTTTGGGCCGGGAACAATGAGAGAAAGGAAGATGAACGGTAGTTTCAGACAAAGCCATGGGGGTAAGTTGTACGGTGTGACCATGACAAGCCAACATGAGTATGACTTACCGAACTGACCAAA
The DNA here is from genome assembly GCA_958450325.1 of Agrostemma githago. Classification (NCBI taxonomy): domain Eukaryota; kingdom Viridiplantae; phylum Streptophyta; class Magnoliopsida; order Caryophyllales; family Caryophyllaceae; genus Agrostemma; species Agrostemma githago. Next base: position 48,339,443 of record OY288251.1, read on the forward strand.
AGGGGCGAACCCATCGGTACACAACCCAAGTCTCACGTTACGGGGTTCCTCAGCAAATTCAGGGTAAATCCTATCAAACCGTTTCCACTCCTCCCCGTCACTAGGATGACACATCTTCCCCTCTACACAAGTTTCTTCTTGATGCCACCTCATTTGTTCGGCAATGGTTTTGGTTGCGTATAATTTTTGAAGTCTAGGGGCGATGGGAAAGTAGGTAAGTCGACTAAGTGGTATAGGTTTTTATGCCTCGCAACACTCTTTCCCTTCTTACCCCTCAAAACAATATTTCCATCTACAGTTTTGTATCTACCCTTCCCACATATCTTACATTCCTCAAGCATGGCATCGTCCTTCCAAAAAAACATACATCCATCGGGACAAGCATCGATCTTTTGATGCGGAAGTTCAAGACCTTTAACTATTTTTTTGGTGTTGTAGAATGTTTTGGTCATAATGTTGTCTTTTGGGATGAGTTTCTCAATCAACGTAGCGATACCGTCTACGCACCCAAAAGGTAGGTTACACTCACATTTAAGGGTCACTACCATAGACGCGACTTCTAACAATGTCACATCACACCCTCCATATAATGGCTTCTCCGCAGCCTCTAACATATCAAAAAAAGCTTTCGCTCGTGGGTTTGGCTCTTGTGGGGTTGGTTGGTCATCGTCGTTAGTGTACATGCTCTCATCATTAAACAAATTGCACTGAACCACATCAACAATCATTCCTCTCACCCCGCCCTCATTCTGATCCACCTTAGATTCCTCAAAAGCAGACTTCTCACCATGACAAATCCAATAATAGTAATTTGGACTAAGCCCATCTGAGATAATATGTTCCTTAATCAAAATACTATCCAAGAATTTGATGTTCTTACATTTCACACAAGGACACCTAAATCTACCCTCTGACGCGTATTCAGGATGAGTCTTAGCGAACTAAAGAAAGCAATTAACACCCTCTGAAAATTCCTTTGTGGGACGTCGTTTCTTATCGAATCTTTCCCCATACATCCATTTTCGTTCCTGTCTCTTCATTTTTTTATCTAAAAAATTTAAGACAATAACCACATACAAATTATTTTCTCTAAAGTAATTTACTAATATATATACACTAGACAAATATTATGTAAAATTCTCAATTCACCTAAACATAGTACTATTTCCACCCAATTCGTCCATAATTACATCACCAAATCGGCATAATTGTATTTTACTTCCAAATTCCTATCACATCAAAACAACCCAATTCAATCAACTACTTAACCGCAAACCCTAATTTTATACTAACAATCTACCTACTTCAAATTGGGGAACTTATTGGGCGATTAAAATTCTGACTACACTAAATATTCCAACAACTAAGAAACTATCCAACCCAATAACTAATTTATTTAAATCGATAAAAACAGAAATTAACAAATAATTGAAACTAAATAAAGATAGATAAACATACCTTAATGAAAATGGGATTATTGAAGATGGAATGAAGAGGAAAGGAGGAGGGGCGAGTTTTAGAGAGAGGGGGGAGGGTTTTTAGAGAGATAGAGTGAAATGGGTGAATGAGCCGGGGGAGGGCGGGTGTTCGTTAATTTAAAAAAAATTAACATCTTTAGCGACCGAAATCGGTCGCGCGCCACTTTCATTAGCGACCGATTTCAGTCGCTAATTCTGTCGCCATTTCACTAATTTAGCGACCGAAATCGGTCGCGCGTCGATTATTTTAGCGACTGATTTCGGTCGCTAAATTTAATTAATTTTTTAAAAATCCGTCTCCTCGTCCAGCGACTAATATCGGTCGCGCGTTGAACTTTCAGTCGCTAAATTAGCCACTGAATTTATCAGTCGCGCGTGATTGGTAGCTATATGAAGTATTTCTTGTAGTGTCGGTCGGCGAGACTGCATCGGCTAATCCGACGCATACTAGATTCACTCCGGGACCATTGCGTCGACTAATCCGACGCAACGTCTCTAGAGGATTCGCCTTTGCGTCGGCTAATCCGACGCAGGGCTGGTTATAAATTGAAGTCTACTTTTCGTTTTTAGATCCTCATATGCGCGAAATTAAACGACCTGCAATGACAACCCACTCCTACAAAAAATAACAACAGGAGCACTACCCACATATAACAGCAAATGACCCAATAACTCCAATCTAAGTGCCCGTACATATCTTCTTCGGTAAACTTCACAAAACTCAACAATACTTCACAAAACTCAACAAAACTCGACGAAACTCAACCAAACTGCACAACACTCAACAATTGAAAACCAGTGAACTGTTATAGAAAATGAAAATATATTACAAAGAAAACCGGTGGTGGGTTCACAATTCTATGTTAGAGTTGGAGAAATATCTGGGTTCACAACCATAGTCTAAGCAAGTAACATAAAAGAGATGAACTATGTACGAAAGGGACTCAATCTGCTCCAACCCATGGGGATGACCATCGTTGTTGTCGTCATCGTCGCGCCTACTCATGTGTGGTCCTCTACTACAGTTTTCGGTCTCCATGGCGAACCGTTCCCTCATCATCTGAATAAATCGGTCCTGCTCCTCACACCTCTTCTCTAATGTCTTCAGGCGCTCTTCTTGTCTTTGGAATTTATCATCCATGCGCTCGTCAACTACGCGTTCCTGCGAGGTGGCGGTGGGGAGGTTTGTGTCCGCAGATGGATCCTTACCACGGTTCAGGCATGGGCGAAAGAGATCTTTCGCCGCGTTACCTATCCCCCAGAACCTTTTCTTCTGGCTGTAGCCACCCGTGACATCGTGGAAGATCTTCAAGGTGTTGGGTGCCTGATCAGAAGCTCGTGCCTCCTCCACCGCTTTCTCATAGCTCTCCCGAAACAGCAACATGAAACAGTGTTATAACTTTTAGAACAACACATACTATCACATCGTAATTTTCATGCCTAGTATATTTTTGAAAAACCTTACTACTACTCACAACGATTTGCGGTCCTCCAGGGTAAATCCACTTGCCATCTTTCCCCTTCTTCGTCTTCTCCAAGAGATGGACCGGGGATGCAGATGGACCCTTCATATAACAGCGTTAAAATTTTCAGCATTTATTTACCAATAGTATATATTGAATTATACTCAAACAGTTTACTTGTGTTATAAGCACTTACCAGTTGCGCGAAGGCTGTTGCTGCGCTTCTACTTCCAAGGCAGCTGGTGGGTTTGGCCACCCCGTCCGCTTGCCCACCTCTCCTGTTCGACGACTTAATCGCCGACTTCTTCTTGAAGTTTGGGTCGGTAGCGTTCCTCTTCAGTGCCTCCCACTTCTCTTGCGGAATCCATTCTGCTTTCTGAACCCTCGGAACACCTCTCTGAAATATGTCGGTTATTTTCTTCTTAATCCGACTCTCATAGTCCGACCTGAGGTTGTACCCCAAGTCAATACACAATCTCTTCTTTTTGTCAAAAAAAGATTCGTTAGCTACAATTTAATGTATACATCGTGCAATGAAAACGTTAGAAACACATATGAGGTTATTACCGCGAAGTGCATATACATGGCTTCCCGAGCTTCCTGTGGCGCCTCCGTCCAGCTACGGTAGGCGCCAGGGGTAGACGCATATGTCATGGTTAGAGAATCCCGCAGATAATCGGAGTAGGTCTTGTCCTCCCACCTACACAAGTAATTTATGATACTGTGAAGCAAATAAATGAGTGAAAATATAGAAAACAACTGGTTACAACAACTTAAACTCACCAAGTAGCGGTAGAGACTTTCCGCCGTGATAGGTAGGGTTTCCCAGGCGTCGCAACGGAAATCGTCGGCCCGACATCTTGGACAGCGTCCACACCTTCGATGACGTCAGTCCTAGGCATGTCCTCCTCCATAGCGTCAACATGGCTACTGCTCCTTGTCACCATCCCACTGCCACCAGACATAATCACGTCTACAAAATATGTTTGCGCAAAGTTAAACTGTAGAGTCAGTTAGTTTAGGGTAAACCAGGAATTTCATTGATTACCAAAATAGTCTCCAATTACAAATAAATAAATTACAACTTATACTGAATAAGATACAAACAACTACATAATTGCTAATTATCGTCACTATCACTGTCCGCGTCGGTGTGCACTTCAATGAACCCCTCTTCCCCGTCTTCATCATCATCGTCCCAGTCACTATTCACCTCATCACCGTCATCTTCATCGACGACCAACTCTTCCTCATCACCCTCTCCCTCAGGAACAATCCAGTCGGCAAATTCGTCGTCCTCCCCTTCAGCACCAGCAACCTCAACTACATATTCTTCCTCATTGACGTCATTGTCTTCGATCAGAATTGATGACATTGGCTGATTAGTACCAACTACATTCTCTTGGTAGACGTCATCGTCGATGATAGGATTATTAACTTGTGATCTTGCCTTGATTTTGAAAACCGCAGACCAATTCGTACTCTTTTTTCCCTTTGGGTAAGGTGCGTAACACACTTGATCGACTTGATACTCCAACACAAAAGGGTTTTCCCCTCGCAGTTTTCTTGTCAGGTCGACATCCACAAGTTTGTACAACTCATGAACACTGACTCCGTGCGGGGAGTTGTCGATCCAATCACATTTGAACAGTACGGCCTTGCAGTTTTTGTTGCTGTCGTAGTAGTCGAGCTCGATCACCTCGACTAGGGTTCCATAGTAATCTGACCCTTCGGTGGACAACACACATACGCCGTTGCTTTTGGTCAGTTTTGGAACGTCAACACCCTCGACAAATGCATGGAACTTGTACCCGTTAATTGTATATCGCCTCCAAGTTCTGACTCGTGAAGACGGCTAAGTGACTAGAGGTCTTACCATGGGATCCTCCAGCGCTTCTGCCTATTGTGAAGGTAAAATACGTCAACAAACAATGCAATTAAATTTTCGCCCAAACACATACACAATTTGTAATGATCATTCAAATAGCATTTCAACACACTTGAGTACGTAGGCAGGAGGGAAACAGTGACTCATATTTGAACCAAACATCGTCAGATGTTGTCACCTCCGCGTGTTCTGCCATAATGAAAGCCTCGAATTTCCTGAAATGGTTAGCAGTTGTAGTTAATCACACATACTACCAATTATGAGGAGGGTACGCTGTACGTGAGTTACTTGCTCCTCGTACGGTCTGATGACAGTGCCACAGTTTCTCAGAACGTAGGAGTGTGCCTGCTTGTACTCGACATCGGTCAACCACCTCTCCTTACATTTTCCAGTGCTGCTTCCAACGTCAGTCTGAATGGGTTCCACCTTTATGTGGTGGCCTTCAGTTTCATGCACACCCACGTCCAGGTCTTTGGCTTTTGTGTCAACGTGCTCTTCGAAGTAGAAGGAGCAGAAGTTTGATGTCTCCTCTAACAAATACGCGTTGCATATTGAACCCTCAACACGTGCTTTGTTACCAATTTTTTTTTCAAATGGTTTAAGAACCTGCAAAATAAAATGGTGGTGGCTCATGTAAGACTTACTTGGTAATCAATACACGAAAAGTCATACTAAGGAGAGTTGAGGATGTCACCTTTCAAATGGGTTTATCCACCGGTACTGAACTGAACCGCCAACCCTTGCCTCATACGACAAGTGAAGTGGGAGATGCTCCATCGAGTTGAAGAATGACGGAGGAAATATTTTCTCCAACTTGCAAAGGATCTCGGGAATATTGTTCTCCAGCCGATTCATGGACTCGACTGACACCATAGTGGAACACAAATCACGGAAGAACTGACTGATCTCTGTCAATGCATTCCACGTGTTCATTGGCATCAATTGCTTCAAAGCTACTGGCATCAAGCGCGCCATAAACACGTGATAGTCGTGGCTTTTCATGCCATGCAAAATTAACTTCGACTGTTCCACACACCGGGATAAGTCGGATGCGTAACCATCCGGGAACTTCAAACCAGCCACCCAATCGCACAAAGCCTTCCTTTCATTTTTGTCCATAACAAACGACGACGACTTGGGTCGCCCAAGAAACAGTTCCTTGAAATCGGCTTTGCCTTTTGGTCCGAAGACTGTCTTGTTTGGTACATCCATTACGGTGTTAATAATCTGCTCAAAAAAATTCTTCTCGATATGCATAACATCAAGGTTGTGTCTGATAAGCAGAGTGTGCCAGTACGGAAGTTCCTAGAATATGCTTTGCTTCCACCAACCTTCCTTCTTGTATTTCAATTTTTTCAACTGTTGGTGGGTAGCGTGTACTATTGTAGGGTACTTCTGGACATCTGCCCATATCTCATCGCCTGATAACCATTTACACGCGATCCTACTTTCATTGGGTTGTTTTTTCAGGAAACTCTTACAGTTATGTCTAAATGGATGGTCGGAAGGTAGAAACTGTCTGTGACAGTCAAACCAAGACACTTTTCCGCTATTTTTAAGCTAAAACGATTTTTGGTCCTTCACTTGACAGTAAGGACAAGCACGGTAACCCGTTGTACTCCAACCAGACAACATCCCGTAAGCTGGGAAGTCGTCGATGGTCCACATTAATGCAGCCCTTAAATTGAAACTACTCTTCCTCGACACATCCTACGTGTAAACCCCATTATCCCACAAAATTTTTAACTCCTCAACAAGAGGTTGGAGATACACGTCCATATTGGCTTTCGGATTCCTAGGGCCAGGAACAATAAGTGACAGGAGCTTAAATTGTCTCTTATTGCATAAACACGGAGGTAGGTTGTACGGTGTCAAAATAATCGGCTAACATGAGTACGACTTGCCAAACTGCCCGTACGGTGAGAAACAATCTATGCACAAACCCAAACGTACGTTGCGCGACTCTTTCGAGAACTCGGGATGTTTGACATCAAATGTCTTCCAAGCTTCACCATCGCTAGGGTGTGTCATTGATGGTGGGATTTGTCGTGGAGCCCACCGCCAAATAAATAACCAACTAGCACCTAACGGTAGGTAGGGTAAGTCGGGTCGTGTCCACGGAGACGGTGTTGCAAGGGTTAGACTAGGTTGGCCTAAAACGAGACTAGATCACCAAACAAACACAAAGAAACAATAAATGGAAAACTATAATGGAGAAGAGGTAAGAACTAGACCAATGATGAACTAGACTATAACAATGCTAAACAATGCTAATAATCAAACTAACTAACAAACTAACTAAATGATGCTAACTAGGAAGATGAATCAAATATGAAGAAGAAGTGGGTTAGGTCGGGTTCATAAGTGTAGTAGGGTGACTTGGGTGGTCAAGGGTGTAGGTGACTCCTAATTGCTAGATTCGGTTCGGGCGGTCGCAACTTAAACCGATGTCGATGACTATTCTCAACATGTCCACACACAAAACAAACAATGAGTAGAAGAAGACTAGCATGAGAAGCATGGCCACTACAACTCAAACAAGCAATTCAACAAACACATGGTATGCCAAGTATGTGACTAACAACAAAGATTCACCCTTTACCCCTAATCAAACCCTAATCACCCATATCCTACCCTTAATCCCCCTACTAACCCACAAGAAAACTACTCACTCATAATCAAACAAACTACAACAATAAAAAGAGAAAACAACACCATAACCCTAACATTCATCATCAAGAATAATATGAACAATAACAATCAACACTAAGTAAAGATTCAAACTTGGATTGATAACAGGAACAAGAGTAAAGAAGGATTATACCAACAATAGGATGAAGAAAAGATGCAATCTTATATAAATAAGAAACCCCAAAATAATCCCAAGGTGGTCAAGCTTGGAGAAATCTTCAAGTATCTTATTAATACAAGAACTAATTAACTAAGATTAACTAGAATTAACTAAAGATTAAAGAGAGATTCTTGCTAATGTGAGGAACTAAATCTAGGGTTTATAACTTGTAGAGATGCTTAAGAGAGTCTAAACTAAGGTAGGTTTTATAAACAATACAAGAGGGAAGTATATATAGGGGTACAAGAATGAAGGAGGATGAAATAAAGAATTGCGGGCTACAGCTGATCGGTCCCGACCGGGACGGGATCATCCCGACCGGGACGGCCGGTGGTCCCGACCGGGACGGTTTGGTCCCGACCGGGACGGCCTGGCAGTGGCACCTCTAAAAGTGCACTTCATCCCCGACGGGATGAGGTGCATACCCGTCGGGGATGAGTCTTGTAGGCCTCCAATATGACCTTTTTGGTTCCTCCTTGCTTCGCATGAACTTCTCATCGATTCTCGGGACTCGGGATCGGGTCTCGGAGGCTCGGGATTGGGTCCCAAGGTATCGGGGTCGAATCCAAGGCATCGAGCGATCGTTCCTCCGCTTCGTTGGCTCCGAAAAGTGTATGTATGGAGTCGGAATCACTCCAACTCCTCATGAATGGTCTCGGGAACCTGAAACGAGCTAGAGGAAGCATAAGTAGCCCATGAATCGCTCCCAAGGAGCGATTCCACAAGGAAAATGGGACCAAAATACTACGAAATAGGCACTACAAACTACACTTATCAGTCATCATACCACTAACCCTTATTTTGGAGTTACTGTGGTGGTGCCAACTCATCTCGGCCGCAATTTTCTTTCTCGCATACAGTCTTTGCAGCCTCGGACCTACTGGGAAGTAAGTCAGAACCTTAGTTGGTACTCTCTTCCCCCTAGTATTTGCAGTTCGACTCTTGTACCTCTCGGATCCACATTTCCTACATGCGTCGAGGTCCAAATCTCCCTTCCAGAACAACATGCATCCGTTCAGACACGAGTCTATCTTTTCATGGGGGAGTTGGAGGCCCTTCAATACATTTTTAACCTCGTAGAAATTATTTGACATGACATTGTCCTTTTTCGGTAGAAGGTCACTCATCAGTTGGATCCAACCGTCTAAATGTCTCAAGGCCATGTTGCTCTCGCACTTCAAAGTCAGCATCCTTGAAGCGACTTTACTCATATCGCACCCGCCATACACTGGGAGCTCAACATTTTTTAGCATTTCGAAAAAGGAATGCACTTGTGGGTTGGGTTCGTGTTGCACTTCTTTGTCGCTTAAGTTGTCTGGGTTATGCTCCTCCTCTATGATGTCCTCAACCGTTGTACGCAGTGCGTCCTCCACAAAGTCCCGGTAAGGATTTTCGCGAACAGGTTCTTGCAGGCGACTATTTTCATTTTCACCATGATACGTCCACACGTAGTAGTTCTCAACAAAACCGTGCTTGTATAGATGTTGTTTGACATCTACTTCATGTTTTAAGGCACGGTTTTGACATTTTCTACATGGGCACCTAAGCTGATCGCTGGTGTAGTGGGGGGTTATTATCTAAGGAGAACTTGATGAACTCCTCGACACCGTCTCTAAATTCTATTTTCGTCCGCTTATTGTCGGCCAGTCTCTCATACATCCAAATCCGTTCTACTCTATTCATTCTATATGGATTAAACTATGAATGATTAAAGTATGTACACATGAACACAATGGCGTGGGGAAAGAAGTCAACAACATGGAATTTGACGTAGACGACAACAACAGGGGAAATGCGCATTGAAGAAAAGTTCGGGAATTTCACCATCAGTTTGAACTCTCACAACCATCAATTTAGAAACGATTCATCACCGGGGACCTTATCACTCCAACCTAAACCCATTCTTGTGTGTTCCATGTCACTGATAAATGTGAAATTGTGTAATGTCGATAAGAGGAAAATTCGGCAGCAATTCGCCTCAGTTCTCCAAAAGCACGATGTGAAATATATGAAAACTCCACATATGCAATCGAAGAACATTAAGGGAATTGTCATCAAATTTTCCTCTTACCAACACAACACAATTCCATGTTTACCACCTAAGCGACATGAAAAGCACAAGAACAGTCCCAAAACGGGGACTGCCCAAGAATTACTCCTAATGAGTAACTCTTGAACAGGCACTAGGTAGGTCCGAGTAAATTTTAAACAATCCTCATGCACAATACATAACGAAAACAAATAACAACAGGAATTTAAAAAACGAAAACGAATTAGTTTAGTAGTAGTAGTAGTAGAAATAGAAAAGTAGTAGTAGTAGTAGTAGAAAATTAGTAGTAGTAGAAATAGAAAAGTAGTAGTAGTAGTAGTAGTAGAAGAAAATTAGTAGTAGTAGAAAATTAGTAGTAGTAGTAGTTGTTTAGTAGTAGTAGTAGAAATAGAAAAGTAGTAGTAGTAGTGAAAAATTAGTAGTAGAAGAAAATTAGTAGTAGTAGTAGTAGTAGTAGTAGTAGTAGTAGAAAATTAGTAGTAGTAGTAGTTTAGTAGTAGTAGTAGAAATAGAAAAGTAGTAGTAGTAGTGGAAAATTAGTAGTAGTAGTGGTAGAAAATTAGTAGTAGTAAAAATAGAGAAGTGGTAGTAGTAGTGGAAAATTAGTAGTACTAGTAGTAGTAGAAGAAAATTAGTAGTAGTAGTAGTAGAAGATTAGTAGTACTAGTAGTAGTAGTAGTAGTAGTAGAAAATTAGTAGTAGTAGTAGTAGTAGTAGTAGTAGTAGTAGTAGTAGTAGTAGTAGTAGTAGTAGAAATAGAAAAGTAGTAGTAGTAGTAGTAGAAAATTAGTAGTTGCGAAGTAGAAGAAGAGGATTAGTAGTTGTGTAGTAGTATAGTAGAATAGTAGTAAATTAGTACAATATTAGATTAGTAGTAGTAAGATTTGTTGTAGTATATTATTAGTAGTAGTATTAGTCGTAGATGAATTAGTAGTATTATTAGTAGGTTATTAGTATTAGTAGTAGATTAGTAATACTAGTAGTAGTATTAGTAGTAGTAATGAAGTATTTTATTACCTCATACTACTACTAATACTACTACTACTATTAGTAATACTACTACTGTAACAACCCGGTTCTTCTAATGACATTAATTAACAAGGCGGAAAATAATTAAGTCGTAAAAAGTAGTAAAAATTAAAACCGTTAACTCCGAGTGAGTCTTTCATTACTACAAGAACCGATCGTCACTTACAATATCATAAAACGAATTACAACTTAAGTACGAGCTTGATATTGTTTAGGGTTACATGTGGACAGGTTAGCAGAAAACTCAAAATTAAGCAAGACTACTCCTCGCTAGCACACGTTTCCCCTGTAAGCCAAGTAATTTGACATCCTGCAAAATTTACAAAAATACAAAACTATCCCACTTAGTGGGAGTAACCTAACCGTCCTTCTAACATGGCCCCGAATAATCGATGTAGTACAACATTTAGGTTATCTAATTAACAGATAAGCAGGAATGTCACATTACAAATCGACATGTATACAATGTGAGATACACATGAAGTGATTTCAGTTAACATGCGAACCAATTTAAATATATAAGACATGTAGGTTATATAAAATAAAGTAATACCTACATCATATGAGTATCATGTGAATAATACAGTAAAGCATGGATCATAAATTCATAGAAGTGTCATGTGAAAATAGAGTAAGACATACATAATACAAATCGTATGAAACATAATATCAATCATAATCAATATTCAAGCAAGACATATAACAAAACATCACTTCCCATTATCAAGCATTTCTATCACATCATTAGTCATAAGAGTACAGAACAGTAACAAAGCATACTAGCACATGTGATTTAGAAAACTGTAGTCATTTACTTTTAAAAACAATGGTTTCCTTTCACATAATGCACGGGACGTGACTACTAATGTCTCATGAACGCTTAAGGCTTGCATCTCACCATAAGTGCGGATGGGAACATCAATCCCGCCAATCATATCGATACTAGAAGGTTTACATCGATACTCGGTTTAGTCGACTGACATACGGAGAAGAAGGACTGCAAGTGCATGGACTCAGAGGCCCCGCTAAACCGAACATGTCCCATACACTGCTAATTATGGTCGAAGTGATTTAGCATGCGAGGTTCATTTATAAAGCGACAATCAAGTAAATAAACAAAACTCGAAAATAAATAACATACAAGTTACACGGGCGGAAATACAACCCGGAATTCACAATACAACGATTATTATAACGATTAAAAGAAATAACAAACTTAAGTAAGAAGAGCGATAAATAAAATACACGACTCGACAAAGACCCGTGTATAATAAATGTACCCTAGATCGTGAATTAGTTAGACGGACGAACCTTAATTAATAACGCATTATATTGCATATTAATCAAAGGACGGAGGTTCGAGACCTACGCGTGATTTTAACCCGATCTCGAACCTCGATGTCTTGTCCCGACTTATCACCTCAAAAAATGGAGTCTAAATTAATTATGTGTCGGATACGACTAAAGAGTCGTCGACACAAAATTGATAGTGCAAGACCGTCGATCAAAATCGTTTTAAGTGTCGTGATGTGCATGAGTTTTAAGAAATAGGTTCGCGTGATGGTCTTTACACGCGTTGACTAAAAGTCGTAAAAAAAGATGAGCCTCAAAATATGGAAATATGTCGCGAAAGTCGCCTATTAATGTAAGAATCGAAGAGGATAAAAAGGCGAGAAAACAAGAAAGAGGGCTCGGCCGAACAGGCCTCCCCGTGAGTCGCCTGACCGCCGCGCGACTCGCATGGGGGTCTGGCCGCGTGTCTTTTATTTGTCGAAAAATCGTCCGTTTTTATAATCACGTGCCGATGTGGGTTAATTTACTCGATTTATGTTTTCGCTAGATTAGGAATTTTGAATTAGTGACAAAATTGCATCCCTCTACGTCACGACATCGAAACTAATCCTTCCGGATGATGTGATGTCGGTTTTCGTGTCAACGGATTTCGTACTAATTGAAATGGGATCAAATGCGTTCAACTATGACCGATTGCGATCACGTCACGCCCTTGAGTACATTGGGGCGGGGCTCCTCGAAAGGGCTCCACCTCCATCGTTGCTCGTAAAGGGATTAGACGGACCTTAGGCGATCATCATAGTTAAACGTATTCAAAACCGAATTTTAGTATTAGTATATATATACACGGTATGATAGTGTTAGTAACGAAAAGATAAAGTTAGTATACGAGAAATAAAAATGTTAGTATTATGTTAAAGTTAGTGTTATGATACTAGTATAGTTATAATATAAATAATGCAAAAATGTAAATAGAAACAAAGTAGTAAGGATCGAAATGGGGTTTAGGACACCCTCAACATACATGCTTGGTATAGGCCTCGGAAATAGACTCGTAAATAGCGACGAAACGCCGGAGTATCGAGGATGTACGTGAGTTATGGTGTGTATATGTGTGTGTGTGTGCCGTCGGTTTTTCGAGGGACGAGGGGCTCGGTTTTTTGTATGGTTTTGCTTGGGGTTGTAGTGTAGGATGTTTAGGTAGATTAGGGTAGAAAATGTAGGGTGAATGAGGATTGCAAAAGCTCTTCTTAAGCTCTTGAAAACTGAAAAATGCAAAGGGTTAGGGGGTGTATTTATAGACTTGATCAAGTGAATCAAGTGAGTTGAGTCATTTTAGGAAGGAGTTGACTCTTGATTTGATTTGCTTTTTTGAATTCTGATTTTGTGCGCCAGTTTTCTAGAATGAACTTGGCTGATTTCGTGAGACGGTTTCGTCTTTGACCGGGTTTTGACCCGGTCGCCAAAAGACGGGATTTATTTTTGGTGTCGGTTTTAGCCCAAATTAGTCTTATTTTGCTCGGAACGACCCACTGGGCCTGGATTTGAGGTCTGTTTTGTGAGATTATTACTCCGCTAAAAGTCCATGTCGGATATTATTGATTCCGAGCCCAAATCCGAGTATACCAAGTCACGTTTGCGTCCGATCACCATCGGGTGTTTGTCAGAGACTACCATAGACACCTGGCAGTCAAAATGCGGGTGTCTACAGGGTGAAAAGACAGACATGCCCTTCATTTAATAGGGGCTGCGTTTTGTTTGTAGGGGATGTCGTTCCATTTGGAGAGCTACATTTGACAAGAGACTATAAAAAGAGGACAAGAAACCCTGAAAAGAGGGGAGGCCGCGGAGTAAATGTAGAATAGGAAGCAGTAGTTTAGTTTCATATATTTCCCTTATCCTTTTTTTAATTAGTCTTAATCAAGTCTATTTAGGTGTATTAAGTATTAATTAGTTTGGGTAAATCTCCGATACTATTTTCTCCGTCATTTAACAATTATCCATCTCAAGTTTGGTACAATTTCTCTTCCTTTTTCTTTATTGTTCTTCTTCTATATTTATGAGTTTTAAATTCTTTTATGCTTAATTAGTTTAAAGTTAGCATCTTTATTAGTTATTATTGTTTATTATTATGTTTAGAGTAATGGGTAGTTTAATTAGTTTACTTTTAATCATGTTTGAGTAGTTAATTTCTATGGTCGGGGAAGGCTTGGTTTGTCTCCATGTTGGGTTTTGTTGGGGTTTTTTATTTTTTCGATTAATTGTTGGTGTTCTCTATTGATTGCGATTTTTGTATGATTTACTTGTCTTGGCCGCGATAGGTGGATCGTATTTTTGAGCTTTCTTTGGGGTGGGTCGACCTAGTAGTAAGTGCGAGAGCCCGTTATTAAGACCGTCTCGGGTAGATAGAGACTCGAGAGAGACCCTTTATCTCTCCAATTACCGACTGTAATCGACTTGTTTGTGAACTACGACAACTCCCTTGAGACTACCTCATTGACCTTGACCCTAGTCCATTTTATTGTATTTATTTTATTTGTTTGTTCGATTTGTGTAGCTCGCTAGTTTAGAACCCTCTTTAAGCCAAAATCTTTTCTTTTCTCGACTAGTTTCTTAGCTGGACCGAGACCTTTATTTTACCTAGACCGTCCCCGTGGATTCGACCCGACTTACCCTCGACTACCCATGTTTAGGATTAGTTGGTTTTTACTTTGATCGACCGGGACTCGCGAGAGATCCTCGTCCGTCACTTCTTCAGTTTATTTAGAGGTTTCATTTAATTTTAAGTGTTTTTTGCGCGCTAGCAACGCATTAAGTTGGCCTTTATTTGTACGAGTATATTTTGGGCTGCTTGTGAACCCTTGATGACATAAAACATTTGAGGGCGTTAGTCTCCGCTTGAGTAATCGTCTTCGGGATGCTTATGACCCCTAGGACAAGATAAAATGTTTTAAACCTATTCGAGGGCATTAGTCTCCTCCCGAATTAAAATTGCTGTGGAGGTATAAGACTCCTTCGAGGGCGTTAGTCTCCTCTCGAATAAAAATTGCTATGGAGGTATAAGACTCCTTCGAGGGTGTTAGTCTCCTCTCGAATAAAAATTGCTGTGGAGGTATAAGACTCCTTCGAGGGCGTTAGTCTCCTCTCGAATAAAAATTGCTGTGCCTCGGGGATATCTCTGACCCTTGGGCAAAATTGCTGTGCCTCCGGAATAACTCTGACCCTCGGGCAAAAATGTTGTTGCTGTACGTCCGGGATAACTCTGACCCTTGGGCAAAAATGCTGTTGCTGTGGCTCCGGGATAACTCTGACGCTCGGGCAAAAATGTTGTTTGTCTATTCGTTTTAGTTGAAAAGCTGGCTTCGTGAGTTTGTCTTAATTTGTTTGGCAGGCTTGTCTTATTTTGTTCGGGTTTGTTCTTGCTTTTATTTCGATTTGTTTGTGCACTTGAGATTCGTTTAGAGTCTATTTAGATTAGTTTGGTTTAGATTTGCTTTGTTACGCGTCCGGGTGTGGCGTTTAGGCTAAGCGTGTCTCCTATGTTTGTTTTATTGTCGAGAAGGTATTATCGATGTTGATTAATAGTTGTCCCGTTATTGCTATTTCGTTTCATCTGCAAGCTTTATATTTATTGACTCTGAGTTGCGTTGTTTTGCTTAAGTATTTATTGGTGTTTTTGATTCAATCCCTTGCGGGTGGTTACGTTAAGTTAAGTTTATCCCTCTCGAGTGGCTGCGTTTGACTAACCCCGGTCTACGAATTTCTTCGGGAACATTTCTGACCATCCCTGGCCCATTGATGAGTGATCGTTTGGGGTTTAGTGACTTTCTGCCTCTAAGTCACCAGACTTGATATGTAAGCTCTTACTGAATGCATAATGGTGTCTGCATTAGCTATCGGGCATGCATTTGCTTAGTGAGTTCTTACGGGAATGTGCTAAAATAATAATCCCCTGGGATGTAAGTTGAGTGCTTAAGGATTTGCTAAGATAACTGGTTGCTTCGGGTGCTTTGGGGTTGCGGATTTGTCCCCTTTTTTTTTGTTTTATCATGCGGTCAAGCGCAAGCATCCTTATTAACTAAGGCTCTTGTGTTCGTTCATTGCTGATTGTCAATTTCGACTAGAGGAGGTTGTAAGGCCTGCCTTATGGGGCTTGAATTTTCTCCTAACTACCTTGATTGGCTCCTGGGACGGTGTGGGCTCGTTCGGTTAGGTTTCCGGCAGTGTTTGAATGGAGATTGGTTCGGGCTAGGGGAACTATTTGTCAGAGGATGCACTGGCGATTTACCTGCGCCTTGCAGATGTGAGTTTCTTTCTTATGGTTTGCTTTACTCAGTAGCCCCCTAGGTTTAGGATTATTGGAGTATCGGTTTTGGTTTTATCGCTTGTTTTGTCTTACGGTTTAGTATTCGCTTTCCTTTGGAACGATTCGCTTTTCTTCTAGCCGGTTGACTTGGCTAACGCTGTTCAGCCCCCAGTCTTCCCCTTGGCACTACTCAGGGTTGACGTGGTTGGGGTAGCCTCTATTGAGCCCCTCCCCCTTTGTTCTGCTGAGAGGACGGATGCCGGGATTGAGTGGCGAGACCGGGTGTACGGGGTAAGTTTTTTGTGACTAAGGTAGCTTTCTAGACTGTTTGTGTATTCTCCTAATGCTTAAGTGTATTTGCAGGATGCTCCGGACATGGTGGGTCAGTTGGAGACTCGGGTGACCGAGCTCGAGGCGAGAGAGGTTGAGGCATAGCGGTTCCTGCAATCTCGAGCTGACGAGATCGCCTTCTTGAAGGAGCAGCTGGTCCGGTCCTGGGGTGAGACCTCAGCTCAGGGTGAGGCTAGGCATCAGGTCGAAAGGGAGGCTGAGGTCGATGCTGAGGCTACGGGTGCTATGGAGGAGGCTGGAGGGACTCCCGAGACGGTTACCCTAGATATGCTGTCGGGGATGGACGGTAGTGAGTCTCCCCTTATAGACTTGGAGGACTTAGGGTTAAGATGATCAGCTTGGTGAGATCGTGATTGCCGTCGGCGCGGCTTCTAGGGGTCCTTCTTAGCCTCAATTTGTATAAGGGTTCGTATATTTTGTATATCTGTTTTAGATTCTTAGTATTTGAATTGGTTGGATTAATCTTGCGTTTTCGTTTGACAAATTGTTTACCTAGATTGACAAGTAATCACTTTTCTGTTTGTTCAATTTGCGATTTGACTTGGTTTAGGGTGCGTTAGCGTTGCGTGGGAAGATGAAAACAACTTTTTTCGGATGTTTTGAAATGCGTTAGCTAGAGTCGGGAATCGGATCAGGTAGTACGTGGGTTAAAACATTTTTGACTCGAGATGTAAAATATCAATGTGGTTTGGTTACATGTATCCAGAGATGAGCGCGATTGCTTGGCATTTAGGATGGAACCGAAGTTTAAAATTCGAGCAACTTTTGAAAAAAAAAAGAAAAAAAAAAGTTAGATCACTTTTATATATTTATAAAATTGCCTTTTAACAGACGTGACTTGACGATGACCGCTAATACGCTACGACACGCCTAGGTGGGGTAGCTTATTCCCCAAAAAAGAATAAAAAAAACGTCTAAGTTCCGTGCGTCTGACGAGTGAACTCGCATTCCTGTAGCTCATGCGCGGGTATTTCGGTTTTCCGGACGGGTTCCAGCGTCTACGCGAGGTCGTTCCCGATGTCTGGGGTTGAGGATGATAGTTATGGGGATAGTGGACATTTGATTTTCTATCCTTGGGTTGCTCGGGATGTCGCTTGCGTGGCTACCGGCGCCTGGGCTGAGGTAAGCGGCCTCCGGACGGGTGCGTGGGCCGTTGCGGTCGGGTCTCCGGGTTATGGAAATTTTCGTCGTTTCCTAATTCTTGTGGGTTTAGGGCTATATACGAGGGTTATGGGTGCATGTTCTAGCCATAGCAGGAGTGGGGTATAGAACCATATTTCGGATCATGTCGGGTTTCAGGAATGCTCTGACCGAGTGGGCGGGTTTGTTTATGAAATGTGACCCCGGTGTTAGTTCAAATGACGGCTTATCAGTGGTTGCATACTGCTTGTGACGGATATCATGCAGGCCGAAAGATGGTGTCGGCGCGGGGCAAGAGTTCCGGAGAGGAAGATTGGTTTTCCTACTTGGCTAAAGGAGATGTTGTTATCAGGTAGTCCATCCCGTGGTGGAGTGTTAGTCGGCGGGTGGGGTTTCCATTTTCGTCTTCGACCTGGGTTTTGTTATTACTATCGATGAGGGATCAAGTTTACATTTACCCGGGCATGCTGTCAAATCAGATGGTTGTCCGACCTCCTATCCCAGATGATGCTAGGGTCATTTCTAGTTTTGATCCATGGACCGAGAACTTTCTTAGGGTGTTCAGGGTGTCTTGGGAGCAAAAGTTTCTGGAACCCGTTGTTCGACCGACTGTCAATACTTCTGTCAGGAAGAGAATTTATGGATATCCGTCAGGACAGACCGACCCAAAAGTCAGAAAGACAGCACCGTTGAGAGGCGAAAAGGAGACTCGAGAGACTAAGTGCCTAACCAAAGACAGTGGGACCGATCCTAGCCTAGTCATTTTATCCGAACGGGCCAAGACTGACAAGACCCATATTAAAGCTGCGAAAGAGCAAAGGAACTGGGATTTGCTGGACTCACATTTGGATAGGGTGTTACAGGCTGGCTTTTGGAAAATCGCGGAGGAAGAACGCAAGCAATTGTGCCCGGGCGATAAGGGTGAGGAAAAGTTGGACCGGTAGAGCCTAGCCATTTATATTATGTATTACTTGTTGATAATATGTGACGTATTAGTACTAGATTTTTTCTTTGGAGTTTAGACACGTTGATTTTCCGGGATGTCCGGACTTCAGATTTTTTATTATGTAGATGCCTCGACAAAGACTCGATTTAACCGAATTTTGTTGTTAATGAGAAGCACATTTTTATTATTTTTTATTTTCTTTTTTTTTGGGGTGGCTCGCAACTCGATTCTTCATTTTACCCGGAGCGCCCTTTCGGGTTTTCACTATGTCCTCGGCTCACCCTTTTTTGTTTTTCTGCTTTTTTGTTTTCTTTTGCTCTTTTTCCTTTTTTTGACGGCTCGTAACTCGATTTTTCTTTTTCCCCGGGGCGCCCTTTCGGGTTTTCACCCCGTCCTCGGCTCGTCATTTTTTTTCTTTGACTTTGGCTCGCAGCTCGTTTCTTCATTTTGCCCGGGGCGCCCTTTCGGGTTTTCACCCCGTCCTTGGCTCGTCATTTGTGCTTCGTCACTTTAAACACTCGGGGGGGTTGGGACGTGAAAAAGAGTCCCGGTTTATGCATGGATCGATTAATCGATTTTTGTTGTTTTTTTGGTTGTTTGGTTGTACCCGGGGAACGGGTTGCCCACGTATCCGCTTTTAGACGGAATCAAGCCATGTTCTTAGTTCTTTTGAAAAGTGTGAGTGATTTTGCTTTAGACTCATTTATGCCATTTATCGATGCGAACTGATTTTTTGTTTTGTTGCTGTTGTTGTTTTTTGTTTCCCTCTAAGTCGGAGGTCGGGACATGGTTTCTGAGGTGTTTATGGGTAGTATCGTTTGAGTTGATCCATATTGGTCGGGGTCGAGAACTCTTGACCATCCAGGTCGGTAAGGATCACGGCGCCCCACGAGAGTATTTTCTTAACGAGATAGGGGCCCGCCTAGTTTGGTTTGAATTTCCCTCTAGGGTCGACGGGAAGGGGTGCTCTAATGGATTTGATCAATAAATTTCCCTCGTGTATGATTCGGGACTTCACTCACTTGTCAAATGCTCGTTGGATCCGCTGTTGGTAGGCTTGCACGTTGGATAGGGCATGTATCCTACGTTCATCTAGGAGTACTAGCTCGTCGTATTGTTTTTGGTTCCACTCTTCCTCAGGGATACCACTTTCGGCTAATATTCTTAGTGATGGTATTTCTAGTTCTATTGGTTGGACGGTTTCGGAACCGTAGGTTAGGTAATATGGCGTAGCTCTGGTAGGTGTTCTATAGGATGTTCGGTATCCCCATAGGGCGAAGGGGATTTTGTTTGGCCAATCTCTGTGGTTGTCTTTCATTTTCTCAAGGATGGTGGTGATGGTTTGGTTGGCTGCTTCTACGGCCCCGTTGGTTTGCGGTCTGTAGGGTGAAGATTTGGCCCTTTGGATTTCATATTTGTCTAGGAATTTTTGGGTATCGGCCATGAAGTGAGCCCCCTGGTTGCTAATGATTTCATGAGGTATACCGTAACGGCAGATGATGTTGTTTTGCAAGAATTTGACTACTTGTTTTGAGGTTAGTAGGGTGTAGGAGGCGGTTTCTACCCATTTGGTGAAGTAATCTATGGCTATTAAAATAAAGGAATGTCCGCCAGTTCCAGATGGGTGTACTTTCCCTATGATGCCTATTCCTCTAAGTAGAGAAGAGCCATGGTGTGGCTATAAGAAGGTGAGTGTCGGATGTTGGCAATTTTTTGGCAATTATGGCAATGTCGAACGTGATGTCGACAGTCTGTCTCTAAGGTAATCTAGTAAAAACCCAGTTTAATTATTTTCGGACTAGTAGGTGTGCACTCATGTGGGGTCCTCACTCTTTCATCGTGTACCTCTTCCATGACTCTATCAGATTGGGGTTTTCTTTGTGTGTTTAAGGAGGACTCCTTGTGGGGTTCGTTTGTACAGTAGGCCTTGATTCGGGACGTAATGGGTGGCTTTTATTCGTAGGGCCCCTTTGTTTTTTTGGCATTAGTGTCAAGTGGATATGACCCGCGGGTTCTAAGGTCTGGGATTGCTTTGGACCAAGGTTCTTCGGTGGCGTTGTCGGTTTCGAGGTTGTGGATATAGGCTGATTGTTCCCTTCTTTGTACGCAGATGGGCATGGAGAAGAGGTGATCGGGCATGTTTATTAGTAAGGCTAATTTCGATAACGTGTCAGCGAGTTGGTTCTTTTCGCGGGGTATGTGTATGAGGTTGATTTCGGTTAATTCCTTAGGCATTGCTTCTACTTTAGTTTGGTATAGGGTTAGGCTTTCGCTAGGAACCATCAATTAATCGTGGCGTGGTTGACTTACTAAGGATGAGCCTTCGTGGTCTCTAAGGCCTTTTTGTTTTTTCTTTTTTTTTACACACAGAGACATGGCTGTTTTTGGGCTTATTAGACAGGCTTTGTGTTGTCGGTAAGTTGGTCGGGTGGCGTTTTGTTTGCTTCTGAGTTTATTGTTATTCGGTCAGTGGCGATTTGAGTCTAAGGTTGTTATTCCCGATTTCCTTCTTAGGGTGAAGTCGAGTGGGATACTTGCGGTAGCCCTTGCATTTTAGTCAGTTGTTATCGATAATCGGCATAAAGTCGAGTTTTTAAGCATTTTAAAGTGGATTGTTGAAAGAAAGCTAAGCGATTGTCGAGGCATGTTTTTAAAATAAAAGGAGATCGTTTTATTGATAATTATAGTAGATGGGCTAGGCGCCCATGATTTGTTTCGGGGGGAGATGGAGGACATGTCCTCTCGCACCTCCCTGGACTCGATGACGAACAGGAAGATGAAATATTTGTTATTTTATTAGCCTAGGCCCTAAGATGAACTAGACTCTGACTCGGGTGCGGACTTGCTGGCCTCAGTAGGCGTCTTAGTACCCTCGTACTCGGGATACGCCCCGAATTTTTCTTCCCGGATGAGGTGGCGAACTTGTTGCCTAAATTCACGACATTCGCTAGTGTCATGTCCTCGGCCTTGGTGGTACCGGCCCCACTTGTCACCATTCCAGTGCGACGGCCTCTTACCGGCGGGTGGATCAGGTGGCAGACTTAATGGATAGAGCAATCCGTCCGATATTAACATGGTTAGGGCCTGATCGTGGGATAACCTGAGGTGCTCTTGTAGCTTAAGACCCCTTTCTTCGGAGCTATTTGTTAAGAAGCGATTGGGCCATTTTGTTAGTAGTGCGGTTTTAACTACCCTCGTTTTTATTAACCCCTCAACTTTATCTTTTAGCAACGTACAGGATTCCGTATCGTGGCCGTTGCCCCTGTGGTAGTGGCAGTATTTCGCCTTGGACCAGTGGCGGGATCTATGCTTAAGTGGAGGATCGGCCATGGGTCCTATGGGTCGTAGAAGGCGAAGGGAGGTTAATATTCGGAGTGTATCCGCGTAACTGACCCCAATTTGGGTGAACTTCTTTCTGGGCTCGATAGTCTCAGGTGAGCCAATGCCCTCCCCCTTGAGCGATCCGTTACTTGTGGAAGCGGGAGGTTTGGGAAGTTCCTCGAGTCTTTCCTCGATATTGGCGATCCTAGTCTCAATTATCAGAAGTACAAGGTGTATTTACGAAACTAGGCGGGTTAGACCCTCGATAGTTGTTATGAGGTCGAGGGGTGTGGGTTCCGGATCGGTGTCTGGTTCGTCCTCAATGTTTAAGACCTCTTCTCCTAGGGGGACAAGGTGAGAGCAGTTGATAGTATCATCGAAAACGGCGTGGACACTAAAGGGGTTCGTGGTATTATTGGGTTTCTCACACTATTACAAATAAGATTAAAGAGGATGGTTGGATAAGGAACCGTCCTTTAGGTCGACGTCCTATTAAATCAATTAGCGCGGTTTCAAGAAGGTCAAACCGTCCTATTTAATTGATAACAAAGGACGGTTCAGTAGAATAACTGTTCTATTTGTAAACAAAGTAATAGGACGGTTCTGCCTTCAATCGTCCTATTTGTAAACAATTTAATAGGACGGTTCCGCAATTAAATAGGATGGTTTGACCTTCTTGGAACCGCGCTATTTGATTTAATAGGACGTCGACCTAAAGGACGGTTCCTTATCCAACCATCCTCTTTAATCTTATTTGTAGTAGTGTCTGGTAGGGGAAGAGGGATTGTCCTGTTTTCTATCATGTGTTGTATAGTATGTCTGAGTTGAAAACAGGATTTTGTGTCGTGGTCGTTGCCACGATGGTATGGGCAGTATTTATTCGCATCCCACGATTTTGCCCTCTTGTCCGCCGGTGGGTCTGCAGTGGGACCTATCAGTTCGGGCTTTCCTTGCTCGGTTAGTCTTTTTAAGGCTTCGGTGTATGTGATGCCTAGTTTGGAGAATGTTCTAGGGGTGAAGTTTGTTCTTCCCCGGGTAGTAGGTTCAACGAGGTGTACTTCCTCGGTTTTGTTACTTCCATAAGATCGAGTTCCGGAGGAAGTGGTTGGCCCCTGGTAACCCTTCCCCATTATCTTGGAGAATACTCCCTTTTTCATGTCATCCTCCAGGCGTATTCCTAAGGTGGATAGCTCCTTAAAGGTGTGGATGTTTTGGTACCTAAGATGGGAGGCGTAGGTTGGCCTAAGGTTATTGACGAATTTTTCTACCAAAGTGGCTTCGTCCGGGCGGTTTGTTAGCCGGGTACTGACCCTTCTCCACCTGGTCAGGAACTCTGAGAAGCCTTCCTTCTCATTCTGGGAAAGGACCTCGAGGCTTCTAATGGTGACTTGTGTTTCGGCGTTATCCGCATATTGTTTTGCGAATTCTACAGAGATGTCGTCCCAGGTGGACACCTTCTTGGGGTCAAGTGAATAAAACCACGATCGTGGTGTGTCTCCTAGGGATGAGGGGAATATCCTAGTGAAGAGGCTAGGCATGACCCCTTTAATGGCCATGTAATCCTTAAAGGCCCGGATGTGATTGAGGGGGTACTCAGTTCCTCTAAACTTGGGTATATCGGCTAGGGAGAAGTTCTCAGGTAATTGGTCGTTTACCATTTCGATCTTCCTATGATTTTCGAGGTGGACGTTGTTCCCCTGGTTTAGGTGAATTTGGTTTTCGAGGAAGTCTATGCGCTTCATAGCGGATTGGAGGGTGTTACCCTGATGCGGGGTAACGGGATCGCTCGGGATGAGACCAGTCGGTGCCCCACCTAGCGGGGTGGAATTTAAAAGGGCTTCATTGAGGATTCGGGTGTAGTGTTCATCTGAGGCTTTGTCTTCTAGGTGACCTAAGAGGGAATCTATGCTGTTTACGGACGCGTTTACCGTAATGACCGTGGCCTGTAAGTCCCGGATCAGGTCGACTAGGGCTCCTATGGTGTTGTCTGCGGATTGCCCGGCGTTGTCCCCACTGTGGTTGCTTGCGTCTACGCTTGAATCCCCCGTCATGACTGTGAAAAGGCAATGCTAATGAGAAAAGAATTCCTGGATGCTCTATGAACTCGGGAAATGCCCGCGGCTGAAACGAGACCCTTGACTTGCACACATGTGTGGTCATTGGCTTAGGGATTGAGGTGTTTTAGGCTCTTAGTGCTTTCGGCGAATTGCCTACGGAGTTTCCTGCTTCTGTATCGAGACGATCTGACATGAACCTCGGTGGTGAGGTTTAAAGAGGACTTCTCGAAACGAGATGACCCAAAAACCTAAGACCTTGAGTAGAGATGATCCTAATAGCTAACATAGACAGTTAAACACACGGTTGCACGACATAAGAGGTTGATCACGATCCCGGCTCAGGATCAAAAGGATTTAGATGCATGTTCTCTTTGAAAATGACCAGTTTTGTAAAATTTTGAAAAGGATGTTTGTAGAAATAGTGTAACGATGGTGTGACGACATTGTTCGTGGAGTGTAAGTGCATTGTTATGTGGGTGCATCGGAAATGATGACGAAATGTAAGTATTTTTGAAAGGAGCGCATTTCCTCTAAGGGAAACGTTTTTTTAGAAAATAATCACGCGACGCTTCTATCAGAACTACTATTAATTAGTTGGTTCGATACTTGCGGGGTGCGTGGCGCTCGTGATGGAGCGTGAAGTCCGATGACAGACTCCCTAAAGGTGTGACTAAATCCTTAGCGAGGGATTTAGGCGGTGAATAGCGTTTCTTATAAATTTTTGCTTTTTGAAAAAGAACTTTTAAAATTGGTGACCCACGTTTGTCGGTTGTACTAACTAGCATTAGACGGTGGGGGTGTGCATTGTAAAAAAAGTGTTTTGAGGGTGTAACCGTTTTGGGTTCCTTGACTTCATTAATTGAAGCTTCGGTCGTGCCAACGGTACGTGCGTAATGTGACCGCGTGGTGGCCTTAACCCCATTAATTGGGAGTTTCGGTTGCATTAACGGTAATTATTGTTGCTAATAGGTTTTAGTTTGGCCAAGGTGATGGCGCTAAGAACTTTTTTTTTGAAGTTAGTAAGTGTGAATTTTGCCATGGTAACGGCGTAAAAAACGTTTTCCTTTTTTAGAAACCGTGATTTGGTCGGAGTATTGATGTTTGAATGGTCGTTTTGAAAAGATAAGGTATTTTTGAAAAATAGAATTGGGTGCGGTTGAATATGTTGGCGTGGTTGAATCCAGATTTTAGTGTTTTATTTGGGTTGTATTGTTCAAACACGCTACACATAACTAAGAATGCGTACACTCATGCAGGATGCAGACTCGGGTAGGTTAGGGTAGGCTACCGCCCACGAATAGTCTCTACTTAGGCGATGACAACGATCTGGGGAGATGGGTGTCATACCGTCCGTTTGGATTATCCGCTTATTAATCTCGCGGGTTACACGTTGGGCGGCCAGAGCGCCAATCCAGGATCTCCCCACGTATCCCTAAAGATCTTACCGCGAAGAGGTCGATTGGTTCTGATATCGGTTAGGGTGGGCTTTTTAGGGCCAAAACCTGTAGTGACCACAACTAGGAACTAAGAAGTGAGCTTCATCGACCTCGTTCAAGTTACACCACTGCTGGAAACTTGTTTCCAAGTCCCCAGCGGAGTCGCCAAACTGTGGACGTTCGTCCGCACCGCTCGGCGCCCCACGCGGGACCGACCCGGTTTTCGACGTGTGGCGGCGGCCACCCACGTGGCCCCCTCCCTGCCGGGGGCCGGTCCGATCTCGCATACGGGGCGAAGTGTCGGACCTGATTTGGATGACGATCCGGACATGTACTAGACGGGTGCGGGCACCCGTGTTTCCGTTTGGGAATCGATCGAGTCGTGGTTGTAAATGTTTAAAGGCCGATTCATTTGGTAAGGTGACCTTTTTAGTGAACTAAATTCGTTGCCGATTTGTGGAGTCGCCACCGAGTCAATTATGTGGACTCGGAAACCGTTCAAGTCAACTTTGAACCCTTGCCGGCTTAAAGTTGAGTGTCACGGGACCTAAAGATAAAGACTTGTACCCTTAAGCACTCCATGCCTTGAATGACTCTCATTGCCTATGGTTTCGAACTTCCGGAAACCGTCGATTCTGAGTAAGGAGTGAGGATACGTATTGGGAAGCCAACACCCTATAGATGTCAACACCCAATCCCGCCCGCACTATAGCGGCCTCTACTAATCAATCAGTGGGCTGATTTCCTAGTTCTTTTGTTGTGGTGGAAGTACTGTAACATCCGTTGTCTTAACCCTATGGTTAGCTACGTCGGTTATTTAAGGACAAGTAAGTTTAAGCAGTAGTGTTTACATTCTTTGCATGCGATTTCATGTGACAAGCATGCCATGAAAAGATGCACGTAGGAGAGTAGAGAGTACTAATATTATAGGTATTAGCAAATCAGTTTTAACGTGATAATACGGATATTAGTCATTCTCGTGGTGTACCTTACCTGGTATTCTGCTTAAGATGCGTCGATTTGGTATTAATAGAGATGCGTTAAACCCAATAAGGTGAGCACCCGGACCAATGCGGAACCCAACCATCGCTTTGTTCAGTTTTAATTGTTTTACGTTTTGAGTTCCGTGTTAGGTGATTTAGCATGCGATTATAAGGTCATAAAAGCAATAAATCATACGAAAAACTGTAAATGCGAATGTAAGTAAATTACATTGTGAGGAGTTGCACCCTCGAAGTATACACTAAATGGGACTCGATGCATGGATAGTCTTGAAAGCGGATCTCGGAATTACTCAGGTCTATTTAGTGTGTTTTAATATTTGTTGTTGAAGTTGGGACGTTACGTATTTTAGTAGACGTTCGTGGGCCTAATGCCCACGTCTAGTGTTGTCGTAGTGCAAAATAATAAAAAAGTACAAATATGGAAAGTTTTGTTTAGATGACAACCTAGTGACGACTTGATCAACAGGCGGATCCTCCTAGCTACTCCGGCAGAACCCCGTTACCGTTTGACCTTTCCGCAGCTACTCCGGCAGAGCTTCGTTACTAAGGACTAGTTCTGCGGCTAATCCGACAGAACCTGGGTTCTAGTTTTGAGCTAGTCGATCACAGGCACCTCGGTATCGAGTGGAGTGTTTGAAGGTGAGGAGTAGCGTCGATGTCGCTTTTTATCGGAACTACGATCGAGTGGATCATTTGCCTTGGGTGTCGGAGTGCGAGCCCTTAGCGAGAGTTTTTGAGGGGGAAGAGAGAGTTGAATTGTGTCGAATGAATGAGGCGGAGGGGGGTATTTATAGGTGTTTTCGGCCCTCGTCGCCCACATGGGCGTGTGACTTGGGGCGCACCAGGACTCAGGCGCCTGGGTCCGAGCGTGGGGAGACCCAGGCGCGTCAGGAGGGGCGGTTGAAGTTTTGAAGATACGATTTTGATACTTTCCAAAACCGAGAGGAGGGTGTGTGATATCTTGCTTGGTCGCGAAGGCTTCCCCACGGCTTGACCTAGCGCCGTGGGTTTCGTGGGCCTCGGGTGTTCATCCCGAGGCTCGCTTGACTCGGGGTTGACTCGGTTCGAGTTTCGGGGCCGACTCGGGGTCCCGGTGTCGGAATTGCCTCTAATTAGTGTCTATACGACCGTAACGACACGACTTAGGCTGTCATCATGTTAGTTTTAATTTTTCCGAGTAATTATTTGGTCCGTTCTATAAGAAAACTATCTAAAACACCGCAGACTCGTGTCGCGTTGTAGTCCTATCGTCACCGGGTGTTTGCTGGGCACCTCTGCAGCCACCAGGTCAAAATTTGAGTGTCTACAGTGCCTAGAGGTGGTGACCATCCTCTTCTTTTAAACTTAGAGCCGCATCAATGGACGGTTTCTAGATTGAGAGGTCCTCAACCGGGTACGAGCCACGATTTTCGAGCAAAACCTGAGGTTTGATCTAAACTCCCCACCCATAGAAGCCGCCATGAATTACTCCTCTCCCTCTATGAATCAAGAATATGCCATGACGTTTCCCTACTACTATCAAGCTTCATGGGGTAATCAAGATACCCGTGGGTATGAGCTTCAAGGACATGGAAACGGCTACCAACTAGTGAATGCTTATCAATCATATGATCATGGTGACTATTACTCAAGCTTTCATTGTGAACCCACCATGTTTCATCATGTTTCTTCACATGGAAGCCACTTTCCCCAAAACCTACCATATTACCCTTCACCTCAACCACAATATGAGCCCCAAAACCCACAATACTACCAATCATCTCAACCGCACTACCAACAATATGATCCCCCACCCCTTGGGCATCATCAAGATTTTCAAGGAGCATTACAAGACCCCGATGACCACCAAATGCCCAACTTGGAGTTATATCAATCGATTCTTCAAATGCAAAAGAGCCAACAAAAAATGGCCATTCAATTGCAAAAGGACAATGAAATCTTGGCCCAAATCTGAAGGGAAAGAGAGGCATGTAAAGCTAGATTGAATGCTATAGCGGCTCAAACCTTAATGTTTTTAACTCGAACTTTACAACTTGATGAAGGATGTTCATTTGGGGAAGGGGAACAACCCAATGATGAAGCCGCTAATGAATTCCCTTTGAGAAGCGAGACTTGCTATGAAAAACCTCAATTGTCTACCCAAGATGAGACGAATGAGGAAATGACCCTTGATGAAGGCATTGCTGGTGAATAATTGGAAGAGGTTAGTGAGCTGAATGAGGTGGTGGAAGTTGTGAAGTTGTTGGGTGGAAATAATGAGCTCAAGTTGCCCTTGTACGAAAATGTGGAAAAACATCAAGAGCCTCTTGCAAGTAAGCGAAGCAATGGTTTGAAAGAGATTGAAACCGCCGGTAGAAGTTTCAATTCTCTCCTCCAAGATGATGTAAGGCCAAGTGATGTTTTGAGACTTGAAGATGGGGAACCACAACTTGAGGAAGATATGAGGATGTGCAACAAGGAAGTGGGGCTAAAACTGCTTTTTGTGCCTCATGTTAAGTATATGAAGCTTGCTTGTGTTTGGAGACGGTGCTTAGGGAGGAAGAGGTCGATAAAGCTTGTAGGATGGAAAGACCCCGAAGACCACGTGAAAGATGACATTGGGTCTTTGGATTACTACTTCTTGCTTCCAACTTGGAGGCTTTGGAGGATAGCTTGGCTCGGTAGCGTGAGCCCTCATTATGATGTGGCTCGTTTCTTTGACTTGCTCCTCCTAGCCCTTGATGGCTATGGATAAGAATGAAGAGTCCACCATCCTCGGTTTGACGGAGTTCCTCAAGAACAGTCATGTTGTATATTCCCCTTTCCCTCTTCTTTTTAGTTTTTGTGATTGTAATTGTGTTATTTGTGAATTTGTTTCTAGGATTTGTGTGTTTTGTGGAATTCTTGTCATTTGGTATTTTGATGAGCGATGTGAGGGAGGGGTTTTGATGGTGTTTATTGATTTTATTTGATAGGTTAATAGTGAAGATCAAGTTTTGAGAGGAGTAGTTGATGATAAAAGCTTGGTGGAGGAAGTCGGTTTTTAAGCTTTTGACAAGCTTTTGGGGACGGAATTTATATCCCGTGTTTGATAATGTTCTTAGGGTGGAAGGTTATGGTGATTGAAGGCTTTAAGGCTCAAGATGGAGGCCATCTCGGCCGAGAAGCACATGCCATCTCGGTCGGAATGAGTTGTGCTGAAAAGTGGGCTCCCTGACGTGCCCTCCTGCCCGGGATAAGTGTCCTCCCGCCCGGGATGGTGACTTCCCGCCCGGAATGGTGACTTCCCGCCCGGGATGAGCTCCTTCTCGCCCGGGATGGGCTACAACATCCCCTTTCGACTTCTTTCCTTCATTTAAGCCCCACCCAACCACTTTATACCCCCTCCCAACCTCCCTACTCACCCTTGCCACTATCATTTCACCCTTGCACCTCAATTATATACCTTCATCTCATCTATTCTTCACTACACACTAGTTACTCCCTGGATCCCGACCTCATTTACACCATTTCAAGCCCGGTACTTCAACCATGCAACTACATTGAGAAAGAAGAGGAATAACGATGATGAAGACAAGCAACGTGCCGAATATGATCATTGAGGCGATGGAGATAATTGAGTTGCTAACCCTTTGGTAGGCGACTCTCCTTTCTTTTTCGTCTTTTATTGCTAGTCTATCTTCGTTTGTTCCCCTTCCCTTTACGTATTTGGTGTCTTGGTGGCCCTAGGGGCCCTTGGTGTTTATTGCTCCCGATTCTCGATGACGTGACTAGATGGAGAATCCATTGAAAATCCAAATTGGCATAGTCTTTTAACTTTTTCTTTATTTTTATTTTCTTTTGGTAGAATTTAGTCGGATTTAGGTGGAATCCGGGCTAGGTGACTTGATTACACCTAGCCCTCCCCTCCAATTTCCTTTTATTTTCTTCTTTTTATTTCTTCCCCCATCCATATATTTTCTCGTCTTGGCCCTTGTTGACTTGATTACACCCCGGCCGGACACATTCTACACTTTCTTCACTTTCATTTTGTTTTTTGTTTTTATTTTTCCCTTTTTCTCTTTTTTTTAGTGTCTTCCACACACTACCGATCGAGCATGAGGACATTGCTCGGTTTAAGTGTGGGGGAGCGACATCTTAGTCTAGTATAGATTTATTTTCATAGTTTTTTCGAAAAATCTTGAAAATCCCTAAAAATTTGAAAAAAGTTCATAAAAAAATCAAAAAGATTTTCTTTCGTGTCTTTTTCTTTTGTGTCCTTGTGTCGTATTTTTTTTGTGTTGTGTGTTTTGCTCCCCCGAATTCATTGTAGGTTGCGCGATCGTTGACAAGTTTCAAAAAGCTCAAGACATCCGGTAATATCCCTTCATTTCTTTCTCCTTTTTCCTTTTTGTGGAGTTTGGAGGATGTGTTATGATGGTGTGTGCTCGGGTGGAGCTTTTTGGAGTTCGTGGTTGATTGGTGGCTTGTTTGGAAGTTTCGGGGTGGTGATTGTTTATTTTGTGTGTTTGTTTGTTTGTTTGTTTGTTTTGTTTTGTTGTGTTTGTCTCATTTTCTTTCATTTTTGTGGCGTCTTTGTTTTGTGATGTGAAGTTTGTGTCTTGTGTAAAAAAAAAAGGTTTTTGAAAACCCGGTTTTGAGGCTAGTGCGCAAGTGTTTACTTTCTCTTTCCAATAATAAGAGTCGAGTCTTGGACTTTAGTCTAGTAGAATGACCTTAAATCAATGATGTCGTTGGTTTCTTACCTTGAGTCCACCTAGTCTACTAGGAATTTACTATGGGATTTCCATTTTGACCATTTTGACCACCCACGGAGTGAAAAGACCTTGGTTCCCGAGTCTCGTCTCTTAGGTGACCGTGTTTGAAATCGTTTGATTAGTCCAAGTTTTCCCCCTTTTTGTGGGTTCAAAGGGAAATCGCGACCCCCGACTTACCCATTTCCCTACCTCCTACACATTTCCACAAATAAGTTGCAAATTGTCTAAGTTCTTACTTGGTTGCAAGAAATGCTTACAAAACAAAATTTGGACAAAAGGGCAAGCCAAGAAAAGAAAGAAAGAAAAAGAAAGAAAAAGAAGGAAAAGAAAGAAGAAAGAAAAAGAAAAGGCACAACAAATGAAAAAAAATTACAAAAGAAGAAAAAGAAACGACACAGCAACTCAAAAGCAAAATACAAAAGAAAAAAATGCAAAAGAAAATCATCTCACAAAAAAATTCTCACCCCCTAAAAAATAAGCCTTTTACCGACTGTTATCGTGAAGAGCCTACCAAAGGACCGAGTCCCTAGGAAGGAGGATAGCGGTAACGGTCGGTCTTCCATCATTTTGCAACATTATCCACCTTTTTACTTGGACTAGTTAGGCTGTTTTTGAGCATGGGACGACCCTCTTGGCCTATCGCTAAAGGGGGCGGGGTTTCACTTTATTTACACTGTCGCCTAACTCCGTGGTTCATCCTTTTTCCATCCCGCCTATCGTCCCGTAGTACGTTCTTAGAAGGTTAGGAGGAACCTAGGTAAGTTACCAACATTTTCATTGCTTTGTCGTCATACTATTGGGGTGTTGTCCATATCGATTTGTGTTATTATCTTGGGAACGTTGTCACTTGCCTTGAGTCCTTAACCGGTTTTTCTTTAACCGCTTTGTTGAGGGAAGCGGTATTTGTTTCTTCTTGGATGCAACCGATTGTTTGTTTGTTTGTTTGTTTGTTTGTTTGTGTGTTTTTGTTTCGGTTGTATCCACAGTTTTGCCGCAAGACCTCACTTGTCTTGCGGAGAGCACTTGTCCTCTAAGTGTTCTCGCGTGAGTTGAAAGGGCGTAGGGTGCGCTAATACCCGCTCGGTTGGTAGTCTAGTTTCGTTTAGTTTTTAGTTAGTTTGTGCTTACTCGAGGGCGAGTAAGGGTTAAGTATGGGGGAGTTGACAAGTGTGTTTTGTAGTGCTTATTCCTTGTGTCTGTTCCCGGTTTCTCTTGTGGAATCGCTCTTTGGAGCGGTTTCGAGGCTACTTACGCTTCTTCTAGTTTGTTTTAGGCTCCTAAGACTAATCTTGGAGAAATGGAACAATTCTGACTCGTTTCCGGCACATTTGGAGCCAACGAAGAGAAGCGACGATCACTCGGTTGCTTAGATTCGATCCCGAGCCCTTGGGACCCATTCCCGAGCCCTTTAGACTCGATCCCAAGCACCGAGAATCGATGAAAAGCCTATGAAGAGCAAGTAGGGACCTATGAGATTATATTTGAAGCCTACAAGATCTATCCTGTCGGGAACACATCCATCACGATCGGGATGAAGTGACGAAGAAAGACGACCTACTGGGGGTCTATCCCAGCCGGGATCATGACCTTCCCGGTCGGGACCAACCCATCCCGGTCGGGAACACCACCTTCCCGGCCGGGAAGAGCCCAGAGAAGGTCTGTTTCGCTTTCCTCGCTTCCCTTACCCGTGAAACCCTATATATACCCCTCTCTTGTATTGTTTTAAGCACCATTCATTATCCTACATTACTCCACTAAACCCTAGACTACTTTAGGTTAGATTAACTTAGATTAGTGTAGATTAGCCTTAATTACTCCTTAATCTTAGTTTAATCCGAGTTTCATCTTTGTAATATTGAAGACTTTTTGGGTTGATCTACTCTATTGACAACATTGGAGATCTTCCTTTGGGATTGTTTATGCAAAGATTCAATCTTTTGTTCATCTTCTAGTGTTGGTATAATTCTTCTTCTCCTTAATCTCTTCTATTTAGTTTTCATTTCTGTTTATGTTTAGTAAACCTTCAATACTCCATTGTGAATGTTCGTGCTTGTGCTTGTTTCATTATGGGTGTTGGGTTTATTATCTTGAACATGAGTGAGTAGTCCTCTTGATAGGATTAGTAGGGGGATTGGGTGTTTAATGGATGATTAAGGGTTGGTTTAAGTTGTTGTTGGAAGTTTTGGTTGCTTCTTAGTTGTATGCATAGAACATGTTTGATGAAATACTTGAATGACTTGTAGTTACAAATGCATGTTTTCTTGCCTTCTTCTTGCGGTCTTGTATGTTGCTAAGATGGGTTCTTCCGCGAGAGCGAGGAACCTCTAGGTCGGTTTAAGTAGCGAGAGCCCGGACTATGCCTAGATAGCTCGACTACCCCTTCACCTTTGCTCTTCCTTGATCATCCAGTCACCCTTGAACCCGACCTAATCTTAGTTCTTTTATTATTTGATTTCTTATTTGTCTTAGCTATTATTCCTCTAGTTAGTTGAATCCCTAGCTTTAGTTGTTATATATATTTAGCTTACTCTTAGTCTTAGTCTCTCCCCCTTCTTAGTCTTAGCTTAGTTTAGTCTTGTGACTTAGTCAAGTCCTTAGGTGAAACTTAGTCGAAACCCTCTTTACCGTTCCCTTGACTCGACCCGACTTGCCCTATCTACCCAGTTAGGTTTAGTTGGTATTATTTGTTTGTAGGATCCACGACAAATCCTTGCCATCAATGTTTGAGGGCGTCAGTCTCCACTCGAACAATCGCCTTCGGGATGCCTACGACCCCTTGGACAAAATAAAACGAGGTAAAATTTTCGAGGGCGTCAGTCTCCACTCAAACAATCGCCTTCGGGATGCTTATGCCCCCTTGAGCAAAATATAACAAGATGAAATGTTCGAGGGCGTCTGTCTCCACTCGAACAATCGCTTTCGGGATGCTTATGACCTCTCGGGATCGAAAATGCTGTGAGGTATAAGACTCCTTCGATCGTGTCAGTATCCGCTCGAATTAAAATTGTTGTGGAGGTATAAGACTTCTTCGAGCGTGTTAGTATCCACTCGAATTAAAATTGCTGTGGAGGTATAAGACTTCTTCGAGCGCGTTAGTATCTTCTCGAATTAAAATTGCTGTGGAGGTATAAGACTCCTTCGAGTGTGTTAGTATCCGCTCGAATTAAAATTGCTGTGGAGGTATAAGACTCTTTCAAGCGCGTTAGTATCCGCTCGAATTAAAATTGCTGTGGAGGTATAAGACTCCTTCGAGCGTGTCAGTATTCGCTCGAATTAAAATTGTTGTGGAGGTATAAGACTCCTTCGAGTGTGTCAGTATCCCCTCGAATTAAAATTGCTGTGGAGGTATAAGACACCTTCGAGCGTGTCAGTATCCGCTCGAATTAAAATTGCTGTTGTTTATTCGTTTTAGTTAAGTTGCTTTTGTTTTGCGGGTTTGTCTTATTTTGTTCGGGTTTGCTTTGCTTTGTTTTGATTTGTTACGCATTTGTGATTTGTTCGGAGTTTGCATAGGTTGGCTTTATTTGGTTCATTTTATTATGTGCTCGAGCGCAGCGTTCTTGCTAAGCGCGGTTCCTATGCTTGTTTTATTATCATTTTTGTTACGGGCATGCTTCCTTGGTATCGATTAGTAGTTGCTTCGTTGTCGTTAGTTTGCTTGTTTTAAAGGGTGCATGTTTCGTGTATATCGGACGTTAACCCTCGTTTGTTTCTGTCTTAGTCTGTGCTGGACTGTTCGGACGCGCGTACGTCTCCGCCCCAATCCTTAGGCGCCTAGCCCCCAGCGGTTCAGGATTTGGCCGCGTCACCTGAGGCGGTCAGATTCTTGTGGGTCGGGTTTGTTTAAGTTAGCGAAGGTTGGGGCGATTTGTTCATTTCGTCCCATAATTCAAACGCGTCACCCCTTTCGCCCCTATATCACCTTTTTTATTTTTCTACCCTATTTCCATCTCGATTTCTGCCATACGTGAGAATGTCGACTCTGAGTAAGTGTTCTTTGCTCGTTTATTGTCGGTTTTGCTTGATTTGGTTGATTGTGAGTTAGCTTTGTTGAAACCCTAGAAAATCGATTTGGGTGTTTTTAATTTGCTAAGTTTCGATGCTTGTGCTTAATCCCATTGTTAAATTGGGGTCGACTAGAGCTCGTTAGGGTAGTTACAAGTTGAATATGGGATTTTGAGGTACGACAATGGCTCCCTATAGTAATAGGTTCGAAATGCTAGGGTTAGGAATCGTTTTCCCGGATACTCTCGTACTTGTCTTGCGCAATCTTTCTCGATTAATGTTTGTGATGATATGGGTAGCTCCTTTGTCGATTTTTATGAGCTAGAATGGTCTCTAGGGCCTTCTGTGAGGTTTTGTGTGACTTACGACGGACTAAAAGGTGTCTTAACGATGTCAGATTTTCCCGAAACCACTTCCATTGTGACCGGGATCGAAAATAGATGTTAGCGCCTCTTTCGGAATTTTAATATCCTTATTCGAAATTTTGACCTTATTTTGACCTGTTCAAGCTGTTTCTGCTTGACCTAACGCATAGGTTTTTTTTGTTTGGTTATGCAGCTAGAGGTGACACCGAGTGTCCCGAGGGAGCTCCTTTGGTTGGAACTAGTGGCGAGGCCGCCGGGACGAGCTCACTGACTCCCCGCGGGATTCATAGGAGACGATGAAGCATTTCATCTCAGCATCGTGATCTGGGGCCATAAACGAGGACAACTTTGACAGGGTGGGGAAGCGTAGGCTTCCCGAGACGGTTGCTAGGAAGGCCCATGTCCTGGTTCCCGTACCGGAGAACGAGGAGATTGGCTACGAGGATCCCGAGTGGGCTCGGGGCTGGGACGGTCACCAATTGTTGTTTCGTCCCGACTTACATGTTTCTTACCGCACCGTGCGGGGCCTGGTGAGTATTTAGCTTATGACTTTTTTAGGTTTTGAAATTCGGTTTTGGTTGGGTTTGGTTTGTTTTGTTTATACTTGTATTGCTTCAGTTTGCAATTCCTAGGTTCGATTAGGACTTTCTCGGGCTTTACGACATGCCTTCAGATTTATTCTCAAAGGTTGACCCCCGCGGAAAAGGGAATTATCGTGAGGACCGCTCTAGGTCCCGTGGTCGAGCAGTGGGTCCGGTTGGTGGGTTGTATAACTAAGTTCAACCTTATGGTGATTAGAGCGATGGTAGATCACTTTCATGATATTACCTCGACCTTCCACACGTCCTTTGGGGAGGTCGGGATGACTTTAAAGGATTTCGGGGTTATTACCGGTTTGCCCTGGGGTCCGGAGAGGATTAGGTGGGCTGCTGAGGGCCCTAGGTTAGATAGTGATGAGGTGCGGGGCCTTATCGGGGATTGTTTGGAGCGTGAGGTCTACAGTACGCCTCATGCTTTGGTGAGTTCGTACATCACCGATCACTTTGAGTGGGTGGCGGTGTGATGGGAGGGAATTGTCGTGGGTCCTACCGATCAAATAATGCCAACTAATCCTAACGGGTAGCTAGGGTAAGTCGGGTCGAGTCTACGGGGATGGTAGAGGGTGTCGAGACTATGGTCAACTCACAAACAAGACTAAATTACCAACACAACACAAAGGGAGACTAACTACCAAGAATTGATTAACTATGATGATTGGAGATGATGAAGGTGGACTAACAATGAACTAAGTAAAACAAGAACTAATAAGGACACTAGAGCTAAATGAAACAAGTAAACTAGAGAAACAATACTAACAAGATGGGTAAATCAAATATGGAAAGGAGTAGGGTTAGTTTGAGTTCATAAGTGTAGTAGGATAGTTGGGTAATCAAAGGGGTGTAGGTGTCACCTAGTTACTAAGGTCGGGCCGCGCTCTCGCGTCAAAGCCAATGTCCGCACTCTCGTGTCTAAGACAAGACCCGAATACTCATGCAAGATATTACCCAATACATAAGGATTCAACCACAAATCAATCACACAATGAGAAGATGAAAACAAGTATGAGAAGCATGGCCACTACAACTCAAACAAGCAATTCAACAAACACATAGAGCTCTTAACATGTGACTAGTAACAAAGAATCCACCTTTACCCTTAATCAAACCCTAGTTACCCATAATCCACACTTAATCCCCCTACTAACCCCACAATAAGTCTACTAACTCATAATGAAGCTAATACTAACAATGATAAGAGGAAACAACACAAATATCCAAACATTCATAATGAAACTAACAAGAACAATAAGAAAAGATTGAAACTTGAAAGATTAAACAAGGATTAAGAGTAAAGAGAGTAAGAAGATTATACCTACTAACTAGAAGCTGAAAAGATAAGAACTTGCATTAATAAGAAAAACCCAAAACAATCTTCCAAGGTTGTCAATCTTGGATGAATCTTGAAGAATTCCCCTAATACAAGACAAATTACTAAGAGTAATCTAAGATTAACAAAAGTTTAAGGAAAAATTAAGCTAATGAGAGGGGGAACTCTATCTAGGGTTTAGTCTAATGTAGGATAGTCTAAAAGTGCTTAAACAATACAAAGGAAGGGTATATATATGGTTACAAGAGTGAAGGAGAAGAAAAGAGAAGTCACGAGCTGCAGCTGCTCCTTCCCGGCCGGGAAGGTGGTGGTCCCGACCGGGACGAGATGGTCCCGACCAGGATGAGCTTGGTCCCGGTCGGGATGACACTCCAGAAGCCGCTGTTATCTCGCACTCCTTCCCGACCGGGAAGGCCACTCTTCCCGCCCGGGAAGGATCTTGTAGGCCTCCATTTTGATAATAAAGGTCCCCATTTGCTCTTCATAGGCTTCTCATCAATTCTCGGCGCTCGGGATCGAGTCTAAGGGGCTCGGGAATGGGCCCCAAGGTCTCGGGATCGAATCTAAGGCACCGAGTGATCGTTCCTTCTTTTCGTTGGCTCCAAATGTGTAGGAAACGAGTCGAAATCGTTCCAATTCTCCATGAATGATCTTGGGAACCTAAAACGAACTAGAAGAAGCATAAGTAGCCCAGAAACCGCTCCAAAGAGCAATTTCACAAGAGAAACCGGGACCAAACACAACAAATAGGCACTACAAACTACACTTATCAACTCCCCCCACACTTAGACCTTACTCGCCCTCGAGTAAGCACAAACTAACTAAAAACTAAAAGAAACTAGACTACTAACCGAGCGAGTATTAGCGCACCCTACGACCTTTCAACTAACGCAAGAACACTTAGAGGAAAAGTGAGGTCTTGCGACAAAACCGTGGATACAACCAAACACGAAAGCACGTAAACAAACAAACACACAAACAAACACCAAACGGTTGCATCCAAGACAAAACAAATACCGCTTCCTTCAATAAAGCGGTGAAAGATACACCGGTTAGGGACTCAAGGCAAGTGACAACATTCCCAAACTAATAATACAAACCGATATGAACTAAACCCTAATAGTATGACGACAAAGCAATAAAAACGTTGGTAACTTACCTAGGTTCCTCCTAACCTTCTAAGAACGTACAACGGAACGATAGGCGGGATGGAAAATGGATGAACGAACAACAGAGTTAGTTGACACTGTAGGTAAGTGAAGCCCCGCCCCCATCAGCGATAAGCCAAGAGGGTCGTCCCATGTCCAAAATCGCCCAACTATTCCAAGGAAAAAGGTGGATGAAGGTTGCAAAATGAAGGAAGACCAACCATTACTCCTATCATCCTTCCTAGGGACTCGGTCCTTTGGTAGGCTCTTCACGGTAACGATCGGAAAAAGGCTTATTTTGAGAGGGGGAGAATTCTTTTTGTGAGGTGATTTTCTTTGGCATTTTCATTCTTTTGCATTTGGATTTCGATTTTCTATGCCATTTCTTTTTCTTCTTTTGTATTTTCTTTTTTTTGATTGTTGTGCCTTTTCTTTTTTCTTCTTTATTTTCTTTCTCTTTTTCTTTCTTTTGACTTGGTTTGCCTTTTTGATATAACTTGTATTGTAGGCAATTCTTGCAACCAAGTGAGCATTTCAACGACTTTGCAACTTATTTGTGGAAAAATGTGTATGAGGTAGGGAAATGGGTAAGTCGGGACGGCGCCTTCTCTTCAAACCCACAAAAAGGGGAGAAACTTGGACTAGTCAAAGCAATTCCGAACACGGTCACCTACTAGGGGACGAAACTCGGCAACCATGGCCTTTGCACTCCGTGGGTGGTCATAATGGTCAAAATGCAAATCCTGTAGTAAATCCCTAGTAGACTAGGTGGACTCAAGGTAAGAAGCCAACAAAATCATTGATTTAAAGCCATTCTACTAGACTAAAGTCCAAGACTCGACTCATATCAATAGAAAGGGAAAGTAAACCCTTGCACACTAGCCTCAAAACCGGGTTTTCGAAAACCTTTTTCCTTAACAAGACACAAACCACACAACACAAAACAAAGACAAAAGAAAATGCAAAGAAACGAGACGAAACAGAACAAAATGAAAGAAAGGAAAGAGAACACACAAGGAAAACAAACACCACCCCGAAACATCCACATAAGCAACCAAATCAACCACAACTCTACAAAGCTCCACCCGAGCACACGTCATCACACAATCTCCTCCAAACTCCACAAGAGACAAACGGGAAAAAGGGATAAAAAGATGTTACCGGAAGTCTTGAAAGCCCTCCAAAGTTAGCGGTGATTTGGCTACCTACAAGGAAAAGGGAGGCGAAACACACACAATACAACAAATATACGACACAACAACACAAAAGGAAAAGACGCAAAGAAAAATATTTTTTGATTTTTATGAAAATTTTCAAATGTTTAGGGGTTTTTAAGATTTTTTCGAAAAAACTACGAAAATAAAACTAAACTAGCCTAAGATATCGCTCCCCCACACTTAAACCGAGCAATGTCCTCATGCTCGATCTGTAGTGTGTGCGAAGACACTAAAAAGAAGAGAAACTACGAAAATAAAGCTAAAAATCAAAAATAAAGGTGAAGAAAGGATAGAATGTGTCCGGCCGGGGTGTAGTCAAGTCACTAAGGGCCGAAACGAGAAAAGATATGGATGGGGGAAGAAATAAAAAGAAGAAAATAAAGGGAAATGGGAGGGGAGGGTTAGGTGTAATCAAGTCACCTAGCCCGGATTTCGCTTAAATCCGACTAAATCCTAACAAAAGAAAGAGGAGTGAAAGAAAAAGTGAAAATACTTGCAAATTTGGATTTTGAAATGACCCTCGATGTAGTCACATCATCAAGAGTCGGGAGCAAAGACTACCAAGGCCCCGAGGGCCACCATGACACAAATATGATAATGGGAAGGGGAACAAACGAGTAAAGATTAGCAATAAAAGACGGAAAAGAATGAAAGTCGCCTACCAACCGGTTAGCAGCTCACGAACTCCATCGTTTCAATGATCAATAACGGCACAATGCTTCTCTTCATAATCGATACTCCTCTTCATGCTCAATGTAATCGCGCGGTAGAAGCTCTAGGCTTGCAATGGTAAAATGAGGTGGGATTTGATGTGAATCTCGGTGTAAGTGAAGGGAAGATGAGATGAATGTATGTATATGAAGTGTAGGGGTCACATGATAGGTACAAGGGTAGGTAGGGAGGTTGGGAGGGGGAATAAAGTGGTTGGGTGGGCTCAAATGTCAAAGAAGAGGCAAAAGGAGGAGCTGGGGACCATCCCGGTCGGGATGACTTCTTCCCGGTCGGGAAGGCCCCTTCCCGGTCGGGACGAACTTGGTCCCGGTCGGGATCGCACTCCAGTGAACCCACTTTTCAGCACACTCATCCCGATCGGGATGACATCCTTCCCGGTCGGGATGGTTCCTTCTTCCCGGTCGGGATGAGCTTCTAACCCTTCATATCCTTGATAGCTTCACCCACAAGAGAACCAATACATCGAGATATAAAATCTTGTCCCCAAAAGCTTGTCAAAAGCCTCAAAAACCGACTCCCATGCCCAAATCCAAGCTTCTATCATCAACTACTCACTCAAGACTTCATCTTTACTATAACCTATCAAACATGCTCAATAAACTTCCATCAAAATCCCTCCCTCACATCGCTCATCAAACATCCAAAT
The DNA here is from genome assembly GCA_958450325.1 of Agrostemma githago. Lineage (NCBI taxonomy): Eukaryota > Viridiplantae > Streptophyta > Magnoliopsida > Caryophyllales > Caryophyllaceae > Agrostemma > Agrostemma githago. The sequence goes on from OY288251.1 coordinate 48,380,831, forward strand.
AACAAGAATTCACAAAACTCAAAAGAATAAGAAAGAGATATATACAATAAGATGGTTCTTTTGGAACTCCGTCAAACCAAGGATGGTGCATTCTTCAATCATTTTTCAACAACACTATAGATAACTCCATCGCCATTAAGAGCACGGAGTAGCAAATCGAAGTCTCTTGAGAAATCTTCGATCAAGCTTGTGGAGTACCAATCCACACTCCAAGGTTCTTCACAACTTTGTCTAGAAGTCCCCGGGGCATCCCGATCTACTAAGTTCAATGGCTTGAACTTGTACTTTCGATTCTTCGGTATATACCCAAACTTCAACTTATCTTCACAAGGCCCCAAAGGAGGCTCAACTCTCTTCTCAATAACCGACTCATCTTCAATAATGTCACATGGGCATTCACCCGCCCCTAGCTCGGAATCATCGTCTTCACTTCCACACAAGTTCATGTCTTCTTGCAAGCTTTCACCCAACTCATTCTCTAGATCGAAGTCTTTCTTGGCACGGATCATATTGCACGATTCTTCATTTTTAGGCGAGGTGTTGCCTTGGAGGTCAAACATGAGCTTCTCGTCGCCTAGCTCAAAAGTGATCCTACCATTCTTCACATCAATCATTGCACCGGCGGTATGTAGAAATGGGCGGCCTAGGATAATGGGAGTGATGGCATCCTCCGGCATATCAAGTACGAGGAAGTCAACCGGGATGAAGAATTTCCCTATTCTTAAAGGCACCTCCTCTAACATTCCTAATGGTCGATTTATGGAACGATCGGCCATTTGGAGTGTGATAGAGGTACACTTAAGCTCTCTCATCCCAAGTCTCTCACAAATAGAATAAGGAAGAATGCTCACACTTGCTCCTAAATCACATAATGCCCTATCAATCTTCAAGCTCCCTATGGTGCACGGGATTGAGAAACTACCTGGATCCTTCAACTTGGGAAGTGTAAAGCCTTGAATGATCCCGCTCACCTCTCTTGTGAACGCTATGGTCTCTTCCTTGTCGACGGATCTCTTCCTAGCCAAGATTTCTCTCATAAACTTTCCATAGGCCGGGACTTGGGTAATTAACTCGGTGAAAGGGATGCTCACATCCAAATTCTTCACAATATCAAGGAACTTGTCATATTGAACATCCACCTTGGTCTTCATTTGCCTTGTTGAATAAGGCAACTTAATATGCATCTTGTCTTGCTCATTAGGTTTGGACTTTTCAATTGACATTTTCTTTTTTCCTTTGTCTTCTTCTTGGGGTGGGGGAAGCTTGTCTTCATGGGGTTTCTCAACCTCCCACAAGACTTGCTCCTCCATGAGGTTTCCCCAATTTTCATCGTCTTGAGGTGGAGATTGCACTTCCTTCATAGCTTGTTGCTCACTAGGAAACAAGGGAGAATCATAGGATGCACCGCTCCTTAAGGTGATGGCATTCACATGTTCAAACTTCGTCGGTACACCGTGAGGAGGTAGTTGCCTCTTTTGTCTTGAAGAACTACCCGAAGCTACTTGAGCTAGTTGGGTTTCAAACATTTTCACATGCGTATCTCTTTCCTTGTTTTCCATTTGAAGGTTAGTAAAGAATTCATGTTGAGCTTTTTGCATCTCCAAGATTGTCTTTTGTATCTCCGGTTCTCTAGGTGGAGATTGTTGATTGTGTGGGGTATTGGTAATGGCTAGGGGAATGCCATAGTCATGAGTTGGAGACCGGCTCCTTTGCTTGTTCTCTTGTTGTTGATTTTGGGACCCTTGTTGTGGTTGAAAGTTCCCTTGGAACCCTTGAGTATTGCCTTGATTGTGATTGTGGTAACCTTGGTTATTGCTTTGGTATCCTTGAGAATGTTTGTTTCCTTGGAAACCACCTTGATGTTTGAAGTTCCCTTGATGGAACCCTTGATTGTTGTTGAAAGCACCTTGGTTATGTTGTTGGAAATTGTTAAAAGGCCTTTGATTGCCTTGATAACCTTGGAAACCTTGGTTGTAGTCCCTTAAGGGAGGAGGAACATAGATGGGACGGTGTTGTTGTTGGGCTTGTTGGTGGGAAGCTTGGAACATATGTTGATTTGGCACATTTTGAGGCTTAGAATATGGAACACCTTGCTTGTATGCTTGAAAAGCATTCACTTGCTCAATATTACCTCGACAATGTAGAGGCTCATGTCCATATATCCCACAAAGCTCGCATATCCCATAATAAGAAGTAGAAGGAACCACTCCCATGGCATTAACTTCTTGAATTGAATGTTGGTGGGAAGAACTTGTGCTTTGAACTTGGTTGAGGTGACTTTGGAGCTTCTTATCACTAGTATCCATGTGGGTCTTCAATTGCGCTCCAAGATCGGCACTAAGTTGCGTTATGGCATCGATCTCGTGCCTTCCCCCTCGATTCGCCTTCCTTGGCCTACTATATTGGGAATTGTGGGCCGCCATTTCTTCAATTTTAGCCCGTGTTTGATCGTCATCGACTTCGGTAAACCTTCCATTGGAACCCATGCTGAGTATAGCCCTAGAATCTTCATGTAAACCGTTCCAAAATTGTTGTAAAAGGAACCATTGGGCCAACCCATGATGGGGACAAGAACAGATCAAGGCTTTAAACCTTTCCCATGACTCATAAAGACTTTCTTCGTCACGTTGTTGAAACCCCGTGATTGAAGCTCTCAATAGATTGGTCTTCTCCGGTGGATAAAATTTTTGGTAGAATGCTAAGGCTAGCTTCTTCCAAGTGTCAGTACTGAGAGCCGTCTTGTCTAAACCTTTGAGCCATTGCTTTGCCTTGCCAATTAAAGAGAAGGGAAATAATACCCACCGGATTTGGTCTTGGGTTACTCCCGGTTGTGAGATGGCATCGCAATAATCCGAGAAGGTTTCCATGTGTTGATGAGGATCTTCGGTTGGTAACCAACTAAATTGACTTCTTTCAACCAATTGAATAAATTGCATTTTTGCCACAAAATTTCCGGTGTAGGCGGCCGGTAAAGCGGTGAGACTGGGCAAAACGTCTTCCGTGAAGGTTGAATGCAAAGAGAACTTAGGCATTATTGGATAAGCGGGAGATGATGGTGTAGATGGTGTTGACGTAGATGTTGAAGGAGAACTTGGTTGAGAGGAATGACTAGAAGAAGTACCAAAGGGATTGATGAAGGTCCCTTTGGTATTGCCTTGAGGTTGTTCGTCAAAGTCGGATCCTTGGGCTTGTTCTTCATTGGTATTGCTAGTACCCGGTTGAGAGTTTATAACCCGGTCAATCGTCCGTTGGCGAAAGGCTCTAAAGAGTCTATCCGGCTCTGGATTGAAGAGAAAGAAGTCGTCTCTCCTTCTAGGCATGCACTACACACTTGGAACAAATGTGGGAACACCTAGTGCTTTATGGGCACTAGGCAAAGACAATAAACGAACACAATCCAAGTCAAAAAGAGGAGAAGGCTAATAAAACTAAGAAAAAGCCTACAAAATATGCACAATGGATGGAAGAAAAACACAAGAAAGGTAACTAAGTCAAGCTAATAAGCAAACTAAGTCGAAACATGCACCATCCCCGGCAACGGCGCCAAATTGATAGGAGGGAATTGTCGTGGGTCCTACCGATCAAATAATGCCAACTAATCCTAACGGGTAGCTAGGGTAAGTCGGGTCGAGTCCACGGGGACGGTAGAGGGTGTCTAGATGATGGGAGGGTGTCTAGATGATGGGAGGGTTTGCCGTGGGTCCCCACCGATCAAGTAGAGTCCAACTAATCCTAATGGTAGCTAGGGTAAGTCGGGTCGTGTCCACGGAGACGGTTATAAGTGTCTAGACTAGGTCTACCTAGAAATAAGGCTAAGTCACACAAACGAACACAAAGAGACTAGAATTGACAAACTATGATGGTTGAAGAGGTATGAACTAGACTAACAATGAACTAGCTATAACAAGAACTAATGAACAACTAAAGACTAAGGAGACTATTAAACTAGAGAAGATGGCTAAAGAGGTAGAGAAATCAAATATTGGGAAGGAGTAGGGTTAGGTCGGGTTCATAAGTGTAGTAGGATGGTTGGGTAATCAAGGGTGTAGGTGCCACTTAGTTACTAAGGTCGGTTTGCGCTCTCGCACCAAAGCCAAAGTCCGCACTCTCGTGTCAAAGACTAGACCCGAACACTCATGCTAGATGCTACTCAAAACACAAGGATTCAATCACAAATTAGCCAAACAATGAGAAGAGGAAAACAAGTATGAGAAGCATTGGCCACTACTACCCACACAAGCAATACAACAAACACATAGTGTGCCCAATAAGTGACTAGCAACAAAGGAATCACCTTTACCCACAATCAAACCCTAATCACCCATAATCCACACTTAATCCCCCTACTAACCCCACAAGGAGTCTACTCACTCATAATGAAACTAACTATAACAATGATAACAGAAATCCACATAAATAACCAAACATTCATCGTGAACAAACAAGAACAATGAACAATATGTAAAGATTAAAACTTGAGAGATTAACAAAGATTAAGAGAAAAGAGATTATACCAACTAACAAGGAGATAAAAATATGAGAACTTGTATTAATAAGAAACCCAAAATAAATCTCCAAGGTTGTCAAGCTTGGAAGAGTCTTCAAGAATCTCCTTAATACAAGACTAATTACTAGATAAAGCAAAGATTAACTAAAGATTAAAGGAAGATTAAACTAATAAGAGGAACACTAAATCTAGGGTTTGAATGTTGTAGAGAGGCCTAAGAGAGTCTAGGGTAATGTAAGTTGTTTAAACAATACAAGGGGGAAGTATTTATAAGGTTACAAGAATGAAAGAGAGGAAAGGAAAGTCACGCGGCTACAGCACAGCCGTTCTGCCCGGGACAAAATGGTCCCGCCCGGGACGAGACGGTCCCGCCCGGGACGAGAGCCTTCTCGGCCGAGATGGCCCAAAACAGGGGCTGTATGATTTGTGGACTCCTTCCCGACCGGGAAGTCCACTATCCCGCCCGGGAAGGGTCTGTATGCCTCCAATAAGAGCTCTAAGGTCCCTCCTTGCTTCTCATGGGCTTCTCATCGATTATCGAGACTCGGGATTGAGTCTAAGTGGCTCGGGAATGGGTCCCAAGGTTTCGGGATCAAATCCAAGGCACCGAGTGATCGTTCCCTCTCTTCGTTGGCTCCAAAAGAGTATGAAACGAGTCGGAATCGTTCCAATTCTCCATGTATGATCTTGGGGACCTAAAACGAACTAGAAGAAGCATGAGTAGCCCAGAAACTGCTCCAAAGAGCGATTCCACAAGGAAAACGGGACCAAAACACAACAAATTAGGCACTACAAACTACACTTATCACTAGACTATGGTCAACTCACAAACAAGACTAAATTACCAACACAACACAAAGGGAGACGAACTACCAAGATTGATTAACTATGATGATTGGAGATGATGAAGGTGGACAAACAATGAACTAAGTAAAACAAGAACTAATAAGGACACTAGAGCTAAATGAAACAAGTAAACTAGAGAAACAATACTAACAAGATGGGTAAATCAAATATGGAAAGGAGTAGGGTTAGTTTGGTTTCATAAGTGTAGTAGGATAGTTGGGTAATCACAGGGGTGTAGGTGTCACCTAGTTACTAAGGTCGGTCCGCGCTCTCGCGTCAAAGCCAATGTCCTCACTCTCGTGTCTAAGACAAGACCCGAATACTCATGCAAGATATTACCCAATACATAAGGATTCAACCACAAATGAATCACACAACGGGAAGATGAAAACAAGTAAGCATGGCCACTACAACTCAAACAAGCAATTCAACAAACACATAGAGCTCTTAACATGTGACTAGTAACAAAGAATCCACCTTTACCCTTAATCAAACCCTAGTTACCCATAATCCACACTTAATCCCCCTACTAACCCCATAATAAGTCTACTCACTCATAATGAAGCTAATACTAACAATGATAAGAGGAAACAACACAAATATCCAAACATTCATAATGAAAGTAACAAGAACAAGAACAATAAGAAAAGATTGAAACTTGAAAGATTAAACAAGGATTAAGAGTAACGAGAGTAAGAAGATTATACCTACTAACAAGAAGATGAAAAGATAAGAACTTGCATTAATAAGAAAAACCCAAAACAATCTTCCAAGGTTGTCAATCTTGGATGAATCTTGAAGAATTCCCTTAATACAAGACTAATTACTAAGATTAATCTAAGATTAACAAAAGTTTAAGGAAATATTAAGCTAATGAGAGGGGGAACTCTATATAGGGTTTAGTCTAATGTAGGATAGTCTAAAAGTGCTTAAACAATACAAAGGAAGGGTATATATATGGTTACAATAGTGAAGGAGAAGAAAAGAGAAGTCACGAGCTGCAGCTGCTCCTTCCCGGCCGGGAAGGTGGTGGTCCCGATCAGGACGAGATGGTCCCGACCGGGATGAGCTTGGTCCCGGTCGGGATGACACTCCAGAAGCCGCTGTTATCTCGCACTCCTTCCCGACCGGGAAGGCCACTCTTCCCGCCCGGGAAGGATCTTGTAGGCCTCCATTTTGATCATAAAGGTCCCCATTTGCTCTTCATAGGCTTCTCATCGATTCTCAGCGCTCGGGATCGAGTCTAAGGGGCTCGGGAATGGGTCCCAAGGTCTCGGGATCGAATCTAAGGCACCGAGTGATCGTTCCTTCTTTTCGTTAGCTCTAAATGTGTAGGAAACGAGTCGAAATCGTTCCAATTCTCCATGTATGGTCTTGGGAACCTAAAACGAACTAGTAGAAGCATAAGTAGCCCATAAACCGCTCTAAAGAGCGATTTCACAAGATAAACCGGGACCAAACACAACAAATAGGCACTACAAACTACACTTATCACGGTGTTAGAGGGTCGACTACCCAACACGCCGGAGCAGGATGCCCTATTGTGGTTGTGGTACTTCCTAGGATCGACCCACTTCTCGTATAAGGGCGAGAGGTTTAGTACTAGGATTTTGCCTCTCCTAGCCGATCTGGCTCAGTTAGGACGTTTTGATTGGGTAACCGTGACTTTCGCGGAGATGGTGAGGCCGTTGGAGGTGGAGTCGGCCTCAGGTTTGCTCATCGTGGGTCCAGGCCTTGTACTGGAGGTTAGTTGCTATTCCCATCTTTGTATTTTGGGTTCTACTCAGTTTGACTTAGTTTCGCTAAAGGTGTTCTGGGATTTTGCAAGCTTGGATCTATTCCTACTTCCCTTGTTTGGCACCTAAAATGGTGCGGGTTCATCCGACAAGATTACCGACGGGGATTTAGTGGAGGTTGGCTCAGCCTAACAGCACAATCAGCCACTATCCGTCGGAGAATGTGCTGGTTAACCAGCTACGCCTCGAGGATGTAAGTTTTCTCTTTATAGCCTGTTTTATTTAATAGCCCCCAAGGTTTAAGATTTATTGAGATGCTTGTTTTGTTTGTTAGTTTGTGGCCCGTCCTTGGGCCAATTACGAGGGTGTGCCGGAGTACGTGGCCACGGAGTTAAGGCCTCGGAGCTATAGGAGGATGCTCCTTTCTGCGTTGTTTCGCCCGGTTTGGTATCTGGGCGAACGGTTGTTGCGTCAGTGCTTATATGATGACTTTAGGGTGCCGGTTGATCCTCCCTGGACCATGTTTAAACCACCGACCACCGCAGAGGTCCTCGAGGGTAGGGATGGAGAAGGAGGTGATGCTCTCCTGGTGCCTGGTGCCTTCTCTCTGTCTCACGTCAGCCAGCGGCTAGCTTGCCAACGCCTCGTGGTAAGAGCTTAATCTTTGGTTCTAAAGTTGGTATCATCTAGTATTTACTTGCTCCTGACTGGCCGATTTGCCTCTCTCTCAGCTGGCCGACCCGGATGATGTTATTCAGCCCCCAGACTTCCCCTTGATGCTGCTTAGGGTAGATGCAGCTGGGGTTGCTTTCACTGAGCCTCTCCCCCCGTGTTCTGCCGAGGAGATGGAGGCTGGGATGGAGTGGCCGTGACTGGGTATACTGGGTAAGTTTCAGTTTCTGTTTCGGGTTCGGGTTCTAAGAGTTAGGATTGGTTTGGCTAATTTGCGTGGTTTCACCTTTCAGGTTTCGTCGGCTTGCCACCAGCTAGAGGTGAGCAGAAAAATCTGATACGGTTTTATTATCCGTATACGATACGGTATACGGTTTCAATTATACGGATTTCCGTATATCCGATACGAATATTCGGATATCCGATACGGTTTTTCATAAAACCGTAGCGGATACATATCAGCTAAATTGAAAACCGGATATCTGATTTCCGATCCGGTTTTCAAAAAAATAATAAAAAAAATATAATAAAAATAAACAAACTATAATACTAAAACTAAATGACTTAATGGATTAAAAACAAAAAAGCCCAACACTTTCACTCTCTCATTCCGCCACAACGCCACTCTCAGTCTCTCAGTCTCTCACTACTTCATGTTTCAGGCCGTCATTTCGCGTTTCATGCACATTAAGGTCGATTCTTTGTCTGATTGTTCACTACTTCATTTGTCTGTCAATTGTTGTTGATTTGGACTGATTTGTGTGGAAAAGATTTGATCTTCACGCTTGTTGTTTGAAGAAATCAGGTTGTTTGCCTATGAGTCTATTATTGGAGAATTATTTGTCGTATTCGACTATTCGGGATGATTGTGATAATTAAATTATTTTTAGATATTTTTCTTGTTTATTTATGTATTATTTTTGTATAACAATTAACGCAACGTTCGTTACGACCTTAAACTCAAAAATCGGATTATGTGCACTTAAAGAAATTTAAAAATAAAAGAAATCTCAAAACCGGATACCGGATATCTGGAAAAATCGGATATCCGGAAACCGGATATTCGGTTTAATTCGGATCGGATCTGGATAGTAAAATTTCAGAATTTAAAAATCGGATATCCGATCAGCTTTCGCAACCGGATCGGATATCTGGTCTGGTTTTGCTCACCCCTACCATCAGCGGTTGTGGCATGCCGCCAACTGCTTCCGGGCCTATGCCTCGAGAGTCCCCCGTGTCACTTTGGGGCCTCGATCGGTAAGTGTGTGTACCTAGGGTTGACTCTCAGATTGATTGTGTGTTTTCCTCTAGTGTGGGTTATGCTTGCAGGACATTCCCGATATGGTGGGACAGCTGGAGACTCGGGTGACCGAGCTTGAGACGGAAGCGGCTGAGGCGCGACAACTCCTGCAATCTCGGGTTGACGAGATTCCTCAACTTAAGGAGCGACTGGCTCGGTCTCAAGGCGAGACTTCCACGCAGGGTGAGGTTAGGCATCAGGTTGAGAGGGAGAGAGAGGCTGAGGCTGAGGCTACGGGTCACATCACGGGTGCTACCGAGGATGTTGGAGGGATTCCCGAGACGACTACCTTCGATATGTTGTCGAGGATGGACGGTAGTGAGTCTCTTACCTTTGTTCTAGACGACCTAAGTTTGGCTGACAACCTTGGTGAGCTCGTGATAGCCATTGGTGCGGCTTCTAGGGGTCCTCCCTAGTTTATAAACTCGATTTGTCTATGACTTTGTATGTTTTGTGTATTTTCTTGAGATTTTTTAGTATTTGAATTAGTTGGATTAGCCTTGTGTTTTCGTTGGGTGAATTGTTTACCTAGATTGACAAGTAATCACTTCGCGTTCATTTATTTGTGATTTAATCTTAGTTTTGGATGCGTTGGAGTTGCATGAGAATACGAAAACTATTTTTCGGACATTTTGAAATGCGTTAGTCTGGGCCGGGAATCGGATCAGATAGTACATCGATTAAAACGTTTTGACTCGAGACGGGCGAGATGTAAGGCGTTAACATGCTCTGACCGAGTGTATTTGAAGACGAGTGTAGTTGTTTTGACATTCATAACGAGGTCGAAACTAAAATCTGGCAACTTTTGAAAAAAAAAGTTAGACCACTTTTTGCATACTCATAACAGTGCCTTATTAGGCTACAGACGCGACTTGACAATAACCGTTAAAGGCTACAACACGCGTAGATGGGGTAGCTTATCCCCCCTAAAAGAAAAAAAATGAAGAGACGCCTAAGGGTGGTGTGTCCGACAGGTGAAAGGTGTCCTTGCAGCTCCTGCGTGAATATTTCGGTCTCCGGAGAGGGTTTTAGTGACTTCGAGAGGTCCTTCCCGACGTCCGAGATGTCAGGTGGTGGTTATGGTGACAACACAAGATCGACGTCTCTATTTTTTGGTCGCTTGAGAGGTTACCTGCTTAGGGATAGGCGCATGGGCTAAGGCTTTTGGGTTCCGGGTCGCTTGTGCTCGGGCGCCTGGGCCAGGGCAGTTCAAGCCTTGTTTATGAAAATTTTTGTTGTTTCCTAATTGTTGTGGGATTAGGGCTATATATATGGGTTGTGGGTGCTTGTTTTAGACATACTAGAATATCCATAGGGTCTAGAATATCCATATTCAGGGTCATGTCAGGTTTCGGGAACCTCCTAGCCGAGTGGGCGGGTTATTGATAAGTGTAGTTTGTAGTGCCTATTTCGTAGTGTTTTTGTCCCATTTTCCTTGTGGAATCGCTCCTTGGGAGCAATTTATGGGCTACTTATGCTTCCTCTAGTTCGTTTCAGGTTTCCGAGACCATTCGTGAAGAGTTGGAGCGATTCCGACTCAATACATACACTTTTCGGAGCCAACGAAGTGAAGGATCACTCGATGCCTAGGATTCGACCCCGAGACCTTGGGACCCAATCCCAAGCATCCAAGACCCGATCCCGAGTCCCGAGAATCGATGAGAAGTCCATGTGAAGCAAGGAGGGACCAAAAGGATCATATTGGAGGCCTACAAGACTCATCCCCGACGGGTATGACCTCAACCCGTCCGGGATGAAGTGCACAAAAGAGGAGCTGCTGCTTTGAGGCCTTCCCGACCGGGAAGGGGTCCATCCCGAACGGGACCACCTCATCCCGACCGGGAAGGGGTCCATCCCGACCGGGACCACCTCATCCCGACCGGGACCAACTCATCCCGGACGGGATGGCCCAGTTACAGTCCGTGATTGCTTGTTTCATCTCCCTTTGCATTGTAACCCTATAAATACCCCTCCTCTTGTATTCCTAGCTTATTCTAGACAATAGACCTTAAACCCTAGACTACTTTAGGTTAGATTAGATTAGATTAGTGTAGATTAGTCGTTAATTAGTAGTTAATCTTAGTTTAATCTTGTATTAAGAGATCTCTTGAAGAATCCATTCAATCTTGACAACATTGGTGGGTGAATTTGGGTTTTCTTTATATACAAGTGTTCATCTTTTCATCCTTCACTAGTATGGTATAATCCTTTCTTCCTTTTACTCTTTATCTCGTTTGTTTAATTCAAGTTTCAATCTTTAGTTATTTTTTATTGTTTTGTTCACCATACTTGGTAGTTTCATTATGTACGTTTTGATGTTTGTGTTGTTTCCTCTTGTTTATGTTAGAATTAGTTTGATAATGTTAGAGTAGTACTCTTGCTAGGGTTAGTAAGGTGATTTGGGTGTTAATTGGACGATTAAGGGATTGTTGGAGATGTTGGTTGAAGATTTGGGTATCCTCTTGGTTGATGCATATCACATGTTTGTTGAAATGCTTGAATGACATGTAGTTGCAAATGCTTGTTTTTCTAGCCTTTCTCTTGTGGGTGATAGTTTGTTTGTGGGTTTGGTTCCCTCACTATGTAGCGAGAGCCCGGTGAGGACGACCCCTAGGTCGGTCTAAGTAGCGAGAGCCTGGATGCGACCTAGGCCACGATATCACGCTAGTAACCCCGTTTGTCACGTGTGTCGCCTTGATGGGTCCAAGGTGGAACCTCTAGGTCGGTCTACGTAGCGAGAGCCCGGACCATACCTAGATTACCCAACTACTTCCTTCACTCTAGTTCTCCCTTGACCATTCCATTACCCCTTTGACCCCGACCTAATCCTAGCCCGTTTCCTTATTAGTTTTCTCGCTACCTTAGTCAGAGCCTTAGCCTTCTCTCCCTTCCCATTACTCTAGTTTAGTTTAGCTCGTTGACTTAGTCTTGTATTTGGGTGACCTTCGTCTAGACGCCTCTTACCGTCCCCGTGGATTCGACTCGACTTACCCTAGCTACCCACTAGGATTAGTTGGTTATTTATTTGATCGGCGGGATCCACGACAAATCCCACAATCAATTTGGCGCCGTTGCCGGGGACGATGCTAGTTTAGACTTTGTTTTCCTAGTTACTTGACTTTGTCTTTGTGTTTGTGTTTTTCTTTTTTTTCTTTTTGTTACCTTGCTTCTTGTGTGTGTGAAGTTTATTTCTCTCTTGTCTAGTGCCCAGAAAGCACTAGGCTTCTCACGTTTGCTCTTAGTCTACAGTTTGTACTTAGAGGTGGTGATCATCTTCTTCTTGCAACTCAGAGCCACTTTAACGAACGGTTGCTAGATTGAGAAGTCCTCAACCGGGTATGAGCTACGATTTTCGAGCGAGCATGGGGTTTGATCAAAACTCCCCACACATGGAAGCCGATATGAGCTACTCCTCTTCTTCTATGAACCAAAGCTACGACATGATGACTCCTAATTACTATCAAGCTCCTTGGAGGGATCATGACTCTAGTGGGTATGAACTTCAAGGTTATGAAAATGGCTACCAACAAGTGAACGATTACCAATCCTACGATCATGGTGACTATTACTCGAGTTATCAATGTGAACCCACCATGTTCAATCAAGATTCACCTTATGGAAGCCAATACCCCCAAAACCCACCATATTACCCTCCAGCCCAACTACAATATGAACCCCAAGACCCACAATACTACCAATCACCTCAACCTCACTACCAACAATATGATGCCCCACCCCTTGGGTATCCTCAAGATTTTCAAGGAGCTCTAAAAGACCCCAATGACCACCAATCGTCAAACTTGGAGTTGTATGTATCAATCGATTCTTCAAGTGCAAAGGAGCAACCAACAAGAAATGGCCATCCAATCGCAAAAGACTTATGAACTCTTGGCCGAGCTCCAAAGGGAAAGAAAGGAACTTAAAGCTAGATTGAATGCTTTAACGGCTCAAACCCTAATGTTCTTAACTCGATCTTCGCAACTTGATGAGGGATGTTCATTTGGGGAAGAGGAACAACCCAATGAAGAAGCCGTTAGTGAATTCCCTATGAGGAGCGAACTTTGCTTTGAAGAACCTCAATCGTCTACCCAAAAAGAGACGAATGAGGATATGACTCTTGGTGAAGGCATCGTTGGTGAGGAATTGGAAGAGGTTAGTGAGTTGGATGAGTTGGTAGAATTTGTGAAGTTTTTGGGTGAAATTGACAAGCCCAAGTTGCCCATGTCCGAGAATGTGGATAAGCATCAAGAGCCCCTTCTAAGTGAACCAAGCAATGATTTGGAAGAGATTGAAACCGCCGGTAGAAGTTTCAATTCTCCTCTACAAGATGACGTGGGGACAAGTGATGAAGATGGGGAACCGCAACTTGAGGAAAGTGTGGGGGTGTGCAACAAGGAAACGGGGCCAAAACCGCGTTTTGTGCCTCTTGTCAAGGACTTGAAGCTTGCTAGTGATTGGAGGCGATGCCTAGGGAGGAAGAGGTCGGTAAAGCTCGTAGGATGGATAGACCCCGGAGACAACACGAAAGATGATATTGGGTCTTTTGATTCCTACTTCTTGCCTCCACCTTGGAGGCCGTGGAGGATTGCTTGGCTCGAGCACTCTTTGGGCCGTCTCTATGATGTCGGTAGTGCGTTCGACTTGCTCCTCCATGCCCTTGAGGGCTATGGTTGAAGAATGAGAGTCCACCATCCTCGGTTTGACGGAGTTCCTAAAGAACCGTCATGTTGTACATTCCCCTACCTCTCTTCTCTTTAGCTTGGTGTTTGTAATTATGTTTATTGTGATTTTGTTCCTAGGACTCTTTGTTTTGTGATATTCTTGTTATTTGGTATTTTGATGAGCGATGTGAGGGAGGGAATTTGATGTTGTATTTGAGCTTATTGTGATAGATGTGAAGTGAAGGTGATTCCGAGAGAGGAATGGCTTTCGATAGAGCATGGATTGAAAGCTAGGGAGTCGGTTTTTGAAGCTTAGGTTAAGCTTTTGGGGTTTTGGAGGTCAAGAAGACCATGAGGAGAGCATCCCGACCGAGAAGAGGGCTTCCCGACCGGGAAGGATGAGGCATCCCGACCGGGAAGGAGCCATCCCGACTGGGATGAGGGTGCCATATTTCGAGACTTCTGGAGTGTCTTCCCGATCGGGAAGGGTTTATCATCCCGATCGGGACCATCCATCCCGACCGGGAAGGTCTCCTACTCCACCTTATGCCTCTTCTTCGACATTCGTGTCCACCCGACCATTGTATGCCCCCACCCAACCTCCCTACCTCTTGCATACCCTTACTTCATTCCCTCTTAAACCGACTTTCACATCAAAACCCACCTCATTTTACCTTTGCGCCCCAACCATGGAACTATATAGCGATTGGAGAGGAATAACAACGATGACGACTAGCTACATGCCGATATTGATTTATGAGACGATGGAGCGAGTGAGTTGTTAACCGTATGGTACGGAAACTATCCTCTCTTTTCCGTTTTTATAGCTTGTCTTCATTTGTTTATTCCCTTTCCCTTTTATCATTTGTGTCATGGTGGCCCTCGGGGCCTTGGTATTGGTTGCTCCCGACTCTCGATGATGTGACTACGTCGAAAGTCATTTCAAAATCCAAATTTACAAGTATTTTCACTTTTTCTTTGATTTCTCTTTCTTTTTGTAGGATTTAGTCGGATTCGGGCGGAATCCGGGCTAGGTGACTTGATTACACCTAGTCCTCCCCTCCCATTTCCTTTTATTTCCTTCTTTTATTTCTTCCCCCATCCATATCTTTTCTTGTCTCGGCCCATGGTGACTTGACTACACCCCGGCCGGACACTTTCTACCCTTTTCTTCACTTTTCTTTTTGATTTTTATCTTTATTTTCGTAGTTTCTTTTATTTTCTTTTGTGCTCCCATGCACTATGGTCGAGCATGAGGACATTGCTCGGCTTAAGTGTGGGGGAGCGATATTCTATCATAGTTAGTTCTATTTTCTTAGTTTTTCGAAAAATCTTTAAAAATCCTAAAAATTTGAATTTTTTTCACAAAAATCAAAAAGATTTTCCTTTTGTGTGTTTTCCTTTTGTGTCGATTGTGTCGTATATTTGTTTTGTTGTGTGTGTTTGCCCCCCCTTTTCCTTATAGGTTGCTTAAACCACCGATGGCTTTGGAAAGCTTTCAAGATGTCCGGTAACATCTTCTATCCCTTTTTCCTTCTTTGTCTCTTGCGGAATTTGGAGGAGATTGTGATGTGGTGTGCTCGGGAGGAGCTTTGTAAAGTTTGATGTTGGTTGGTTGCTCATTTGGAAGCTAGGAGTGGTGTTTGTGTTATGTATGTGTTCGTTTTGTGTTGTTCTTGTTTTGTTGCTTTTGTTTATTTTTCTTTCGTTTTCGTTGAGTCTTTGTTTTGTGTTTTGTTGTGTGTAAAAGGTTTTTGAAAACCCGGTCTAGAGGCTAGTGTGCAAGTGTTTACTTTCCCTTCCTAGTAGTATAAATCGAGTCTTGGACTTTAGTCTAGTAGAATGACCCTAAATCAATGATTTCGTTGGTTTCTTACCTTGAGTCCACCTAGTCTACTAGGGATTTACTACGGGATTTGCATTTTGACCATTTTGACCACCCACGGTGTGAAAAGGCCTTGGTTGCCAAGTCCCGTCCCTTAGGTGACCGTGTTTGAAATTGTTTGATTAGTGCAAGTTCTCCACCTTTTTGTGCGTTTGAAAGGGGATGCGCAACCCCGACATACCCATTACCCTACCTCCTACACATATCCACACAATAATTTGCAACTTGTTGATTTCTCCCTTTCTAAATTGTCAAGAAATGCCAAAAAGCCAAATCAAGCCAAAAGGGCAAAGAAAGGAAAAAGAAAGAAAAAGAAAGAAAGAAAAGAATGAAGAAAAAGAAAAGGCTCAAAAACCAAAAAGAAAATAGAAAAGAAGAAAAAGAAATGGCATGGCAACAAACAAAGCAAAAATGCAAAAGAAAAGAGAAAATGCCAAAAGAAAATCGTCTCACAAAAAGATTCTAACCCCACAAAAATAAGCCTTTTTCCGACTTTTGCCGTGAAGAGCCTACCAAAGGACCGAGTCCCTAGGAAGGAGGATAGCGGCAAGGATCGGTCTTCCCTCATTTTGCAATCATTTCCACTTTTTACTTGGACTAGTTAGGCGGTTTCAGACACGGGACGACCCTCTTGGCTCATTGCTAAAGGGGGCGGGGTCTCACTTACCTACAGTGTCGACTAACACTGTGATTCATCCTTTTTCCATCCCGCCGATCGTCCCGTAGTACGTTCTTAGAAGGTTAGGAGGAACCTAGGTAAGTTACCAACATTTTTATTGTTTTGTCGTCATACTATTAGAGTTTTGTCCATTTTGGTTTGTAATGCTAGCTTGGGAACGTTGTCACTTGCCTTGAGTCCTAAACCGGTGCTTCTTTCACCGCTTGTTTGAGGGAAGCGGTATTTCTTTTCTTTTGGGTGCAACCTTTTGTGTGTTTGTTTGTGTGTTTGTTAGTTTATGTGTTTGTTTGTTTATGTGTTTTGTGTCCGGTTGCATCCACGGTTTTGTCACAAGACCCCAGTTGCCTTGCGGAGTGCACTTTTCCTCTAAGTGCACTCGCGTGAGTTGAAAGGGCGTAGGGTGCGCTAATACCCGCTCGGCTAGTTTAGTAGTTAGTTTGTGCTTACTCGAGGGCGAGTAAGGGTTAAGTGTGGGGGAGTTGATAAATGTAGTTTGTAGTGCCTATTTCGTAGTGTTTTGGTCCCATTTTCCTTGTGGAATCGCTCCTTGGGAGCGATTTATGGGCTACTTATGCTTCCTCTAGTTCGTTTCAGGTTCCCGAGACCATTCGTGAAGAGTTGGAGCGATTCCGACTCATTACATACACTTTTCGGAGCCAACGAAGTGAAGGAACGATCAGTCGATGCCTTGGATTCGACCCCGAGACCTTGGGACCCAATCCCGAGCCTCTGAGACCCGATCCCGAGTCCCGAGAATCGATGAGAAGTCCATGTGAATCAAGGAGGGACCAAAAGGATCATATTGGAGGCCTACAAGGCTCATCCCCGACGGGTATGACCTCAACCCGTCCGGGATCAAGTGCACAAAATAGGAGCTGCTGTTTTGAGGCCTTCCTGACCGGGAAGGGGTCCATCCCGACCGGGACCACCTCATCCCGACCGGGACCAACTCATCCCGGACGGGATGGCCCAGTTACAGCCCGTGATTGCTTGTTTCATCTCCCTTTGCATTGTAACCCTATAAATACCCCTTCTCTTGTATTCCTAGCTTATGTTAGACATTAGACCTTAAACCCTAGACTACTTTAGGTTAGATTAGATTAGATTAGTGTAGATTAGTCGGTAATTAGTAGTTAATCTTAGTTTAATATTGTATTAAGAGATCTCTTGAAGAATCCATTCAATCTTGACAACATTGGTGGATGAATTTGGGTTTTCTTTATATACAAGTGTTCATCTTTTCATCCTTCACTAGTATGGTATAATCCTTTCTTCCTTTTACTCTTTATCTTGTTTATTTAATTCAAGTTTCAATCTTTAGTTATTGTTTATTGTTTTGTTCACCATACTTGGTAGTTTCATTATGTATGTTTTGATGTTTGTGTTGTTTCCTCTTGTTTATGTTAGAATTAGTTTGATAATGTTAGAGTAGTACTCTTGCTAGGGTTAGTAAGGTGATTTGGGTGTTAATTGGACGATTAAGGGATTGTTGGAGATGTTGGTTGAAGATTTGTGTATCCTCTTGGTTGATGCATATCACATGTTTGTTGAAATGCTTGAATGACATGTAGTTGCAAATGCTTGTTTTTCTTGCCTTTCTCTTGTGGGTGATAGTTTGTTTGTGGGTTTGGTTCCCTCACTACGTAGCGAGAGCCCGGTGAGGACGACCCCTAGGTCGGTCTAAGTAGCGAGAGCCCGGATGCGACCTAGGCCACGATATAACGCTAGTAACCCCGTTTGTCATGTGTGTCGCCTTGATGGGTTCTAGGTGGAACCTCTAGGTCGGTCTACGTAGTGAGAGCCCGGACCATACCTAGATTACCCTACTACTTTCTTCACTCTAGTTGTCCCTTGACCATTCCATTACCCCTTTGACCCCGACCTAATCCTAGCCCGTTTCCTTATTAGTTTTCTCGCTACCTTAGTCATAGCCTTAGCCTTCTCTCCCTTCCCATTACTCTAGTTTAGTTTAGCTCGTTGACTTAGTCTCGTATTTGGGTGACCTTCTTCTAGACGCCTCTTACCGTCCCCGTGGATTTGACCCGACTTACCCTAGCTACCCACTAGGATTAGTTGGTTATTTATTTGATTGGCGGGATCCACGACTAATCCGACCATCAATTTGGCGCCGTTGCCGGGGACGGTGCTAGTTTAGACTTTGTTTTCCTAGTTACTTGACTTTGTCTTTGTGTTTGTGTTTTTCTTTTTTTTCTTTTTGTTACCTTGCTTCTTGTGTGTGTGAAGTTTATTTCTCTCTTGTCTAGTGCCCAGAAAGCACTAGGCTTCTCACGTTTGCTCTTAGTCTACAGTTTGTACTTAGAGGTGGTGACCATCTTCTTCTTGCAACTCAGAGCTGCTTTAACGGACGATTGCTAGATTGAGAAGTCCCCAACCGGGTATGAGCTACGATTTTCAAGTGAGCATGGGGTTTGATCTAAACTCCCCACACATGGAAGCCGATATGAGCTACTCCTCTTCTTCTATGAACCAAAGCTACGACATGATGACTCCTAATTACTATCAAGCTCCTTGGTGGGATCAAGACTCTAGTGGGTATGAACTTCAAGGTTATGAAAACGGCTACCAACAAGTGAACGATTACCAATCCTACGATCATGGTGACTATTACTCGAGTTATCAATGTGAACCCACCATGTTCAATCAAGATTCACCTTATGGAAGCCAATACCCCCAAAACCCACCATATTACCCTCCACCCCAAATACAATATGAACCCCAAGACCCACAATACTACCAATCACCTCAACCTCACTACCAACAATATGATGCCCCACCCCTTGGGTATCATCAAGATTTTCAAGGAGCTCTAAAAGACCCCAATGACCACCAATCGTCAAACTTGGAGTTGTATCAATCGATTCTTCAAGTGCAAAGGAGCAACCAACAAGAAATGGCCATCCAATCGCAAAAGACTTATGAACTCTTGGCCGAGCTCCGAAGGGAAAGAAAGGAACTTAAAGCTAGATTGAATGCTTTAACGGCTCAAACCCTAATGTTCTTAACTCGATCTTCGCAACTTGATGAGGGATGTTCATTTGGGGAAGAGGAACAACCCAATGAAGAAGCCGTTAGTGAATTCCCTATGAGGAGCGAACTTTGCTTTGAAGAACCTCAATCGTCTACCCAAAAAGAGACGAATGAGGATATGACTCTTGGTGAAGGCATCGTTGGTGAGGAATTGGAAGAGGTTAGTGAGTTGGATGAGTTGGTAGAATTTGTGAAGTTTTTGGGTGAAATTGACAAGCCCAAGTTGCCCATGTCCGAGAATGTGGATAAGCATCAAGAGCCCCTTGTAAGTGAACAAAGCAATGATTTGGAAGAGATTGAAACCGCCGGTAGAAGTTTCAATTCTCCTCACCAAGATGACGTGGGGACAAGTGATGAAGATGGGGAACCACAACTTGAGGAAAGTGTGGGGGTGTGCAACAAGGAAACGGGGCCAAAACCGCGTTTTGTGCCTCTTGTCAAGGATTTGAAGCTTGCTAGTGATTGGAGGCGATGCCTAGGGAGGAAGAGGTCGGTAAAGCTCGTAGGATGGATAGACACCGGAGACAACACGAAAGATGATATTAGGTCTTTTGATTCCTACTTCTTGCCTCCACCTTGGAGGCCGTGGAGGATTGCTTGGCTCGAGCACTCTTTGGGCCGTCTCTATGATGTCGGTAGTGCGTTCGACTTGCTCCTCCATGCCCTTGAGGGCTATGGTTGAAGAATGAGAGTCCACCATCCTCGGTTTGACGGAGTTCCTAAAGAACCGTCATGTTGTACATTCCCCTACCTCTCTTCTCTTTAGCTTGGTGTTTGTAATTATGTTTATTGTGATTTTGTTCCTAGGACTCTTTGTTTTGTGATATTCTTCTTATTTGGTATTTTGATGAGCGATGTGAGGGAGGGAATTTGATGTTGTATTTGAGCTTATTGTGATAGGTGTGAAGTGAAGGTGATTCCTAGAGAGGAATGGCTTTCGATAGAGCTTGGATTGAAAGCTAGGGAGTTGGTTTTTGAAGCTTAGGTTAAGCTTTTGGGGTTTTGGAGGTCAAGAAGACCATGAGGAGAGCATCCCGACCGAGAAGAGGGCTTCCCGACCGGGAAGGATGAGGCATCCCGACCGGGAAGGAGCCATCCCGACCGGGATGAGGGTGCCATATTTCGAGACTTCTGGAGTGTCTTCCCGATCGGGAAGGGTTTATCATCCCGATCGGGACCATCCATCCCGACCGGGAAGGTCTCCTACTCCACCTTATGCCTCTTCTTCGACATTCGTGTCCACCCGACCATTGTATGCCCCCACCCAACCTCCCTACCTCTTGCATACCCTTACTTCATTCCCTCTTAAACCGACTTTCACATCAAAACCCACCTCATTTTACCTTTGTGCCCCAACCATGGAACTATATAGCGATTGGAGAGGAATAACAACGATGACGACTAGCTACAGCCGATATTGATTTATGAGACGATGGAGCGAGTGAGTTGCTAACCGTATGGTACGACAATTATCCTCTCTTTTCCGTTTTTATAGCTTGTCTTCATTTGTTTATTCCCTTTCCCTTTTATCATTTGTGTCATGGTGGCCCTCGGGGCCTTGGTATTGGTTGCTCCCGACTCTCGATGATGTGACTACGTCGAAAGTCATTTCAAAATCCAAATTTACAAGTATTTTCACTTTTTCTTTGATTTCTCTTTCTTTTTGTAGGATTTAGTCGGATTCGGGCGGAATCCGGGCTAGGTGACTTGATTACACCTAGTCCTCCCCTCCCATTTCCTTTTATTTCCTTCTTTTATTTCTTCTCCCATCCATATCTTTTCTTGTCTCGGCCCATGGTGACTTGACTACACCCCGGCCGGACACTTTCTACCCTTTTCTTCACTTTTCTTTTTGATTTTTAGCTTTATTTTCGTAGTTTCTTTTATTTTCTTTTGTGCTCCCATGCACTACGGTCGAGCATGAGGACATTGCTCGGCTTAAGTGTGGGGGAGCGATATTCTATCATAGTTAGTTCTATTTTCTTAGTTTTTTGAAAAATCTTTAAAAATCCTAAAAATTTGAAATTTTTTCACAAAAATCAAAAAGATTTTCCTTTTGTGTGTTTTCCTTTTGTGTCGATTGTGTCGTATATTTGTTTTGTTGTGTGTGTTTGCCCCCCCTTTTCCTTATAGGTTGCTTAAACCACCGATGGCTTTGGAAAGCTTTCAAGATGTCCGGTAACATCTTCTATCCCTTTTTCCTTCTTTGTCTCTTGCGGAATTTGGAGGAGATTGTGATGTGGTGTGCTCGGGAGGAGCTTTGTAAAGTTTGATGTTGGTTGGTTGCTCATTTGGAAGCTAGGGGTGGTGTTTGTGTTATGTATGTGTTCGTTTTGTGTTGTTCTTGTTTTGTTGCTTTTGTTTCTTTTTCTTTCGTTTTCGTTGAGTCTTTGTTTTGTGTTTTGTTGTGTGTCTTGTGTGTAAAAGGTTTTTGAAAACCCGGTCTAGAGGCTAGTGTGCAAGTGTTTACTTTCCCCTCCTAGTAGTATAAATCGAGTCTTGGACTTTAGTCTAGTAGAATGACCCTAAATCACTGATTTCGTTGGTTTCTTACCTTGAGTCCACCTAGGCTACTAGGGATTTACTACGGGATTTGCATTTTGACCATTTTGACCACCCACGGTGTGAAAAGGCCTTGGTTGCCAAGTCCCGTCCATTATGTGACCGTGTTTGAAATTGTTAGATTAGTCCAAGTGCTCCACCTTTTTGTGGGTTTGAAAGGGGATGCGCAACCCCGACATACCCATTACCCTACCTCATACACATATCCACACAATAATTTGCAACTTGTTGATTTCTCCCTTTCTAAATTGTCAAGAAATGCCAAAAAGCCAAATCAAGCCAAAAGGGCAAAGAAAGGAAAAAGAAAGAAAAAGAAAGAAAGAAAAGAATGAAGAAAAAGAAAAGGCTCAAAAGCCAAAAAGAAAATAGAAAAGAAGAAAAAGAAATGGCATGGCAACAAACAAAGCAAAAATGCAAAAGAAAAGAGAAAATGCCAAATGAAAATCGTCTCACAAAAAGATTCTAACCCCTCAAAAATAAGCCTTTTTTCAACTTTTGCCGTGAAGAGCCTACCAAAGGACCGAGTCCCTAGGAAGGAGGATAGCGGCAAGGGTCGGTCTTCCCTCATTTTGCAATCATTTCCACTTTTTACTTGGACTAGTTAGGCGGTTTCGGACACGGGACGACCCTCTTGGCTCATTGCTAAAGGGGGCGGGGTCTCACTTACCTACAGTGTCGACTAACACCGTGATTCATCCTTTTTCCATCCCGCCGATCGTCCCGTAGTACGTTCTAAAAAGGTTAGGAGGAACCTAGGTAAGTTACCAACGTTTTTTATTGTTTTGTCGTCATACTATTAGGGTTTTGTCCATTTTGGTTTGTAATGCTAGCTTGGGAACGTTGTCACTTGCCTTGAGTCCTAAACCGGTGCTTCTTTCACCGCTTGTTCGAGGGAAGCGGTATTTCTTTTCTTTCGGGTGCAACCTTTTGTGTGTTTGTTTGTGTGTTTGTTTGCTTATGTGTTTTGTGTCCGGTTGCATCCACGGTTTTGTCGCAAGACCCCACTTGCCTTGCGGAGTGCACTTTTCCTCTAAGTGCACTTGCATGAGTTGAAAGGGCGTAGGGTGCGCTAATACCCGCTCGGCTAGTTTAGTAGTTAGTTTGTGCTTACTCGAGGGCGAGTAAGGGTTAAGTGTGGGGGAGTTGATAAATGTAGTTTGTAGTACCTATTTCGTAGTGTTTTGGTCCCATTTTCCTTGTGGAATCGCTCCTTGGGAGTGATTTATGGGCTACTTATGTTTCCTCTAGTTCGTTTCAGGTTCCCGAGACCATTCGTGAAGAGTTGGAGCGATTCTGACTCAATACATACACTTTTCGGAGCCAACGAAGTGAAGGAACGATCACTCGATGCCTTGGATTCGACCCCGAGACCTTGGGACCCAATCCCGAGCCTCCGAGACCCGATCTCGAGTCCCGAGAATCGATGAGAAGTCCATGTGAAGCAAGGAGGGACCAAAAGGATCATATTGGAGGCCTACAAGACTCATCCCCGACGGGTATGACCTCAACCCGTCCGGGATGAAGTGCACAAAAGAGGAGCTTCTGTTTTGAGACCTTCCCGACCGGGAAGGGGTCCATCCCGACCGGGACCACCTCATCCCGACCGGGACCAACTCATCCCGGACAGGATGGCCCAGTTACAGCCCGTGATTGCTTGTTTCATCTCCCTTTGCATTGTAACCCTATAAATACCCCTCCTCTTGTATTCCTAGCTTATGTTAGACATTAGACCTTAAACCCTAGACTTCTTTAGGTTAGATTAGATTAGATTAGTGTAGATTACTCGGTAATTAGTAGTTAATCTTAGTTTAATCTTGTATTAAGAGATCTCTTGAAGAATCCATTCAATCTTGACAACATTGGTGGATGAATTTGGGTTTTCTTTATATACAAGTGTTCATCTTTTCATCCTTCACTAGTATGGTATAATCCTTTCTTCCTTTTACTCTTTTTCTTGTTTGTTTAATTCAAGTTTCAATCTTTAGTTATTGTTTATTGTTTTGTTCACCATACTTGGTAGTTTCATTATGTATGTTTTGATGTTTGTGTTGTTTCCTCTTGTTTATGTTAGAATTAGTTTGATAATGTTAGAGTAGTACTCTTGCTAGGGTTAGTAAGGTGATTTGGGTGTTAATTGGACGATTAAGGGATTGTTGGAGATGTTGGTTGAAGATTTGGGTATCCTCTTGGTTGATGCATATCACATGTTTGTTGAAATGCTTGAATGACATGTAGTTGCAAATGCTTGTTTTTCTTGCCTTTCTCTTGTGGGTGATAGTTTGTTTGTGGGTTTGGTTCCCTCACTACGTAGCGAGAGCCCGGTGAGGACGACCACTAGGTCGGTCTAAGTAGCGAGAGCCCGGATGCGACCTAGGCCACGATATCACGCTAGTAACCCCGTTTGTCATGTGTGTCGCCTTGATGGGTTCTAGGTGGAACCTCTAGGTCGGTCTACATAGCGAGAGCCTGAACCATACCTAGATTACCCTACTACTTTCTTCACTCTAGTTCTCCCTTGACCATTCCGTTACCCCTTTGACCCCGACCTAATCCTAGCCCGTTTCCTTATTAGTTTTCTCGCTACCTTAGTCATAGCCTTAGCCTTCTCTCCCTTCCCATTACTCTAGTTTAGTTTAGCTCGTTGACTTAGTCTCGTATTTGGGTGACCTTCATCTAGACGCCTCTTACCGTCCCCGTGGATTCGCCCCGACTTACCCTAGCTACCCACTAGGATTAGTTGGTTATTTATTTGATCGGCGGGATCCACGACAAATCCCACCATCAGTTATTTTAAGAAATGCGACCCCGAGGTTTGTTAAAATGACGGTTTGTCAATGATCGTTGCGCTGAGTCGAGTCAAGATACAAGATGACTTCTTATTAGCATGCTCTAAGTTTTGGGACTCAAGAGGCCATGTTTTTGCTTTTCCCGGGGGTAAAATTTATCCTCTCTCCAAAGAGCTAGACGCTATAGGTGGGTGGAATTCGGTTCGGCCTTGTGTGCCTTCGGGAGATGATGCTTATGTAGAGCGGTTTTGTCATTTTTTGGACCTTTCTTCGTTGGAGGTGGTTTCAATTTGGACCAGATGAAGCTGATGATTCTTCCTTTTGCCCGGAGCGCCCTTTCGGGTTTTCACTCCGTCCTCGGCTCACCATTTTTATTATATTTTTTTGACGGCTCGCAACTCGATTCTTCATTTTGCCCGGAGCGCTCTGTCGGGTTTTCACTCCAGCCTCGGCTCGTCATTTTCATTTTTTTTGTCGACGCCTCGCAACTCGTTTCTTCATTTTGTATGGGGCGCCCTTTCGGGTTTTCACCCCGTCCTCGGCTCGTCATTTGTGCTTCGTCACTTAAATCACTCGTTAATCGAAATGCAGAAAGGAGTTCCAGTTTGTACGTGAATCGAGTAATCGGTTTTTTTGTTTGTTGTTTGGTTGGTTGTACCCGAAGGATGGTTTCCTACGTATCCGCTTTTAGACGGAATCAAACCATGTTCGTAGTTCTTTTTTTTTTAAAAAAAAATGTGAGTGATTTTGCTTTAGACTCATTATTCCGATTATCGATGCGAATTTGCTTTGTTTTTTTCTTTTGAATGGGTTTTTCCCCCTAATTCGGAGATCAGGATGTGGTTGTTAGGATGTTTATGGGTAGTATCATTTGAGTTGATCCATGTTGGCTGGGGTTGAGAACTCCTGACCGTCTAGGTCGGTAAGGACTACGACTCCTCCCGAGAGTATTTTAACATTTTGAAGCATAATTTCAAATTTTAAAACTCCCCATTTTGTAAAAACTTTGAGCAATTTAACATTTTGGGTTATCGTGAAATTTAACATTTTTATTTTATAATTTAAGAACTATATACTTCACTTTGTTTTATCTTTGGTTGATATTTATATTTAGATCTATTTCAAAATGCCTTAATAATTTATTTTAAATTATTTCGAAATTATTTTTTATTTTTGATTTTCAAGCGATCAAAATTTTATGAAGACTTTTATATTTCCAAGTACTTCAATTTGTATAGGATTGTTATGTAAAACGTTTTAACATTGTCGAAATTATCTTTTATGTTCAAGTTTGATAACATTTTTGAAAACTTTCATAATTACTTTGATAACATTTTCGAAATTCTAACGTTTTGAAAATTGATTTTCATTTTATTGTTGGTGGACTTTTGAATCTGTTATTGAAAATGTTTGACGGCTGGTGCAATTTTTACTAACTACAAAATTTGATTTCTCCAAACTAAATTTTGTTTCATAAAAAAAAAAGGAATAATATCGAATTTCTTAATCAAAATATTTTACTTTCGTTTTCAAAATATTTTTGTTATCCTATTTCCTTCGAGTTTGTTTACAAATGTTATTTAACGTTGTTATTTTATCAAATAACTTTACTTTACGATTTCATTAATCAAAAGATTTTAAACTTCGGGTTGGTTAGCCCAATTCTTCTTGGAATAGATATTTGTCTTCGATTTCGTATCACTTTGAAGGTTGTAAAATTTTCTTTTGAAGCAAATTTTTATGCAAAAAAATTGTATCCTCACCTTTTCGCGGGGGGGGGGGGGGGGGTAATCTTGTTTCCTTTCTACTTATTCTTAGTTTCGAGGACGAAACTTTCTTTTAGTGGGGAGGATTGTAACACCCGCTATTTTTCCTAAGCATTTTCATTCTTTCCGTTAGGACTCCGTCTTAACTCTGTCACTTTTGGCGTCATATTTCATCATTTTACTAAGCTCTATTTTAATTTTGAGTTTAATAATTTTTATTTTAAATTTTAAAGATTTAAATTCTTTTTAAATCCATTTATTTGGTTTCTTCGTAAACTAATTAATTTTTCCGCAAGGAATTCTATTTCTCTTCGAATCGACATTTTTAAGCTTGGATTTAAGTTATTCCTTTTCCTAAAAATGTTTGAATACGTTTCTATAATATTTCCAACTAATAAATATTTTTATTTACAAAAATTAGTTATTAATGATTTTTATTACGAAGCTTCGCGAATAATTATTTTCTTACGCGAGGTTTATTCAAATAACTTTGGAATGCCTTTAACTATTTTACGATCATACTTTTTATCAACTTATAAATTATTTGAGACCATTTCCTCACATTTCGGACCGACTAAGCTCTTGGTCACAAGTTTTATTACGTTTTATTTAAACGTTTCATTTTATCACGTTAAAACGGAAACATAAGATAATTTCTTTTCATTTATTTGTTGCATTATTATCAAAACTTTTCATGCTCCTCATCATTTCATTTGGCCAGCTATTTCATCTTAGTTGTTGATAAGTGTAGTTTGTAGTGCCTAATTTGCTGTGTTTTGGTCCCATTTCCTTGCGGAATCGCTCCTTGAGTGCGGTTCATGGGCTACTTATGCTTCCTCTAGCTCGTTTCAGGTTCCCCAGACCATTCATGAAGAGTTGGAGCGATTCCGACTCAATACATACACTTTTCGGAGCCAACGAAGCGGAGGAACGATCACTCGATGCCTTGGATTCGACCCCGAGACCTTGGGACCCAATCCCGAGCCCCTTAGACTCGATCCCGAGACCCGAGAGTCGATAAGAAGTCCATGTGAAGCAAGGGGGAACCTTAAGATCATATTGGAGGCCTACAAGACTCATCCCCGACGGGTATGGCCTCATCCCGTCCGGGATGAGGTGCACAAAAGAGAGGTGTTCTGATCTGGGTCCGTCCCGATCGGGATGAGACCGTCCCGGTCAGGACCATGGAGCTGTGGCCGCGTGACTTCTTTTCTTCCTCCTTCATTCTTGTAACCCTATAAATACTTCTCCTTTGTAATGTTTAAGCACCATACCTTACACTACTTTACCCTAGATTATTTTAGGCCTCCATTAAGCATTCAAACCCTAGATTAGTGTTCCTCACTTTAGTTTTAATCTCTCTTTAATCCTTAGTTAATCTTTGTTAAGCTAGTTTAGTTAATCTTGTATTAAGAGGATACTTGAAGATTCATCCAAGCTTGACAACCTTGGAGTTGACTTGGGTTTCTTATTTATGCAAGTTTACATCTTTTTCATCATCTTGTTGTTGGTATAATCCTCTCTACTCTTGTTCTTTGTTTATTTAATCAAGTTTGAATCTTTTTATATTGTTCTTGTTCTTCATTATGGATGTTTGGTTTGTGATGTTATTTTCTCTTACTATTGTTAGTTTATTCTTGATAATGAGTGAGTAGTCTCCTTGTGGGTTAGTAGGGGGATTAAGGGTAGATTATGGGTGATTAGGGTTTGATTAGGGGTAAAGGGTGAATCTTTGTTGTTAGTCACATATTGGGCACTCTATGTGTTTGTTGATATGCTTGTGTGAGTAGTAGTTGCCATGCTTCCCATACTTGTGCTCATCTTCTCATTGTTTGTCTATTATGTGGTTGTGTTGAGGTTAGTCTTAGACGCGAGAGCGCGAACTTACCTCGGTGTTGGTCTACGTAGCGAGAGCCCGGACCGACTCTAGCAATTAGGAGACACCTACATCCTTGACCACCCCAATTGCCCTACTACACTTATGAACCCGACCTAACCCACTTCTCCATTTTTGATTCAACTTCTTAGTTAGTCATCATTTCTCTAGTTCATTGTTTAGTTTGTATTCAGTTATTTCATTTAGCATTGTTTTAGCCTAGTTCATTGTTAGCCTTGTCTTACCTCTTCTCCCATCATAGTTTGTCAATTAGCATTTCTTTGTGTTTGTTTGTGACTTAGTCTCGTTTTTAGGCCGACCTAGTCTAGACCTTACAATACCGTCTCCGTGGATATCGACCCTACTTGCCCTAGCTACCCACTAGGAATAGTCGGACTTTTATTGACGGCGGGACCCACGACAAATCCCACCATCAATTTGGCGCCGTTGCCGGGGACGGTGCATTGTTTAGACTTAGTTTGCTTATAGCTAGACTTAGTTACCCTCTTTTGTGCTCTTCTATCATCTCTTGTGCATATTCTCTAGATTTTTCTTGGTTCATTAGTTTTATTTCTCCTTTTTTTTCTCTTTGTCTTTCGATTGTGCTTGTTTATTGTCGTTACCTAGTGCCCATAAAGCACTAGGTGCTCTCATGGTTGCTCTAGTGTGTAGTGTATGCCTAGGAGGGGAGGCGACTTCTTTCTCTTTAATCCAGAGCCGGAAGGACTTTTTCGAGCCTTTCGCCAACGGACGATTAACCGGGTTAGAATCTCTCAACCAAGCGCTAGCAATACCCATCAAGAGCAAGCTCAAGGAACCGACTTTGAGGAAGCATCTCGAGAGACGGCCGAAGGGAATTTCATCAATCCCTTTGGATATTCTAGTCCTAGTTCCCCCTCTACATCTACTTCAACTCCGTCTACACCACCATCTCCCTTACATCCAATTATGCCGAAGTTTTCATCTCACTCCACATTTACGGAAGATGTCTTGCCGGGACCGAATGCTCTACCGGCCGCTTATGCCGGAAATTTTGTGGCCAAGACTCAATTCATCCAACTTGTGGAGAGGAATCAATTTAGTGGTTTGCCCACCGAAGACTCGCACCAACACATGGAGACTTTCTCCGATTATTGTGATGCTATTTCTCAACCCAGGGTTACTCAAGATCAAATCCGTTGGGTATTATTTCCATTCTCATTACTTGGAAAAGCGAAGCAATGGATCAAGAGTCTCGATAGGGCAACCATGGGCATCGATACTTGGAAGAAGCTTGCATTGGCGTTCTACCAAAAATTCTACCCTCCGGAAAAGACTAGTTTGTTTAGGGCCTCCATCACCGGTTTTCAACAACGGGATGAAGAGAGCCTTTATGAAGCTTGGGAGAGGTTTAAATCTTTGGTTAGATCGTGCCCCCACCATGGACTTTCACAATGGTTTTTAGTCCAACAATTTTGCAACGGTCTTTATGAGGACTCAAGAACTATAGTCAATATGGGCTCCAATGGTAGGATCACCGAGGTCGATGATGAACAAACATGGGCAAGAATCGAGGAGATGGCGGTTCATAATTCTCAATACTCAAGGCCTAGGAAGGCAAATCGTGGAGGTCGGCACGAGGTTGATGCTATTACTCAATTAAGCATTGACCTTGGAGCTCAATTGAAAACCCACATGGAGAATATTGACAAGAAGCTCCAAGGCCACCTCACTCAAGTTCAAAGCATTAGTTCCTCCAACCAACACTCAATTCAAGAAGTGAATGCTTTGGGATTTGCACCTCCTTTGCCTTATTATGGGATGTGTGATACTTTTGGAATCGTTGGTCATGATCCTATGCATTGTCAAGGAAGCGTTGAGCAAGTGAACGCCTTTCAAGCGTTCAAGCAAGGTGCCTCCTATTCCAATCAACACCAAGCTTCCAATCAAGCCCATCAACAACAAGCTATGCAACCTCGTCCCTATGTTCCACCTCCCTTAAGGGACAACAATCAAGGTTATCAAGGTTATGTGGGTAACCCAAGGCCCTTCAACAACTTCAATCAAAATAACCAAGGTACCTTCCACAACAACAATCAAGGGTTCCAACAAGGGAACTTCAATCAAGGTGGTTTCCAAGGAAACCAAAACTTCCAAAGACAACAAAACCACAACAATGGCCTTAATCAAGGCAATTCTCATGGGTTCCAAGGGAACAATCAACAACAAGCAACTCAAGCTAACCGTCAAGAAATCAAGCCTAGGAGCCGGTCTCCTATTCATGATTACGGTACTCCATTAGCCCTCACCGATACTCCGCACAATCCACAATCTCCACCTCGTGATTTCGACATTCAAAAATCTATGTTGGAGATGCAAAGGGGTCAAATGGAGATGTCAAAAAACCAACAAGAATTCTATGCTTTTATTCAAAGGGACAACATGGCGAGAGATGCTCATACGAAGATGCTTGAGACCCAAATAACTCAACTTGCTTCGGGTAGCTCTTCAAGGCAAAAGGGGCAATTACCTCCTCAAGGAGAATCACCCAAATTTGAGCATGTAAATGCTATTACCACGAGGAGAGGTACATCTTATAACCCTCCCCCACCCCCTAATGAGCAAGAACCAACAAGAGAAGTTGTGCCTCCAATTCAAGGAGACCAAAGCTTGGGAAATCCTATAGAGGAGCAAGTCTTATGGGAGATTGAAAAACCCCAAGAAGACAAGCTTCCCCCACTTCAAGGCAAAGACAGGGGTAAAAGGAAAGTGTCGGTTGAAGAGTCCACCCCTATTGAGCAAAACAAGATTCAAATCAAGCTGCCTTTCCCAACAAGGCAAATGAGACTAAGGTGGATGTCCAATTTGACAAGTTCCTAAACATTGTGAAGCAATTGGATGTGAGTGTCCGGTTCACCGAGTTACTTACCCAAATCCCGGCATATGGAAGATTCATGCGAGAAATCCGAGCTAGGAAGAGATCCATCGACAAGGAAGGGACTATTGCGTTCATGAGAGTGGTGAGCGAGCTTATTCAAGGTTCTACGCTTCCAAAGTTGAAGGATCCGGGTAGTTTCTCGATCCCTTGCACCATAGGCAACTATGAGATCGAGAGGGCATTATGTGACTTGGGTGCGAGTGTGAGCATCATTCCTTATTCTATTTGTTGCCGACTTGGGATGAAGGAGCTTAAAAGTACTTCCATTACACTCCAAATGGCCGATAGTTCATTCAACCGACCATTGGGGATGCTAGAGGACGTGCCGGTACGGATCGAGAAGTTCTTCATTCCGGTGGATTTCATCGTGCTCGATATGCTGGAAGATGCTAACACTCCTATTATCCTTGGGCGCCCATTTCTACACACCGCCGGTGCTATGATCGATGTAAAGAATGGTAGGATCACCTTCGAGCTAGGCGAAGAAAAGCAAGTGTTTGACCTCCAAGGCAACACTTCACCTACTAATGATGAGTCTTGCAATATGATCCACGCCACGAAAGACATTGATCTAGGGGTTGAGTTGGGACAAAGCTTGAAGAAGAACTCTTGTGAACTTGAGGATGATGACTCCGAGATTGGAGAGGGTGAGTGCCCATATCATGGGTTTGATGACAAGTTGAAAGGCAAGAAGGAAGATGAGCCTCCCTTGGGGCCACGCGAGGATAGATGGACATTTGGGTATATTCCGAAGGATCAAAAGTATAAGTTCAAGCCATTGAACTTACAAGATCGGAATGCCCCGGGAACGTCGAGACAAGGTCATGGAGAGCCTTGGTTTTTGGATGCTTATATTACTAGCTTGATTGAAGACTTTGCTAGAGCCTTCGACTTGTTTCTTCGTGCCCTTGATGGAGATGGAACTAATCATTGTTGTTGAAGAAAAATATTGAAGAATGCACCACCTTGGTTTGACGGAGTTCCACAAGAACCGTCCCTTTGTATATGTTTCTTTCTCTAGTAGTTTGTTTGGTTTTGTGAAATTCTTGATTATTTGGATTGATTGATGAGTGATGTGAGGGAGGGAATTTGATGTCGTATTTGAGTTTATTGTGATAGGTGTGAAGTGAAAGTGTCTCCTAGGAAGGAAGGGTTAATCTTGGAGCTTGGATCGTGTAAAGGGGAGTCAGTTTTTGAAGCTTGGAACGAGCTTTTGGAGTCATAAAGGATAGGAAGACTCTTCCCGACCGAGAAGAGATCATCCCGTCCGGGATGGAAGGCCCATCCCGACCGGGAAGGGTGTCATCCTGTCCGGGATGAGTGTGACAAAAGTTGGGTCTACTGGAGTGCCATCCCGACCGGGACGAAGGCTTCCCGACCGGGAAGAGAAGGTCATCCCAACCGGGACCATCCATCCCGACCGGGATGGACCCCTTGTTCCTCCTTTGGCCTTTTCTTCTTCGTTTGAGCCCACCCTACCACTTTATACCCCCTCCCAACC
Source organism: Agrostemma githago (assembly GCA_958450325.1). Lineage (NCBI taxonomy): Eukaryota > Viridiplantae > Streptophyta > Magnoliopsida > Caryophyllales > Caryophyllaceae > Agrostemma > Agrostemma githago. Next base: position 48,413,573 of record OY288251.1, read on the forward strand.
TCCCTACATGTCCTTACTCTCCTTATATGACCCCTACACCCCACATACACATTTTCACCTCACTTTCTCTTCACTTTACACCGACATTCGCATCAAAACCCACCTCATTATACCTTGGTGCTCCAACCATGGATCCGTATCGCGATTGGAGAGGAATAACAATGACGACGACTAGCTACGTGCCGATATTGACTTATGAGACGATGGAGCGAGTGAGTTGCAAACCGTATGGTACGACAACTATTCTTTCTTTTCCGTCTTTTATAGCTTGTTTGCCCTTGTTTGTTCCCCTCCCCTTATACACTTTTGTGTCATGGTGGCCCTCGGGGCCTTGGTACTTGTTGCTCCCGACTCTCGATGACGTGACTACATCGAGAGTCAGTTAAAATCCAAATTTTACAAGATTTTCACCCTTTTTGGTAGAAATTAGTCGGATTTGGGCGGAATTCGGGCTAGGTGACTTGATTACACCTAGTCCTCCCCTCCCATTTTATTTTATTTCTTTCTTTTTATTTCTTCCCCCATCCATATATTTTCTTGTCTCGGCCCATGGTGACTTGACTATACCCCGGCCGGACACATTCTACCATTTTCTCCACTTTTCTTCTTGATTTTTAGTTTTATTTTCATAGTTTTTCTTCTTTTGTGCTTTCATGCACTACGGTCGAGCATGAGGACATTGCTCGGCTTAAGTGTGGGGGAGCGATATTCTATCGTAGTTAGTTTTATTTTCGTAGTTTTTCGAAAAATCTTTAAAAAACCCTAAAAATTTGAAAAATTTCTTAAAAAATCAAAATGATTTTCTTTTGTGTGTTTTGCTTTTTATGTCGTTGTATCGTATATGTGTTTGTTGCGCGTGTTTTGCCTCCCTTTTTCCTCTTAGTTCGCCTAATCGCCGCTAACTTTGGAAAGCTTTCAAGACATCCGGTAACGCCTTTATCCCTTTTTCCTCTTTACCCCTTATGATGTTCGGAGGAGATTTGTGATGTTGTGCGCTCGGGAGGAGCTTTGTAAATTTTGGTGTTGGTTTGTGGCTTGTTTGGAAGCTAGGGGTGGTGTTTGTTCCCTTTGTTTGTTTGTTTTATTTTGTTTTTGTTTTGTTGCTTTTGTCTCTTTTTCTTTCATTTTCGTCGCGTCTTTGTTTTGTGTTTTGTAGTTGTGTCTTGTGCGTAAACGGTTTTCGAAAACCCGGTTTAGAGGCTAGTGCGCAAGTGTTTACTTTCCCTTCCTAGTAGTATAAATCGAGTCTTGGACTTTAGTCTCGTAGAATGACCCTAAATCAATGATTTCGTTGGTCCTTTACCTTGAGTCCACCTAGCTTACTAGGGATTTACTACGGGATTTGCATTTTGACCACCCACGGTGTGAAAAGGCCTTGGTTGCCGAGTCCCGTCCCTTAGGTGACCATGTTTGAAATTTGCTCGATTAGTCCAAGTTTCTCCCCTTTTTGTGGGTTTGAAGGGAAGGGCCCGTCCCGACTTACCCATTCACCTACCTCCTACACATACCCACCAAATAAAATTGCAATTTGTTGACGTCTCTCTTTCTTAATTGCCAAGAAATGCCTATCAATGAAATCAAGACAAAAAGGGCAAAGAAAAGAAAAAGAAAGAAAAAGAAAGAAAGAAAAGATTGAAGAAAAAGAAAAGGCACAAAAAGCCAAAAAGAAAATAGAAAAGAAGAAAAAGAAATGGCATGGCAACACACAAAGCAAATATGCAAAAAAAAAGAAAAGAGAAAATGCCAAAAGAAAATCGTCTCACAAAAATATCCTAACCCCACAAAAATAAGCCTTTTTCCGACTTTTACCGTGAAGAGCCTACCAAAGGACCGAGTCCCTAGGAAGGATGATAGCGGCAAAGGTCGGTCTTCCCTCACTTGGCAATTATTTCCACCTTTTTACTTGGACTAGTTAGGCGGTTTCGGTCATGGGACGACCCTCTTGGCTCATTGCTAAAGGGGGCAGGGTCTCACTTACCTACAGTGTCGACTAACACCGTGGTTCATCCTTTTTCCATCCCGCCGATCGTCCCGTGGTACGTTCTTAGAAGGTTAGGAGGAACCGAGGTAAGTTACCAACGTTTTTATTGCTTTGTCGTCATACTATTAGGGTTTTTGTCCATTTTGATTTGTATTGCTAGCTTGGGAACGTTGTCACTTGCCTTGAGTCCTAAACCGGTGCTTCTTTAACCGCTTTTTAGAGGGAAGCGGTATTTGTTTCTTTTTGGGTGCAACTTTTTGTGTGTTTGTTTGTATGTTTGTTTGTTTATGTGTTTTTGTGTCCGGCTGCATCCACGGTTTTGTCGCAAGACCTCACTTGCCTTGCGGAGAGCACTTATCCTCTAGGTGTTCTCGCGTGAGTTGAAAGGGTGTAGGGTGCGTTAATACCCACTCGGCTATTTTAGTAGTTAGTTTGTGCTTACTCGAGGGCGAGTAAGGGTTAAGTGTGGGGGAGTTGATAAGTGTAGTTTGTAGTGCCTAATTTGCTGTGTTTTGGTCCCATTTCCTTGCGAAATCGCTCCTTGGGAGCGGTTCATGGGCTACTTATGCTTCCTCTAGCTCGTATCAGGTTCCCGAGACCATTCATGAAGAGTTGGAGCTATTCCGACTCAATACATACACTTTTCGGAGCCAACGAAGCGGAGGAACGATCACTCGATGCCTTGGATTCGACTCCGAGACCTTGGGACCCGATCCCGAGCCCCTTAGACTCGATCCCGAGACCCGAGAGTCGATAAGAAGTCCACGTGAAGCAAGGGGGAACCTTAAAGATCATATTGGAGGCCTACAAGACTCATCCCCGACGGGTATGGCCTCATCCCGTCCGGGATGAGGTGCACAAAAGAGAGGTGTTCTGATCTGGGTCCGTCCCGGTCGGGACCAACCCATCCCGGTCGGGATGAGACCGTCCCGGTCGGGACCATGGAGCTGTAGCCGCGTGACTTCTTTTCTTCCTCCTTTATTCTTGTAACCCTATAAATACTTCTCCTTTGTAATGTTTAAGCACCATACCTTACACTACTTTACCCTAGATTATTTTAGGCCTCCATTAAGCATTCAAACCCTAAATTAGTGTTCCTCACTTTAGTTTTAATCTCTCTTTAATCCTTAGTTAATCTTTGTTAAGCTAGTTTAGTTAATCTTGTATTAAGAGGATACTTGAAGATTCATCCAAGCTTGACAACCTTGGAGTTGATTTGGGTTTCTTATTTATGCAAGTTTCCATCTTTTTCATCATCTTGTTGTTGGTATAATCCTCTCTACTCTTGTTCTTTTTTATTTAATCAAGTTTGAATCTTTTTATATTGTTCTTGTTATTGTTCTTGTTCTTCATTATGGATGTTTAGTTTGTGATGTTATTTTCTCTTACTATTGTTAGTTTATTCATGATACTGAGTGAGTACTCTCCTTGTGGGTTAGTAGGGGGATTAAGGGTAGATTATGGGTGATTAGGGTTTGATTAGGGGTAAAGGGTGAATCTTTGTTGTTAGTCACATATTGGGCACTCTATGTGTTTGTTGATATGCTTGTGTGAGTAGTAGTGGCCATGCTTCCCATACTTGTGCTCATCTTCTCATTGTTTGTCTATTATGTGGTTGTGTTGAGGTTAGTCTTAGACGCGAGAGCGCGAACTTACCTCGGTGTTGGTCTACGTAGAGAGAGCCCGGACCGACTCTAGCAATTAGGAGACACCTACACCCTTGACCACCCCAGTTGCCCTACTGCACTTATGAACCCGACCTAACCCACTTCTTCTCCATTTTTGATTCAACTTCTTAGTTAGTCATCATTTCTCTAGTTCATTGTTTAGTTTGTATTCAGTTATTTCATTTAGCATTGTTTTAGCCTAGTTCATTGTTAGCCTTGTCTTACCTCTTCTCCCATCATAGTTTGTCAATTAGCATTTCTTTGTGTTTGTTTGTGACTTAGTCTCGTTTTTAGGCCGACCTAGTCTAGACCTTACCATACCGTCTCCGTGAATATCGACCCTACTTTCCCTAGCTACCCACTAGGAATAGTCGGACTTTTATTGACGGCGGGACCCACGACAAATCCCACCATCAGTTGTGCATAGTTTTCATCAAACTTTAATCTCATTTACACTTTGGAAAACCATCCATTTCCATACTTCATTTTTATTCATTCATCTAAGTTTAAAAAAAATTCTATCATCATCCTCATTTGGCCGTGACACCTTCCTCTATTCTAGGATTATTTTTGCTTCAATTCTAGTCTTAATCGACTCAAATTCATCGTCAAATAATCCTCTTTCTGTTCTCTTCGTTAAGGTATTAATCAACGTCATTTTCGATCAATTTTTACCTTGATTTTTATTAGTTTTCTCATGGTATTTTTCTGCCATGATTTCCGTGTTTGGTAGGATTTTTGGACGATCCCGAAGCCGACGAATATATTATCGACTCAGACTTGGAGTAGAGGTAACGTCGATGTTACTCGGTATTTCATGATTTTAATTGAGTATTTGCATGTATATATTTTTATGTTTTATTTTGGCAATATATGTATGTCGCGGATTCTGGAAAAATTTTTAAAGTTGAAAATTTGCATGTTTCGGTATTTATCGCTTTAACGAGATTAACGATTAAATTGATATATTAATTTGTAAAATCGTAATAATCGGCCTAAACATGTAATATATGTTTATATTCTGTAAAAATGTTGTTTTTGATGATTTTTAATAATTTAGTATTTTTCTGATATTTTTGATATCGATTATTGAATTATTACCGTTTTCGGACAAAAACGTTTAAAAGCCGATTTTTAGTTCTAGTACTTAAACATTTTATTTTAATCTGATTTTTGACGTGGTGAAACTTTCTGGTGAAATAGAATTTTCTGAAATTTTTCATAATTTTTCGGAATTGTTAAGTGGATGAATTAATTAATCACTTTAAATCATCGTTTATCGTTAAAACCGTGTTTGTTGTTTAAATTGTCGATTTCTGGTCTTTGGTTTAAATATGGAAAAAAAATTACGATTCTGATGATTTCAGATTAAAATGTAATTTTATGATTTTTAGTGCCTTAATAAAATGTTAGGAATGATAAGTTTCATTAATGGAATCGTTAATTGAGAAAACGGGTTTTAAAGACGGTTTTGACGGGATTTATTAAATCTGGAATTTTTGGAAATCTGGAAAAATGGTAGATTCTGGAAAATCATGATTTTTAGCTTTAATAATAATTTTTGGATATTAATACTTAAATCGTTTTGTAATTACTATTTTTACTAATCGTTATTGTCGAGATTGGACGATTAACGAGAAAACGCTTTAAAAACCGAGTTTTAGAATTCTGGAAATTTCCTTTTCTGGACAGAATGTCCATAACTATATTTTAACTATTTTACGTAATTTGTGTACTATTTATTAAAGTCTTTAATTAATAAGTATTGATTTTCGGACAAATTGTGATTTATCGTTAAAATTCTTCGTCTTACCTAAAAAAATTATTTTTCCAGCAATTTTGAAAGTATTTATACCTGAAACTTTAAGAGTTAAATCATCCTTTAACATACTCTTAATATATTTGTTGGTTTAATTAAATGAAGACGTTCAAATATTTAATTTGGGTTTGCCGTAAAATCCTATTTATAATTTTATTGTCGAAACTAATAATAATTAGGGAATTTTAGCTTTTTAACTTTTGAAAACACCCTAATTAGTAATATTAAAATGTTTAAGACGTTTTTAATCATTTTATAACGCTTATACGATATTTTAATAATTTCATAAAATCAAGTGTTCTTACTTTAATAATTAATATCGTTAAGGCCGAAAATATTAGTTTTATAAATCTATATGGTTTACTAAAATGTGGTATTAGTATGAACTAATATTTTCACTATTTTGATATAATGCTATTTTTAGTAAAGTTTCTAAAAATAGAAGTTTCCTAAAATAGAAAGTTTCCTCTTTTAGAATATAAATGTTTACTTCTTTTGTCCTCATATTATTATATTGATTACATCTTTTGAATATCGATAATGGCTTTGTTTTGGAGTTATGGAATAAGGACAAGTGTGAGGTTAGAGTATTATATTCTGGGGTTTACGTTTTTGTCATCAACTATAAGGTTGGTGTGTCTTTATGGGACACACTGGTTGTTGAACCGAGCATATATGGTGTTCGGGAGTGTGTGAACATTTTGACCTTAAACTCGTGCCTCGCAGTGTAAGACGCCGTCGGGTTGAACTGAGCATTTATGGTGCTCGGGAGGGGTGTACATATCTTCTTAAACTAGGGCCACGCATTTATAAGTCGTCGTCCTATTATGGTTGAGTAGCCTAGTTAGAGACCGAAGTTTGATTTGTTTGAACTAAGTTCTCGAAGCTAGTTTTTAGTATTCTCCTAGTGAAAGTCTAGCATTTATCACTACTCCTATCCATAACGTCATTTTGAATATTTTTATTATTATCGATATAATTTGGTTGCAGGTTGGCAAATGTTTTATGTTTTCTTCGGAAAACTCATTTTTATTATATTGTTTTGATACGTGAAGTTTTTCACTGAAAGTTTATTTTTATTATAATGTGTTTTACTGTTTTCCATTTTTACTATTTCCTATAATAGTAATTACAGTTTTAAAATCCTGTTATACGGCTGGAAGAACGTTGACGTTGCTCCCCACTGATTGTGGCTGTTATGTTTTTAACATGGCAGGTATATGTGTTTTCCTTCGGGTGGGCTAGCGAGCAGTTATGGATCCTGCTTGTTTTAATCAGATCACTGTATTATGGATTGTTAAAACCCTTTTCATGGATTTTATTTATTTATTTATTTTGTAGCCATTTTTATTTTATGGCTTATGTATTGACTTACCATTTTTTTTAATCAAGACATAGCTACAGTGTGTTATAATCCCACTTCTACAGTGTTTCCGCCACTGTATTGCGTTAGAATTTCTAGGGGATTACATTTCGAACTCTAGGTTTCTTAGTGATTTATTTCTGTATCAACTTTGAGTAGGTTCATCATGTTAATAAGAGTTCTTCTTCTGCATGATCTTAGTGGAGTTGTTTCCTTGTTCTCAGTAGATCCAACGTTATACATACTCGTGTTAGGACTAAATCATCAGGTCAAAGGTTGTTAAAAATATTCTAATTGGTTGGGTTAACTCGATCGTAGATGCACACAAAAAAAATTCATCAAAAGTGTGTACATAAGGTTAATTAATGACGTGGGTGTACGTTTCACAAAAGAATATATACGAATAAAAGTCGTAAGTTAAACCAAAAATTGTCATTGACTTCAAAAAAATTTGTCATTTGGTTCGTCGCATAAATGAGGTAAGGGAAGTGATACCCAATAAAACATTGTTCCAACCGACCAAAGAGTTTCTCACCCAATTGATAGAACGAGAAGATAATTTGAGTTTATATAAGACAATTTCTAGCAAAGTTTGTTTTTCAAAGGGATGAGCAAGGTAAGGATCGAGATAGATACGTTATTGATGTACTCCTCAATGAGAAGAATACAAGTATTAGTGAGTTTTCAAATAACATATGAGGTTTCAAATAATTGGCAAAGCAGGATTCAAGGCCAAAAGGTCAGGGTTGAAGATTTGCATAGGTTCTGTTGTGGTACGAAGTCAGGCTAAGAAGTGTTACCACGACTCTAGATAATAATTAGAATATGAACATATAGGATCATAATGGGAACATCACAGAAACATGAAAGGCTTCATTTAAGGAGTGGCTGGAAAGTATTCCATACGAAAATTGATATGGAGTGATTTAACTAATAATGGAAACAACACATCATTGATCAAGAACCATGTTAGATTGGGTCACTCATGTCTCTATTCTTAATAACTTCGTCATTCTACATTCCTTTATAGTTAATCCTCAAAATGTTTTTTTTGTTCCTCCAGTTGTTTCTCTAACCTTTATATTTAGAAGTTTGGTTCCTTAAACTCTCGACATATTGTTCCTCAAGTATTTCATATGAGTATATCTCGCGTAGGTATACATCTCCAACGGTATGAGAATGTCTTTTATTTGCTCAATTATACGGATTAACTTAATTCTTTCAGCCAACTCCCTGATAACCAGTCAGGTAGGATCCATCGGTGTTTCCATTCATCAAGGATTTTTCTCTAAAGGTTACACAACCTTACATCTAATTTTGATTTAAACAATCCGAATAAGTTTCATGAGGTTTCATTTATATCCTCGAATTTAAAAATTATACTTAACAAATTCATTGGAAGTCTACCCCACCCAAGTTACAAGTCCTTAGATAATCAGAGTTCTCTTTTCAATCATTGACTATTGACCTCGATTTATCAATTTTAAATCTATTCATGATTTAGCTAAGAGTTCCATAAATCCATTCAATCAGAACTATGCATCTTATCATTGGATTACAAGTTTCATTCTTCAAAATTTTCATAAAATTCTCTTAGTCTTAAAAATAACTACTACATGCACTGTTAAATTCTATCCCTTAGTACTCTTCATTGCTTTTTTTCCCGATATCTTTTCATAAAGGTCAAAACTCTCTTATTATTAGTAATAGTTACTCATCTACAAAACTCGTATGTTGGCTAACATAATCCGCAAAAACATTGAAAATAAAGGTTCTAAATTCCACAAAAATCTATATGACTTAATTTCTCATCAAGTAGTCACTATGTATGTGAATTAGATTTCCATACATGTCATTCTTTCTTATCTTTCCTTAGCTTACAATTTTAAATCTTCCAATCCTCCGTTATTCTTTACTATCTTCAAAATTGTTCAACCTAAATTCAACACTCTACAACATTTCATTGTTCTCATCTTTTTCAACCTCTCGTCATTCCAAAAATCAATAGGTTCCTAAGTCCAATAATTACATGCTGACTAAAAGGTAGAGATTGGGTGATCCAATTGTGGTTGGTTTGAAAGAATATTGTATACTTTAAGTACATTACACTACTGAGAATCATGGGCATAACTATGTCTTTGTGAGTGGGCTAAGGGTTCATTGTGCTTTTAATGCGCACTCTGATAAGTAGTAACCATGGTTCATTGAAGATGTAGGAATGTATTTAAGAAATTAATTGAAAGATTAAATATTCAAGAGTGGAAAACTAGTAGGTTGATAAGATTAATAAATAAGATTATTGAAGTTTATCTCCATAGTCGAAGGTTAGGACAAGCTTGGAAAGAGGGGATGGTACAAAAGTAAGGATAAAAGACGATGGGTATGTATGAGGTTAGGATACATGCCATTTGATGGTGATTTCAAAGAAGAGAAAGCAAGATGAATAAATACAAAGGAAATAAGTTAGAACGGTACATATAAAAGGTTCCATCAAATAGGAAGACATCAAACTAAGGTTAGCTGAGCCAGAATATACGAAGGTGAAATAAACGGAAGGCTTCTTTTCCGACTCAAGATGAGGAGTCAGACCTAAGAATTGGTTCAAGAAGGGTTCAAAATAAGTTTAGAAACAAAAGAGAATGGATTAGTTGAGTTTTAACTTCTTTTGAAAAGATTAGAAGTTGTTCAATGATGGTTCAAGGGTTAAGCTTTGAATGACCTTTTTGTATGCATAATGATATGGCCTGGGTTCAAATGTAAAATTTGGTTGATACACAGTTTAACCAGAAAAATAATGAAAGGGTAAAAGGTGTTCATCAATTTATGAAGGTTGGATGTTAGACATGAAGGAAACCTTTGTATGTGATGTTTAAGAATTTCGACGGAAGGATTGAAGATAGTTCGGAATTGAACTCAAATCGTTGCTTAGATAGATGAAGAAAGTGAGGCGAAGGTAGAAAATAAGGATAAGCTAGAAAAATGAATTAGATGTGGTGTAAGGTGTTACTGTGAAATGAATATGGGCAAGAAGGGTTTTCATGACTACAGTTTAGGCTAATAAATGATCTCCGTTATACGAGTTACATAGGTAAGTAGAGTCTCGGTCAAGTCTAAGTCGACACCTAAATATGACTCGAGGACTACTATTTTACCTACATTTGCACTTGATCTTCTTGTATGTTACATCTCGTCTTCATAACTTCACTTGATACATCAACATGCATGGTCCAACTTTATTTCGCTACTATAGTTGATTGGGAAAATGCGTCTATTTGTACTTGCAAGAGTGTTCTACCAGACTTGAGATGTTGATGGCTTCAAGTGCTTTATCTTAGTATCGCGTTGATCAAAAATAAATTAAAACTAGCCAATAGGCTAAAAGTTAGGGCAATCACTCTACATTCAACTATGCAGATAACATGCAAAAATAAAAAAGGGGCCAAAACCTAAATCGAACGGTACGGGTAATCCTTAGTAGTTCTACCCATTTACATATTCTACCAAAGTATATTATTTGATCCTAGGGTTATGCTAGTCAATCTCTCATTTAGTGATCTTAAATGTTCTATATGTTTTACACATCAGACACTCTAGACACGTGTCATGAGCTCCAGGTGCGTTCCCTTGATAGGTGATGTAAATATGCATCGCACATAATTACACACGGTCTCAAGGTCCCTCTGATACCAACTGTAACAACCCAATTCTTCCAATGACATTAACTAACAAGGTGGCACTAGTAGAAAACTACCCATTGGAACCGGTTGTAAACTACCCTTTGGAACCGGTTGTAAACTACCCTTTGGAACCTTTTTTCATAGGTTCTACTGCCACAGATTCCTTTGGTCCGAAGCTTTGGAACCGGTTGTGGGTAGGTTCCAAAGATGACCTTTGGAACCGGTTGTTGGTGGAATTGGTTCCAAAGGGTATACCCTTTGAACCTATTGTAATTAACAACCGGTTCCAAAGGTGTCACGTTGGAACCTGTTGGAATCCACAACCGGTTCCAAAGGTGTCACATTGCAACCTGATCTAATCCCCAACCGGTTCCAAAGGGTGTACAAATGGAACTTACTATAATTCACAACCGGTTCCAAAGGTGCCCCATTGGAACCTGCTGTAATTTACAACCGGTTCCAAAGGTGCCCCATTGGAACCCCCAGTACTTCACAACCGGTTCCAAAGGTGTTAATTTTTAAAAAAAAAAATGTATATTCAAATCCACAATAATAGTATATAAAAGAAAAACCAACCTGCATCAAATATATATATGTATATGTACATACTTGATAAATTAATTGCTCAAAAGATAGCCACAAAATTGAAAATACAATATTTTTATTAATATAAAACAAAAAAATTATACTTTGCAAAACACGCCATCTTTATAGATACACAAGCAAAATTAATATTCGTGGTAATATATAGTCCACAAGCAATCCACGCCATCTTTATAGATACACTCAGCTTCATCTTCAATACTTTGCAAAACATTATCAACTTTAATATGCAGTCTTGTGATAGCAAGAAAACATAAGCAATTATCCTGCAAACCTAGACCGTTGACAATAAAATGTAATCATCACATCATACAAATACTTACGTCATTGCAGTAATCTTACCTTTCAAAGCTATGCTATAGAAATCCTTCATCTCATCCGGAGCAGAATAGCTAGTTAGGCAGGTTTCTAGGGGAACTCTTGGGGCAACAACTTCATCTACAGGGCTATTTTAAACAAATGCTTATCAAAGAAATCTAAAGAAAAAAAAAGGAAAAAAAAACAACTCGTATTATAGAATCAAATGACTTACATTTCTTTCCCTTCAGATTCAGCTTGAACTTTCAACTTCTACAATGCTTCAAATTGATCTAAAACCCAAACCAAAATAACAGTACTCCAAATCAAACTAAGTATGTGTACGTAAATGTCAAGATTTCCAAAAGCAAAAACAATAAAGAAATAAATCAATTGAAAAACACTGCAATGAAATGTGCAAATTCTCCATGTATTCATGTATCTCTGAAAACTCCATAAAAAAGGCATCCCCGAATACAACTCCATACAGAAAAGTACTACTCAGTATTTCATACCCATGAAATCGATGTAGCTCTCATCGTAACAGCAAACCGATAACAACAAAAGCAAAATAATAACCATAACCGATATTAAAATTGAATTAGGGTTTCAGTAATTAGGAATAAAAATGTTCTAAATGATTTGCAGAAGATTATGCTTCAAAATAGAAGCGATAGCTTACCTTAAATCGAATTAGGTTTCTTCGTTGGTTCCGTTCTTCGTGTCCTCTCAATTCTTTTCGTCGGTTGTTCTTCGCCTTCGTTGAAGTTGGTGGTCTTCGTTCCTAGTTGTGTCCTTTATCCTTCGTTCTTCGTCTTGATTGAGAGTTCTTCGTCTTCGGTCTTCGTTATTTGCAACGAGAGATTAAATAAAAAAAATCTGAATTAAGTTCTCTTGACTCTTTAATTGCATCCAAGACGGTAGTTCCTGCAATAAAAACAATGTTATCAGTCTGCAATCATAATATAAAATAATACTCCGTAAAAGCTATACTTCAGCAATACAGGAGTATCAGAGAAGGGATTCATAGAAAAATACTCATTTCGTATCAAAATACTTAATTTAATATTGGAGCTTATTGTGCAACAAGCGAAACATGAACCAAAGAAATGAAACTCTTGAGTATGATCATATTTTATCGATCTCGTAATACTTAAAATAGAGCTAGTAGATGTAGAACTTGTTGGATAACTCATCGATCTCATATTAGTCATTCGAGTAACATAGAATGACGTTAATATCATATAGAGTGAGTTATAGTTATCGTAGTCTTGTCGAATTCAAATTAGAACAGCAACATTTGGATAGAAAACAAACATTGTGGCTCCACAAAGGATGTCTTCCTTGGAGAAAGCTGGCACACTTTATGGTAGGTCTCCGTTAATTGATCCATTGGAGTCATTTTATCTATTAAATCCCGGTGGCGACCTCAGCAACACACAAGCAGAATTTGAAGTCTGGTTTAGATACCAAAACATTCAGGTATGTTGTTACCTTTTCCAGGAACTTGTACTATGATAGGAGTATAATTCACTTTTTAGAGTAGTAACCTGTTTTATTTTGAGTTTTAAGAGAGATATTGGAGGCTTAAATTGACCCCCAAAAAAGGCATACTGGAGACTTGGAGAGTGATTCTTTTGTTGGATTAGTTTGTACGAATGCTTAATTGAATTCATCAACATTCAAACTCATACAAGAGAAGGCGATTAAACTCAAAACAACTCTCTAAATCCTCCTAACATGATGTAATTTCGACTAAATGCTCAAATTAAATTCTATTAACAATTCACAAGCATTCAAACTCTAATAACAATTAAACTGAATAAGATTAAGCGATCAAATTCGATCAACGCACTGAATTATAAAATATACTAAAATTTTAACTATATGCTCAGATTAACTACAATCTAGAAAAGAACCGATATTAGTAAAGCGTTTAACTCTGAGTACGATAAAATTGAACTGAATCAGGTAATCAAATGCAAAAGTCATTCAACAAAGTATTCTGGATCCTACTCTGCTTATAACATGACAGGTATTCTGTGTTCCGGGGTTTGGTGTGCGCTAGCGAGTGACATGGATCCTACTCTGCTTTAATTATGTTTGTTTATGGATTGTTAACCCATTTGAAGGATTTTTATTTTTAACCCTTTTGTAAAAAGTGGCCTTTGTATTGACTGACCGTTCTTTTTGTAATATATAGAACGTCAGTGTGTACTAATCCCAAATCTACAGTGTTTCCGCCACTGTATTGCGTTAGAATTTATAGGGGATTACAGTTGGTATCAGAGCATTGTTGCTCCCGACGCTCACACCTGATTTTAGGAAAAATACTCGTAAATGATTTCAACATTAATAAAATATTAGTGAGAGAGGGTAGAAACCAAATTAAGGACTTAATTGTTAGGTTTACGTGTTCTTGTAACTCAATGATTAGCATTGCATGTTTGTTTTATATGCCCAAGAAGAAGATGAGTGGACAAGATGTTGATATAATGCTGCTCCAGATTGGGACAAGACCTACTTAGCACTTCTAAGACCTGATGACTCGAGTGGATGACTTGGTGCTACAAGGAAGATGCAATGGTGACTTCTCAGTCCAGATTCAGTTTGCTCAAGCTGCAGGCCAGATGATCAAGAGTAGATTTCAGTTCCATGATGGTGCAGTAGACTACGATTGATTTCACTTTGGACCCAGATGCAACTTCATTTCAGTTTGGATCAGATGGAGCTACCCAAGACTAATATGCTCGAAGATGAAGTGATCCAGCGAGTTCCCTTGTGAACTCAGGAGGCCCGAAGACTCTTCTTTCGTTCAAGACCTTAATAGTCTAGGATCCTTCTTCTTTTCTCCAAGTCTCCTATTCTTCCTCTTCTTTCTTTCATTCTTATTTTTCTTTTTCTTCCTCATCCTCTTCTCCTCTTCTTATTCTTCTTCTCCTTTCTGATGTTGTCTTATTGTGTTGCTGTACTACTACGACTTGATGTTGTTCGGCTCTCTGCTGTCACGTGTTATTATTCCTGATGTTCGTGTGCTGCCACTGCTCTCCCTATCCGTTTTTCTCTTCTTCTTCTTCTTCTCCTTCTTCCAATCCTTGTCTTATAAATGGTCATTTTCAGTCTCGTGGTGAATCCTTTTTTTATTCTCCCATTTTGCCCTCCATCCTCTTGAGATTCTTTGGTTAGACTCCTGTCTTAGTGAACCCCACAAAAAGTTAAAGATGTTTGAGGTTTAGTGAACCCCATTACCTTTGGTTTGAGGATTTTGAGTTGTACCCTATTTTCTAAGCAAGTAAGAACTTTTTGAGGATTGATTTCAATAGTATTAATTGATTGATGGGATTAAGATTTTACCTTACGTGTTGATCTTGGATTATAATTCACTTGATTATATAAAGTACTTAGAGAGAATAAGCTTTTGGATAGTAAGATTATATTTTATTTTGATGGATATCTAGTACATAACTTAGAACCGGACTAAGTGTATCTGGTAATATTACTTTGGGATTCCCACTTAATGCTGACTTAATGGACTAGTTGTGGACTTTTGGGATCATATATCATTGTTTAAAGGGTTAGCCTGAATGTTGTGGTACCATTTCAGGTTCTCGTTAATGTCTTTAAAAATTTTGATTGGCATAGATTAAACCTTGGTTCTTATGGATGAGATCATTGAGTCTGATAAGGTTGTAGCATATGAACTTTGGAGTTGAGTGAAATAAACTTGGATGGATTGTTGTTAACCTTGAAAAAGAGAAATATATTGCATAAACACAGGTTGGACTTATTGTGTCATTTTGAGGAATACTTTAATACAAATCTTTTGATGAAGTTTATTTCAAGCCTTCTGACCAACGAGATTGTGGCTTCGTTGAGTCATTAACCACATATTTGTTTCACCATTATGAGTATAAATTTGATTGACTTCTAAGAAACCATACTCGAATGACGTGTTGGGAAAACGTGTGTGCCACCTGTAAGATTGAGTGTACTTAAGGTTCGATATATTATACTGACTTTTGTTCCCTTGTAATGTTTTGAGCATAATCATGGAATCATTTTGAAGACTTAGTGCCCGAGCTTTGTTGAAATTGGTGGATCTTGTTTATTGTTCCTTACTCGAGAAATTTGGAATACACCTCGAGTACAACCTGGTGAGCTTCAAACAGTTTTAGAGCTTTGTTGGTTAATTAGTTAGATAGTGTTGTGGCAGTTTGTAGAATTTCGGTAGCATGATTTGATTCTGAGTCATTTGGTTGATTCTTACCCTATTGATTAAGTGATTGTATGAGCAAGTGAAGCCTTGTATTGGAGGTTGTAGCTGTTGATAGTCTTAGCTTGGAAGTTATAGCAAGTGATAATTTTGGAGGTTGTAGACTGTGTAGGACAACCCATTTTCCTGATATTAATGGACTTACTATTATTTTATGGAATTAGGAACCTGAGTTTGTGGGAGTCGTACTAGGGAATCTCGAGAATATTTAACTCCTCTGTAATTCTTGAGAGCTCTGATTGACTCTCGTTTAAGTTCTTCCTCCGTTTCTCTCGAATTCTACTCCTCCAATCGCTATTGGTATCCCTTCTGATCTACCTCTTTATCGAGTTTGAAATTTTTTGTTTTGAATATTCTTTAGCCTTTTTCACAATTTTCCCCGTTTCGTAAAATGTTTAACTAATTTAAACTTTTGAGTTATCATTTTTATGTTACAATTTTAAGCTCTTCGTTTTGTTTTGACGTTTTTGTTGAAGTTATTATATTTAATTATTTTTAAAATATCTTAAAAACTTGTTTGAAATTAGATCGAAAGTATTTCAAATCTTTGTTTTTAAATGCTCGAAATTTTACGAATATTTTCATAACATACAAATACTGATTGAAAAAAAAATTAACTTTTGAAAATAATTTCATAAATTCAGGCTTTCATTTTATTTTTGTTGGTAAACTTTTGGATTTGTTATTAGAATCATCTGATGACTAGTTCGAGATTTCCCAACTCTAAACTCGATTTCTCAAAATTTGCTTTTGTTTTGTCTTAAATCGATTTAACGAATTTCTTAATCAAATTGATTTAGCGTCATTTTGAAAATGTTTTGGGGACCCTCTTTCCCTCGAATTCGTTTTTAAATATAATTTAACGTCGTTATTTTATCAAATAACAGTACCTTGCGTTTTTAATAATTTGAAAAGTTTTAAACTTCGGGTAGCTTAGCCCAACTCTTCTCGTAATAAATTTTGCACTCGATTTCATATCACGTTTGAAGATTTTAAAATTCCTATTAAACCAAGATTTTGATGCGAGCTAAGCATTCTAATTTTTCCAAGTGAATAACATTATTTTTGTGTTCCTGCAAGTTTCGGGGACGAAACTTTTTTTTAGTGGGGAAGGTTGTAACACCCCTAATTTTTATAAATTAAATTTGTATCCATATTTTTATTTGGTTTGCGATTTAACTTGTAATTCTTCATTTTAAATCTTATCGGATTTACTTTGACTTCGTCTTAAACTCCTGAAATCTTTATTTTAGCTCGAATTTCTATTTTCAACTCGAAACTCGTTAAAACGTTTTATTATTTCTTCGAGAAATTATTTTATTAACTTTCATTGAAAAATATCATTTTGCTTTCGATACATCAATTTAATTCATTTTCGTTGAAAACTATTTATTCGTCGAGAAACTCAATTTCCTTACAAACAATTATTTAAACTCGAGGCTTTTTAAACCCATTTGAAGGATTTTTATTTTTAGCCCTTTTGTAAAAAGTGGCCTTTGTATTGACTGACCGTTCTTTTTGTAATATATAGAACGTCAGTGTGTACTAATCCCAAATCTACAGTGTTTCCACCACTGTATTGCGTTAGAATTTATAGGGGATTACAGCACATACCCCCTAACACAACTCTCGGACTCCCACAGGTCCTCAGTGATAGCCGATGACTACTACTCTAACGACAATCCATCCACACACAGCTTTAGGATGTGCTGTCTGTACTCTCATAGCAAAAGCTCTCTGAGCAATCTCCCATCACGTCTATCTCTAAACCGGAAGGCTGCATACTGTCCCGTAGGTACAGAAGCTTCAAAAAATGGAACACTAGGAAGGTCAACTGATTCATATAGGACATTGACTGGCTCGAAGGTACAATAGTTCCTTGAGTTAATTTAGGAACGATTTACTAAACGATCATAACAATTATATTAAGTGTATTTTACTTGACTGGATATCTTAAGTATATTTGATGGTAGACATTTGGAACGTTTTATTTGATGTATATTATTTGAAGCGTTCATTAGTTGAGATTTGATTGAAGATTCAATTATTTTTAAGTACATTATTTAAGATGAGTTTCTTTATCTTGGCTTGGTCTATGTTGACATAAAAAGTCAAAGTTTGACAAAGATGGACTGGACAAGCTTTAGTTTGACTTAGTCACTAATTAGTCCTTATGTGGTTATTAATAAGGTTAAGTGATGTTTAACTCATTTAAGCATGTTTAGCATAGTACTTTTAGGTTATTCGTCTTTTAGTAATTTATACTTTTTAGGCATAAGTATTCAGTATATTTATACTTCAAGTGTACATACTTAGTATTTTTATACGGTTTCGTATTTGTACAGGTATACTTATCTTTTGAAATCTATTTATACTTAGTAAAATATTTCAAAAATCAAATTAATTTATAATAATTATAAAAATTATTTTTAACCTTATCAAGTATTATATTTCTCAAAAGTTAGAATTTTACAAAAAATAAATTTAAGTAATAACGAAATCGGTAACAGTATTAAGAATACAAAATATGTCATTTTTCAAATGTCATTTTTAAATCACGATTTTCATACTAAATACTTTTATGAGTTAGACTTTCATATCTAAACTCAGTTTTCATAAATAAGAAGATTTATTATTTTCAAGAAATTAAAAACGAAAATAATACGATTTTCAACACTCTCTTTTAAATCTTTTAAAATACTTAAAATCATGAAAGTTAACCAAATATTTATTTTAGATACCTATATTTGTACATAAGTTAACCCCAAAAATTTAGACTAAAATACTTTATAAATGTTCTTAAATAAAATCTTCTTTCCAGATCTGACCCATTTTAGTACAAATTTTATATATTAAAATATATATGATGGATTTATATGAAATTTGACGTACACATAATAGGCATCGCCAGAAACATAATATATATCTTTCAAGTCTAAAAAAAACTTTAATATCAGGAAACATATTATTTGCCAAGATAGTACATAAAATCATACATTACCACTTTACGGAATAAATAAGTATTAAATATATATTATCATAAATACTTACTTTTCAAATTTTTCTCATACTCTAGACATTCCGATATACAACTTTCATGAAGGAATATAAGGCTAATTCGAAACATAATTTACACAGAAAAATCATAAACATACATCATACATCACAGAATCCATTTTACAGCATGTATTGTTAAGTGATAAATCAACAAATAGTTAACTTTAAACTTGGTGATCTAATGATTTAGTCCAAAACACGATGTTATATGTTAGTTACAGTCTAAAAACTATACTACGAGATTTGAGGGCGAAGAAAAATTAGGTTACCTTGAGCAAAAATAATCGACTCTACAACATATAAGAAAATGAAGATCGATGCTCCTTTTCTCTTACTCCTCTTCATAAATTAGTTAGAATGACACAAAAACAAAGTAAGTTAGTAGTTATACTATTAAATAACTTTGAAAAATAATAGTGGACGTTCGTCCGCACCACCCGGCGCCCAGCGCGCCCGCGCCTGCGCGGGACGAACCCGATTTTTTAACGTGCGGCGGCGGCCACCCATGCGGCCCCCTCCCTGTCGGAGACCAGTCCGATCTCGCGTACGACATGATCTTTCGGACCTCGATTCGGATGATGATCCGAACTTGTACTAGACGGGTGCGGGCACCCTTGTTTCCGTTTGGAATCGATCGAGTCGTGGTTGTAAAGGTTTAAAGGCCGGTTCATTTGGTAAGGCGACCTTTTTAGTGAACTGAATTCGTTGCCGATTTGTGGAGTCGCTACCGAGTCAATTATGGGGACTCAGAAACCGATCAAGTCAACTTTGATCCCTAGCGGCTCAAAGTTGAGGGGCACGAGACCTAAAGATAAAGACTTCTACCCTTAAGCACTCCATGCCTGGAATGACTCTTATTGCCAATGGTTTCGGACATCCAGAAACCGTCGATTCTGAGTAAGAGGTGAGGGTACATATTGGGAAGCCAACATCCGATAGATGTCAACACTCAATCCCGCCCGCACTATAGCGGCCTCTACTAATCAATCGGCGGAAATACTGTAACATCCATTGTTTTCACCCTATACCTTTTGTTACGTCGGTTATTTAAGGACAAGTAAGTTTTGTCGTCAAAGTAGTTGTGTTTACATTATTTGCATGTGATTTCACGTGACAAGTAGGCCACGAAAAGATGAACGTAGGAGAGTAGATTGTACTAATATTATAGGTATTAGCAAGTCAGTTTTAACGCGATAATACGGATATTAGTCGTTCTCGTGATATACCTTACCTGATATTCTGCTTAAGATGCATCGGTTCGGTATCAATAGAGATGCGTCGAACCTAATAAGGCGAGCACCCGGACTAATATGGAACCCGACCATCACTTTGTTCAGTTTTAGTTGTTTTACGTTTTGATTTCTGTGTTAGGTGATTTAGCATGCGATTATAAGGTCATAAAAGCAATAAATCATACGAAAAACTGTAAATGCGAATGTAAGTAAATCACATTGTGAGGAGTTGCACCCTCGGAGTGTACACTAAACGGGACTCGATGCATAGATAGTTGAGGGCGAATCTCGGAATTACTCGGGTCTATTTAGTGTGTTTTAGTATTTGCTGTTGAAGTTGGGACGTTACGTATTTTAGTAAGTGTTTGTGGACCTAGTGTCCATGCCTAGTATTGTCGTAGTGCATAATAAAGGAAGTGCGAAAATATAAAGTTTTGTTTAGATGACAACCTAGTGACGACTCGGCTTCCAAGGAGGATCCTCCTAGCTTGCCTAGTGATTTCGGCAGAGCTCTGTTACCATTGACACTTCCTGCAGCTACTCCGGCAGAGCTTCGTTACTATGGGCTGATTCTGCGGCTAACCCGGCAGAACTTCGTTACTAGACTTGGGCTAGTCAAACACAGGCACCTCGGTATCGAGTGGGGTGCTTGAAGGTGAGGAGTAGCGTCGATCTCACTTTTATCGGAACTACGATCGAGTGGATCGTTTGCCTCGGGTGTCGGAGTGCGAGCCCTTAGCGAGAATGTGGGGGGAGAAGAGAAGAGTGAATTGTGTGTCGAATGAATGAGGTGAGAGGGGGGGAGTATTTATAGGTGTTTTCGGCCCTCGTCACCCATATGGACGCCTGAGTTATGGCGCACCAAGACTCAGGCGCCTGGGTTCAGGTGTGGGGAGTCTCAGACGAGTGGGGTGAGGCGTTTGGAGTTTTGAATATACGATTTTGATACTTTCCAAAACCGAGAGGGAGGAGTATAATACGTATCTTGGTGCCTAAGGTTTCCCCGGGTTTAACCTAGCGCCGTGAGTTTAGTGGCCCTCGGGTGTGCGTCCCGAGGTTTGCTTGGCGCAGTGCTGACTCGATTCGAGTATCGGGATCGACTCAGGGTCCCGGTGTCTGAATTAACTCTAATTAGTGTCTATGTGACCGTAACGACACGACTAAGGCTGCCATCATGTTAGTTTAATTTTTCCGAGTAATTTATTTGATCCGTTCTATAGAAAAAACTACCTAAAACATCGCGAACCCGCGTAGCGTTACAGTCTTATCGTCATCGGGTGTTTGTTGGGCACTTCTGCAGGCACCATGTCCAAATCTAGGTGTCTACAGAAACCCTCACTTTGACTGAGGCTTGGACAAGGCGAAAGTGAAAGTATAGCCACCTATGTCAATTGAGGATTACGACCTGGTGGCTGTCCGATTGGGTCGTTTTAAGTCCATTGGACTACATGTTGAGGCTCGCCAGCCAAGGCTTAGGAATCGTACCCGACTTCTTTGCTTGCGGTAGCTTGCTTGGGGCCGGGCCGGTGCTTGTCATCTCGCTCTTGGTTCTTCATGCTCGCGCGTTTTACCGTTTCGAATTGTTTAAAAGTTCATTTAATTTTAAATGTTTTCATGTGTAGGTGACGCGTTAAGCGTAAGTGTGAAGAATGTTCATATGTGTTGGCTTTCATTTGAGCAAGTGTTTTTGGGATGCTTGTGAACCCTTGATGAAATAAAATGTTCGAGGGCGTCAGTGTCCATTCAAGCGGTCGTCTTCGGGATGCTTGTGACCCCTTGGGCGAAATAAAGCGAAACATAAATGTTTGAGGGCGTCAGTCTCCCCTCGATCACTTGTCTTTGGGATGCCTCTGACCCCTAGGACAAAACAAAACAAGGTAAAATACTCGAGGGCGTCAGTGTCCACTCGGTTAGCTGTCTTTCGGGATGCCTCAGACCCCTAGGACAAAACAAAATGAGATAAACTATTCGAGGGCGTCAATCTCCACTCGAATAGCAGTCTTTCGGGATGCCTATGACCCCTAGGACAAAATAAAGCGAGATAAACTACTCGAGGGCGTCAGTCTCCACTCGAATAGCTGTCTTTCGGGATGCCTATGACCCCTAGGACAAAGATTGTTGTTGCTGTGCCTCTGGGATAACTAAGACCCCTCGGGCAAAAATTGTTGTTGGTGTGCCTCCTGGATAACTAAGACCCGTCGGGCAAAATTGTTGTTGCTGTGCCTCCGGGATAACGAAGACCTCTTGGGCAAAAATATTGTTGCTGTGCCTCCGGGATAACTAAGACCTCTCGGGCAAAAGTGTTGTTATTGTGCCTCCGGGACTACTAAGACCCGTCGAGCAAAAATGTTGTTGCTGTGCCTCCGGGATAACTAAGACCCCTCGGGCAAAAATGTTGTTGCTGTGCCTCCGGGATAACTAAAACCCCTCAGGAAAAAATGATGTTGTTGTGCCTCCGCGATAACTAAGACCCCTTGGGCAAATTTTCTGTGGAGGTATCAGACTTCTTCGAGGGCGTCGGTATCCACTCGAGTTAAATTGTTGTGGAGGTATCAAACTCCAATGCCTCTCGGATAACTATGACTCGTTAGACAAAAAATTGTTGTTTTGTTTATTCGTTTTGGTTAAGTGTTCTTTCTTTCACTAGTACAATTAATGCCATTGGAACCTATTAAAAGGAACCGGTTGTAAAAACAAGAGGTGCCTTAGATGACCAAAAAAATTATTGACACCTGTTGTAACTGGAACCGGTTCCAAAGACCTTATCAATGGAACCTGTTGTTCATTAAAAGAGGTGCCAAAGATTATGTCTAACTTTTTTAGCCCATATTAAAATGCTTTGGCACCTGTTGTAGGTTGAACCGGTTCCAAAGACCTTATCAATGAAACCGGTTGTTAGCTAAAAAGAGGTGCCAAAGGTACAAGATAAAATATTTGGGCTTCTTAAAAACTTTTGCACCTATTGAAAGTTGAACCGGTTCCAAAAACACAATCAATGGAACCTGTTTTCTTAACAAATGGTTCCAAAGAGTAATTCTAAATTTGAAACCCACAAAATTAACAACCTACAAAATGAAATCAGAAATTCTACACACTAAGAACCCCTAAACCCGCACGAAGAACCCTAAACGAAGAACCCCTAAACCCGGAACACGAAGAACCCTAAATTGTTGACACGAGAAAGACGACGCACAAAGAAGACACACAGAGAGAGGATGCCACCATTCAAACCTCACGCCTCTAGTCTCTTAACGCCGCTCTGAGTAAGTTCTAATTGTTTATTGTTGAACTATTTCAGTTCTAATGGTTGCCAGGATTAATTTATTTGTGTAAATTTGTCTTACAAATGTGTTTTTGTTACTAGTATTAAGTGGGGCGAGGCTGGTTTGTTTGGACAGGGAGATTAGGGAAGAAAGAGGGAAGGCGAAAGTGGAGGGAGAAGAGGGGATTAAGTTGGTCATTAGTTTAGGGGAGCTGAGCGAGTTGGGTGAAGAGGAGGATTGTGAGTGGATTAGTGGATGGGTGTGGGAAGATGATTAGGTTAATTGAAGTGAGAAGATGGAGGGGAGTATTTTTTACGTATAAATATTTTTATGCATTTGACTTTGATTAATGGAGTAGATTACTAGTCATGTTTTCACCAAGTGCGATGAAAAGCTTCGGAATCTTGAGGAAAGGTTTAAAACCATATAGGTATTCTGAATAATAAATTCAACATAGTTTGAGCTCGGCGAGTTCCAATTCTTTGCTTAAATGTTCTTTTGCGGAGTGCTAGTGTGCATTTAATTTCAAAACTAAGACGCATGTATAAGTCCCTTTTTTGTCTGCTTTAATTCGTATTCCAAATTCTCCCCAAAAGTATTCTAAACTGAAGGACCATTTAGTTAATATTTGTAACTCTTAAGAGTTCATAAATTCTTTGTTTGGTGATGGACAAAACGATGCTTGGTGAAGTTGACGTGATTTAGGTCCTTAACCAGTCTTTAATTTTAGGCATTCCATGATAGATTCTTTCTAGAAAGCTTACTACTGAACACCTTGATGTTATATACTAAATTACTAGATAGCCAGGTTTCCTTCTCTTGATAAACATTGGGATCTTCAATCTTTCCATATTACCGCTTCCACTTGCTTTCACTTAATGTAAAGATGTGTCGACTCGATTTAGCTCAAAATTAGGCACTTTGTTGATGTTCAATTTGAGTGCACATGTGATTTTGTTGAATGACTTTTGAATTTGATTACCTGATTCAGTTCAATTTTATCGTACTCACAGTTAAACGCTTTACTAATATCGGTTCTTTGCTAGATTGTTGTTAATCTGAGCATATAGTTAAAATTTTAGTATATTTTATATTTCAGTGAGTTGATCGAATTGGATCGCTTAATCTTATTCAGTTTTATTGTTATTAGAGTTTGAATGCTTGTGAATTGTTGATAGAATATAATTTGAGCATTTAGTCGAAATTACATCATGTTAGGAGGATTTAGAGAGTTGTTTTGAGTTTAATCGCCTTCTCTTGCACGAGTTTAAATGTTGATGAATTCAATTAAGCATTCGTACAAACTAATCCAACAAAAGAATCACTCTCCAAGTTTCCTAAATTATGTTATCTTTGATCTCGTTTCCTAAATTATGTGCAAAAGAATGGGAAGGTAAAAGAAATGAAGTACCGAGTATATATTATGTGGAAGGTAAAAGAAATGGAGGAAGTATAGAGTATATACTGAGAACCTGAGACATGGAAAACATGAATCAGCTCAAGAAAGTATTCCAATAGTACCCTTCAACCCTTGACTTTTGAATCCTTATCCGTACCTAGCATACCACTAAACCAAATGGGTGTGGACGTTGCATTAATAAATCTTTGAAGAGGGGAAAAAGGTGGGCAAGGTAGAAGAAGAAGTTGTTTTACAAAGTACACAGTATGCCTTTTTGGGGGTCAATTTAAGCCTCCAATATCTCTCTTAAAACTCAAAATAAAACAGGTTACTACTCTAAAAAGTGAATTATACTCGTATCATAGTACAAGTTCCTGAAAAAGGTAACAACATACCTGAATGTTCTGGTATCTAAACCAGACTTCAAATTCTGCTTGTGTTTTGCTGAGGTCGCCACCGGGATTTAATAGATTAAATGACTCCAATGGTTCAATTAACAGAGACCTACCAGAAAGTGTGCCAGCTTTCTCCAAGGAAGACATCCTTTGTGGAGCCACAATGTTTGTTTTCTATCCAAATGTTGCTGTTCTAATTTGAATTCGACGAGACTACGATAACTATAACTCACTCTATATGATATTAACGTCATTCTATGTTACTCGAATGACTAATATGAGATCGATGAGTTATCCAACAAGTTCTACATCTATTAGCTCTATTTTAAGTATTACGAGATCGATAAAATATGATCATACTCAAGAGTTTCATTTCTTTGGTTCATGTTTCGCTTGTTGCACAATAAGCTCCAATATTAAATTAAGTATTTTGATACGAAATGAGTATTTTTCTATGAATCCCTTCTCTGTTACTCCTGTATAGCTGAAGTATAGCTTTTACGGAGTATTATTTTATATTATGATTGCAGGCTGATAACATTGTTTTTATTGCAGGAACTACCATCTTGGATGCAATTAAAGAGTCAAGAGAATTTAATTCAGATTTTTTTTATTTAATCTCTCATTGCAAAGAACGAAGACCGAAGACGAAGAACTCTCAATCAGGACGAAGAACGAAGGATGAAGGACACAACTAGGAACGAAGACCACCAACTTCAACGAAGGCGAAGAACAACCGACGAATAGAATTGAGAAGACACGAAGAACGGAACCAACAAAGAAACCTAATTCGATTTAAGGTAAGCTATTGCTTCTGTTTTGAAGCATAATCTTCTGCAAATCATTTAGAACATTTTTTATTCCTAATTACTGAAACCCTAATTCAATTTTAATATCGGTTATGGTTATTATTTTGCTTTTGTTTTTATCGGTTTGCTGTTACGATGAGAGCTACATCGATTTCGTGGGTATGAAATACTGAGTAGTACTTTTCTGTATGGAGTTGTATTCGGGGATGCCTTTTTTATGGAGTTTTCAGAGATACATGAATACATGGAGAATTTGTACATTTCATTGCAGTGTTTTTCAATTGATTTATTTCTTTATTGTTTTTGCTTTTGGAAATGTTGACATTTATGTACACATACTTAGTTTGATTTGGAGTACTGTTATTTTGGTTTGGGTTTTAGATCAATTGGAAGCATTGCAGAAGTTGAAAGTTCAAGCTGAATCTGAAGGGAAAGAAATGTAAGTCATTTGATTCTATAATACGAGTTGTTTTTTTTTCCTTTTTTTTCTTTAGATTTCTTTGATAAGCATTTGTTTAAAATAGCCCTGCAGATGAAGTTGTTCCCCCAAGAGTTCCCCTAGAAACTTGCCTAACTAGCTATTCTGCTCCGAATGAGATGATGGATTTCTATAGTATAGCTTTGAAAGGTAAGATTACTGCAATAAAGTAAGTATTTGTATGATGTGATGATTACATTTTATTGTCAACGGTCTAGGTTTGCAGGATAATTGCTTATGTTTTCTTTCTATCACAAGACTGCATATTAAAGTTGATAATGTTTTGCAAAGTATTGAAGATGAAGCTGAGTGTATCTATAAAGATGGCGTGGATTGCTTGTGGACTGTATATTACCACGAATATTAAGAAGATTGGAGTATGTATGATGTGTAGGAAATGTAGGATGATATACATGGTATAATTTTTTGTTTTATATTAATAAAAATATTGTATTTTCAATTTTGTGGCTATCTTTTGAGCAATTAATTTATAAAGTATGTACATATACATATATATATTTGATGCAGGTTGGTTTTTCTTTTATATACTATTATTGTGGATTTGAATATACATTTTTTTTAAAAAAAAATTTACACCTTTGATACCGGTTGTGAAGTACTGGGGGTTCCAATGGGGCACCTTTGGAACCGGTTGTAAATTACAGCAGGTTCCAATGGGGCACCTTTGGAACCGGTTATGAATTACAGTAAGTTCCATTTGTACACCCTTTGGAACCGGTTGGGGATTAGAACAGGTTGCAATGTGACACCTTTGGAACCGGTTGTGGATTCCAACAGGTTCCAACGTTACACCTTTGGAACCGGTTGTTAATTACAATAGGTTCCAACGGTATACCCTTTCGAACCAGTTCCACCAACAACCGGTTCCAAAGGTCATCTTTGGAACCAACCCACAACCGGTTCCAAAGCTCCGGACCAAAGGAATATGTGGCAGTAGAACCTATGAAAAAAGGTTCCAAAGGGTAGTTTACAACCGGTTCCAATGGGTAGTTTTGCTACTAGTGTTTGTGGTTTTGTTTTGTTCTGTTCGGGTTTGCTACTTTTTCTTTATTTTGGTTCGTTATGCATTTGAGATTTGTTCAGAGTTTGCTTAGATTAGTTCGGTTTGGGTTGCTTTATTATTGGTTCGGGTGCGGCGTTCATATTAAATGCGGTCCTCATGCTTGTTTCATTATCGCTTTTGTGACGAGCGTGCTTTATCGAATAGTAATTGCTCCGTTATTGTTATTTTGCTTGTCTTAAAAGGTGCGTGTTTCGTGTATATCGTAAGTTAAGCCTCATTTGTTTTCATTTCAATTTGTGCTGGGCTGTTCAGACGTGCGCACATCTGTGCCCCAATCTTCAGGTGCCTAGCCCCCAGCGGTTAAGGATCCGGGCGCGTCACCTGAGGCGGTCCGGTTCTCGTGGACCGGGTCGTCATAAGTAAATGAAGTTGGGGGCGATCGTTCATTCGATCCAAAATTCGAACGCGTCGTCCCCTTCGCCCCTAAATCAATTTCTCTACACGAATTCCGTCTCGATTTCCGTCATACGCGAGGATGTCAACTCCGGGTGAGTGTTCTTTACTTGTTTATTGTCGGTTTTGCTTGATTTGGTTGATTGTGTGTTTGTTTTGTTGAAACCCTAGAAAATCGATTAGAGTGTTTTTAATTTACTAAGTTTCGTTGCTTGTGCTTAATCCCATTATTAAATTAGGGTCGATTAGAGCTTGTTAGGGTAGTTATAAGCTTGGTAGGGGTTTTCGAGGTGCGACAATGGCTCCCTATGGTGATAGGTTCGGAATGCTAGGGTTAGAGACCATTTTCCCGGATATTCCCGCATTTGTTTCACGTAGTCTTGCTCAAATAGAGCTTGTGAGGATGTGGGTACTTCCTTTGTCGATTTTTATGGGCTAGGGTTGCTCCTAGGGCTTTCCGTGAGGTTTTGTGTGTCTTAAGACGGACCAAAATGTGTCGTAACGATGCCGGATTTTGCCGAAACCACTTCCATCGTGGCCAGGATTGAAAATGGGTGTTAACAACCTTCTCGGATTTTTAATATCCTTATCCAAAATTTTGACCCTATTTTGACCCGTTTAAGCTGTTTTAACCTGACCTGAGGCGTGTTTTTTTATGTTTTGTTTGATTTTGTAGTTAGAGGTAACACCGAGCGTCCCAAGGGAGCTCCTTCGGTGGGTACTAGTGGCGATGCCGCCGGGACGAGTTCACAGACTCCTCGTGGGATTTGCAGGAGACGACGAAGTATCTCGTCTCAGCGTCGTGACCCCGAGGCCATAAATGAGGCCGATTTTGATAGGGTAAGGAAGCGCAGGCTTCCGGAGACGGTTTCTAGGAGGGCTCACGTTCCGGTTCTCGTACCGAAGTATGAGGAGATTGGCTATGAGGATCCCGAGTGGGCTAGGGACTGGGATGGTCATCAGTTGCTGTTTCACCTCGACCTTCACGTTTCTCATCGCATCGTGCATGGTTTGGTGAGTGTCCTATTCGTGTTTATTAGTTATGTCTTGGGTTTTGGCTTGGGATCGGTTAGATTTGTTACGTTTATACTTGTATTGTTTTGGTTTGCAGCCCCCAAGCCCGATGAGGACTTTCTCAGGCTTTACTACGTGTCTCGAGATTTATTCTCAGAAGTTGACCCCCGCGGTAAAGGGGATTATCGCGAGGACAGCTCTAGGTCCTGTGGTAGAGCACTGGGTCCGGTTGGTGGGTTGCAAGACTAAGTGCAACCTCATGGTGATTAGAGCAATAATAGATTGCTTTCATGATACTACCTCGACCTTCCATATGGCCTTTGGGGAGGTCCGGATGACCCTAGAGGATTTCGGGATGATTACCGGTTTGCTGACGGTTGGGATTTGCCGTGGATCCTGCCACCAAATAATAACCAACGAACCTAACTGGGTAGGAAGGGCAAGTCGGGTCGATCCACAGGGACGGGGTGTCGGACTAAGGTGTGCTACGGTCAAAGACTAGGTTCAAGACAAGCTAATCTAGGGGATAGACTAAAGACTAAGCTAAGGTCTATGACAAGAACTAACAAGGCAAAACGAATAACTAATGACTAACGGAAGCTAATAAAATGATAAGAAGAAACTAGGGTTAGGTCGGGTTCATGGATGTCAAGGGCATAAAAAGGGGAAAGACGGGGTTACTAGCGTGCTTCCGTAGCCTAGGTTCCGATCGGGCTCTCGCTACTTAAACGGCCTAGGGGTCACCCTCACCACGCTCTCGCTACTAATGAGGTTACCAAACCTACAACCAAACACACACATACAAGAGAAGAGGCAAGAAAAACAAGGATTGATCGTCTCGAGTCTCACAAGCATTACATCAAACATGTGGAGTGCAAGGTTAATAGGAAACAACAAAAACAACATCTAGTACCACCCATCTGACCCTAATCATCCACAATCACAACCAATCACCCTAATAACCCTAGCAAGAATCTACTCAAACATATCTAAAGGAAAACTAACACTAACAAGAGAAACCAAAACAAGAACAAGAGCATACATATGTAAAACTAACAAAGATGATGAACAAAACAATAAACAAGATATAAAGATGAAAACTTGAATGATAAAACAAAGATTAAAAGAAAGGAAAAGAGATTATACCATACTAGAAGATAAAAGCAAGAATGAAAACTTGTATAAAAGAGAAAACCCAAAACAATCTTCCAAGGTTATCAATCTTGGTGGAGATCTTTAGGAATTCCTTAATACAAGATTAGCTAACTAGATTAAGGACTAATTACCGACTAATCTACTCTAATCTATGCTAATCTATGCTAAAGTAGTCTAAGGTTTAGTGGGTAATGAAGAACCTTAGCTAAGATTACAAGAGGGGGGGTATATATAGGGTTACAGTGAGTAAGGAGAAGAAAAGAAACAAAGGCGGGCTGCAGCTGCCTCATCCCGTCCGGTACGAGATGGTCCCATCCGGGACGGAGTGGTCCCAACCGGGACGGGTCCAAAACAGAACCTTTGCATTTTGTGCACCTCATCCCGGACGGGATGAGGTCCTTCCCATCGGGGATGGGTCTTGTAGGCCTCCAATATGATCTTTAAGGTTCCTTCTTGCTTCACATGGGCTTCTCATCGACTCTTGGGTCTTGGGATCGAATCTAAGGGGCTCGGGATTGGGTCCCAAGGTCTCGGGGTCGAATCCAAGGCATCGAGTGATCGTTCCTTCGCTTCGTTGGCTCCGAAAAGTGTATGTATTGAGTCAGAATCGCTCCAACTCTTCATGAATGGTCTCGGGAACGAACTAAAGGAAGCATAAGTAACCCATAAACCGCTCCCAAGGAGCGATTCCACAAGGAAAATGGGACCAAAACACAACAAATTAGGCACTACAAACTACACTTATCATTTGCCCTGGGGTCCGGATAGGATTAGGTGGCCTGCTGAGGGCCCTAGGCTAGATAGTGATGAGGCGCGGGGCCTTATCGGGGATTGTTTGGAGCGTGAGGCATATTGTCCGCCTCATGCTTTGGTGAGCTCGTATATCACCGATCACTTCGTCCAAGTGGTGGTGTTAGAGGGTGGAGAACCTTACACGCCGGAGCAGGATGCCCGGTTGTGGTTGTGGTACTTCCTAGGGTCGAACCACACCTCGGATAAAGGCGAGAGGTTTAGTACTAGGGTTTTGCCTCTCCTAGCTGACCTGGCTCGGCTAGGACATTATGATTGGGTAACCGCGGCTTTCGCGAAGATGACTCGCTGTTTGCAAGTCATGGTGAGGCCGCTGGAGATACGGTCGGCCTCAGCTTTGCCCATCGTGGGTCCGGGCCTTATACTGGAGGTTAGTTGCTATTCTCACTTTGTATTTTAGGTTCTGCTTACCTCGGCTTAGTTTTGCTAAGGTGCTTTGAGATTTTGTAGGCTTGGATCTACTCTTACTTCCCCTATTTAGCAACTAAAACGGTGCGGGTTCATTTGAGGAGATTCCCGGCGGGGATTGAGTGGAGGCTGGCTCAGCCTAATAGTACAATCAGGCACTATCCGTCGAAGAATACGCTGGTCAACCAGCTAAGCCTCGAGGATGTAAGCTTTCTCCTTATGTCCTACTTTCCCAATAGCCCCCAAGGTTTAGGATTTATTGAGATGCTGGTTTTGTTTGTGAAGTTTGTGGCCCGCCCTTGGGCCGATTATGAGGGCGTGCCCGAGTATGTGGCTGCGGAGCTGAGGCCTCGGAGTTATAGGAGGATGCTACTTCCTACGTTGTTTCGCCCGGTTTGGTATCTGGGCGAGCGGTTGGTGCGTCAGTGCTTATATGATGACTTCAGGATGCCGGTTGATCCTCCCCGGAATATGTTCAGACCAGCGACCACCGCAGAGGTTCTCGAGGATAGGGATGGAGAAGGAGGCGATGCGCTCTTGGTGCCTGGTGCCTCCTATCTATCTCACGTCAGCCAGCGTCTAGCTTGCCACCGTCTTGTGGTATGGTTCTAATTTTTGGTTTTAAGGTTTGTTTCATGGTTTAGCGTTTCCTTTCCCCTATCCGACCGATTTGGTGTTCCCTCAGCTGGCCGATCCGGCTGATGCTATTCAGCCCCCAGATTTTCCCCTATAGTTGCTTAGGGTGGACGCAGCTAGGATAGCTTTCACTGAGCCTCTCTCCCCGTGTTCGGCGGAGGAGATGGATGCCAGGATAGAGTGGCATGACCGGGTATACCGGGTGAGTTCTGACTTTCGTTTTTGGTTCGGGACTTAAGAGTTGGGATTGGTTCGTCTAACTTTCGCGATTTCACCTTTCAGGTTTCATCAGCTTGCCATCAGCGGTTGTGGCAGGCCGCCAACTGCTTCCGGGTCTATGCTTCGAGGGTATCCCGTGACACTTTGGGACCTCGATCGGTGTGTTTGCGTGACTAGGGTAGTTTTCTAGCTTGCTTGTATATTTTTCTAATGTTCTGGTGTATTTGTAGGATGTCCCGGATATGGTGGGTTAGATGGAGACTCGGGTTACTGAGCTCGAGGCGAAGGTGGCTGAGGCGCGACAGCTCCTGGAATTTCGGGCCGACGAGATTGCCCAGCTAAAGGAGCAGCTGGCTCGGTCTCGGGGTGAGACCTCCCCGCAGGGTGAGGCTAGGCACCGGATTGAGAGGGAAGCTGAGGCTACGGGTCGAGCTACGGGTGCTATTGAGGAGGTTGGAGGAGCCCCCGAGACGGCTACCTTAGACATGCTGTCGGGGATGGATGGTAGCGAGTCTCCTCTTCTGGATCTGGAGGATCTAGGTTTGGATGACGACATTTGTGAGGTCGTGATAGCTATTGGCGCGGCTTCTTGGGGTCCTCCCTAGCCTCGATTTGTGTATAGATTTGTGTGCTTTGTATATTTGCTCTAGATTTTTAGTATTTGAATTAGTTGGATTAGTCTCGTGTTTTCGTTTGGCGAATTGTTTATCTAGGTTGACAAGTAATCACTTTGCATTCATTTATTTGCGATTCGGTCTTAGTTTAGGATGCGTTGGAGTTGCATGGAAGTACGAAAACGGTTATTTTCGGATGTTTTGAAATGCGTTAGTTTGAGCCGGGAATCGGATCAGATAGTACGTCGTTTAAAATGTTTTGACTCAAGGCGGGCGAGATGTAAAAAAAATATTAATGTGTTCTGACCGAGTGTATTAGGAGATGAGTGAAGTCGTTTTGACATTCAGAACAAAGTCAAAGTTAAAAATTCGGGCAACTTTTGAAAAAAAAAGTTAGACCACTTTTGCATACTCATGACATTGCCTTATTAGGCTACAGATGCGACTTGACAATAATCGTTAAAAGGCTACGATACGCCTAGGTGGGGTAGCTTATCCCCCTAAAAAAAAATAAAAAAACGTATTAAGTCTCGTGTGTCCGATGGGTGAACTCACGTTCCTGTAGCTCCTGCATGGGTACTTCGGTTTCCGGAGCGGGTTTTAGTGACTTCGGGAGGTCGTCCCCGATGTCCGAGGTGTCGTCTGGCAGCTATAGTGATAATGCGGGATCGACGTCTCTATTTTGGGATGCTCTAGATATTGTCTGCCTAGGGGTAGGCGCCTGGGCTGAGACTCTCGGGTTCCGGGTCGCCTGGGCTCGGGCGGCTGGAGACTTGGGCGCCTGGGCCTGGGCGGTCCGAACCCTGTTTATGGAAATTTTTGTTGTTTCCTAATTCTTGTGGGATTAGGGCTATATATACGGGTTGTGGGTGCTCGTTTTAGACATACTAGAATATCCATAGGGTCTAGAACATCCATACTTAGGATCATGTCAGGTTTTGGGAATCTCCTAACCGAGTGGGCGGGTTCTTTTAAGAAATGTGACCCCGAGGTTTGCTCTAATGACGGTTTGTCAACGATCGTTGCACTGAGTCGGTTCAAGATACAAGATGACTTCTTATTGGCATGTTCTAAGTTTTGGGACTCAAGAGGCCATGTTTTTGCTTTTCCCGGGGGTAAAATTTGTACTCTCCTCGAAGAGATAGATGCTATAGGTGGGTGGAGTTCGGTTCGGCCTTGCGTGCCTTTAACGAATGATGCTTATCTGGAGCGGTTTCATCACTTTTTGGACCTTTCTTCATTGAAGGAGGCTAAAGGTTTCTTTGGGAGAGATGGCATTAACCTAGAGTTGCTTTTCAGGACATTCTCACAGGCTGGTTCCCATTATGTTTCGGCCTTAGCATGTAGGCGTGCTTTTAACATTGCGGTGGCTTGTTATTATCTTTTCGAGGATGCGAGGGCGCGTGAAGGTTGGGGTAACCCTCGAGTTTTAGATGTGGTGATGGGAATGGAACATGGATGATCGCCCTCTTTGCTTATTTTGGGTGAGCTCATTCTAGGTCTCGATGCTCGTGCCCGGCTCCACAAGACATCTTTTTCGGGGTTCCCGGGTGATTTTATTGGTGTTTTTGGGTGTCCTGTTTTCTTTGTTGCTCGTTTTTTCTTTTTTTTGTTGTTTTTTTTTTGTTTTGTGGTTGCTTTGGTTTGGAGGTGTGATGCTTTGTCGTGGTTTGTACAGGTTTGGTTACGGGAGCAGCTTGGTTTGGTCGACCCTCCCCGGTGTTTCAAAGGTTATAACTATAGGGGTTTCATGGGCCAGAAGACGGTTCAAGTGTGGAGTAAAGGCCACAAGGAGAAGGAGTGGCTTTCCTATTTGGCTCAAGGGCAGTTGGTCATTAGGTGGTCTATCCCATGGTGGAATATCAGTGGGCGTACCGGGTTTCCATTTTCATCTTCAACCGAGGCTTTGTTAATACTACCCATGAGGGATCAGGTTTATATTTATCCGGGCGTGTTGTCGAACCAAATGGGTGTGAAACCTCCCACCTCGGAGACTGATAAGGACATTTCTAGTTTCGACCCATGGACAGAGGATTCACTCAGGGAATTTAGGGCGTCTTGAGAACATCGGTTTTTGCGTCCCGACGTTATTGAGAGGGTTCAACCGACCGACATTACTTTCGTCCGACGTGGGGTTTGTGAACACCCGTCAGGACAGAGCAACTCGAAAGTTAGGAATGCAGCTCCACTAAGGGGCAAGGAGGAGACTCGAAGGACTGTCACTAAGTGCCTGACCAAAGACAGCGTTACCAATCCTAGTTCCGTTAGTTCATCTATGCTGGCCAAGACTAACGAGACCCATATTAAAAATGTTAGAGAGGAAGGAAAGTTCTTTTTGAGCATCAAATAGACAACTGTTTTTTTTGCATCAAATAGACTACTACAAAACATCAAATAGACAACTGTTTTTTTTGCAATAGACAACTGACTTACAACAGTTGAGTAGTTTGGAGTTGTATATTACTCTGAGCATAGACATCTGTTTTACAACAGTTGTCTATTGATTAATAAACAACTGTTTTTTAAAACAACAGTTGTCTATTACGCATATAGGCAATCGTTTTTCTAAAACAATAGTTGTTTATAACATATATAAACAACTGTTTTATGAGATTAACAGTTGTCTATCACTCTCATAAACTGCTTTTTTTGTGACCAATGTCCTTTATGAGGTATATAGATATGTGCTTATATATGTATACATATTTTTATGTTTTTTTTAATAATTCTGAAATACATATTAACAAAACATAAAAAATGAATACCATACCGAATAATTGAACAAAAGAAGTCATATTTTTATAAAATCCAACATCCAAAAGGTACATAAAATCATTATCCAACCACCAAAATCAAAAAGGTACACATAAAATCATTATTCAACGTCCAAAGGTACCTAAAATCATAATCCAACTAACACCCTGTCCACATAAGGTAATCCGATGCATCATATACGACTAATTATTAAGAAAATAATCCTTAGGGACGAAAACACTCCCAGTGGTATTGACAACAATGCCTTCAATAACAAGAGCGGAAGTCATCTGGTTTGTATCGCTTGGTGGACTCAACTTCTTTTTACCAACATACGCCTCAACAACAGTCATCTATTGAAACCAAAAACTGCATGTTCAGAATTATCTGCATTCCTTTTTATTGAATTGTAAATGATTCGATAAAGTAACTACACATTCACCTGATTGAAGGTCAGAGTTCCGGTTTTGTCATTGCAAATGGTCGTCGCAGATCCCGTCGTATCTTCAGTCGAAAAAGAAGCAAAACAGGAACAAAAATCGCTCAGAATTGAAATCACAAGCTTAGAAATTACAGTATCTCTCCCTCCATCTATCGCTTCACTGATACTAATTTTCCCTCGAACAAACTGAACCACGCCTTCAGCATTCTTCGTGTGACCGGTAAAAAACCAGCAAGCAATCGTGATTGTTGTTCATAGCAGAGAAATCCTCTTATTTTTCTTAACTGAAATCCTCATATTCTTTACTTACCGATGGCTAGGGCGTGACCAGAAGTGAAGAGACCATCGGCTTCACTTTCAAGTTGAACAAACCTACAAGTCATCGAGTTGTACAATTTAATTGAAT
This sequence comes from Agrostemma githago, assembly GCA_958450325.1. Taxonomy (NCBI): domain Eukaryota; kingdom Viridiplantae; phylum Streptophyta; class Magnoliopsida; order Caryophyllales; family Caryophyllaceae; genus Agrostemma; species Agrostemma githago. The sequence goes on from OY288251.1 coordinate 48,449,821, forward strand.
AACACCTTCAATCAGCGAAAAAAAGTAACAAACATTTTGACAAAAAAAAATAATCAGTTCGATATATTCGTTCTCTTTCCAGCACTAGTCAAGCATCCCAGAGGCAGATTCTTTCCGACTTAATTTCGGTTCAGTTCCGATAATTTCGGCACCTAGTACTTATTACAAAGAGCTAAACAGCATCAGTCATTTCAGCAGGATAACGAAATCCTCAAAATCCAAGCGAAATTAAGGCATATCATCAGCTTCATGCCTACACCACAATATCAGATTACTGTTGCCTCTCCCAAATATAAATTGTACAACTCGATGCAATGTCAAATTTTTAGAGTCAGATATGCTTAATCGATGTTCATTTCGGATCCACTCTGAAAATTTACTATTTTGTATGCTGCAGCATAAACAAGGACCAAGAGTGGATGTTGCATAACAAGGAAAGGAGCTTCGCAGATCTGATTCTTTCAGGTTTATTGGTTCAATCCATATTTAAATAGCTTCACTGAAATTAATTTTCTCACCAAAGATGACATAGTCAATTCCAAACAATAATGATTTACCTAAATGCTAAGAGCCTTAGGCCACTTTGTTATATAAGGAACCTGCATCTCTAGCCGATTCTTTAAAAGTTTGGTAACACGCTCACTTGGAATCAGATTTTTCAGATCATCATTGGACTCGATATTATCAATAAGTTTCTCTAGACACTCATCCATGAAAAACTGCAATGGCAGAATCGATATATTACTAGTGAAGAAGTGTATATGCACAATTATAACCTTAAATAGACGGTGTTGCTAAAAACATTGGTTTAAACATATTCTCGCTTGAATTGACGTTATTGTACCTTATTTCAGTAACCACTTGATATCAATGCATTTTCAGAAAAATAGAAATAAGACCTCTTAAAGATAAGTAAAGAACACCTTTAGGGAACAATTGATTTGTTCTACCACTTTAAAATATACGGATAGTATCTCACATATACATAAGTCAATTTTTTTTCATCAGCAATTACAACAATTGATGTTATGGTCAACTTTTTTTCACAACAATAAAAGGACAAGGTTAAGATTCTCACATGTAGTTTTGAAGAATACTCCAAATACATACATCAAAATAAAAGATACATACATCATTGCCGCTAAGGAATGTGAAAAAACATCTAAAAATACAGAAAGATGTATCTGAGAGGCAGATAAGGCTACCAGGCATGGTAATGTTTTCAATCATTGGGCTCAGCTATTTTACTAACAAAAAAATAGTTATGTTATGACCTCAGTACTCATGCGAAGCAGACAAAATTACTTGGGGAAAACTGAAGAGGACAAGCAAAAAAAGGAAATAAGAGATGCATATGTTGTGGAACATACCAGTCATGCCAGGAATACTAGCCGCCTGTACAGGTCTAGGCTTCACTATCTGCAAAATCAATCCACATACACAAATCACTATAGCTAGCAGTCTTCGGACATTGATTTACAACAAGCATAAAACAAAAAAGACATTAAGGATACCTTGTCCGCTTTAAGTGTAACAATTCGTCCATAGTCAGTGGTTCGCCTGTAACTGGACATTTTCCAAAGTCCTACATGTCACACAAAGAAGCAGAAGTATATCATACACTTTTAGCATCAGCTCAATTAGCTACAGGACATACACGATCACCAAAATATCAATTCCATCTTCAAAATAATTTTAGCTTTCCTAAATTGCATAACCATAATCAAACAATATATATTCAGTACAAAGTAATGAGTAATCAATCAGCATACTACGCAAACATCTATCAAACCGCATACTAAGGTAAACATGCAAAAATTTAAGGAGTATCAAATAACATAAGAAGGTAAACATCCATTGTGTTCTCTCCTTACCTAATGTCACTCAAGACTCTAAAAATACGCATTGCCTCTAATCAAGACATTAAACAAATTCTTCCCCCAGCTAAATGTCAATGTGTCATGGAACCAATGCTCTAATTTAAATATTCAATCTATAAATAACCTTTGACTAGTTCTAAAAGTAGCGAGATGGTGCACCTACGCGAGAAGGCGCAAGACAAACGACTCATCCTCCAACCAACTCTCTATCTTCATTTCCACACAGCGTGATTAGTTAACGAATACCCGCAACCCAAGTGAACCCTAAAAGTTATAACAATGCTAATCATCTACACATCCCGTCCAGTTTTCATGAAAATGTCATAGTAAATCAAAGATCTGGGTATTCTACACATTAACAAATAATTGTCCTACGAACAGCTTCACGCTCTCTCCTCCTGCTCACATCAACAACCGCACAACACATATAGAAATGTAGGGTATTCATCATTTTTTCCGATTAACATCAACAAACACAACAAAAGTTCGAAAACTCACATAGATTAGCTAGGAAGAGTAGAGATGTAGAGTACACGGCCGAAAAAGGTGTTATCATATTATTAACATGACATAAATAAAACATAATTCCCATAAATCTTTGAACATGAAGGTCACAAAAGATTAATTAAGACGAGATTAAGACATACCTCATTACGGAATAAGTCGAAATCTAATACGAACGATATTAGATCTCTATAAGACGACTTTATAAATAATAAGACTTCGAACAATAATAAGAAGGCTTCACAAATAATAATTATACGTCTTCATATGATCTTCAAATAATGATACGTCATAATAATACGCCATCTTCAAATAATAATAATAGGTACGGTTTCATAATTAATAGGCCTGATTTCTCCGTCTTGTCCTATAACATAATAAGTGTTGTTTTTTAAGCATTACGTTTTCATTCATCATGGAGTTTCTGATGGGGAAGACTCCATTATATAGGCAGAGAGAGGACCGGTTTCCTATTAGGGTTTTAGATTACGGTAATCTCGACCTTCCATCAAGGTTGAGTAAATATGGAAAAACTCCTTATTTAGTCTGATATTATTGTGATAACATATCTCTATAAGATCACGATTTCCAATAAGGCCATAATTATGAGGAAGAAATATTACCATAATAATAAGGAAGATATATTACATATCTCGTAATATTATTATAGCATAAAATATTCTTACAAAAGGGCGTCGAGGGACGGTGAAATTTGGAAGATGACGGCGAACGACGGAGATTTAGGGTTAATGTATCTGATTTTGTTGATTTTATGTTTAGGGTTGATGCATCTGACTTTGATTTAGGTCGAAGAAGTAGAAGAACGAAGACTGAACGAAGATGAACAACAACATCAGAGAACAACGAAGAAAGGGGAACGACGAAGGGCGAACAGCGACTTAGAGCGAACACCACAGAAGAACGACGATGTGAAACGAGAAGAAGGAGGCCGTCGGGGGAGGATTTCGTCGAAGAATTAGGGGTTTTTCGATTTAGGGTTTGTTTCAGTTGTGAAGGAGAGCGCGAATTAGGAGTATCTTGTTTCATTAGTGATTTTGATTTGGGAGGTTAGATATTTAGATATTGCTGATATGGGCCAGGTATCCATCAACTGGAGCGGGTTATAATAGGTTAATAGATAGACAACTGAGGTTGAGAAAAACAGTTGTATAATACATAGACAACTGTGTTAATAAAACTCAGTTGTCTATTAGACTACAAAGACATCTCTTTGTAAAACAAAACAGATGTATATAAATTATACTTGAGTTTTTAACAATATTAGAAGTCTATTAGGAGTTGTCTATTTGAAGTTTTGTAGTAGTGGATTGGCTTGACTCGCCTTTGGCTAGGGCGCTAGAAGCGTGTGTTCAGAAACTCGATGATGAGAAACACAAGCAGGTACACCCGAATTGCAAGGGGAAGAAGAGGTTGGACCGGTAGAGTTCAGCCATTTTGTATTATGTCTTATTAGTTGATATTATGTGGCGTATTAGTACTAGTTTTTTGTGGAGTTTTGATACGTTGTTGCTTTCCAAGATGTCCGGATATCGCCCTTTCGGGTTTTTACCCCGTCCTCGGCTCGTCATTTTTTTTTAACGACAGCTCGCAACTCGTTTCTTCCTTTTGCCCGGAGCGCCCTTTCGAGTTTTCATCCCGTCCCCGGCTCGTCGTTAGTGCTTCGTCACTTTAATCAATCATTATTCGGGACGTGGAAGGAGTCCCAGTCTGTACATGAATCATGTAATCGATTTCTTTGTTTATTTTTTTTAACTTGGTTGTTTGGTTGTACCCGAAGGAGGGTTGCCTACGTATCCGTGTGTAGATGGAATCAAACCATGTTCGTAGTTCATAATAGGTGTAAGTGATTTTGCTTTAGACTCGTTATGCCAATTATCGATGTGAGATGTTGAGAGTGTATTCACCCTAGTTAAAGAACTAAGGTGGAGTGGTTGGGTGTGACCCCTTAGAAGTGACAATTACCGAGATACCGTGTTTGGGTCAGGGTGACTGGCTTGGGATGGTGCAATGTGGAGCTAGGTAGTGAGTGGTTTCGATAGATCAAAATCCGGAGTTGATTTTTTGGAGTTAAGGCTATGGGATTACGGTTTCGTAATGTGGTGGGAAAGGGGAAGCTGAGTAAAAATGACTCAGACTTCAATCGTGTGGGATGTAAATTACGTGGGATCTGATTTCCATGTCTGGCCCTTACGGTTGGGATCATCCTATTGAGCTTGAATCCTCAAAATTCTAAACTGTCTCCTAACAAGTGTCTCGGGAAGGTCTTAAGGGTTGTAATGTAAGGAGGCTAGTATATGGGTGCTAGTTGACTGGTCTGTTAATTTATTTTTGCTTTTTGTTTGGACTTTGCATTTGAAGTCGAGTTGAATGATTGGGGGTTTCATTTTGACCGTTGAGTTTGGTCTTGATCATTGAATTGGGCCGGTTTAGTTTGGCCTTGATTTCATTTTTTCTTTGGCTCCTTTTGACCATTTTAGAATTCTTTTTCTTTTTGTCAAACTAGCACCTATGGTAGGAATTGGTCAGTCTTTATTCGAGGGATATTTATTGTAGGAAATGAGTTTGCCTTCCGTCTTTGATCACAAGCTAAGAGACTATGTAGATTTGTCATAGGATTCGGGAATGCTCGTTCTAAGGGATAGTTTGTGGCTTTCTATACCAGACATGGAATGGGTAAAAGAAAAGAACACGGGATCTCAGTTCTTGTAATTCCTCGTTGTTTCAAGGTATGTTTGATTGTTATCGATAAATAGCATATTACCGAGTCGTAAGCAAGAAAGTGGATTATTAAATCAAGCGATTGTCGAGCGCATTACAAAGGAGGTAAAGTTTATTTTTTTTATTGATAGTAACAAGCGCGCTATGCGCCCGAGATATTGTTTTCGGGGAGGTGGAGGACAGATCCCCTGGCACCTCCTGACTCGATGTAAAAACAAAAGACATTTGTTATACTACTAGGTCCAGGCCCTAAGACAAACTAGACTCTGACTCGGACACAGATTTACTCGTTTCGGTGGATGCCCGTGGGTCATCGAGATCTTCCTCAATATTCAGGGCATTCTCCTTTATAGGGTCGCGGTGGGAACAACCGAAGGTTTCGTCAAGGACAGCATGAACGCTAAAGTGGTTTGGGGTATTGCTTGGTTTCTCGAGTGAAGGGAGAGGAATCGTCCCATTTTCAATCATGTTTTGTATGACATGTTTGAGTCAATAGCAGGATTCGGTATCGTGCCCCTTACCTTGGTGATATAGGCAATAAGAATTAGGGGTCCAACTTTTGCCTCGTCTGTCGACTGGTGGGTCCGGAGTGGAACCCATGGGCAAGTGCAACCCTTGATCGACTAAGTGCTTAAGAGCTTCGGTGTAAGATGAATTGATTGGGGTAAACTCCCTCGGTGATCTTTCTACTTTGTTGGATTTGGTCTTATAAGGTCTTGGTGTTCTTTCCGTATCGACTTTGGTAAGCTTTCATCGGGCGGAGCGTTGGGATAATCTATCCTGGGTAGGCTCTTGGGCGTGGTAATTGCCCGGATTGGTGTTCGTTTCACTTTCTGTGTCCCTATTCTCAAGGAAATTGAGGCGGCTATCAATGTGACAGATGGAGGAAGTCAGACGGGTTACCGAAGTATAGATGTTGCGAACTAATTCGGTTAGGGTATTGACATCGTTGCGGATGCTTTCGATGGTGTTCGGATCTATCGACATGTTGGCGAGTGATTATGTGGGAAAGGATAAAAAGATCAGAACGGATCCACCGGACGACGTAAGAGACTCGAAGGATGCTCGTAATCAAGCGACGCGGAAACGGGACCCTTGATTTGCGCGTGTTTGCGGTCATTGGCCTAGGGACTCTGGTGCTTTAGACTCTTGGTGTATTCGGCGAAATGCCTAATAAATTTAACGAGACGATTTGACCCAAACCTCGGAGGTGAAGTTTAAAGAGGACTTCTCGGGATGAGACGACCAAAAAGGTAAGACCTCGAGCTGAGGTGATCCTAGTAACTAACACATGCAGTTAATCACACGGTTGTACGACGTAAGAAGTTGATCGCGTTTTGATATATTGTGAAAAGTGTTTTGAGAGTTAATCACACGGTGAAAAGTGTTAATCACACAGGCAGTTAATCACACGGTTGTACGACGTAAGAAATTAATCACACGGCTCAGGGTCAAAGGATTTTGATATACGTTTTTTTTTTAAAACAACCAATCTTTGCGAAGATTTTTTTTTTTGAAAAGGGACGATCTGTAAAAATGGGGCGACTATGGTGTGACGACTTCGCTTGTGACATGAAAGTGTGTCGCTATATGTGTGCGTCGGGATTCCAACGATAACAGAAGTGAAAATGTTTTTGAAAGGACCATGGTCCTTAGGGGAACCAGTTTGAAAATGATGACGCGGTGCTTTTATCGACACTACTATTAATTACCCAGTTCGATATTCATGGTGCATGTGATGCTCGTGATAGAGCGTGATGTTCGTGACGGTGCTTCGGAAGGTGTGACCAAATCCTTATTACGGAATTTAGGTAGTGAATAGTTTTTTTTAGGAAAAACTTCTAAAACGAGTGACCCACGTTCGTTGGTTGCATTAACTAGCATTTAACGGTGGGGGTGATGTATTGTGAAAAGTGTTTTGAGAGTGTAACCGTTTTGGGTTCCTTGACTTCATTAATTGAATCTTCGGTTGTGCTAACGGTATGTGTGCAAAAAAAACATTTTTTTTAAATAAAATGTAACCGTTTAAGTTACCTTGATCCCATTAATTGGGAGTCTCGGTGGTATTAACGGTATTCATTGTTGACGGGTTTAACTTTGGCCAAAATGACGACACTAAAGAATTTTTTTTTTCGAAAGTAGTGAGTGTTAAATTCGCGATGATGCGGCATCTGAAATGTTTTTCTCTTTTTGAAAATTACAGTTTGATCGGAGTATCGACATTCAAAAGGCCGTTTCGAAAAGAGGAGGTTTTATTTTTTGAAAACGGAATTGGGTGCGGTTGAATATGTTAGCGTGGTTGAATCCAGATTTTTAGTGTTTTATTTGGGTTGTTGAAACACGCTACACGTAACTAGGAATGCATACACTCATGCAGGATGCAGACACGGGTAGGTTAGGGTAGCCTACCGCCCACGAATAGTCTTCACTTAGGCATTGACAAATCGTCTAGGGAGACGAGTGTCATACCGTCCGTTCGGAACTGTCCGCTTATTATTCCCGCGAGGTACGCGTCAGGCGGCCGGAGCATCAATCGAGGATCTCTCAGCGTGTTCCTAAGGATCTTACCGCGAAGAGGTTGATTGGTCCTGATATCGGTCAGGGTGGGCTTTTTAGGGCCAAAACCTGTAGTGACCACAACAAGGAACTAAGAAATGAGCTTCACCGACCTCGTTCAAGTTACACCACCACTGAAAATTTGTTTCCAAATCCCCAGCGGAGTCGCCAAACTGTGAACGTCCGTCCACACCGCCCGACGCCCCGCGCGGGATCGACCCAGTTTTTCAACGTGTGGCGGCGGCCCCCTCTCTGTCGGGAGCTGGTCCGATCTCACGTACGGGGCGATGTTTCGGACCTCGATTCGGATGACGATCCGGACTTTTAGTAGACTTGTGCGGGCACCCGTTTTTCCGTTTGGAATCGATCAAGTCGTGGTTGTAAATGTTTAAAGGTCGATTCACTTAGTAAGGCGACCTTTTTAGTGAACTGAATTCGTTGCCGATTTGTGTAGTCACCACCGAGTCAATTATGGGGACTCGGAAACCGTTCAAGTCAACTTTGATCCCTAGCCGGCTCAAAGTTGAGGGGCACGAGACCTAAAGATAAAGACTTGTACCCTTAAGCACTCCATGCCTGGAATGACTCTCATTGCCAATGGTTTCGGACATCCGGAAACCATCGATTCTGAGTAAGAGGTGAGGGTACGTATTGAGAAGCCAACATCCGATAGATGTCAACACCCAATCCCGCTCGCACTATAGCGACCTCTACTAATAAATCGGTGGGCTGATAACTTAGTCCTTTCGTTGTGGCGGAAGTAGTGTAACATCCATTGTTTTAACCCTATACCTTTTGCTACGTCGGTTGTTTATGGACAAGTAAGTTTTGTCGTCAAAGTAGTTGTGTTTACATTCTTTGCATGCGATTTCACGTGAAAAGCAGGCCATGAAAAGACGCACGTTGGAGAGTAGAGAGTACTAATATTATAGGTATTAGCAAGTCAGTTTAACGCGATAATACGGATATTAGTCGTTCTCGTGATATACCTTACCTGGTATTCTGCTTAAGATGCGTCGGTTCGGTATCAATAAAGATGCGTCGAACCAAATAAGGCGAGCACCCGGACTAATACGGAACCCGTCCATCACTTTGTTCAGTTTTAGTTGTTTTACGTTTTAATTTCCGTGTTAGGTGATTTAGCATGCGATTATAACGTCATAAAAGCAATAAATCATACGAAAAACTATAAATGCGAATGTAAGTAAATCACATTGTGAGGAGTTGCACCCTCGGAGTGTACACTAAACGGGATTCGATGCATAGATAGTTGAGAACGGATCTCGGAATTACTTGGGTCTATTTAGTGTGTTTTATTATTTGTTATTGAAGTTGGGACATTACATATTTTAGTAAGTGTTTGTGGACCTAGTGTCCATGCCTAGTATTGTCGTAGTGCATAATAAAGGAAGTGCGAAAAATGTAAAGTCTTGTTTAGATGACAACCTAGTGACGACTCGGCTTCCAAGGCGGATCCTCCTAGCTTGCCTAGTGATTTCGGCAGAGCTCCGTTACAGTTGACCCTTCCTGCGGCTACTCCGGTAGAGCTTCGTTACTATGGGCTGATTCTGCGGCTAATCCGGCAGAACTTCGTTACTAGACTTCGGCTAGTCGAACACAGGCACCTCGGTATCGAGTGGGGTTCTCGAAGGTGAGGAGTAGCGTCGATGTCGCTTTTATCGGAACTTTGATCGAGTGGATTGTTTGCCTCATGTGTCAGAGTGCGAGCCCTTAGCGAGAATGTGGGAGGATAAGAGAAGAGTGAATTGTGTGTCGAATGAATGAGGTGAGGGGGGGTATTTATAGGTGTTTTCGGCCCTTGTCACCCATATGGACGCCTGAGTTGTGGCGCACCAAGACTCAGGCGCCTGGGTTCAGGCGTGGGGAGTGTCAGACGCGTGGGGTGAGGCGGTTGGTGTTTTGAATATACGATTTTGATACTTTCCAAAACCGAGAGGGAGGAGTATAATACGTATCTTGGGGCCTAAGGTTTCCCCGGGTTTAACCTAGCGCCGTGAGTTTAGTGAGCTTCGGGTGTGCGTCACGAGATTCGCTTGGCGCGGTGATGACTCGGTTCGAGTTTTGGGACCAACTCGGGGTCCCAGTGTCAGAATTGACTCTAATTAGTGTCTATGTGTGGACATGTCATAGGTCCACCCCGACGCGGCCACGTTATGATTGTAAGTTTGACGGCCCCAGCAACGGGTTTTGGGTTCCCATCGAAACCCTGGATAGTCTGCACCGTCGGGAGGTAGTCGGCGTTAGTAATACCGAGGACCTTAGCGGTCCTTAGGGAAGGACATTCACGGCCGACCCATCGTCGAGTAGGGTCATTGGGATATATTTCCCTCGGCAAATGACTGTGATGTATAGGGCCAAGTTATGGGCGGCCCCGAATGGTGGACGGTTGGACTTAGAGAAGGTGATGGGCTGGCCTTCTTCTTTGGACTTGTCCTTAAGATAGGTTATAATAGTGGCTACCATTTCAGCGGGGGTAACATGTGAGTCGATTGACCTTGATCTCATCGAGAGCCTTGGTCAATGCTTCCCGATGTGCTTGCGAGCTAACCAGAAGTTGCCATATGGTTAGATCGGTTCGAACCCTCTTCAATTTCTTGACCAGGGCTGTGTCGTTGCTTGGTTCATCAGGGTCGTCTTCCGTTATGGCAGGTTCAGTGACGGTTGCGGGAGTAGGATGCCCGGTGGTGTCGAGGTGGTTGGTGGCTAAGGCTTTAGACTTAGCTTTTCTAACCTCTTCATCATCGAACCTGATGGGGGTTGGTAGCCTGCCACAGGTCGCCTAGTAATTCAGACCCTGAAGGGAACCCGACCCAAGAAGCAGCCCGCGGAGTAGGCCGACAAGGCAGCCCAGCTAAAACCTCCAAGAGGTCACAGTTGGCAAAACTCCAAAGGATCTTCCTCTCCCGCCTGCTGGGCAGGGCCCTCTAGCCCCTGGCAGGAGCAGAGGGAAGAGACAACCCTTCCGATCAGGCCTAAGGTAAAAAGGTATGAGTGGACCAGGAGAGCCCACGTGTCATCCCCTCATCTACTCATATCTCCTCTCTTTCTCTCCTTTCCCTCTCTCTTGTGGAAAGGTATAAATACTCTCCCATTTTCCACATTGAGGGGGTTGTATTTTCTCTCTCTAGACTCTCACTCTAAAAACCGCCACCTTATTCCTCACGATTAAGGTTCCTTAAGGCTATTCACGGACTGACTTAGGCATCGAAGAGGGTTCCCCCGGACACCTCCGGGGCCCTGTGCGTTCATTGTGCAGGGAGCAGGCCGTCTTCGCCGGGAAGGTCCGACCACCGGAGTGAGAGGAAGGGGAGATCAAGGAAAGTCAAACGGATACTATCCAAAGTAACATCACATCCATTAAGACCCGAACCCAAAGTCGGGTTTATTGTTTCAAAGCCGGAACAATTTGGCGCCGTCTTTGGGGAAAAATTCGGTTGTGCTCACGAGTTACCCACAAAAAATCAACCACAATCAAAACGAAATGCCTAAAATCGTAGAAACCAATTCTGGGGCGGGTCCGACGGTACCACCGGTGATCCCCCTATATGGCATGCCTACACCTGGGGTGACGCCAGCTGCAACAATCCCTGGGGTAGGGCGAGCAAGCCTTCTTGGAGCGCCCTATGGAGAAACTGCAGTCGCAGCTGGGCAGGTAAGCTATCTGAGGCCTTGTCTGAACCTTTACCCCTACCCAGATTGCGCAGACCGCCGTCTTTTTCTCGGCCATGCTTAACCAGGAGTTCACCCAAGAGGACCTGATGGGCAGGATCGCAACGACCCCCAGGCAGCTCCACTTTGATGGGGTGGATGAAGCTGAGGGCACGAAGCGAACCGCCGTCAGGAACATCCAGAGGAAGGCGAGGAAGACGGCTCAAGGGTATGTGCAGGCCCAGAAGCGCCTCACCGAAAGTCAAAAGCAGCCTGCCCAGCAGCAAGCCTTTTCTATACATACCACTGAGTCTACCTCAGCTATGGAAAAAAGTGGTTTGTCCCAGGAGCTCCGGGATAGGCTGAAGCACAGGGAACCGGCGACAACACGCCTGGGGGAAAAGCATGGAGATATCTTCTCCAGGCTGACCCCAGCTGGGTCACAATGAGCTCCGGGGTTGTCCCAAAACCTGCAATCAAGGCTCAACCATGGGCAACCACTGGAGTCAAAACACCGTCAGGGCGATAACCTGGAGCCACCCCAGAAAAAGTGGTCCAGGCACCACTCCCCGGAAAAGGATGAATAAGCTATGAGTAGGCGGCCACCCAGGCACCGCTCCCCCAGCGCCAGAAAACCGACCCCTAAAAAATGGGATGGCTACGATTACCACTCTGGGGGAAGCAGGTCAAGAAGGGTAGACCGACCCACCAAAATGCCCCTTCACCTTGATGTGCAGGAATATCCCATCCCAAAGATCAAGATGCCCTCCATCAAGTTCCATGGAACTACTGACCCAGAAGATCATCTGGCGGCGTACGAAAGCCACATGGGGATGTACGATGTTGATGACGCAGTCTGGTGCATGGTTTTCCCCACTACCCTCGTAGGGCTGGCACAAGAGTGGTTCAGGGATCTACCGCAGGGATCAATCAGTTACTTTATAGAACTAGCCGAGCCTTTCTTGGACCAGTATGCAGGGAACAAGAGGCGCCGGCTAACCCGATTTGACCTGATGACTATCAGGCAGAAGAAGGGTGAAACTGTCAGGGAATACCTGAAGAGATTCGACCTGTCCTACCAACAGGTCAAAGAAATTGACGACTCAAAAGCAGCATATGCACTAACCATCTCACTGCTTCCAGGGGAGATGAAGAACCAAATGATCAGAGCCCAGCCAGAGACCCTGGCCAAAGCCCGAAAAATTGCCGAGGGCTTCATGCTGCAGGAGGAATTTCATAGCCTGCCGGATACCCCCACAGGACCTTCTAGGCCGCAGGGGAGACCGCAGGGTGGACGCAGCAGGGGCGAGGCTGGCAGACAGAAAAACGAAGAGGGAGACACTCCAAGAAAGGAGTGTGTAGCCTATCAGCCCAGATTTGATAGCTACACAGCTTTAAACAAATCCAGGGTAGAAATCTTCGAACTGGAAAAGAGACGGCTAAGTGGAACCGCCCGAGTAAGCCACGCAGCCCAAAGGGAGACCCCAAAAAGTTTTGTATATTCTACGATTGTGTGGGGCACACCACTGAGGAATGCCGACACCTGAAAGATGAGATTGAGAAACTCATCAGGAATGGGTGGTTGAGCAATTATGCTGCAAGAAACAAGTGTCAGAAGGAAGTCGTGGACAAACCAGAGGGATCAGTGCAGAATCGCATGGTAATCCATGTAGTGTCAGGGGATGTGGAAGGCCAGACAAGCAAAAGAGGCCAAAAAAGACAGATCCGCGAACTCAGAAACCAGATATGCTACGCTGAGAGGGCAGGGAGTCCAAGGGGCCTAACCCTGAACATCCCCCCAGGATGCAGGGCGGGTCATCTACCCTCACAGCGACCCTCTGATATTATCCCTTGTTATCAGAAACCATATAGTAAGAAGGTGCATGGTAGACACTGGCACCTACACAAACTTACTATAAAAAGACGCCTTCGAGAAAATGAACCTGGAAAAAAGGCACCTCAAGCCTGCCCCTGGATCGCTGTACGGGTTCAGCGGAGCAGGCGTGCTTCCAATGGGAATCATTGACCTACCCGTGACATTTGGGGAAGGCACTGCAGGTAGAAACATCAGGGCATCATTTGTTGTTGTGGACGCCAAGTCAGCATACAACCCGCTGATAGGCCGAGCCACCTTAGATGAAATAGCAACTGCCATATCAATCAGAGCCTTGATCATAGCCTACGTCACGGACTTTGGCATGGAAGAAAAAGTACATGGTGACCAAGAATCTGCCAGGCAGTGCTACTCAGTAGCCCTGCGCACCCATGAAGCAGAACGAAAAGGCAAAAGAAAAGCAGGCAGTTCTCCCAGCAGGGAGGGAGAGATTCCAGCTGGCTTGCAGGCAGCAGACCATCTCGAACCTGGGGGAGAGAGCATGCTGGTAGACCTGGAACCAGGAAGGCAAGTCCTTATAGGAGCTGACCTGGTAGACCCCTACCGAGAAGAGCTAATCAGAGTCCTGAGGGACAACAGGGATGTATTCGCCTACTCGGCCGACGAGATGCCGGGAGTAGACCCAGCGCATATCGTTCACAAGCTGAACGTGAGCTCGGAGGCACGCCCTGTAAAACAGAAAAAGAGAAACATGTCCGCCGAAAAAGATCAGGCCATAAAAGAAGAGATCGAAAAACTTTTAAAGGCAGACTTCATAGAAGCCTGTAACTAACCTGAATGGATGGCGAATGTTGTGATGGTGAAAAAGTCCTCAGACGCTTGGAGGATGTGCGTGGACTTCATCAATCTCAACAAAGCTTGCCCAAAAGACTGCTATCCGCTCCCGAGAATTGACCAGCTGGTAGATGCCACCAGTGGATACACCACACTCAGTTTCTTGGATGCCTTTTCAGGCTATCACCAAGTCTACCTCTGGCAACCAGACAGGGTAAAATGTGCCTTCGTCACCATCGCTGGCACGTTCATGTACAAAATGATGCCGTTCGGACTCAAGAACGCAGGCGCCACTTACCAGCGATTGGTCGACAAGGTTTTTGAGAAGCAGAAAGGTAGAAACTTTGAGGCCTATGTCGACGACGCTATTGTAAAAAGCAAAGGGGATGCAGAACACCTAAAAGACCTGCAGAAGACTTTCTCTTCCCTGCGCGCATATCAGATGAAACTAAACCCGAAAAAATGTACCTTTGGTGTCCGCTCCGGAAAGTTTCTGGGTTTTTTAGTAAGCGCCAGGGGCATCAATGCAAATCCCGAGAAAATCCAGGCAGTGTTAGACCTCCCAGAACCAAGAACCATAAGAGACATCCAGCGCCTGACTGGCAGGATGGCCGCCCTGGCGCAGTTCATTGCCAGGTCAGTCGATAAATCAACACCCTTCTTCAAAGTGTTGAAGGGAAACAAGCAGTTCAAATGGGAGGATGAACAAAATGAAGCCTTCAAACAGTTAAAGGAACATTTAAAGAAACATCCCACCCTGGCAAGGCCAGTGGCAGGGGAGAAGCTTTTCCTCTATATCGCCGTGACGAACACAACAGTTAGCGCGGTGATCGTAAGAGAGGAAGCAGGCTCCCAGCAGCCGATATACTTTGTGAGCCATGCCCTGGGGCACTACAAGAAAGAATGTTCATTCCTACGGACCCGATTCGTAGGAAACATGCCCATTTCCGTCGGCATAAGCACGTTCCTACGGAAAATTTGTAGGAACCATTCCGTGGGTATACTTCGTCGGAAATAAAAAAACTTCCTACGACATTTTTCTTAGGAAATAACTTTCCTACAGAATGTTCCGTCGGAATGGCTAGTGACGAGTATTTGTTGACAAAAAATTCGTTCCTACGGAACATCGACGGAAGGGATCAAATTTCCTACGGAAATTCCGTAGGACAATATCTTTCGTAGAAGGCATTGATTGAGAAAAAAAATATTATTAAATATTTCGAGCTATAGATTTCCTTAGGAAACTGTAGAAGTTTCGTAGGATAAAATCTTAGTTTAGACATAATTTCTATGCTTCATGTCGTCCCTAGTATACGAAAACCCTATGAACATCACCGACATACGTTAACGCTCCACCGCAAAGCGGGAGGCCACAATTCCAAAAAACAAATGTGTGATACGAAAACGCAATTCAAATTTGTCATAAAAGAAATAATCTCAGATATCACATTACAATAAAACAAAAGTATCTCATTCCAAAACTTCTAGCCATCGAAAACCTTCATTAGAGTGTCCAGTTGTTCATACATCTTCAGGATTGTTTCATTCATTCTTTTATTTCCCTCTAAAACCTTAGCATTATCTTCTAGCACCTTAGCATTATCTACTAGAACCCTACTTAGCAACCCAACACCAACATAAGAATTGGAGGTGATATATGTAGCCGAAGATGTTGTATATGATGGCGCCTTTTTGAAAGAGTAATCAACAGCACTGCCTATGCCATACAATCGTTCCTTCTGACATCCACCCACAACTTCGATGAAAAGTTCATCCTCATCAAATTCACCCCCTTCCACAATCGCTTGTGCTTTTCGAGACTCAAATATTTTCTGAAAAAAACATAATATAAAGAATTGTAAATAAACTTTAAAACTATAGTTTTAGCAAATAATATGTAGCTAAAAATTAGAAAACCGAAGGTAAAACATATACTACTTACGATATAATACCGAGTAACGTCCTAAAGTTACCTTGAGACGACATCGAAATGATCACGTACTTGTCCATGCCGAGGTCCTCCACCCAAAACTCCTATGAAAGCAGATTGTAAAAGAACCATATAACGAGAGTAGAATGAAAGTGGAGAAATGGGTAATTGAATCGAATTACTCATAAAAGATTGGATGAATCGAAAGATTCTAGCTAGAACTAGTGTAATAAAATCGGGAGAGCACGCGCCAAAGAGCCCGAAGAGAAACAAGGTAAGAGGGACTACGATATGGTAAATCGGAATACCCAAATTAGAGAAGAAGAAAGAGGTGATACGAGCAAGAACGGAACAAGAGAAGTAGATCAACGGCGTACGAAACATAAAGAGATCGAGTAACAGTAACAATTACGCATAAAAACACTAACAACATCGACCAAACATCAGTAGTAGTAGTCCACATTAACGAACAGAAACAACGAGAGCAATAAGAGCAGGCACAACCATCGAGAGTAGAAAATGGCGGAGAAGAACGAGATCAGCAACAAAACGTATAAGTACAGTACAGTAGCACGTACAACAGCAAAATGAATGATGAATGAAGAGAGCAGATTATTGACAAAACAACATTCACGAACAGCAGCAGTAAGTATAGATTAACAAGACAGAAAAGAGGGCAAATCGGACCCAAAACAACATGATCAAGAACAAATCACAGCAAGACGACCTCAATGCAGTAGGAAAATGAACAAAGACAAAAACAACAGCAAGGGTGGCAGTAACAATAGACAGAACAACGAAAATAACGACCGCAACAGTGAGACGAGATGGGGAAACAAGTGAAGCATCGACAAAAGGTAGCAACAATTTAATTGACAGATTCAGGCACAAAAACAGCAGTAACGAAGGGCAGTAGCGTCAAGCGACAACAGCCAAAATTGTAAACAACAACACAGACAACGACAATGCTGTAGTAAGAACCACAGTAGCATCAAACAGCAATGTCAAACAAATCGATAACAATAGCGACAATCAACAACGACCAATACAACAGCAATAAACACATCGAACGAAGAAGAAGAGGAAGAGGAAGAGGAAGAGGAAGAGGAAGAGGAAGAGGAAGAGGAAGAGGAAGAGGAGGAGGAGGAAGAAGAAGAAGAAGAAGAAGAAGAAGAAGAAGAAGCGAGGAGAATAGGAAGGCAAAGCACGACAAGAATGCGAAGCAGTAGCAACATCAGAAAGACAACAGTAGTTGTAGACATCCGCATTTTGACTGCCAGGTGTCTATGGTAGTTCCTAAAAAACACCCGATGATGATCGGACGCTAACATGTTCTAACGCGCTCGGATACGGGCTCGAAATCAATAATGTCCGGCATGGGCTTTTAACGGGATACAAATCCCACAAAACCATCCTCAAATTTAGGCCCAGTGGGTCGTTCCTAGCAAAATGAGACTAATTTGGGTCAAAACCGACACCAAAAATAATTCCCGTCTTTTAGCGACCGGGTCAAAACCCGGTCAAGACAAACCCGGCACAAAAAGCGACCTGATACGTTCGAAATCAGCCAAGATCAGCCAAATCAACCCAAATTAATGCCAAATCAATCACAATTAATCAAGAGCAAATCAAGGCAATCACGCCCAAAATAGCCCGAGTGGAGCCTCACAAAAATGGTCCAGTTGCATCCGCGAGGGCACAAGACCAGGTGCACCCGTTCGAGTGACCCATGTGTCGGGGCTCCCTATAAATACCCGTCAACCTTTGACACAAACAACTCTGGGAACACTTTTCACCCTTCAAAATTTCAGCCAACCTTGCACTCATCTTACACCCTACACTTTGCAACACCATTCCCGACATCACAATACACACGAAACCGAGCCATACATACACACCATCAACTCCTCCTACATATCTCGACGTTCCCGTGCCATTGCCGCCGTTTGACGAACCGTATCCCGAGAAGCATGAACATGTAGGTTGAGGGTGTGACAATTCAACACCGACTTTTCCTTCTTCATCCTTTTTCTCGATCTTTTATGTATATTTATATTTATGCTTATAGTATTATATTTTGTCGATAGTAACGACATTACTAACATCTAACATTTATTTCTTGCATCTAACATCTAGCGCTAAACATTTTACTTATCGCATTTTAATTATCGTTATGTACATTTTATTATAATATTATGTACCGCATATGTATATATATATATATATATATATATATATATATATATTTTTGCGTAATAATTTCAAAACTCGGATCCGAACTCGTTTGACTACGATGATTTTTTTTTAAGGTTCGTTTATTAACACGATCCCGATCATTCGTAGTTGAACGCGTATGAATCCATTTCAAAGATTAGTACGGAACCCGTTGACACGAAAATCGACATCACCTAATCCGTAAGGATTAATATCTATGTCGCGACGTAGAGGGACGCAATTTCGTCACTAATCAAATTTCTAAAACTAACGACAACTCCTTTTACAAAAATCCGATAACGGTATTATAATCATATAAGACATGATTATAATACCGGCAAACCGAACTAAATCTAAATTCGTCGATATTTTTATTTAATTCGGCCAACCCTCGATTTAAAACGCATAAAATCACACGAGTCATAACTCGCACAGGTGCCACTCGGCCGAGTATACCTGCTACTCAACCGAGTAGCACCCCAAATCGTGGGCAGAAACCTTTTTTAAGGACACACTCGACCGAGTCAGCCCCGACTCGATCGAGTGGGTCCTGTAGCCCAGAAAACCGAGAGCTCTTTTTATAGCATTCGAGCCTCGTCTTTTTAAAAGCGACCTAGTCGACACGTGTAAAGTCAATCACGTGATCTCCTTTTCAAAATACATGCATATCATCGCACATAAACAACTTTGATCGACGGTCTCACTATTAATCTTGCGTGGACGACTCCGTAGTCGCATCCAACGCATAATTAATTTAGGCTCCAATTTACCGACATGATAAGTTGGGACAAGGCATCGGGATTTGGGATCGGGCTAGCACCACGCCTAGGTCCTATATCCCCGTCCTTCGGTTAGTACATAAAATAATATGTATTTAATTGAAGTTAGTCCATTTACACAATTCACGGTCTAGTTTATACACGGGTCCGTTTCTAACTATTGCTTATCATTTTGGCTATATATATTTCGATTATTCTACTTTTATTGCCCGTTGTATTGTGAATTCCGGGATGTATTCCGCCCGTGTAATTTGTAACCGATTTATTATTGCTTTGCTTTATTTATTTACGTTTTACCGTTTATAAATGAACCCTCGCATGCTAAATCACTTCGACAATAAATTAGATGCATTAAAATGACGTAGCTCACATTTAATTCGCATGCTTAGCTAAAACGCTGTTTGCATATCATTTCACCGAATCACTAACGCGCATATTAGAAAGTCAAACGATGTCTTAGTAGAGGCCGCTATGTACGGGCGGGGTTGGGTGTCCTTAGTGGGCTTCCCAACACGTACCCTCACCCCTTACTCAGAACCTCGGTTTCCGGATGCCCGAAACCGTTGGCGCACGAGAGTCATTCTTTACACGATTACCGGTATAGATGGTATCGGTATCGCAATGCAAAGGGACGAGCCCAATAAATTCTAAAACCGAGATGGGCCATACTTTGTGTATGGTCCATAGCGATATAGAGTGGGCTCGAACGGTTCCGAATAACCATAAAATTCGGTGGCGACTCCATTTCGAGTTAAATTTCAATTCGATCCATTCTCATATGGAGGTGCATTCGCCTACCCAAAACCCGCGCGTGGCCGCGTCGGGGTGGACCTACGTCATGTCCATAATTTGGCGACTCCGCTGGGGATTAACCGATGAGTGCCTAACCATCGGCATCCTCAGGGTGAGACTCGAATAGAAATCGTTTGGCAAATACAATATGCGTTTTAGTTTTACAGTTCATGCATAACCCCATATTTTCCCGGGCCGGTACTGGTGACTGACGTCCCACTATACCACGATGTATTCCGCCTTGGATACGTTAAAAGTGTTCATAGTCGATTCGTATGGACTTTGCGGCATGTTCTAAGCTCAACTCGACTTAGGAAGACCGTCCCGTTTCTCGTCTAGACTATGAACACTGGTATAGACCCTCTATAGACCGACCGAGACTTAGTGTAAAGCATACATGGCGTCGTTATAATGCTTGCGTGACTATGTGCTGCTTGGTTTCCGTGTCGTTTTTCAAAAACCCTCATTTTCAAAAACGCATCTTTTCAAAATATATTCAAATTTCAAAACCTGGGACACATACCGAATTTAGGACTTATGATTTTACTCAAAATGGCCCACTTTTTAGCCGGTATGCTGCCCAATTCAAAACTCGAAAATATTTTCGAACTTTCAAAATCGAGGCCTGATGTATTTTCCGATTTTCTTGAAAAAAAAAAATCAGGCCTTTCCCCGAGCTTTCTCGGACTTTCCAAAAATAATCATTTTCAAAACTTTCCTCTCCCTTAGGACCTTCCCGTATTTAGCAGTGTCGGGTCATGTCATAAGTAGTCGAGGTCTCTAGCGTCGAAACTCTGTCGATCTTACATCACGAGTTTCCTCCCTATCCCAGTCCGCCTTATTAGACTAAGGCAAGGCCCACCTACGTAGGACATACTCCTACAAAGGAGGGCCCGTCTACACATTTGAGTCCAAAGTCTGGGGACGTTTCACGTCGACCTTCCTTCAAACAAGATTCGGCCCACTCGTCGAATCCTAAGGAAAGCCCGTCATCCACGAGTCACCCGTCTAAGAGTCTCTTTCAAGTCGTTTTAGTCTTTTCCCTGCTCGGGATGTACTATTTCGGTCCCAAGGTCCTGGTTCAGTTTCTGATTACGCGGTGTTCTTACAGACAGGCCACCGGCAACCAGGCACACTCGCAGGATGGAAGCTACTTTAGGCAGTCTGAAAACCTCTGTGGACGCCATGGTCGGCAAACAGGCCGAGATCGAAGCCCAACTGAATGAGATGAGGGCTGGGCAGATTGCTATCATCACTCGTCTGGCTACAGTGGAGCAAAGGACTCCAAATACTGGGGTCACGGAACCCCTAGCTGAACTAGTTAGCTCGGTTCGCCGATTGGAAGAGCAAGTCCACCTGACTGGAAGTAACAATATTCACCGGGAAAACAGCCGGGAGTACTCGCCAGTAAGTGACAAACTGCCCGCAAACCTGAATCTCACGGGCTTACTCATGTTCGAAGGGACTGAAGACCCGTTACTACATGTACGGGCCTTCAAGGAGTTCATGGCTATTAAGGGAGTGGACTCTTCCATGTTCAAAAACCTCTTCGCTGCATCTCTAGAGAAACACCCAAAGGCCCGGTACTACAGGCTAGATCCCAAGAAGTTCTCGACATGGGATGATGTGGCTACGGAATTTGCTCGGAAGTATGCTGACAACACCGAGATCCAGACCACAATGCGGTCTCTAGAGGTTATGGCCCAAGAACCTAAGGAGGGCTTTACCAAATACCTCCAACGTTGGAGGGCCGAAAGTGTGAAGCTGGTCGATAAGCCCAGTGAGAAGACTTTAGTGGAGGCTTTTGTCAAGAACCTTCTCCCCTCCTACCGGGTCCACCTCCGGTATGCTGTCATACCCAACTTCACCACCCTTACTGAAATGGGCATGAGGATTGAAGACGATCTAAGACTAGAGAGCCTGACTAAGGCCCCTAGCAAGGGATATCAAGGAGCCTCCTCATCCACTACCAAGCCTCCGGCCGCAACCCGAAGCATCTTCGACACGGTTAATCTCTTGGATGCCTCATCCAAAAGGACTACCCCTCCTAGGGTATTCACTGATATAGGGACTACCTATACATATGCCTTACAAAGGCTATCTTCCAAAGGCCTGATCCAACCGATAGGCCCAATTCCTGAAGTCCCAGTTGAAAAACGCACCAAAGGCTACAATGCCCAAGCCTATTGCCAATATCATCGGGGCAATGGGCATGATACCGAAAAATGTTGGAAGCTGAAGCATCTGATTCAGGATTTAATTGAGAGCGGGAAAATACCGTTGCCCGGGGACAAGCCAAGCAACAAGGACAACCCCTTTAGCTCTCATGCTATCTTCACCGGTGAAGTGATCGACTATTCTCACCTTATCTCTCCTTTCATCCCACAAATCAATGGAATCTGGTTCGATGATGAGGAAGATGTGTACCTCACCAAAGGGGAAACTGTCCCTATCACTCCCGAAGAAATCCGGAAGGCTAAGTCCAAGGCCTTAGCCAGTAACCACCTCACCACCACCGGTCGTCCTTATTCAGCCACTAGCTCTAAGGACATCTCAGTCCCGGTAACCGTCACTGAACTTGCCAGGACGGAAGAAGCCATCGAAGAGCCAAGTACCGATACGGCTCTTGTCAAACAATTGAAGAGAACTCGAGTTGACCTCACCATATGGCAACTCTTGGTTAGCTCACAAGAACACCGAGAGGCACTTACAAAAGCTCTCGATCAGATTAAGGTCGACTCCCAGGTTACCCCTACTGAAATGGTAGCCACTATCCTGCCCTACCTCAAGGGCAAGTCAAAAGAAGAAGGCCCGGTAGTTACCTTCTCGGATGCCGACCTACCAACGTTCGGGGCTTCTCACAATCTGGCTCTATATATCACGATAATTTGCCGGGGTAAGTACCTACCAATGACCCTGGTCGACGATGGGTCTGCTGTGAATGTCCTCCCTCTAAGGACTGCCAAAGCCCTCGGTATCACCGAGGCCGACTACATACCAACCGCCCACACTATCCAAGCTTTCGATGGAAGCCCAAAGGTGGTTTCCGGGGCCATTAGATTAGCAATTACAACGGGTCCAATTGAAAAGGAGCTAGAGTTCTAGGTGATCGATGTCACCTCCTCTTTCAATCTACTCCTGGGAAGGCCTTGGATTCACGCTGTAAAAGCGGTGTCTTCTACTCTTCACCGAAAGATTAAAATGCCTTTGCAAGACGGCATCATCACCCTAGAAGCAACCTCTATGACTGTGGCTAGCTGTAACGCCACGGACCGCACCGACTTATATGGGGATTCGATTTTGTGGGGATGATTGAAGAAGAGTACCTTTTCAGGCCCTATTTCACCACAAGCATTGACGCAATGCTACAAAATTTGGGATATTTACCGGGGGCTACCTCGAGGCCATATCTTCCAGCTGGGAAGATTATTGAAGTCCTAAATGACGAAGAATCTCGCTTCGGTCTAGGGTATGCTATAACCCCGGGAAATGTGGTCCGGGCAGGCATTGAGAAAGCTTGCAACATCATCAAGGGTACCTAATTGGGCCCTTATAGCCCAAGGTTGGCTGACTATTTCGTCACACCAGTATTCGGGGCTATTCAAGTTGGCCTATATCAACCAACTATCACATATCCCAAGACTGAACTAGCTCGGGAATGCAACTACATTCCAGATGACATATTTGCCCTCATCCAATCTGAATCCAAGGAGGGTAATGACAATGCCGAGCCCATGCTGGGGCTCTTGTTTGGGGAAGACAAAGCTATTCCGAACCCCAAGGAAGATCTGGTGAACCTGATCCTTCAAAGCAACAGGTTCGATCCTTCAAAGCTGATCTCGGAAGTCGGTGCTGATACTGGGAAAAGAGCCTGGAGGAAGACCATCAAGTGGACCGACAGCCAGGGTCGAGTCTACAAACTGACCACCGGGGAAGGAAACATGCCGGACACTGATTCCGAGTCTGAGTCTGAGTCTGTATTCGAGTCTAAGGGGTCTGGTGCTAGAGTCCAAACTGTAACCCCCCTCCCTATAGTCAC
The DNA here is from genome assembly GCA_958450325.1 of Agrostemma githago. Classification (NCBI taxonomy): domain Eukaryota; kingdom Viridiplantae; phylum Streptophyta; class Magnoliopsida; order Caryophyllales; family Caryophyllaceae; genus Agrostemma; species Agrostemma githago. The sequence continues at coordinate 48,473,591 of OY288251.1, forward strand.
TACCACTAGAGCCTCGGGGTCTGTCCCGAAGGCACTCCCAATCCCGCCTCTGACCAATGATCAGATGGCTGCTCTCTTCGAGCTGTTTTCCAAATTTTCTATCAATAACAACGAAAACCGTTCCGCTTATGACTTGTCTTATTTTCAAAATATTTCCAGTTTCAAAAATATTTTTTGCAATGACATTGAGAAACCCGATGAACAGGTGTCCTTGCCTCCGCATCTGATCGAGCAGCTAGAACAGAGGGAATCCCGAGACCCGGTAATCGAAGAAACCGAGTCTATCAATGTGGGAACAACCTTAGAGCCCCAGATGCTTAAGATAGGGTTATCTTTAGATCCCGAGGAGAGACAACAATTCACAAACCTCCTCCAAGAATTTAAGGATGTCTTCGCGTGGTCCTACAAGGACATGCCGGGGATAGATCGGGAAATAGCTGAACACCGCATACCCATCAAAGATGGAGGCAAACCGGTAAAACAGAAGCTTCGAAGAATGAAGCCCGAGTGGTCTCTCAAAGTCAAAGAAGAAGTAGACAAACAATTCAAAGCAGGCTTTATACAAGTGTCTGAATATCCGGACTGGGTTGCAAACATCGTGCCGGTACCCAAGAAGGACGGCAAGGTGCGGGTATGTGTAGATGTCCGAGACCTTAACAAGGCTAGCCCAAAAGACGATTTTCCGTTGCCACACATCGACATATTGGTGGACAACACGGCTGATCATGCTCTTCTATCATTTATGGACGGGTATGCCGGGTACAACCAAATCAAGATGGCGGAAGAAGATATGGGTAAGACTACTTTCACCACGCCATGGGGTACTTATTGTTATACCGTCATGCCGTTTGGGCTCATTAATGCGGGGGCTACTTATCAACGGACTGCCACGACCTTATTACATGACATGATGCATAAGGAAGTGGAGGTTTATGTGGATGACATGATTGTTAAGTCTAAAAACCGGGATGGACATGTTGCTGCCCTAAGAAAGTTCTTCACCCGTTTACGTAAGTACAACATGAGGCTGAACCCCCAAAAGTGCAGTTTCGGAGTAACATCAGGCAAATTACTGGGCCATATCGTTAGCCAACGCGGCATCGAGGTCGACCCAGCTAAAATCAGAGCCATTACCGAGATGCAACCACCTAAGACCGAAAAGGAAATAAGGGGGTTTCTCGGAAAAGTCCAATATATCAGCCGGTTTATCTCAAAGCTAACCATGGTATGTGAGCCCATTTTCAAGAAACTGAAGATAGGGGAACGGGTGCTATGGGATGATAAATGTCAAACGGCTTTTGACAGAATCAAGAAAATCATGTCTGCTTCGCCAGTGCTAATGCCACCCCAACCCGGTTTGCCTTTGTCGTTATACCTAACAACGACTGAGACAGCCATGGGGGCTATGCTGGCTCAGACAGTCGATTCAGAAGAACGGGCTATTTACTACATCAGCAAAAAGTTCCTGGAATACGAATGCAAGTATACAATGCTCGAGAAAACGTGCCTAGCTCTGGTTTGGGCCACTAAAAAGCTCAGACACTACATGCTCAGTCACGAGGTACATGTTCTGTTCAAAATGGTTCCGATCAAATACATGTTTGAAAAGCCCATTCTTAATGGAAGAATGTCCAGATGGACCTTAATGCTAGCTGAGTTTGACCTCAAGTTTGTACCATTAAAAGCCATCAAAGGCCGGGTGGTAGCCGAGTTCCTCGCCGACAACCCAATATCTGAAGAGGGCTATACCGACACTTGGGCCTTTCCTGACGAAGACATATTCCATACTGACACCGAAACTTGGGATCTGTATTTCGATGGAGCATCCAACTTTCGAGGGTTCGGAGTCGGTATTCTCCTTATATCACCACAAGGGGAACACACACCGTTATCCATCAAATTAGACTTTGATGTAACAAACAATGCGCCCAAGTATGAAGCGTGCATCCACGGGTTACAAGCGGCTGCTGATTTGGGAATTACAAATCTTCGGGTTCACGGGGACTTGTCCCTAGTCATCAATCAAGCCCTTCAAAAATGGAAAACTCGGAATGCCAATCTCGTGGCTTACCAAGCATGAGTAAGGGTTCTAGAGAAGCAATTCTAGAAGGTAGAATATATCTATCTCCCACGTGAAGAAAATCAGTTCGCGGACGCACTTTCCAAATTGGCATCCTTACTAAACATCCCGGAACATATGCCCAGTATGCCAATCTGTGTCGAAAGACGGTCCGAGCCGGCATATGTTAACGCCATTCAAGATATCGAAATCACTGATCCAGAGCCTTGGTATCAGGCTGTTCTAACCTATTTGACTACGGGAGAATATCCACCAGGAACTGAAAATCGGGCCAAGAAAGCCTTGCGAAGACTGGCCACCCAATTCATTCGTACGGACGATGGTCAGTTATACAAAAAGACGGCACAGGGGGCTTTACTCCTACGTATCGAAAAAACACAGGCCGAAAAAGTGATGGCCGAAATACACGACGGTGAAAACGGCCCGCATATGAACGCCCATATGCTAGCCCGAAAAATCATGAGGCTCGGATACTACTCGAACAGTATGGAGGCCAACGGTCAATCATATGTGAAACACTGCCGTAATTGTCAAATTTTCGGCAATGTTCAACACATGCCATCGTCCCTACTGTACACCATGACCTCGCCATGGCCATTTTCGACATGCATGGGGAATCGATATAATTGGGAAAGTGAACCCTTCCGGGACGGGAGGTCACTGTTTTATTTTGGTAGCTATCGACTATTTCACCAAGTGGGTCGAAGCGGAATCATACCGTGTCTTGAACGCCAAGCACGTGGCCAAGTTTATCCAGAATAAAATAATATGCCGATACGGGATCCCACACGAGTTTATCAGTGACCATGGGACCCACTTTCAAGCCGAAACCGCTACTTTGCTAGCGAAATACAAAATCCAGAGGCATACATCTTCGCCGTACCGTCCCCAAACAAATGGAGCGATAGAAGCTGCTAATAATACAATTGTCACCATACTTAAAAAGATGGCTGATAATTATCGGGACTGCCCCGACAAAATACCCTTTGCCCTGTGGGGATACCGGACGTCGATCCGAACTGCAACCGGGGCAACTCCATATTATTTAACATATGGCATGGAAGCGGTCTAGCCAGTCGAGTTGGAGATACCGTCTCTCAGAATTTTACTAGAAAGCCAAGTGCCCGAAGCAGATTGGGTTCAAGCCCGATATGACTCGTTAGTTCTCTTGGACGAACGACGGTCGCGGGCTCTCAATAACATCCAAATATATCAAAAAAGAATCAGACGGGCCTTTAACAAAAGAGTTAGGCCCAGGAATATCAAGGAAGGCGATTTGGTCCTAAAATCGGTTCGTGCCTTACTACCGGTTGACCCAAGGGGAAATTCAAACCCAATTGGGCTGGGCCATACCTAGTCAAGAAGGTTCTATCAGGAGGAGCAGTAATGCTGACGGACCTGGACGGGAATGAATTTGTCAACCCAACCAACCTAGACCAGCTGAAGCGCTACTACCCCTAAACCTTATCTCAAATGTCATTTGCAAAAATTATTTAAAAACATCTTTTTTTCAAAATTTATAAGCAAGTCAATAAGTTAGGATTATTTATCCTACTGTCGCACATCTTGAACTCATAGTCTTGGTGTATTTCGAAATTGCAAAAATAAATCTGCGCTTGAACTACGTTTGGTTTGATTCCACTAACTGTGGATACGTAGGCAACCCCTCAAAAGGGCACAACCACCGCAATAACGAAAAAGACAGAAACGGTTTCACTAATATAGTACTTTTATTATTCCAGAAAACAAACACCGATAAACTCGGTAATTCAAAATTACAAAAAGCCAAAAAAAAACAACACACAACAAAAATAGTAATAATATCTAAATAATAATAGCAGGAGACTAGTATCCGGGCATCTTGCCCTTGCCCTTATTCTTCGGGTCTTGTGGATCCCGAGGTCGCCGGGGTGGAGAAGATCGTTCCCGAATAACCACGGGAACCTCCTTGGCCCGAGTCCTCTTCTTCGACAGAGGATCTTCAGCTATTGTCACGGGCCCAAGTCGAGCCCGTATGTGCTCTGGCAACCTGTCCTTAGGACCCAGTCGGTCCTGGACTAAAGGCCTGGCTCCTTGTCTCCTCTCCAAATTTGTCTGGGGGCTCACTTCCCCCCATGCACCTCTAGCATCAGACCCCCTAGCTCGAGTCCTAGCTCCTCTCCTCTGACTTGGCCTCAGACGGACTATCGGAGCTTGAACCTCCTCTTCAGCAAAAAAGTCTCTGTTATCTTTAACTTTCTCCCGTCGAAGCAGGTCGAAGGCCTCATCAACCTTCAGAGCAGCACGAGCTTCGGCAGTCTCGGCTTTGGTCCACCTTTCATAAGAGTAAGACACCCAGGAAGAATGAAGCGACTTGGGAACGGACCAAGTAGTTCGGGTATACCATCTCTGAATCCAGGTGTCACACATAATGTCGGTCAACTGGGTAGGTGCACTCACAACTGCCTCGTTCTCCGGGATGCGCTGAGTCCACCCATACTGCCTGAGTATGCGGTCAGGATAGAGGTGAACTGTGTGGCTAAAGGACAGAATCACCAGGTAGCGGGCCTTGTCTCCAGGCGCCAGACCCGTCCAAGCATAAATTGGCCACCATGGAACCACCCATCGTATCAATGGACCACGATGGAATGTTAATTCTTCCTCCCAATATTTCTGGGTAGTCAGGCAGGACGAGTCGGTAGGCCGTCTCCTTGTCATCACCTGGTTGAACCAATATTGACTCGGGTTGGGAGGAGGCTCGATCTTTGACAACCTTTCAAATAGCCAAAGCTGAAAAGAAAAGCAACGTTTATGAGATTCCGGACAATTCAGCGTCCGCATAAGGGCACTCGATCGAGTGCCGGGGTCACTCGATCGAGTGGCACCCCTAAAACGAGGCAGAATGCTCCTTTACGAGAGCACTCGATCTTGTGCCAGGGTGACTCGGTCGAATGCCCCCCGTAGCAGCATGTCGCAAAAAAAAAAATCGAAAAAAAAAACAAATCGAAATAAAATGTCGAAAGGGAGAAAAACGATATACCTGCAGCAGACGGGTGCTCCCAGTGAAACGGGCTGACTCATCCCTCTTTCGGTTGTCCAAGCCCTGAATAATTTCCCCGTGATCAACGATGCGGGACTACACTCCGTCTCCATAAGGTCAGCAATGACGAGAAGACGAACGCTACCCATGCAAGACAGCAGGTCCATATGGCCTTCGAAGGCATACACGTGCAGCATACAGAAGGGGAACGCCCTACGGCTATGAATGGGCGTAACCCGGATGTCATATGGGTTCATGAACTTCTCAGCTAAGGCAAGCGGAGAAACGGTATCCCCTTCAAGCATGCGGGATACTTCAGCGTGGGAGAGCCCCAAAAATTCCCGTAGTTTCCTCCTGGGGTCCCGAACTGAGAAAGGGACGGCGGGGCGGAGCAGTGGATTCCACCCTCCTATGGCAGCAATTTTCTCAGGGAGAGGACAGATCTCGCCCCGAGGGAAGGCGAAAACATGGTAAGTGTCATCCCAGAAGGTCAGACAGGCATCAAGGAAATGACGGTCCACGTGCATTTGACGGAACGTGAACAATTGGAATATGCCCGACTGTCTCAAGGCTACCTTGCTCGCATCCCTAAAACGGTGTGCCCAATCTTGCAGCATATTGATCAGACGGTCGATAGCCATGATAAAGCTTTTTCTTGAAAGGAATAAGGTTTTTTTTTAGGAGAAGATGAAGCTTTTTTTTAGTTGTGACAAAGGAAGGAGCCAGGGTGATGTATTTATAACATCAAAACCCTGGAGCATCCCCTGCAGCTGTGCCTCCATGGCCCAAGCGGGCCTAGATATACAGGCCCGACCCATGACTCTTCCCCACAGACACAGGAATTCAGTCATCCCGAGCAGTCCGTCAAAATTCTAAAATTCAAAAAAATAATACATTCTATAATTGTTTCAAAAAATTTCAATCGTCCAAATTTTTATTCCCGAGCGCGAGTCATTTTTACTACCTACGTGTTGCATACATTTTATGTGACTTATACAGGGACATGCAACCCTCTAAATCTCCCCAGCGGAAGCCCAAGGCGGCATTTTCCCCGGAATGATACGGGATGAGCCCACATATAGGCGCACCCAGGACTTATGCTACAAATCCGATTCCCCACGGAGTTATCATCAACTCAGGTATGATTTCTAACTTATGGCTGGCGAGCCCTTCACGCGAGTCTAATGGACTATAAACGACCCGATCGGAAGTCTACCGGGTCTTAATCGACTTGGTAGCTACTCTGACTTTCGCCCTGTCCAAGCCTCAGTCAGAGTGGGGGCTCTGTAGACACCCGCATTTTGACTGCCAGGTGTCTATGGTAGTTCCCAAAAAACACCCGATGATGATCGGACGCTAACATGTTCTAACGCGCTCGGATACGGGCTCGAAATCAATAATGTCCGGCATGGGCTTTTAACGGGATACAAATCTCACAAAACCAACCTCAAATTCAGGCCCAGTGGGTCGTTCCGAGCAAAATGAGTCTAATTTGGGTCAAAACCGACACCAAAAATAATTCCCGTCTTTTAGTGACCGGGTCAAAACCCGGTCAAGACAAACCCGGCACAAAAAGCGACTTGATACGTTCGAAATCGGCCAAGATCAGCCAAATCAACCCAAATTAATGCCAAATCAATCGCAATCAATCAAGAGCAAATCAAGGCAATCACGCCCAAAATAGCCCGAGTGGAGCCTCACAAAAATGGTCCAGGTGCATCCGCGAGGGCACTCGACCAGGTGCACCCGTTCGAGTGACCCATGTGTCGGGGCTCCCTATAAATACCCGTCAACCTTTGACACAAACAACTCTGGGAACACTTTTCACCCTTCAAAAATTCAGCCAACCTTGCACTCATCTTACACCCTACACTTTGCAACACCATTCCCGACATCACAATACACACGAAACCGAGCCATACATACACACCATCAACTCCTCCTACATATCTCGACGTTCCCGTGCCATTGCCGCCGTTTGACGAACCGTATCCCGAGAAGCAAGAACATGTAGGTTGAGGGTGTGACAATTCAACACCGACTTTTCCTTCTTCATCCTTTTTCTCGATCATTTATGTATATTTATATTTATGCTTATAGTATTATATTTTGTCGATAGTAACGACATTACTAACATCTAACATTTATTTCTTGCATCTAACATCTAGCGCTAAACATTTTACTTATCGCATTTTAATTATCGTTATGTACATTTTATTATAATATTATGTACCGCATATGTATATATATATATATATATATATATTTTTTGCGTAATAATTTCAAGACTCGGATCCGAACTCGTTTGACAACGATGATTTTTTTTAAGGTTCGTTTATTAACACGATCCCGATCATTCGTAGTTGAACGCGTATGAATCCATTTCAAAGATTAGTACGGAACCCGTTGACACAAAAATCGACATCACCTAATCCGTAAGGATTAATATCGATGTCGCGACGTAGAGGGACGCAATTTCGTCACTAATCAAATTTCTAAAACTAACGACAACTCCTTTTACAAAAATCCGATAACGGTATTATAATCATATAAGACATGATTATAATACCGGCAAACCGAACTAAATCTAAATTCGTCGATATTTTTATTTAATTCGGCCAACCCTCGATTTAAAACGCATAAAATCACACGATTCATAACTCGCATAGGTGCCACTCGGCCGAGTATACCTGCTACTCAACCGAGTAGCACCCCAAATCGTGGGCAGAAACCTTTTTTAAGGACACACTCGACCGAGTCAGCCCCGACTCGATCGAGTGGGTCCTGTAGCCCAGAAAACCGAGAGCTCTTTTTATAGCGTTCGAGCCTCGTCTTTTTAAAAGCGACCTAGTCGACACGTGTAAAGTCAATCACGTGATCTCCTTTTCAAAATACATGCATATCATCGCACATAAACAACTTTGATCGACGGTCTCACTATTAATCTTGCGTTGACGACTCCGTAGTCGCATCCAACGCATAATTAATTTAGGCTCCAATTTACCGACATGATAAGTTGGGACAAGGCATCGGGATTTGGGATCGGGCTAGCACCACGCCTAGGTCCTATATCCCCGTCCTTCGGTTAGTACATAAAATAATATGTATTTAATTGAAGTTAGTCCATTTACACAATTCACGTTCTAGTTTATACACGGGTCCGTTTCTAACTATTGCTTATCATTTTGGCTATATATATTTCGATTATTCTACTTTTATTGCCCGTTGTATTGTGAATTCCGGGTTGTATTCCGCTCGTGTAATTTGTAACCGATTTATTATTGCTTTGCTTTATTTATTTACGTTTTACCGTTTATAAATGAACCCTCGCATGCTAAATCACTTCGACAATAAATTAGATGCATTAAAATGACGTAGCTCACATTTAATTCGCATGCTTAGCTAAAACGCTGTTTGCATATCATTTCACCAAATCACTAACGCGCATATTAGAAAGTCAAATGATGTCTTAGTAGAGGCCGCTATGTGCGGGCGGGGTTGGGTGTCCTTACACTACAAGGTAAAGTCATTTTAGAGTCGGAAATTTTAGTAGCAAATCTTCAATATTTCGTAGCTAATTGGCTTAGAGACGGAATTTGCGACTAAATTTCATTAGTAGCTAAACGCCTTGTCGCTAATTTAGCTACTGGATTAGCGACCAGAATTAGCTACCAATTTAGATATTAGCGACCGCAAATCGTACAGTAGCTAATTTTGGTACGAACTTAGAGAACGATTCAGTTGTAGCAAAATTAGCAACATACTTTTTTAGTATCTAAAATGGCATAAATGTACCTTCTCGAATTTTTGGTATACATGTCATACCCCGCTACATGTCCCTAGCCCTAGCTAGCGCACCGCACTACACGTAGAGCCACACCTCTAGCTCACTAAATCATGCTTGTACGTCCATACATCGCACCACCGACTCTTTTATGGAAATTGTCGGTGAATGTTCGCAAGAGGAATCGAACCCATAACCTTCCCATACTTGGCTAACATTCAAACCATTGAGCCACTTGAAGATTTATGTTTATTTGGGCAATGAATGTATATATAAAGATAAAATTAATCATTAAAATGTGGATTGTAAGGTACTTTTTTAATACTCCAATAATGAGAAAATAATAATATAATTATATTATATCAATACGAAAAATAAAAAATACGTGGTAACAACAACCGATAACTAAATTTAGCTACCAATTTATTTTCGTAGCTCAGAATTTAAATTAGATACTAAAATTGTTACTCACTTGGTTTCGTCTCTATAATAACTACTACACTTATTTACGAATTTACTTTAGTCTCCTAGATAAAAATTAAATACATTATACGTAATTTTGTGTTGACATATATAGAGACGACTCTAGCTACTGACGTTTTTCCGTATCTAAAAACGCAAATTAGATACCAAATTTGCTATTGACTTTATTTAGTCTCCATAATAGCGATGTAATTAGCTACCACTATATTTTGATCTCTAAAATTGAGACTAAATATATTTATCTCTCAAAAGTAGTAGTTAATTTATATATTTAGCGACTAAATTTCAGGTAGTTGCTAAATTAGTAGCTAAACTGCACTTCTCTTGTAGTGTTAGTGGGCTTCCCAACACGTACCCTCACCCCTTACTCAGAACCTCGGTTTCCGGATGCCCGAAACCGTTGGCGCACGAGAGTCATTCTTTACACGATTACCGGTATAGATGGTATCGGTATCGCAATGCAAAAGGACGAGCCCAATAAACTCTAAAACGGAGATGGGCCAAACTTTGTGTATGGTCCATAGCGATATAGAGTGGGCTCGAACGGTTCCGAATAACCATAAAATTCGGTGGCGACTCCATTTCGACTTAAATTTCAATTCGATCCATTCTCATATGGAGGTGCATTCGCCTACCCAAAACCCGCGCGTGGCCGCGTCGGGGTGGACCTGCTGTAATCCCCTAGAAATTCTAACGCAATACAGTGGCGGAAACACTGTAGAAGTGGGATTATAACACACTGTAGCTATGTCTTGATTAAATAAAAATGGTAAGTCAATACATAAGCCATAAAATAAAAAATGGCTACAAAAAAATTAAAATTAAAATCCATAAAAAGGGTTTTAACAATCCATAATACAGTGATCTGATTAAAACAAGCAGGATCATAACTGCTCGCTAGCCCACCCGAAGGAAAACATATACCTGCCATGTTAAAAACATAACAGCCACAATCAGTGGGGAGCAACGTCAACGTTCTCCCAGCCGTATAACAGGATTTTAAAACAGTAATTACTAATATAGGAAAATTAGTAAAAATGGAAAACAGTAAAACAGCATATTAAAATAAGCTTTAGCGTGAAACAAATTAATCAAAAGGGTTTCCGAAGAAACATAAAAATATTTGCCAACCTGCAAACAAATTTATATCGATAATAAATATAATAATCAAAATGGCGTTATAAAATGATTAAAAATGTCTTAAACATTTTAATATTACTAATTAGGGTGTTTTCAAAAGTTATAAAGCTAAAATTTCCTAATTATTATTAGTTTCGACAATAAAATTATAAATAGGATTTTACGGCAAACATCAAATTAAATATTTGAACGTCTTTATTTAATTAAACCAACAAATATATTTAGAGTATGTTAAGGGATGATTTAACTCTTAAATTTTCAGATTTAAATACTTCCAAAATTGCTGGAAAAATAATTCTTTTAGGTAAGACGAAGCATTTTAACGACAAATCACAATTTGTCCAAAAATCACTATTTATTAATTAAAGACTTTAATAAATAGTACAAAAATTATGTAAAATAGTTAAATTATATTTATGGACATTCTGTCCAGAAAAGAAAATTTCCAGAATTCTAAAACTCGGTTTTTAAAGCGTTTTCTCGTTAATCGTCCAATCTCGACAATAACGATTAATAAAAATAGTAATTACAAAACGATTTAAGTATTAATATCCAAAAATTATTGTTAAACCTAAAAATCATGATTTTACAGAATATACCTTTTTTCCAGATTTCCAAAAATTCCAGATTTAATAAATCCCGTCAAAACCGTCTTTAAAACCCGTTTTCACAATTAACGATTCCATTAATAAAACTTATCGTTCCTAACATTTTATTAAGGCACTAAAAATCATAAAATCACATTTTAATATGAAATCATCAGAATCATAATTTTTCCAGATTTAAACCAAAGACCAGAAATCGAGAATTTAAACAACGAACACGGTTTTAACGATAAACGATGATTTAAAGTGATTAATTAATTCATCCACTTAACAATTCCGAAAAATTATGAAACAAATTCAGAAAATTATAATACACCAAAAGGTTTCACCACGTCAAAAATCAGATTAAAATAAAATGTTTAAGTACTAGAACTAAAAATCGGCTTTTAATCGTTTTTGTCCGAAAACGGTAATAATTCAATAATCGATATCAAAAATATCAGAAAAATACTAAATTATTAAAAATCATCAAAAACAACATTTTTCCAGAATATAAACATATATTACATGTTTAGGCCGATTATTACGATTTTACAAATTAATATAACAATTTAATCGTTAATATCGTGAAAGCGATAAAAATATCGAAACATGCAAATTTTCAACTTTAAAATTTTTTCCAGAATCCGTGACATACATATATTGCCAAAATAAAATATAAAAATATATACATGCAAATACTCAATTAAAATCTTGAAATACCGAGTAACATCGACGTTACCTCTACTCCAAATATGAGTCGATAATATATTCGTCGGCTTCGGGATCGTCCAAAAATCCTACCAAACACGGAATTCATGGCAGAAAAATACCATGAGAAAACTAATAAAAATCAAGGTAAAAATTGATCGAAAATGACGTCGATTAATACCTTAACGAAGAGAACGGAAAGAGGATTATTATGACGATAAAAATGATGCGATTGGGACTCGAAATGGAGCAAAAATTTGCCTAAGATAGAGGAGGGAGTACACGGCCAAATGAGAGGGAGAAAGGTTGAGTATATTTTTTTTATGACAAGAATGAATAAGGTGTAGTATGGAAAATGGATGGTTTTCAAAAATATAAATGAGATTAATAGTTTTGATGAAAACTATGTGCACCATGATTAAAATGGCCAGCCAAAATGAGTTGATAAGGGAGTATGAAAAGTTTTGATAATAATGCAACAAATAAATGAAAAGAAATTATCTTATGTTTACGTTTTAACGTGATAAAGTGAAACGTTTAAATAAAACGTAATAAAACTTGTGACCAAGGGCTTAGTTGGTCCAAAATGTGAGTAAATGGTCTTAAAAATTTTATAAGTTGATAAAAAGTATAATCGTAAAATAGTTAAAGGCATTTCAAAGTAATTCGAGTAAACCTCGCGTAAGAAAATAATTATTCGCGAAGCTTCGTAATAAAAATCATTAACAACTAATTTTTGTAAATAAAAATATTTACTAGTTGAAAATATTATAGAAACGTATTCAAACATTTTTAGGAAAAAGAATAACTTAAATCCAAGCTTAAAAATGTCAATTCGAAGAGAAATAGAATTCTTCGCGGAAAATTAATTAGTTTACGAAGAAAACTAAATAAATGGATTTAATAGAATAAAAATCTTTAAAATATAAATAAATATCATTAAACTCAAACATTAAAATAGAGCTTAGTAAAATGATGAAATATGAGGCCGAAAAGTGACAGAGTTAAGACGGAGTCCTAACGGAAAGAATAAATATGCTAGGAAAAATAGCGGGTGTTACAATCCTCCCCACTAAAAGAAAGTTTCGTCCTCGAAACTAAGAATAAGTAGAAAGAAAACAAGATTACTCCACTCGAAAACATGAGGATACCAATTTCGAATAAAAATTTTGCTCTAAAAGAAAATTTTACAACTTCCAAAGTGACACGAAATTGAATGAAAATATTTATTCCAAGAGGAAATGGGGTTAAGCTACCCGAAGTTTAAAATCTCTTAATTAAAGAAATCGTAAAGTAAAGTTTATTTGATAAAATAACGACGTCAAATAACATTTGTAAACAAACTCGAAGGAAACAAGGTAACCAAAACATTTTCGAAATAAAAGTAAAACAATTTGATTGAGAAATTCGATAATATTCGTTTTATGAAGAAACAAAAATTTAGTTATGAGAAATCAAATTTTGTAGTTAGTAAAAATCGCACCAGCCGTCAAACATTTTCAATAACAGATTCAAAAGTCCACCAACAATAAAATGACAATCAATTCTCAAAACGTTAAAATTTCGAAAATGTTATCAAAGTAATTATGAAAGTTTTCAAAAATGTTATCAAACTTGAACATACAATATAATTTCGACAATGTTAAACCGTTTTACATAACAATCCTATACAAATTGAAGTACTTGGAAATATAAAAGTCTTCATAAAACTTTGATCGCTTGAAAATCAAAAATTAAAAATAATTTCGAAATAATTTAAAATAAATTATTAAGGCATTTTGAAATAGATCTAAATATAAATATCAACCAAAGACAAAACAAAGTGAAGTATAAAGTTCTTAAATTATAAAATAAAAATGTTAAATTTCACGATAACCCAAAATGTTAAATTGCTCATAGTTTTTACAAAATGGGGAGTTTTAAAATTTGTAATTATGCTTCAAAATGTTAAAATTTCATGAAAATCAAAAATTTTAAATTAGTCAAGCTTTTTTCAAAACGAGCAAATTCACAATTAGAAATTATAACTCAAAATGTTAAAATTTTACGATAATCCAATTTTTTTTTTTTAAAGTAGTCAAACTTTTTATAAAATAGGGAGTTCGAAAAATAGTTAACGGGCAAATAGAACAAGGATAAATAAATTAAAAATAAGAGCTTTCAAAATCGACAAAGGTTGAAGGGATTGGCAGGAGTTACCGTAACAGAATTCAAGAGGAGCAGAAAGAAAGACGGAGTTGAGAATCAAAAAGAGCTCTCAAGGATTATGGAAGAAATTAATCATCTGGAGATTCCTAGCACGACTTCCACAAACACGGTTCCTAATTCCCATCAAATAACGCTAAGTCCAATATCAGTACAGGGTGGTCCTACTCAATCTACCTCCAAAATTAAGTCTTACATACTTAAATAATCTTTCAATTGGTATAGTAAGAAACCACAAATGATTTAGACTAATCAATTAATTAAGATTCCAACGGTTATCAAAACATACCCAAACTCGTAATCATTAATGTTCATAACTTTAAAGCTCATAAGGTCTGAACTCGAGGTATACCTCAAATTTCTCGAGTAAGGAAGACTAAATAAAATTCACCAATTAACAATGTTCGGACACGAAATCCTAAAAAATGATCACCAACATACTTATAATACCACAAGTACAGAAGTTGGGGAAGTACAATAAATCCTCAAACACGCTCAAACCTATAGGTAATGGCGCAAACACTCACATCTTCAAACACGTCATTCGATTAATGTTTCTGAGAAGTCCATCAAATTTCTAATCGTAATGGTGTAACCACAAAGTATTTAATAACTCAACGAAGCCACAATCTCGTTGGTCTAAGGTTCTGAACTATAAATCCATTAAGATGATTCGCATTAAGTATTCCTTAAAACAATGCGATAACTCCAACCTCTAATGGCAATATGTTTCTCCTTTTCAAGGTTAACAACAATTTATCCAATTTTAGATCACTCAACTCCAAAGTTCATAGCTAACAACCTTAAACAACGATCAACGATCTAATCCTTAAGAAACAAGGGTAATCTATGTTAACCAAAATTTCTAACGGTATTAATGAAAACCTTTGATGGTACCACAACATTCAGGTTAAAACTCTATGATCCCGAATATTCACGACGCATCCATCAAATAAGCATTAGGTAGGAATCCCAAAATACTATTATTATCTACACTTGGTTCGGTTCTAGGTTAAATTAGGTACTAGGTATCTATCAAATACAATATACTCTTACTACCCCCAAATATATTCAACTCTAAGTCCTTCAAATAATCAAGTAACCTATAACCCAAAGTTCAGTGTGTAAAGTACCAACCTAATTCCATTAATTGACAATTTATCATTCAAATCGATCCTCAAAAGCTTACTAAGATAGATAACAGGGTATAACTCACAACCCTCAAGCCATAGGTAAAAAGGGTTTACTAAACCTAAAACATCTATATCATTTCACGGGGTTCACTGAGACGGAAATCGGTCTAGCCAAAGAATCTCAAGAGAAAGATGGTAGAGTAGAAGAATATAACAAAGATCCACCAAGCGGATGAAGAAGAGAATATAAAAGAGACGAATTAGAAGAAGTAGAGGAAGGAAGAAAACAGTCGATGGTACTATATTACTAAGTTCTTGAACCAGAGGAGAATCTTCGGGCCTCCAGAGTTCACGCGGGATCCAAAAGGCTTACTTCATCTTCTTGTAGAGGAACGAGCACACAAGTATTGGGTCGCTCCATCTGGATCTACTGCGACATCACGAAACAGGAATCGACTCTTGATCATCTGGCCTGTAGCTAGTAAACTGAACCGGAGCTAAAAATTACCATCGGCATCTTTCTTGGAGCACCAAGTTGTCCACTCGAGTCAGCCGGCGTTGAGAGTTCTAAGCAGGTCTTGTCCCGATCTGGAGCAGCATCAAGTCAACATCTTGTCCACTCATCGTCTTCTTCTTGGACATATAAAACAAATATTCAATGCTAACCATTGACTTTCAGGAACAGGAAAGCTAAACAAATAAGTCCTTATTTGTTTCTACCCATATCTAACAATATATTAATTTACTGTTTAAATAATTTACTGGTATTTTCCCTAATTTCAGGTGTAAGAGTTGAGAGCAGTGATGCTCTGATACCAACTGTAATCCCCTAGAAATTCTAACGCAATACAGTGGCGGAAACACTGTAGAAGTGGGATTATAACACAATGTAGCTATGTCTTGATTAAATAAAAATGGTAAGTCAATACATAAGCCATAAAATAAAAAATGGCTAAAAAAAAAATTAAAATTAAAATCCATAAAAAGGGTTTTAACAATCCATAATACAGTGATCTGATTAAAACAAGCAGGATCCATAACTGTTCGCTAGCCCAGCCGAAGGAAAACATATACCTGCCATGTTAAAAACATAACAGCCACAATCAGTGGGGAGCAACGTCAACGTTCTCCCAGCCGTATAACAGGATTTTAAAACAGTAATTACTAATATAGGAAAAATAGTAAAAATGGAAAACAGTAAAACAGCATATTAAAATAAGCTTTAGCGTGAAACAAATTAATCAAAAGGGTTTCCGAAGAAACATAAAAATATTTGCCAACCTGCAAACAAATTTATATCGATAATAAATATAATAATCAAAATGGCGTTATAAAATGATTAAAAATGTCTTAAACATTTTAATATTACTAATTAGGGTGTTTTCAAAAGTTATAAAGCTAAAATTTCCTAATTATTATTAGTTTCGACAATAAAATTATAAATGGGATTTTACGGCAAACATCAAATTAAATATTTGAACGTCCTTATTTAATTAAACCAACAAATCTATTTAGAGTATGTTAAGGGATGATTTAACTCTTAAAGTTTCAGATTTAAATACCTACAAAATTGCTGGAAAAATAATTCTTTTAGGTAAGACGAAGCATTTTAACGACAAATCACAATTTGTTCGAAAATCACTATTTATTAATTAAAGACTTTAATATATAGTACAAAAATTACGTAAAATAGTTAAATTATATTTATGGACATTCTGTCCAGAAAAGAAAATTTCCAGAATTCTAAAATTCTGTTTTTAAAGCGTTTTCTCGTTAATCGTCCAATCTCGACAATAACGAGTAATAAAAATAGTAATTACAAAACGATTTAAGTATTAATATCCAAAAATTATTATTAAACCTAAAAATCATGATTTTACAGAATATACCATTTTTCCAGATTTCCAAAAATTCCAGATTTAATAAATCCCGTCAAAACCGTCTTTAAAACCCGTTTTCACAATTAACGATTCCATTAATAAAACTTATCGTTCCTAACATTTTATTAAGGCACTAAAAATCATAAAATCACATTTTAATATGAAATCATCAGAATCATAATTTTTCCAGATTTAAACCAAAGACCAGAAATCGAGAATTTAAACAACGAACACGGTTTTAACGATAAACGATGATTTAAAGTGATTAATTAATTCATCCACTTAACAATTCCGAACAATTATGAAAAAAATTCAGAAAATTCTAATTCACCAAAAGGTTTCACCACGTCAAAAATCAGATTAAAATAAAATGTTTAAGTACTAGAACTAAAAATCGGCTTTTAATCGTTTTTGTCCGAAAACGGTAATAATTCAATAATCGATATCAAAAATATCAGAAAAATATTAAATTATTAAAAATCATCAAAAACAACATTTTCCAGAATATAAACATATATTACATGTTCAGGCCGATTATTACGATTTTACAAATTAATATAACAATTTAATCGTTAATATCGTGAAAGCGATAAAAATATCGAAACATGCAAATTTTCAACTTTAAAATTTTTTCCAGAATCCGTGACATACATATATTGCCAAAATAAAATATAAAAATATATACATGCAAATACTCAATTAAAATCTTGAAATACCGAGTAACATCGACGTTACCTCTACTCCAAATATGAGTCGATAATATATTCGTCGGCTTCGGGATCGTCCAAAAATCCTACCAAACACGGAATTCATGGCAGAAAAATACCATGAGAAAACTAATAAAAATCAAGGTAAAAATTGATCGAAAATGACGTCGATTAATACCTTAACGAAGAGAACGGAAAGAGGATTATTATGACGATAAAAATGATGCGATTGGGACTCGAAATGGAGCAAAAATTTGCCTAAGATAGAGGAGGGAGTACACGGCCAAGTGAGAGGGAGAAAGGTTGAGTATATTTTTTTTATGACAAGAATGAATAAGGTGTAGTATGGAAAATGGATGGTTTTCAAAAATATAAATGAGATTAATAGTTTTGATGAAAACTATGTGCACCATGATTAAAATGGCCAGCCAAAATGAGTTGATAAGGGAGTATGAAAAGTTTTGATAATAATGCAACAAATAAATGAAAAGAAATTATCTTATGTTTACGTTTTAACGTGATAAAGTGAAACGTTTAAATAAAACGTAATAAAACTTGTGACCAAGGGCTTAGTTGGTCCAAAATGTGAGTAAATGGTCTTAAAAATTTTATAAGTTGATAAAAAGTATAATCGTAAAATAGTTAAAGGCATTTCAAAGTAATTCGAGTAAACCTCGCGTAAGAAAATAATTATTCGCGAAGCTTCGTAATAAAAATCATTAACAACTAATTTTTGTAAATAAAAATATTTACTAGTTGAAAATATTATAGAAACGTATTCAAACATTTTTAGGAAAAAGAATAACTTAAATCCAAGCTTAAAAATGTCAATTCGAAGAGAAATAGAATTCTTCGCGGAAAATTAATTAGTTTACGAAGAAAACTAAATAAATGGATTTAATAAAATAAAAATCTTTAAAATATAAATAAATATCATTAAACTCAGACATTAAAATAGAGCTTAGTAAAATGATGAAATATGAGGCCGAAAAGTGACAGAGTTAAGACGGAGTCCTAACGGAAAGAATAAATATGCTAGGAAAAATAGCGGGTGTTACACCTACGTCATGTCCACAGTAGTATACTTGATGCAGTAACAAAACTCGACACCAGCGAACAACACGCACAAAAGACGGCAATAGATTAGAACGAGACAAGGGAGAAGAATGAATCTACCTTCAGAATCAGACAACGTGCAGGAATCTGCAATGGATGCAGCAATCTGGCGATACCTCTTGTTCTCATTCAAATGAAGCAAAATGCCCTCCCATTCCTCCATGTTTACGTCACCACAGTATCCATTATCTGTATGTGCACAATTTCAGTTCATGAATTCTGAATATAACTGAGATGAGTTTGATGAACTCTTTCAAAGCATTGGCCAAAAACCAAAATTACAGATCATCACAAGTACCAAGTCTGGGAGCAGAATAGTTGATCTCTCATATGAAATAACTATTGTATATAGACGATAAAAGCACGATATATAAGTTTACCATGAAGTGAACCGAGTAGCGGTATTGTTAGACGTCATCCGAGCCCTGTCAGCTGTTACTTGTGACAGTTTCTGAAGCACAAAACCTTCTCCTTTGCATTCTGAGAAGATACCAGTTCCACTACATGCTTCACATTCTTTTACTGGTGTCTCACTTCATTCAAATTAACATAGTTTTCTTCAGATTTATGCTTATATACAAATATATCAGAAAACTGATGTTCGTTTTGCCATCTGGGCAGTAGTGATAGATTGCAGTGACTCCAGTTGATGGAGGTGAGCGTATGGAGTAGTGATCATATTAATATGTGATGCTTATATATTTATTCTAGGTTACGAGACTTACTACTTTCTAATTCTTATTTTTCAATCATGATGAACTGCTATGTCTTATACAGTATTTGATTTCTTAAACTTTGTTGTTCCTGCTCCTATTTTTGTCTACTTCTATCCATTGAACAATTATTTTTACTTCAATTGGCTCTAATTAGTTTCTCCACATTATTGAACAATGATGTTCATGTCTCTACAATATTTTTTAATTAGGCCGAATCTAAGTATGTGGATTAGAGAGACTAATTGAGTGAGTTACAGTCCAAACTAACAACCGAGAAGCAAATTGATAGCAAAATTGCACCACATAACATATAAAAATCAATGCAGAGATTAATTTATAGGGTTTACATCATAAGCTTTGGAAATCTGCTTGAATTTAGATTCAGCTTCCAATTGATTCCAATTGAAACCAATAACTTCAAATACTGATTCCAAAATTCAAAGAACGAACACAAAGAAGATTAATAACATCAAGAACACTGAATCAACAAATCGTACAGTACCCAGTAACTTCAAATACTAATTTCGCCATTGACGAACATGATCGAAACTCAAAACACGAACACAGAACAAAACATAAAATCAAACAAAAACTGAGATTAATTTATAAAGCAGATATCCGAGAAAAATTGAAAAATTGCGAGAAGAATGAATTACGTGAATAGAGGGAAATAGCAGAGCAACGCGAAACAACGCGAGAGAATCGAGAAGTTAGTCGCAGTGATGTAGGCGCGGAACAACGCGAGAGAATCGAGAAGGCGCGAAATGAATCAATGGTTAAACAATGCGTGGAATGAGATGGCGGTAAGAGAAGAAGAAGGCAGATGATCATCGCGCGCCAGGCGGCAGCAGTCGTCGGAGAGTATGAAGGGTGAAGACGGGTTGAGGGTTATGTGCGTAAGGATGAAGGTGGGTTGAAGGTCGAGTTTAATTTTTTTTTATAGAAACATATAACTCTGTATTTTAATAGTCTAAGGATTGAATGAACGGGTTCTATATTTTAATAGTCGACCGGAGTAGGAAATAAAGTTAAAATAATAAATAAATAAATTGACCCAATGAAATATCGAGTAAATAATAGATTCTCGAGGTTAAAAATAAGTATTTGGGACGTAAAGGAAGTTTTGAAAACAAATATTTGGAGTGAAGAATTATAGTATAAAAGTATCTGGAGATTTAAAATAGATATTTGCAAGGAAAAAATTTTCACAAAAATGAATTAAATTTTTTTCTCGAGGAGAAATAATAATTGTTTGACGAATGTTTGATGAAATGAATTTCGCGAGACAAATAGTATTTTAGAAGTTCAAAACGATTGAAAAATAATGTCATTATATAGTAACTTTAGGAATTACGAGTTAAATCGTAAACATAATAAAATATGAATAAATTTAATTTATAAAAGGCAGCGGTGTTACAATGAGTTCCTAGAATTTTATTACCATCGATAACATATTTTATCGGTTGGCTTTTGCGCTATTAGACATCTTTTTAAACGCATAATTATTTCTATATGGTTCTAGTGTGAGAAATATACATATCCAATTTTTTTTCCGTTTAAAAGTGAAAAAATAGCTTCAAAACCGCGTACCTGGTTTTTTAAATTCTGAACCGAACCCGACCCGGTTTTTCAATGCAAAAACTGATTCGAGTACCCGAATCGGTTTTCAACTCCAAAATCTTTAAAAACGGTTTCACAATATTTGTTTGATTAAACGAAATGTAATTTTTTTTATTAAAGTGTAAACACCAAATTAATATATTAGAGTAAATATTAATAATAATTAAAAAATTCTTTAATTGATTTTAAAAAAAATTATTAATGATATTTTCATAAATTGAGTCTTGATGATATGGTCAACTAACATCACGCGAAAAAATCCTCAAATATGTAGATATATACATATATATTTCAGTCGTCTCAATCATTTGTTTACTTTTAATTACCATACTTCTCACAAAAAATATATAAAAGGTAAACAAATGACTGAAAATGAAACCGATCTGGTTTAAACCGGTACCCGGTTTTGATTCATATTGCAAACGAAAACAGAATCGGTTTAAACTTGAGCTTGTTCTTATGACCCAGTTTTTTAAAAATATGGTTATCTTTGTTATAAACCAATTTTTTGAACCGGTTTCCTAACCGATTTTTGATCCCGTTTTAACTAATATTGCATAAATTTCCATATCGATTTTTTTTCATTTCAAATAGTAAACCGGTTCAAAACCGTGTACCCGGTTTTCAAAACTGTGAACCAATTCATAATATACCAGATATCGGATGTAATTAGGTATCAGATTGAGTCAAATCAAAGCAGGTCAGTTTCGATCATTAATTTCTGTCAGTATTGTCGATTGTCGAACGGTTCCGATCTAGAGTGCGTCTGATCCATTTTCTCGAGTCGGATCGGGTGTTACCATGTCTAATTAGCGTCATTTAAGTTGATTAATTAACGTCGATTTTTATTTGGTACGATATGTTGTATATTATATGCGTCAGATCATTGTGGGTTAGTTGCGTTGATTTTCCAATCGTCGAGATATAATCGCCACGAAAATATGATTTTCGTGTAGTGAGACCCATGACCCGTATATCCTGCACGTATTTCTCTCGATCCGTATGACTCGATCCGCTTGACAGGTCTTCATGTAGTAGAAGTGAATAAAATAAACGACTCCATATCATGTAATAATAGATAAAATCACATGAATATTTCGAGGATACTGATGGTGGGATTTGTCGTGGATCCCGCCGATCAAATAAATAACCAACTAATCCTAGTGGGTAGCTAGGGTAAGTCGGGTCAAATCCACGGGGACGGTAAGAGGCGTCTAGACTAAGGTCACCCAAATACAAGACTAAGTCAACGAGCTAAACTAAACTAGAGTAATAGGTAGGGGAAGAAGGCTAGACTAAGACTAAGGTACCGGAGAAACAAACAAAGAAACGAGCTAGGATTAGATCGGGGTCAAAGGGGTAACGGAATGGTCGAGGAAGAGCTAGAGTGAAGGAGGTAGTAGGGTAATCTAGGTATAGTCCGGGCTCTCGCAACTTAGACCAGCCTAGAGGTTCCACCTAAAATCCATTTTGGCGACACACATGACAAACGGGGTTACTAGCATGTTATTGTGGCCTAGATCGCATCCGGGCTCTCGCAACTTAGACCGACCTAGGGGTCGTCCTCACCGAGCTCTCGCTACTTAGACATGACAAGAACGAAAGAAAAAGAAACAAAAAGGCCACAAAACAAAAAACAAAACAAAACAAACACATAAACAACAGAAACACCACCCCTAACTTCCAAACAAGCCACCAAATCACCCAAACTTTACAAAGCTCCTCCCGAGCACACAACATCACGATCTCCTCCAAACTCCACAAGAGATAAAGAAGAAAAAGGGATAAAGATGTTACCGGAAGCCTTGAAAGCTCTCCAAAGTTAATGGCGATTAGGCGACCTAAGAGGAAAAAGGGAGGCAAAACACGCACAACAAAACACATATACGATACAATGACATAAAAGGAAAAAACACAAAAAGGAAAATCTTTTTGATTTTTATGAAAAAATTTCAAATTTTTAGGATTTTTTTAAAGATTTTTAGAAAAACTACAAAAATAAAACTAACTACGATAGAATATCGCTCCCCCACACTTAAGCCGAGCAATGCCCTCATGCTCGACCGTAGTGCATGGGAGCTCAAAAGAAAAGAAAAGAAACTACGAAAATAAAGCTAAAAATCAAAAATAAAAGTGGAGAAAATGGTAGAATGTGTCCGGACGGGGTGTAGTCAAGTCACCATGGGCCGAGACAAGAGAAGATATGGATGGGGGAAGAAATAAAAAGAAAGAAATAAAAAGAAATGAGAGGGGAGGACTAGGTGTAATCAAGTCACCTAGCCCGGATTCCGCCCAAATCCGACTAAATCCTATAAAAGGGTGAAAATCTTGTAAATTTGGATTTTGAAATGACTCTCGATGTGGTCACATCATCGAGAGTCGGGAGCAACCATATACCAAGGCCTCGAAGGGCACCATGACATCAAGACACAAAAGTGTACAAGGGGAAGGGAATAAACATAAAAGAAAACAAGCTATAAATGACGGGAAAGAAAGGATAGTTGCCCTACCAATAGGTTAGCAACTCACTCGCTCCATCGTCTCAATGATCAATATAGGCACTTGCTTGTTGTCGTCATTGTCATCCTTCTTCAAGCTTGAGAAAACCGCATGGCTAAGGTAGTGGGTTTATAATGGTGTGAGGGGGTGGAAATTGGTGTGTATACCGGTCTAAAGTAGATAGAAGATGAAGTGAGGATAAGAAGATGAAGTATGTGGGTGGTATGATATGAGCAAGGAAGGTAGGGAGGTTGGGTGGGGGTATATAATGGTTGGGTGGGCTTGAATGTCGAAGAAGAGACCCAAAAAGGAGTAGGGGACCATCCCGGTCGGGATGGATGCTCCCGGTCGGGATGACACACCCGTCCCGATCGGGAAGCTCCCTTCCCGGTCGGGATGGCACTCCAGTAGACTCGATTTTTGGCACCCTCATCCCGATCGGGACGGCCCCATCCCGGTCAGGACGACAAACCCTTCCCGATCAGGAAGGGTCTTCATTACTCCCATGACCCCAAAATCCGATTCCCTTACTCACATTCCAAGCTCTATCGATAACCAATCCTTTCAAGGGGTCATCTTCACTTCACCTACCACAATAAACTCAACATACACATCAAATTCACTCCCTCACATCGCTCATCAAAATACCAAAACAATTACAAGAATCCCACTAAAACAAATCCAAGAAACAAAACACACAAATATAAGCACAAGTACTCTAAAGAAGAGGAAGGGGGAATATACAACATGACGGTTCTTTAGGAACTCCGTCAAACCTAGGATGGTGGACTCTTCTTCAACCGTAGCCCTCAAGGGCATGGAGGAGCAAGTCGAACGCGCTACCGACATCATAATGAAGGCCCAAGAAGCGCTCGAGCCTAGCTAACCTCCACGGCCTCCAAGGAGGAGGCAAGAAGTAGGAATCCCAAGACCCATCATCATTATTCATGTCATCTCCGGGGTCTATCCATTCTACGAGCCTAACCGACCTCTTCCTCCTTAAGCATCGCCTCCAATCACAAGCAAGCTTCATCTCCAAGAAACAAGGCACAAAAAACGGCTTTGGCCCCATTTTCTTGTTGCACACCCCCACACTTTCCTCAAGTTGTGGTTCCCCATCTTCATCATTTGGCCCCATATCATCTTGGAGGAGAGAATCGAAACTTCTACCGACGGTTTCAAACTCTTCCGAACCATTGCTTGGTTCACTTACAAGGGGCTCTTGATGCTTATCCACATTATCGCACAAGGGCAACTCAAGGCTATCAATTTCATCCAACAACTTCACAAACTCCACCAAATCATCCAACTCACCATCCTCCTCCAATTCCTCACCAATGTTGCCTTCACCAAGGGTCATCTCCTCATTCGTCTCATTTTGGGTAGACGATTGAGGTTTTTCAAAGCAAATCTCTCTATCAAAGGGAACTACGTTGGCGGTTTCGTGATTAGGTTAGTTGCTCCTCTTTCTCAAGTGGGCACCCTTCATCTAATTGCGATGTTCGGGATAAAAACATTACGGTTTGAACCGATAATGCATTTAATCGAGCATCCCTCGCCTCGTTCGCCCTTCGAATTTGGACCCATAATTCATTTTGTTGTTTTTGAATTTGAACGACCATTTCTTGGTTGCTCTTTTGCAATTGAAGAAGCGATTGAAATACCTCCATGTCGGGCAATTGGTGATCATTGGGGTCTTGTAAAGCTCCTTGAAAATCTTGATGATGCCCAAAGGGTGGGGCATTATATTGTTGGTAGCAAGGTTGAGGTGATTGGTAGTATTGTGGGTCATGGGGTTCATATTGTGGTTGGGGTGGAGGGTAATATGGTGGGTTTTGGGGGTATTGGCTTCCATAAGGTGAATCTTGATTGAACATGGTGGGTTCACATTGATAACTCGAGTAATAGTCACCATGATCGTAGGATTGGTAATCGTTCACTTGTTGGTAGCCGTTTTCATAACCTTGAAGTTCATACCCACTAGAGTCTTGATCCCCCCAAGGAGCTTGATAGTAATTAGGAGTCATCATGTCATAGCTTTGGTTCATAGAAGAAGAGGAGTAGCTCATATCGGCTTCCATGTGTGGGGAGTTTAGATCAAACCCCATGCTTGCTCGAAAATCGTAGTCCATACCCGGTTGGAAACGTCTCACCCTAGCAACCGTCCGTTTAAGCGGCTCTAAGTTGCAAGAAGAAGATAGTCACCACCTCTAAGCACAAACTGTAGACTAGGAACAAACGTGAGAAGTCTAGTGCTTTTTGGGCACTAGACAAGAGAGAAATAAACCACACACACACAAGAATCAAGGTAACAAAAAGAGAAAAGAAAAACACAAACACAAGGACAAAGTCAAGTAACTAGGAAAACAAAGTCTAAACTTGCACCGTCCCCGGTAACGGCGCCAAATTGATGGTGGGATTTGTCGTGGATCCCGCCGATCAAATAAATAACCAACTAATCCTAGTGGGTAGCTAGGGTAAGTCGGGTCGAATCCACGGGGACGGTAAGAGGCGTCTAGACTAAGGTCACCCAAATACAAGACTAAGTCAACGAGCTAAACTAAACTAGAGTAATAGGTAGGGGAAGAAGGCTAGACTAAGACTAAGGTACCGGAGAAACAAACAAAGAAACGGGCTAGGATTAGATCGGGGTCAAAGGGGTAACGGAATGGTCGAGGAAGAGCTAGAGTGAAGGAGGTAGTAGGGTAATCTAGGTATAGTCCGGGCTCTCGCAACTTAGACCAACCTAGAGGTTCCACCTAAAACCCATTTTGGCGACACACATGACAAACGGGGTTACTAGCGTGTTATTGTGGCCTAGATCGCATCCGGGCTCTCGCAACTTAGACCGACCGAGGGGTCGTCCTCACCGGGCTCTCGCTACTTGGTGAGGGAACCGAACCCACAAGCAAACTATCACCCACAAGAGAAAGGCAAGAAAAACAAGCATATGCATACAAGTCATTCAAGCATTTCAACAAACATGTAATATGCATCAAACCAAGAGGAAACCCAAATCTTCCACCAACATCTCCAACAAACCCTTAATCATCCAATTAACACCCTAATCACCCTACTAACCCTAGAAAGATACTACTCTAACATATCTAATCTAAAACTAACAAAAACAAGATAAACCAACACAAAAACAAGAGGATGCATTTATGAAACTAACAAAGATGAAGAACAAAACAATAAACAAGAACTAAAGATTGTAACTTGATTGATAAACAAAGATGAAAAGAAGAGAAAAGAAGATTATACCATACTAGAGAAGATGAAAAGAAGAGATCTTGCATAAATGGAAGAAAACCCAAAACAAACATCCAAGTTTGTCAAGCTTGGTGAAGATCTTGAAGAATTCCCAAATTACAAGAGTAAAACTAGGATTAACGACTAATTACCGACTAATCTACTCTAATCTAAACTAATCTAACCTAAAATAGTCTAGGGTTTAGTGGGAAGTGAAGAACATAAGCTTAACATAACAAGGGAAGAGTATATATAGGGTTACAAGTGGAAGGGAGAAGAGAAAACAAAGCGCGGCAGCCAGGTGGCCCTTCCCGGCCGGGAGGAGGTGGTCCCGGTCGGGAAGGTGTCGGTTCCGGCCGGGAGGAGCTGGTCCCGGTCGGGATGGACCCAAAACAGCAGCTCCTTGTTTTGCTCCTTCATCCCGGACGGGATGAGGTCATACCCGTCGGGGATGAGTCTTGTAGGCCTCCAATATGATCCTTTTGGTCCCTCCTTACTTCACATGGACTTCTCATCGATTCTCGGGACACGGGATCGGGTCTCGGAGCCTCGGGATTGGGTCCCAAGGTCTCGGGGTCGAATCCAAGGCATCGAGTGATCGTTCCTTCACTTCGTTGGCTCCGAAAAGTGTATGTATTGAGTCGGAATTGCTTCAACTCTTCTTGAATAGTCTCGGGAACCTGAAACGAACTAGAGGAAGCATAAGTAGCCCATAAATTGCTCCCAAGGAGCGATTCTACATGGAAAATGGGACCAAAACACTACGAAATAGGCACTACAAACTACACTTATCAGATACTAACTGATATATATACACACAAGGACAAAAATTTAATGGAGGTATTTCATTCGTGTTTCGGGTTCGGTCGGTTCATGTTCCGTAATATACGGAGAGAATATAAACAGTATGTAAGGAAAAAAGGATTTTTAATGTATGCATTAACATTAGTTAAATCGTTCACGAAACTTATTTTTTGGAGCTACAAATTTTCCTACGGAACATTCCGTAGCCTAAAATGTTTCCTACCACAAGACCGTAGGAATTTCGTAGGGGTGCTTTAAAGGAGCGACGGGTTGGGATTCCGTAGGAAATATCTGTAGGAACTATTTACTTTCCTACGCCTTTCAAGATCCGTAGGAATTATTCCGTTGGAATTTGCACTAATTCTAGTAGTGGGGGCAGCAGAAAAGAATTATCCGCTGGTCGAGAAAGCAGCCTATGCGGTCATCATTGCTGCTAGGAAACTCAGGCCCTATTTTGATGCCCACCCTGTCGTGGTGCTAACCGACCAACCCCTTGAAAAAGTGTTGGAAAAGTTTGAAAAATCCGGGAGATTGTTAAAATGGGCCATAGAGCTGAGTGGGTTGGGAATATCATACCAGTCCAAGACCGCCATCAAGGCACAGGCCTTGGCAGACTTCCTGGCTGAACGTTCCCACTCAGAAGAGGATGATCCGCCTGCCGGAGAATGGGTGGTGTACACAGATGGGTCATCTACAGACAACGGTGCAGGGGCGGGGATTATGCTGACCAGCCCTGAAGGAATGGACTTCGAGCACGCGCTCAGGTTCACCTTCCCTGCATCGAACAATGAGGCCGAATATGAAGTCGTCCTTGCAGGCATCAGTCTGGCCAAAGCCGCAGGAGTAGAACGAGTTATACTAGCAACAAACTCCCTACTCATCGCTAACCAGATTAATGGAGAGTACGAGGCTAGAGATCAGACCATGGCTGCTTACCTAGAAAAGGTAAAGCAAGAACTATCAGGGTTAAAGTCTTATTAGATCAGGCAAATCCCTCGGTCCCAGAATAACCGGGCAGACGCCCTATCTAAGTTGGCCAGTTCTAGCCTGCAAGACATAAGAAGGCCAGTCTGGGTAGACTTAGTTCAAGAAAAATATACCACCCCTTCCCAGTCGGTCAGTGTAGTTGAGGAGTCAGAGCCTGAAGACTGGATGACCCCAATCATCCAATTCAGAAAATACGAAACCCTTCCGTCTGACCCTGCTCAGAGAAGAAAAATGTCGGCAAAGGCTGCATGGTTCATATTGGTCAATGAAGAGCTGTACAAGAAGTCATTTTCCTCACCACTACTTAGATGCCTGGGGGCAAGGCAGGCTACAGAGGTTGTAGACGATATCCACTCAGGAATCTTCGGCCACCATATAGGAGGGAGGTCATTAGCCCACAAGGCCCTAAGGGCAGGCTACTATTGGCCAACCCTACTTGCTGATGCAAGAGACTTAACACGAAGGTGCAGGAAATGTCAGTTATTTGCCCCTTCAATTCACGCTCCAGCCCAGGAGCTCAGGCCAATCTTATCTCCCATTCCCTTCGCTCAGTGGGGGATGGACATATTGGGCCCCTTCATTGCAGCTACGGGAGGCCGAAAGTTTTTGATAGTGGGGATTGACTACATTACAAAATGGATCGAAGCCGAAGCAGCCCCAAACATTACTGAGCCTGCAGTTAGGAAGGTGATCTGGAGGAATATCATAACCAGATTTGGCCTGCCAACAGTGCTGGTATTTGATCATGGGAGGCAATTTGACAACGACCCCTTAAGAATTTGGCTGGAAGGTCATGGTATAGCAGTCGCCTACTCTGCCGTCTGCCATCCACAAACTAACGGGCAGGCTGAGGCTGCCAACAAGCAAATCCTGAATGGACTAAAAAAGATGGTGGATGACCTCAAGGGCAGGTGGGCAGATGAGTTGCAAAGCATCGTATGGTCAATCAGGACCACCCGGAAAGAATCTACGGGTCAAACCCCTTTTGGCCTGGTCTATAGGGCAGAGGCCCTGCTACCCATTGAAGCACGGATACCCACCCTGCGATCCCAGCAGTATGACAGGGCGGATAATGAGGCAGCAATGGCTGAGGCCTTAGACCTAGTCAGCGAAGTCAGGCAGGAAGCCAGCATTAACATAGCCTCCTACCAACAGCGGATAAAGAAGGCGTACAACAAAAAAGTAAACGAAAGAAGTTTCCAAGTGGGAGATCTAGTTTTGAGAAAAACGCAGGCTGTAGGAAGGTCAAGGGAGCATGGAAAACTGAGCGCCAACTGGGAGGGCCCATATGAGGTGACCCGGATTATGGGGTCAGGTACCTACAAAATTGCTAACCTTGAAGGACAAGAATTGGCCGCCCACCGGAATGCGGACACCATAAAGAAATATTATGTCCAGCATTAAAAAAGCTAAGTGGTTATCTTCTCAGAAAAATTGGCGGAGGACGGTCAAAATAGAATGTCGACGGCTCCGACCACAATTACTGTAAAAGTTTTTGAAGAAATGAAAAAGTTTGAAGTTTATACTCGTTGTCTGTTCAAACTGGCATTTTCACACACAAACGAGTAGGGGGCAATAGGGGGAGGCCCCCCTGTTGCTAAAACCAAGGGAAATGGACCCCCCAACAAAAAATTTAAGTCCCCCTGTGTGGACATGACGTAGGTCCACCCCGACGCGGCCACGCGAGGGTTTGGGAAGGCGAATGAATCTTGTGGTGAGATTGATCTCGGGTTGAAATTTAAGTCAAAGTTGGAGTCGCCACCGAATTTTATGGTTATTCGGAACCGTTCGAGCCCACTCTATGTCGTCGTGGGCCATACACAAAGTACGACCCATTTTGATTTCAGAGTTTATGGGGCTCATCCCTTTGCATTACGATACCGATACCGTTTACACCGGCTTTCGTGTATAGAATGACTCTCGTGTGCCAACGGTTTTGGGCATCCGGAAACCGAGGTTCTGAGTAAGGGGTGAGGGTACGTGTTGGGAAGCCCACTAAGGACACCCAACCCCGCCCGCACTTAGCGGCCTCTACTAAGACATCGTTCGTTTTCGTGTACGAGCGCTAGTAAATCGACTAAATGATATGCAAACAACGTTTTTAGCTAAACATGCGAAATATTGGTTAACTACGTCATTTAATGCATCTAAATCCAAGTCAAATTGTTTAGCATGCGAGGTTCATTTATAAATCAATAAGCATCAAAATAAATAAAGCTCGAAAATATGTACAAAATACACGGGTGGAAATACAACCCGGCCAACACAAAATAGCGAACGATAAAAAAAGAATAAACGAGATATAAAGAGCGATAAATAATAACTTGAAACGGACCCGTATATATAAATACAAACTAGACCGTAAGTTGTGCAAATGGACGAACTTCGATTAAATACACATTATATTGTGTATTAAGCGAAGGACGGAGATAGGGGACCTAGGCGTGGTGCTAGCCCGATCTCGAGTCTCGGTGCCTTGTCCCGACTTATCACGTTGAGAAATTGGAGTCTAGATTAATCAAGCGTCGGATACGACTAAGGAGTCATCGACACAAGATTAATAGTGAGAGACCGTCAATCAAAGTCGTTTAAGTGAAGTGATATGCATGAGTTTTGAAAATGTAATCACATGATTGACTTTACACGCGGCGACCGAAGTCGTAAAAAATGACGAGGATCGAATCATGATTGAAAGCTCTCGGTTTTTCTGGGCTACAGGACCCACTCGGTCGAGTCATGGGATGGACTCGATCGAGTGCACCTTCGAAGTAGCTACTGCCCAGTTTTTGGGGTGCTACTCGATCGAGTCGCCCATGCACTCGGTCGAGTGACACCTGTACGAGGCATAACTCGCTTTGAAAAAGTTGGCAATTTCGTTTTATTTACTTTTAAATCGATAGTTGGCCGAGTTAAATAGAAATATAGCATAATTAAAATCTAACTCGGTTTTTCGGTGCTAAAATCGTGTAATATACGATTATAATACCGTCATCGGAAGTTTGTGAAAAATGTCATTATGGGATTAAAAGTGTTGATTAGTGACAAAATTGTGTTCCTCCGCGTCACGACATCGATACTAATCCTAATGGATTGTGTGATGACGGTTTTCGCATCAACAGATTTTGCGCTAATCTTAGAAATGGAATCAAACACGTTCAACTATGATCGACCACGATCACGTTACGCCCTTGAGTACATTGGGGCGGCGCTCCTCGAAAGGGTGCCACCTCCGTCGTGGCTCGTAAAGGGGTTAAACGGACTTTAGATGGTCGTCATAGTCAAACGGGTTCGAATCCGGTTTTATGATTATGTATATATATACGCGGTATATGTATGAACGAAAAGTAAATAACGGTAAATAAATGTTAGATTGGTTAGTAACAAAATTTAAAGAGTTAGTATACGATAATTAAAATGTTAGTGTTAATAATACTAGTATAATTATAATATAAAGCGTAAAGAAAATGTATATAAATCGACATAGTAAAGATAGAAATGGGGTTGATGACACCCTCAACATACATGCTTAGAATGGCCTCGGCAATGGACTCGTAATAGCGACGGGAACGCGGGAGTATCGAGAATGTAGTTGAGTTATGGTGTGTGTGTGTGTGTGGTTTTGTCAGTTTTTTGAGGGACAAATGACTCGGGTTTTTGATTAGAATTGCTAAGGGTTGTAGTGTAGTGTAGTGTGAAATGTTAGGGTAGAAATGTAGGGTAAAATGTATATCCAAATTTTTGTCAAATGAAGAGCACAAGGGGGGTATTTATAGAGTTTACCCCTCGACCTAGGGTCACTCGATCGAGTGGCCCTAGTGCACTCGGTCGAGTGCCCTTAGAAACGGGTCTGTTA
This sequence comes from Agrostemma githago, assembly GCA_958450325.1. Lineage (NCBI taxonomy): Eukaryota > Viridiplantae > Streptophyta > Magnoliopsida > Caryophyllales > Caryophyllaceae > Agrostemma > Agrostemma githago. The sequence goes on from OY288251.1 coordinate 48,506,164, forward strand.
CGATTTTGAGGCTCCACTCGATCGAGTGAGGTCAAAAATCCACTCGATCGAGTGGATAGGGTTGACGAGCCATTTTAGGAAATGGTTGACCTTTTTGATTTTTTTGAGGATTGTGTTCAGACGCAAGTTTCTGGAAGCGAACTTGGTCGATTTCAAGGATGGGTTCGTCTTTGACCGGGTTTTGACCCGGTCGCCAAAAGACGGTTTTTATTTTTGGTGTCGGTTTCAGCCCAAATTAGTCTCATTTTACTCGTAACGACCCACTGGGCCTGAATTTGAGGTTGGTTTTGAGAGATTTGTACTCCGCTAAATGTCCATGTCGGATATTATTGATTCCGAGCCCATATTCGAGTTTACTAAGTCTCGTTTGCGTCCGATCATCATCTGGTATTTTGTCGGGAACTGCTATAGACTCTAGCAGGCAAAATGCGGGTGTCTACACCCTGCCTACCTCTGGGCAGGCGTGTAACAACCCGGTTCTTCTAATGACATTAATTAACAAGGCGGAAAATAATTAAGTCGTAAAAAGGGGTAAAAATTAAAAATCGTCGACTCAAGTGAGTCTTTTACCGATAAATGAACCGTTTGTTAAAATACAACAACTAAAACCCGAATTACAAATTTCTAAATACAATAGTCCGACAAAATTTGTGTTACAAGATTTATAGTTTGACACTCTCATCTGCCACACTGTATCTCTTGCACTCAAGCATGCCCCCATGTCCAGTCTTGAGGGTTCGTCAACCTGAATGCATATTTAAATATACATGTCCCACTTAGTGGGAGTAACCTAACCGTCCTTTTAACACGGCCCCGAATAATCAATGTAGTATAACGTTTAGGTTATCTAATTAACAGATAAGCAGGCATGTCACATTACAAATCGACATGTATACAATGTGAGATACACATGAAGTGATTTCAGTTAACATGCGAATCAACTTACATATATAAAACACGTAGGTTATATAGAATAACGTAATACATATATCATATGAGTATCATGTGAATAGAATACAGTAAAGCATGGATCATGGATTCGTAGAAGTGTCAGGTGAAAATAGAGTAAGACATACATAATACAAATCATATGAAACATAATATCAATCATAATCAATGTTCAGGCAAGACATATAACAAAACATCACTTCCCATTATCTAGCATTTCAATCACATCATTAGTCATAAGAGTATAGAACAGTAATGAAGCATAATGTGATTTAGAAAACTGTAGTCATTTACTTTTAAAAAACAATGGTTTCCTTTCACATAAAGCACGGGACGTGACTACTAATGTCTCATGCACACTTAAGGCTTGCATCTCACCATAAGTGCGGATGGGAACATCAATCCCGCCAATCATATCGATACTAGGAGGTTTACATCTCACCCCTAGTGCTCAATAGGATCGAACACCTAAATTGACTCGGTTTAGTCGACTGACATACGGAGAAGAAGGACTGCAAGTGCATGGACTCAGAGGCCCCGCTAAACCGAACATGTCCCATACACTGCTAAGGCAAAGGTCGGAAGGTATTCCGCCCCCAAAGATATCCGATATAGAGAGTAAGAGCTGATCAGTGCCCTTGTCTATGTATGCGCACACACCCAATCCATACTCTTGGTCTCGGGAAAGAGAACCTTTACACAACCGAGCACCTCAATGGCAACTGGACGACTACTACTCTACCGACAAACTCATAAAGAGTTGGCTGCCCATTTACTTCTTAGCATTTTCTCGCACCGGCAGGATGCATCATGGCCTCCCATGAGCAGTGACTCCGAGTGTCGTAGTCTACTTTCGAAGCTGTCTTCTATCGCATCGCCTTTTAAACTTTACCAAGATAGCGCCCAACATGAAACGTAGGCTGAATTTGGGTGTCTTATAAAGACAGAGTCTCTGGAATATCGAGCTCAGCGGTCATCGTGGGGCACATGTCTGATAACCAGAGAGATGAAACAATACCGGGTTCCATAAGGATGACCGGTCTGTGGCTTGTGTATTGACTTGGAACAAGTCATTACAACATGGAATGGTGAAGACGACTCAGAGGGTACTGCCAGGGCACATGTTCATTTTCACCATGATTGGTGTTGATAACATCGTTCGTGAAAACGTGTCTGATCACCGGCTTAGGTAACACACCGACTAGAAGTACGGTTGTTCCTATGGAATTTAAGTATGTCGATTTTAAGATTAACAAACATTATCAATCGTCGTAAAATTTATCTTAACTGATAGTTTTAGTATACTGATGTAAGAGATTTGGAACATTTTATTTGTGATATATTATTTGAAGCGTTCATTAGTTGAGATTTGATTAAAGATTCAATTATTTCTAAGTACATTATTTAAGATGGGTTCCTTTATCTTGACTTGGTCTATGTTGACTTAAAAAGCCAAAGTTTGACCAAGATGGACTAGTCAACCCTTAGTTTTGACTTAATCACTAATTAGTCCTTAAGTGCTCATTATAAAGTTTAAGTGTTGTTTTGCATATTTAAGCATTGTTTAACTTAGTATTTTATGGTTATTCGTCTTTTAGTACTCAATACTTTTTGGGCACAAGTATTTAGTACATTTATTGTTCAAGTGTACGTATTTAGTATTTTTATACGGTTTCGTATTTGTACAAGTATACTTATCTCTTAAAGCCTATTTATACTTATTAAAATATTTCAAACACCAAATATATCAATACTAATTATAAAAATCATTTTTAACCTTATTAGGTATCATATTTCTCAAAACATAGAGTTTTACAAAAGTAACTTTAAGTAATAACGAAATCGATAATATTATTAAGGATACTAAATGAGTCATTTTTCAAATGTTATTTTTAAGTTTCGATTTTCATACTCAACATACTTTTATAAGTTAGGTTTCCATATATAAAGTCATTTTTCAAAAATAATAAGGTTTATTATTTTTAACAACTTAAAATAGAAAACAATACGGTTTTCAATACTTTCTTTTAAATCGTTTAAAATACTTAAACATTATTAAAGTGAACCAAACTTTTATTTTGAATACCTATACTTGTACATAACTTATACCCAGAAATTTAGATTAAAATACTTTATAAATATTCTTAAATAAAATATTCTTTCCAGATCTGACCCATTTTAGTACAAGTTTTATAAATGAAAATATATATGATGGATTTATATGAAATTTGACATACACATCTTAGACATCATCAGGAACGTAACATAATTTTTACAAGTCCAAATAAAACGTTTAACATCACAAAACATATCATTTTCTCAGACAGTACATAAAATCATACAGTACCAGTTTACAAAATAAATCATTACTAAATATATATTTTCATAAAAACTTAATTTTAATATTTTTATCATATTCTAGACATTCAGATCTACAACTTTCGTGAAGGAATCTAAGGCTAATTCGAAATATAATTTACACAGAAAAATCGTGAACATACATCATACATCACAGAATCCATTTTACAGCATGTATTGTTAAGTGATAAATCAACAAATAGTTAGCTTTAAACTTGGTGATCTAATGATTTACTCCTAAACATGATGTTACATGTTAGTTAGAGTCTAAACACTATACTACGAGATTTGAGGGCGAAGAAAAGTTAGGTTACCTTAAGCATAAATAATCGATTCTACAACATATAAGAAAACGAAGATCGATGCTCCTTTTCTCTCGCTCCTCTTCATAAATTAGTTAGAATGACACAAAAAAAATAAACTAAGTTAGTAGTTATACTATTAAATAAACTTGAAAATAAGTGGTATAAGATAAGAGAAAAATGAATTAGAGCTCTTCAAAAAATGGTGGTTGAAACACCTTAAGAACTTGTGAAAACTTGTGTTGTTTTCTTTGGTTTTTTGAAGGGAGTTGAAGGAGGGTAAGAGATGGATGAATAAGTAAGCTAAATGGAGTCCTAAGGCTGTTTATATGGAGTAATAGTCGTCCATTTGATGAAGGGAACAAAGGATAGACAAACAATTGACAATTGCTCCAAATAGCTAATCATGCTTTTGGAAGTACATTACCCTTTTTGGTGTTTTTGATTAGAAAAGCATTTTTTGACTCTTGGACCTCAAGGTGACGGTATGGGGTGTATAAGAATGATATTTTTGAGTTAATTTGGTTCCACAAAGGATAGGAAAGAAGTACGGAAATCGAATGTCGAGAAACGATTCATCGGGTGACGATTTTCGTTGCAAAGGAGCTGTCCAGTACAATATTTTTATGATGAACTCATAAAATGAAATTTTGAATTTCACCATTATGTAGATCTTGGAAAATTAATAAAGTTAGGCTTTTGAAACGCCTCAATCGGAGTTCGTATGAGAAAATAGGAACCGTTTTACGAAATCGCACAGAATTGCGATAACGATAGAAATTTCAGTTTTGCAAACACTGAAGTGAAATAGAAAGGTTCCAAAGGCACAAGAATTGAATATTACTATATAAAATATTTTGTCGAGACTCGATTTATTAATATTAATCGTTATTATAAATAACTAAAATGGTCAAAAGCACGGGGTGTTACAAGGCGGGGGGCAGGCCCCCTGGACTTCGACCAGAAGCCAGGGCCAGGCCGGGCCCCACACGCCGAATGAACATGGACTGGGGGCAACCCCCCAACCTTGTATAAAAAACGCAAAGTCCCCCTGCCTACCTCTGGGCAAGCAGGGGGCAGGCCCCCTGGACTTCGACCAGAAGTCAGGGCCAGGCCGGGCCCCACGTGCCGAATGAACAAGGACTGGGGGCAACACCCCAACCTTGTATAAAAAACGCAAAGTCCCCCTGCCTACCTCTGGGCAGGCAGGGGGCAGGCCCCCTGGACTTCGACCAGAAGCCAGGGCCAGGCCGGGCCCCACATGCCGAAAGAACAAGGACTGGGGGCAACCCCCCAACCTTGTATAAAAAACGCAAAGTCCCCCTGCCTACTTCTGGGCAGGCAGGGGGCAGGCCCCCTAGATTTCGACCAGAAGCCAGGGCCAGGCCGGGCCTCACACGCCGAATGAACAAGGACTGGGGGGCAGCCCCTCAACCTTGTATAAAAAACGCAAAGTCCCCCTGCCTACCTTTGGGCAGGCAGGGGGCAGGCCCTCTAGGACTCCGACTAGAAGCCAGAGTCAGGCCATACCTTAGAAGAAAAACATCAAACAAGAACAAGGAGCAGAGAAAATTTGTTCGTAGCAAATAAAAGGAGTTTGACAGAAAAGAACAGTTAGAATCCAGGGACAGAAGAGTTAAAATATTACCTTAAATAGGCAACCGACCACATCAGGCCTGGCGCGCAAAAAAAGATTATATCAGCGAGGAAACAAGGGTGCAGCAGGGTAGGGACAAGAGCCCTCAGAGGACGACTGCCCTTCATGTTAGGCTGGGGGAGCATCTTGTTCAGGATCAGTAACCTCCTCAGGCGATCTGTTGGCTCGAGCTTTGTTCTTGGAAGCATTTAAATCCTGGAAAGCATCCTCATCAAAGTTTGGGAGCATTTCTCTAATAACTTCCATAACAAACTGCAAAGATGAGGATGCTCCAGCCTGAAAGTTCGTCGCCACTGCAGACTAGGCCTCTTAAATGATGATGTCCTTTTCCTTCTGCCACTCCTCGCCCTTCGTCTTCAAATCACCCTGCACCCTCTGAAGGTCTGAGTCAGCTTTTGACAAACGCTCCTCCAGATCAACCACCCTTCTCGTCGTATGCTCCAGCTCGGCGACTGCCTTCCTGGCCTGCTCCAGCTCAGCAACTGCCTGCCTAGCCTCCTTCAGCTCCGCCTCCAAAGTGGATGCCTCCTTCACAGCTTTTTCGCCCTGAGTCCTCCAGCGGGCCGCCTAACCCTTTGCTTCCTCCAAATCGTCCTCCTGCTTCGCCAGTTGGTCCTTCCGGCTGGCAATAAGGGCCACGTCCCTTTCAATCACCGCCAAGCGATCAGAGAGAGGATGCCCAAGAGTAACGACTAACTCCTCGTCGCTCAAGCGGCTGAGGGCCGCCAGCTCAGCAAAAGTCTGAAACACCCTGGAGGTACGCTGGATGTACTGAATCACCTGAGTGCTGGTAGAGGCCACAGTTTTAGTAAGATGATCCGCCAGTACAGCGCTGGAGTCAGATAAGCAGGGCGGAAACATCAAGGCTTTCGCCAGCGGTATAGTGAAACTCAGCGTTTTCCTCAAAAAAAAGAGTGTTGGGAACATCATGGGCGGGACGCTTGGGATCAGGCGTATTAGCATCAGCTTCCAGATCCACCACTAGTGTAGCATTCGTGGGTTCTCTGTTTTTTCTCTTCCTGGTCTCCAGGGGAGTACTCTCCCCAGTATCCTCAGAATCACCTAGCCTTTGACCCCGTAGGAGGGTGAGTCCCTGCAGGAGAGCCCCCACGATTGCTGGCAGGAGAAGGGGTGTCCTCTGAGGTAGCCTCCTTCCCTGCATCTTGGAAAGCAGAAGGAGCAGTCAGCCTTGCAGGCGTTCGCCGGGGAGGGAGAGGAAGTTTCGCTCGATTGGCAGCTATGTTCTTCACGTACTTCATCAGGCCTTTGCAACCTTTCTTGTAGCTGGAAGGAAGAGAGGGGCGTCTCACAGCGATGGTAAAATCACTGTTTAGTCCAAGGTCCCTCACCTCGTTCTTTGACCAAAGGCAGGTGGCAAGATCTACAGGGCAAAGGAAAACTGGTCAGGAAAATACAGAAAGATAAGGCAGAAAAAAGGACAAAATGTCAATAGTGTCCCTGAACTACCTCCTCCGAGGCCAAGGGTTAAACCCACTCGGGTAAGATAGTCGTCAGTGGCTATGAGCTCCGCATGAGGGAGCCAGAAGTCAAGACCAAATACGCCTGATTTGTCTATAGAGGCGGTAAAGTTCTTAACCAGGTCCAACTCCTTGTCAGTCAGCCTCACCTCAAGGGCCTTCCCCCCAACGCCGGGGTGATACTCCTGGCGGGTTTCCAATCGAGTGTGTACATGATTTCTGAAATGACGAAGAATCTCCCACCCCTTGACGCTGTGCACATACAAAAAAATAATTCTTCCAGTCCTTCAGGCTATTTAGAACTGGCCAGACCAAGGAGCATTTTTTCTGCCTGAGAATAGAGAAATACCCAGGGGAGCCTTCACCCGCGAAAGAGGTCACCATCTGTAGGCTGGCCATGAATCTAAAGACATCAATAGAGGGGCCCTCGCCATGAAATAGGCAAGTCCACGTATAAGCTATTAGTGATCTGACCGCCACGACAGTCAACTGAGCAATAGCCACATTCATTCGCCTGAAATCTCCTCCTGAAAAGTGTGCAAAGGAAAATGCAGGCCAAACTCCAAACATTTATGATAGACGGCTATGCAGCCGTTAGGAGGGCAGCTCACAGTGTCCTTCTCTCCAGGGATGACAACTGTAAACCCCTCCCCAAAATTGTAGAATCGTTCGATGGCCTCGGAAACATTTAACTCTAAGATCAATTCCCGGTTTTTAGCCTCCGGGTAAGTTCTCAGGGGAATTTGGTACTTAACCTTGTCTAAAAAATAGACCTTCCCCGACTCCCGGGGGACGAGAGGGCCGGCAATTGTGGAGGGGTCAATCTCTATCGCCCCATCGTCACAATCAACGACGTCAAAAGGGGCGGGCTAATGAGAGTTAGCACCTCCACTCTCCTCTGAGCGATCCCCCTCGGCTATTCTAACACTAAGACCCCTAGAGGAAGAGGCAAGATCAGTTTTTTCAGACGAGGGGTCGATAAAAGTAAGAATGCGAGCACGGCGACTACCCATGGTGGCAAAGGAGAAGGGAAAAGAGAACGAAAAAAGAAATGAAAAAGATGAAGACTGAGGGTAAGATTCTGACCTAAGTTGATTGCCGACGGATAAAAAGCGCAGGGGAAGGAGCTCCTCAGTCTAAAAGCGTTTTAGCAAGGAAGGAATTTGAAGTAGGGTTTTTCTGGGTTTTCAAAAAGTGTGAAAGGGGGAATTGGGAGGAGTAGGAGTGCTTTTATAAGGCAAGAGTAAACGAAAGGTCATCCGTCTTAAAAACTCCCTCGGAAAAAGCCCCCACGTGTCACGCTTTCAGAAAACCCAAACACCCATCGTTTCCCAAGAAACAACGAAATGGCAACAAAGACAGAAGGCAATCATGACATGACGTCATCCATTCACTCATTCAAAAAAAACCGCGCACATGAAAAATTCAAAAGGCCCACCTAATTTTCATTAAGTTCAAAAGACCTAAAAGGTCCAAAATTACAAAGTGGAAAAATAAAAAGTTACAAAAAGAGCCTGGTATTCTGGCTCGAGCAGCCTGCAAAGCAGTCCTAATCGTCATCGAAACCTGGGGAGTAATCCCCAGGGCTGTCATGATCATCTAAAGCGGACCCCCAGTCCCAGTCGTCAGGATCTTTAAAAGGATCATCAGGGCCCTCTTCTTCACCCTTACCAGAAGAATAGCCCTGGCCTTCACTGTCTTCAGAATCATGGCTGCTCACGTCCCAGTCTTGGCCAAAAGGGGCAGCCCTGATGCCATCAGAAAAACCATGGTCCACCCTCCTCACCGTGGGAGAAGAAGGACCTGACTCTGGAGAAGAATTCAGTTCAGGGCAATTGGGATCAAATTGCTCTGGATGCAACCAAGGGAAGCACCTATGGCATCCCCTGTCATAGCAGCCCCCCGCCTGGGAGCAGTGTCTGGATGGAAGACCAGCAGGAGAGGGAGACCTCTCAGGGCGTTTGCCAGCCTTGGAAAGGGTCTTCCTCCTAGGAACCCGTTGAGGACGGGAGCGTTTCCGTCTACTACAACGAAGAATCTGATGAGCCCGCTTAGAGTACTTCAACCGCCGACGCCCTCTGAAACAGAGGACCTCAACGTGAACTCCACACCGGAAAAGTGTTTTCTTAATCCAAGACATTCTTTGGTTCTTTAAAAAAGAGTAGAAGAAGAAGTGAAGATAAGGAGTGAAAGTGGTGAAGAAGGTCAGAATTTATATAAAAACGAAAGCAAGGCATTAATAATGCCCCAACCACTTCTCCAAGAAGGAGAGCCAAACATTAAACTGGCACGCTGTCCAAAATGTCCAAAAATCCACTTTACAAGAGAAGTAATCATGAGTAAAAGACATTCCAACTCTTTGCATGCTCAATACGGTTGAGTTTTCTCCCTCGGGAACATGCGGCACATTAAATGCAAAGTTGTTCAAAAGAGTCAACCTCCCGCCATCCCAGATCAAGATGTCGCCTACTGAGCAGGAACTCTCGTTCCTCCTCAGCTGACGAGGGCCAATTGATGGGGGTCGGTAGCCTGCCACGGGTCGCCCAGTAATCCAGACCCTGAAGGGAACCCTACTCAAGAAGCAGCCCGCGGAACAGGCCGACAGGGCAGCCCAGCTAAAACCTCCAAGAGGTCACAGTCGGCAAAACTCCAAAGGATCTTCCTCTCCCGCTTGCCGGGCAGGGCCCTCTGCCCCTGGCAGGAGGAGGGGGAAGGGACAACCCTTCCGATCAGGCCTAAGGTAAAAAGGTATGAGTGGAAAAGGAGAGCCCACGTGACATCCCCTCATCCACTCATATCTCCTCTCTCTCTTCTTTTCCTCTCTCTTGTGGAAAGGTATAAATACTCTCCCATTTTCCACATTGAGGGGGTTGGATTTTCTCTCTCTAGACTCTTACTCTAAAAACCGTCACCTTATTCCTCATGAGTAAGGTTCCTTAAGGCAATTCACGGACTGACTTAGGCATCAGAGAGGGTTCCCCCGGACACCTTCGGGGCCCTGTGCGTTCTTTGTGCAGGGAGCAGGCCGTCTTCGCCGAGAAGGTCCGACCACCGGAGTGAGAGGAAGGGGAGATCAAGGAAAGTCAAACAGATACTGTCCAAAGTAACATCACATCCATCAAGACCGGAATCCGAAGTCGGGTTTATTGTTTCCATACCGGAACAGAACCATATCCCGTTAATTTGTGGGATAAAAGGGGAGATGAGGTGTGAACAATTGATTACCTCGCCAGTGAATATAGCATGGACACTAAACGGGTTTTCTTTGTTACTCGGCTTGTCCCCGGGCAACAGTCTTTTCCCACTCTCGATCAGATCTTGGATTAGATGCTTCAATTTCTAACATTTTTCAGTGTCGTGCCCATTACCTAGATGATATTGGCGATAGGCCTGCACGTTGTAGCTCTTGGATCTTTTCTCCACTGGAACTTCGGGAGTTAGGCCTATTGGTTGGATCAGGCCCTTTGAAGATAGCCTCCTTGTGCCCATTTCAGTTAGGGTGGCGAAGTTAGGAATGACTGCATACCAGAGATGGACTCGGTAGTAAGGGAGGAGGTTCTTGACGAAGGCCTCCACAAGGACTTTCTCGCTGGGCGGCCTATCAACCAGCTTCACACTCTCGGCCCTCCATCTTTGAAGATATTTAGTGAACCCTTCTTTGGGCTCTTGGGCCATGACTTCCAGAGTATGCATCGTAGTCTGGATCTCGGTATTATCGGCATAATTCCGAGCAAATTTATTCGCCACATCATCCCAAGTCTTGTATTTCTTGGAATCGAGCCTATTGTACCTGGCTTTGGGATGTTTCTCAAGGGAGGAAGAGAACAAGTGCTTGAAAATGGTGGATTTCACCCCCTTGACAGCCATAAATTCTTTGAAAGCCCGGATGTGATGAACCGGGTCTTCAGTATCCTCAAACATCGGTATTCCCTTAAGGTTGAGGTTGGCTGGCAGCTCGTCATTCAAAGGCGAGTAGGAGCGAGCATTTTCAGTATGGATCGAGTTGCTTGTTGACAAGTGGACCCACTCTTCAAGTTTGAGAACAACGCTGATTAGTTCGGCTTTGGGCCCGGTGGGCTCAGATCCCGCATCAGGAGTCCCTTTCTCCACGGCACTCAAACGGGTGGCAAGGGTTATCTGGTCGGTCTGGATGGCAGTCAATTGGGTCTCGATCTTGGCCAGTGCGGCGGTCAGTTGATCCAGAGTGGCTTGCATTTTTTGACGTCTGGTTAACGGTGGCCTGTCTGTAAGAATACCGCGTAATAAGAAATTAGCCCAAACCCTGGAATAAAAGTACATCCCGGGCAAAGGAAGGACTGAAAACGACTCGGAAAAGACACTTAGACGGGTGACTTGTGAAAGGTGGGCCTCCCTTAGAATCCGGCAATGTGGGCCGGGTCATATTCGAAGGTAGGTCCACGTGAGACATCCCCAGACTTTGGACTCGAATGTGTAGACGGGCCCTCTTTTGTAAGAGTATGTCTTACGTAGGTGGGCCATGCCTTAGTCAAATAAGGCGGACTGGGATAGGGAGGAAACTCGTGTTGTAAGATCGACAGAGTTTCGACGCTAAAGACTTCGACGACTTATGACACGACCCGACACTGCTAAATACGGGAAGTCCTAAGAAGAGCAAGGTTTTGAAAAGGGATTTTTTTTTTTTTGAAAAATCCGAGAGGACTCGGTGGAGGGCCCGATTTTTTTTCGAAAATCGGAAAGTGTATCGGACCATAATTTTGAAAGTTCGAAAATATTTTCGAGTTCTGAAATGGGCAGAATACCAGCTAGAAATGGGCTATTTTGAGTAAAATCATTAGTCCTAAATTCGGTATGCTTCCCGGGTTTTGAAATTGGATATTTTGAAAAAAGATGTATTTTTTGAAAAAATTGACTGTTTTTGAAAAACGACCATAGAAACCAAGTAGCACATAGTCATGCAAGCATAATAACGACACCATGTGTGCTCTATACTAAGTCTCGGTCGGTTTATAGAGGGTCTATACCAGTGCACATAGACTATCCGTGAATCGGGACGGACTTCCTAAGTTGAGTTGAGCTTAGAACATGCCGCGAAACCCATACGAATCGACTATGAACACCTTTGACATATCCATATTGGAGTATATCACTGTTTAGTGGGACGTCGGTCACCAGTACCGGCTCGGGAAAAAACAGGGTTATGCATGAACCGTAAAACTAACACGCGTATTGTACTAGTCAAACGATTTCTATTCGAGTCTCACCCTGAGGTTGCCGATGGTAAGTCACGCATCAGTTAATCCCCAACGGAGTCGCCAAATTGTGGACATGACCTAGGTCCACCCCGACGCGGCCACGCGCGGGTTTGGGGAGGCGAATGAATCTCCATATGAGATGGGTTGAATTGAAATTTAAATTGAAGTGGAGTCACCACCGAACTTTGTGGGAGTTCGGGCCCATTCGAACCCACTCTATATCTTAGTGAGCCATGCACAAAGTATGGTCCATTCGGATGTCAGAGTTTATTGGGTTCGTCCCTTTGCATTTGATACCGATACCGACATTATCGGATACCGTGAATTGAATTACTCTCGTGCGCCAACGGTTTCGGGCATCCAGAAACCGAGGTTCTGAGTAAGGGGTGAGGGTACGTTTTAGAAAGTTCACAAAGAACACCCAACCCCGCCCTTACATTAGCAGCCTCTACTAAGATACCGTTTGACTTTCGAATACGCGTGTTAGTAGAACGATGAAATCATATGCAAACATTGTTTTGCCTAAACATGCGAGAATTTGAATGAGTTTCTAAGTTGATTTAATGGATCCAATACTAACATCAAAGTTATATTTAGCATGCGAGTTCATTTTAGTACAATAAAATAAACAACGGAAGTAAAAAGCCAAAATTTGAAATAAACGTGTTAGTAACGATAATAATGGTAATAACGGTTTATAACTAATATGGAATGACGTAAATGACACGATGCATGATTTTAGAAAGTAATAAATCACGTGATTGACTTGACACGTGTTGACCGAAGTCATGAAAATATTTTACAAGAATCGAAATATGCTTAGGGCTCACGCTTTAACGCGATGAGAGGACACTCGATCGAGTCATTGAAGGACTCTACCGAGTGTACCTCGGAAAAGGGGTCTGCCCAGAATTTGAGGTGTTACTCGACCGAGTCACGAAGAGACTCGACCGAGTAGGTCGCCACTCGATCGAGTCATTGCGAGAATCACCCGAGTGGTCCTCAAAAAACCATTATGCCTCGATTGTTGGATGTCACTCGATCGAGTGGCCTATGGCACTCGGTCGTGTGATCTGACGCCTGTACGAACTAGGGTTCGCTTCGTAATTTATTGTCGATTTCGAAATTGCTTTTTTTATTCTGAAGAATCGATGACTTCATTGATTCGGACATAAATATTGTATGATTTATGCCCGACTCAGACTTTGATACTCATCGTATCCGATATTCGGTTATTGAATCGATATCGAATATTTAGAGCTAGATCTAAAAAATACATTTGTAAGTCGTTTAAATTAAACTGAAACGATATAGATTATCTCCGCGTTTATAGTGTCGTAATTAATTCTATCGAATTAGGTGACGACTATTTTAGCATCAACGAAAATCGTATTAGTTAAATTAGTTGACTAAATCGTTTAGATTCGACATCCAATTATTGAATTGGTATCGTATCTAGAGAATGACGCTTTATGATTACTTGAATTAAAAAGTACTTGATTTGATTCCCTCCGCTTCCCGACATCGTAATGAATCCTTGCGGATTATGTTATGTCGGATCCGCATCAACGTGTTTCGACCTTAAAAAAAGTGTTTAGTTCGAAAAAAATTTTAAAATTGATTAATATGCGATGAATGACGACTATGACGACAAAGACGCGACAAGAATAAAAAGAGACGGTTTTTGTTGATGTTGACTCGCTTCAACAATCAAGCGTTTGGGGTGTCGGGATAAGCGACCGGCAACGTCGGGTGAAGCACCCTTGTATATTCGAATTTCCTTATCCCGTCACCACTCCCGCTCGACACGAATTATCGAGTATTTTAATGGTTTTAGACTAGTAATATTATCGATATTATAGACGCGACGATAGACTAACAAAAAAAATAAAAAAAATGACGACGACGGACGAAAAGGACGGACGACGCGAGGAGGAAAAAGAGAAGAGAGAAGAACGGGATTTTGCACCCTCAACCTACATGTTTCTTAGTCTCAGATAGAACTCGTTAGTTGTGGCTATAGCACGGGAGTATCGAGGTTTATGTAAGCTGAATTATGGTGGTTTAGGGTTTTGCTAGATGCTAGGGTTGTAAGTAGTAATTAGGATGTTTTAGGGTTGATTAGGGTTGTAAAGGGTTAAGAAAAAAGATGTGTAAAAGTGTTGCAAAGGGGGTGTATATATAGGCAAGGCTAACCTCCCCGTCTAGGGTTACTCGACCGAGTAACCTGCTAACTCGGTCGAGTGGCCCAAGCAACCGCACTCGGGCCTGCATGAGGGCCCACTCGATCAAGTGGGCTGACACTCGATCGAGTGGGTCAGCTGAAGCGCAAGGGTCCGGTTTTTTTGACCTTGAGTAGGGTCTTTTTGTGGGTCTTCTATTTGGGTTGGACTTTTGATGTTTAAGTGACTATTTTTTGTGTCACGGAACGGCTTTGACCAGGGTTTGACCCAATCGCTAAAAGTCGGTTTTATTTCCGGTGTCGGTTTTGACCCAAATTAGTCTTATTTGATTGGAAACGACCCACTAGGCCCGAATTTGAGGTCGGTTTTGTGAGATTTGTGCTCCGTAAAAAGCCCAAGCCAGAAACTAATGGTTTCGAGCCCGTATCCGAGCGCGTAGAAATACGTTTGCGTCCAATTATTATCGGTCGTTTCTTGGAAATTGCTATAGACACCTAGCAGCCGAATGTGGGTGTCTACAGAGCCCCCACTCTGACTGAGCTTGGAAAAGGCAAAAGTCAGAGTAGCTACCAGGCCAATCGAGGATTAAGACCTGGTAGATTTCCGGTCGGGTCGCTTATAGTCCGTTAGACTTGCGTGAAGGGCTCGCCAGCCATAAGACAAAAATCATACCTGAGTAGATGATGATAACTCCGTGGGGAATCGGACTTGTCGTATTAGTCCTGGGTGCGCCTATATGTGGGCCCATCCCGTGCTATTCTGGGGAAAATGCCGTCTTGGGCTTTTTGTTGGGGGGATATTCGAATTATGCGGGCTTGCCTCCGAAACCTTGAGTCGTACCTATAGCAGTTACATAAATCTTTGCATGCAACACGTAGGTAAAAATATGACTCCCGCAGGGGAATAAAAATTTGAATTTTTGGAATTTTTGATTTTTTTGAAATTTTGGAATTAGGAATACACGGGATGGCTAATCTCGGGCTAAGATTGGGGAATCTGAGTCTAGGCCTGTATGTGTAAACCCACTAGGATTAGGAAACTTTGTGTAAAGAAGATATGGAAAGAGTGTTTTAGGGCTTGATGCTATAAATACCCCTCCCTTTTCTTAATTTTCTTCACAACATCCTCACAATTCTTTTTTCCACGCAAAGAAAGTTCCTTATTCCTTTCAAGAAAATTAGTCATGGGGATTGAGCGCCAGACCGCCACGTTGCAAGAATGGTCCCGCCACTTTAGGGACGCCGATAGGGTAGCTTTGACCCAGACGGGTGTTACTTAGCCGTATACTTTCCGTCAGATGCAGGTGGATCGCTACTTTCTCGATGCTTGTTTGTCCTATTGGGACAACACATATCATGTCTTTGCCTTTCTTCGGAGCGAGATCTGTCCTTTGCCCGAGGAGATTGCTGCCGTGAGAGGATGGAACTCGATACTTCGTCCTGCTGTCCCATTTTCAGTCCATGACCCTAGGAGGAAGCTTCGGGAACTTTTAGGACTTTCCCATAACGAAGTGTCTCGCATGATGGAGGGTGATAGTATTTCCTTGATCGACTTGGCCGAGAAGTTTATGAATCCACATGATGTCCGGGTTAGACTGGTTTATAGCCGTAGGGCTTTCTTCTTTTGTATGCTCCATGTTTATGCCTTTGAAGGTCACATGGACTTGATGTCGTGCGTGGGTAACACTCGCCTTTTAATCGTGGTTGACTTGATGGAAACGGAGCAAAGTCCAGCCTGGCTGATTACGGGAGAAATTATCTAAGGTATGGATAAACACAAGAGGGATCCGTCGGTTCATCTAACCGGGAGCACGCGTTTATTGCAGGTATATCGCTTCGGGTTCTTGTGATATTTCTCAATGTCTCGATTTTTCGACTTTTTTCGCGATTTTCCTACTGCAGTGGGCACTCGATCGAGTCACCCTGGCACTCGATCGAGTGCCCTTAAAAGCCTCCTGTTTCGATTTCAGAGGTGCCACTCGACCGAGTGACTCCCAGGCACTCGATCGAGTGCCCTTAGGCGGACACTCACTTTGTTCCGAGAACTCATATTTTGTTTATTTTTTCAGATCTGGGTATTTGAGAGGCTATCATTCATAGATCCTCCCCTTGACTCGAGTAAATACCGTCATAATCAGGTGATGACGAGGAGACGGGTTATTGATTGTTCTCGCCAGATTACTCAGAAGTATTGGGACGAAGTGTTATCATTCCATAATGGTCCGTTGATTCGATGGGTAGTGCCATGGTGGCCCATTTATGTTTGGACGGGCTTGGCTCCGAGGGATAAGGCTTGTTATCATGTAATTTTGTCTTTCAGGAAGACGATCCATCTTTACCCCGATCGCATACTAAGGCAGTATGGTTGGACCCAAAGAATCCCGGAGGTTGAAGCAGTTGTGAGTGAATCTACCCAACTGACGGATGTGATGTGCGATACCTGGATGCAAAGATGGTACACCCGGCACACCTGGCCCATTCCCAAATCTCTTCATTCAATCTGGGTTTCAGACTCCTATGTCAAGTGGACTAAAGCAGATACCGCCAAGGTTTGGGCTGCTCTAAAGGTTGATGAAGCTTTCGACCTGCTGCGAAGGGAACAAGTCAAAGACAATAGGGGCTTTTTTGACGAAGGCGACACTCCGGCTACTCTGGACCGTCTTATGTCAGATCAAAGAATGAAGACTAGGACTCAAGGTGAAGGGTCTAGTGCTAGAGGTGCGCGAGGGAAGGTGAGCCCCCAAACTTACTTGGAAAGGAGACTTGGCCCAAAACTGGCAGTTAATGACCGACTTGGCCCGCGAGATAGACTACCCGAGCACGTACGGGCTCGACTTGGACCGGTGACAATGGCAGAAGACCCGTTCTCGAAGAAACGGGTTCGAGCTAAGGAGGTTCTCCTCGTGATTCGGGAACGCTCGCCCCCGCCCCAACGACCTTGGGCTCCTTGCGACCCAAAGGATAAAGGAAAGGGCAAAATGCATGACCACTAGTCTCCTTAATTTTATTATTTGAGAATTACTACTATTTTTGTAGTGTGTTTGCCGGTTTTTTTTTTAGTAATTTTGGAATTCCCAAGTTTACCGGGTTTTTAATAAAAGACATATTAGTGAATACCGTTCTCGCCTTTTTCGTTATTGCAGTGGTTGTACCCTTTTGAGGGTTGCCTACGTATCCACAGTTAGCAGAATCAAACCAAACGTAGTTCAAAAAAAGATTTTTTTTGCAATTTTCGAAATACAACAAGACTATTAGTTCAAGATGTGCGACAGTAGGATGAATAATCCTAGCTCATTGACTTGCTTATAATTTTCAAAAATTTATAAAAAAAGACGGTTTTTTATAAACTTTTTGCAAATCACATTGAGATAGGTTTTATGGGTAGTAGTGCTTCAACTGGTCCAAGTTGGTTGGGTTGACGAATTCGTTCCCGTCCAAATCTGTTAGCATCATCGCTCCTCCTGATAGGACCTTCTTTACTAAATACGGCCCAGCCCAATTGGGTTTGAATTTTCCTCTTGGGTCAACCGGTAGTAATGCAAGGACCGATTTTAGAACTAGGTTCCCTTCTTTGATATTTCTGGGCCTAACTCTTTTGTTGAAAGCCCGTTGGATCCTCTTTTGATATATTTGGATATTGTTGAGGGCCCGGGACCGTCGTTCCTCTAAAAGAACTAGTGAGTCGTATCGGGCTTGGAACCAATCTGCTTCAGGCACTTGGCTCTCGAGTAAAAGCCAAAGGGATGGTACTTCTAGCTCGGCCAGTTGGACCGCCTCCGTTCCATATGTCAAATAGTATGGAGTTGCTCCGGTTGCGGTGCGAATTGACGTTCGACACCCCCATAGGGCAAAAGGTATTTTATCGGGCCAGCCCCGGTAATTCTCAGCCATCTTTTTAAGTATGGTGACAATCATTTTATTAGCTACCTCTACCGCACCATTTGTTTGGGGACGGTACGGTGAAGATGTATGCCTTTGGATTTTATATTTCGCTAGCAACGCAGCGGTTTCAGCTTGGAAATGGGTCCCGTGATCACTGATGAACTCGTGTGGGATCCCGTATCGGCATATGATCTTATTTTGGATGAACTTGGCAACGTGCTTGGCATTCAATATCCGATATGACTCGGCTTCGACCCATTTGGTGAAATAGACGATAGCCACTAAAATGAAACAATGACCTCCCATCCCGGAAGGGTTCACCTTTCCAATTATATCAATTCCCCATGTTGAGAATGACCATGGCGACGTCATGGTATATAATAGGGAAGACGGCATATGTTGTACGTTGGCGAAAATCTGACAGTTATGACAATGTTTGACATATAACTGACAGTCAGTTCCCAGGGTGTTCCAATAGTATCCGAGCCTCATGATTTTTCGGGCTAGCATATGGGCGTTCATATGCGGACCATTTTCACCATCGTGTACCTCGGACATAACCTTCTCGGCCTGCACTTTATCGATACCCAGGAGGAGAGCCCCATGTGCCGTCTTTTTGTATAACTGTTCGTCGTCCGTACGAACAAATTGGGTCGCCAATCTTCACAAGGCTTTCGTGGCCCGGTTTTCAGTTCCCGGGGGATACTCTCCCATCGTCAAGTAGGTTAGGACAGCCTGATACCAAGGTTCTGGATCAGTTATCTCGATATCTTGGATGACGTGGATATATGCCTGCTCGGACCGTCTTTCAACGCAGATTGTCATGCTGGTTAGATGTTCCGGGATGTTTAGTAAGGATGCCAATTTGGAAAGTGCATCTGCAAATTGATTTTCTTCTCGGGGTAGATAGATATATTCTACCTTTTGGAATTGCTTCTTGAGAACCCTTACTCGTGCTTGGTAAGCCACGAGATTGGCATTCCGAGTTTTCCATTTTTGGAGAGCTTGATTGATGACTAAAGATGAGTCTCTGTGGACCCGGAGGTTTGTTACTCCTAAATCAGCGGCGGCTTGCAACCCGTGAATGCATGCTTCATACTCGGCTGCGTTGTTAGTCACATCAAACTCCAATTTAATGGATAACGGTGTATGCTCTCCTTTTGGTGATATCAACAGAATGCCGACTCCAAATCCTCGGAAGTTGGACGCCCCATCAAAATACAAATCCCATGTTTCGGTGTCGGTCTGGAATATGTCCTCATCTGGAAAAGCCCAAGTATCGGTGTGCCCTTCTTTAGATATGGCACTATCGGTGAGGAATTTGGCTACTACCCGACCTTTGATGGCTTTTAATGGTACTAACTTGAGGTCGAACTCTGCTAGCATTAAAGTCCATCTGGACATCCTACCGTTAAGGATGGGCTTCTCGAATAGGTACTTGATAGGATCCATTTTGGATTAAACATGTACTTCGTGACTAAGCATATAGTGTCGGAGCTTTTTAGTGGCCCAAACTAAATCTAGGCACGTTTTCTCGAGCATTGTATACTTGCATTCGTATTCCAGGAACTTTTTACTGATGTAGTAAATAGCCCGTTCTTCTGAATCAACTGTTTGGGCCAGCATAGCCCCCATGCCTGTCTCGGTCGTTGTTAGGTATAACGACAAAGGCAAACCGGGTTGAGGTGGCATTAATACCGGCGGTGCAGACAGAATCTCCATGATTCTATCGAAAGCCGTTTGACATTTATCGTCCCATAGTGTTCGTTCTCCTATCTTCAGTTTCTTGAAAATGGGTTCACATACCGTGGTTAACTTTGAAATAAACCGACTAATGTATTGGACTTTCCTGAGAAACCCCCTTATTTCTTTTTCGGTTTTGGGTGGTTGCATCTCTGTAATGGCCTTGATTTTAGCTGGGTCGACCTCGATGCCACGTTGGCTAACGATATGGCCAAGTAATATGCCAGATGTTACCTCGAAGCTGCATTTTTGAGGGCTCAACCTCATGTTGTATTTGCGTAGTCGGGTAAAGAATTTTCTTAGGACCGCAATGTGCCCACTTCGGTCTTTGGACTTAAAAATCATGTCGTCCACATAAACCTCCATTTCCTTATGCATCATGTCATGTAATAGAGTTGTGGCGGTTCTTTAATAAAAGGCCCCGGTATTGATGAGCCCAAATGGCATAATGGTGTAACAGTAAGTACCCCAAATTGTAATGAAGGTGGTCTTACTCATGTCTTCTTCTGCCATTTTGATCTGATTGTATCCGGCATACCCGTCCATGAATGATAGGAGGGTATGATCGGCCGTATTATCCACCAGTATGTCGATGTGCGGTAACGGAAAATCATCTTTTGGACTAGCCTTATTAAGGTCCCGGAAGTCTACTCATACCCGCACCTTGCCGTCCGTCTTGGGTACCGGCACGATGTTTGCAACCCAGTCTGGATATTCAGACACTTGTATAAAGCCCGCTTTGAATTGCTTGTCAACTTCTTCTTTGACTTTGAGGGACCATTCAGGCCTCATTCTTCGGAGTTTCTGTTTTACCGGTTTACACACATCTTTGATGTGTATACGGTGTTCAGTTATTTCCCAGTTTATCCCCGGCATGTCCTTGTAGGACCATGCGAAGACATCCTTGAATTCTTGGAGGATGTCCGTAAATTGCTTTCTCTCCTCGGGATCTAAGGATAAACCCAACTTAAGCATCTGGGGCTCTAAAGTGGTTCCCACGTTAATGGACTTGGTTTCCTTAATTACCGGATCTCGGGACTCCCTTTGTTCGAGCTGCTCGATTAGATGCGGAGGTAGAGGTACCCATTCGTCGGGTTTCTCAACGTCATTGCATACAATTTTTTTGAAATTGAAAGAATTTTGGAAATAAGACAAGTCGTAAGCGGAACGGTTTTCGTTATTATTAATAGTGAATTTTGAGAACAGCTCAAGGAGAGCGTCCATCTGATCGCTGGTCAATGGCGGGATAGGGAGTGCTCTCGGGATAGGCCCCGAGACTTCAGTGGATGTGGCTAAGGGAAGAGGGGTTACAGACTCAACTCTAGCACCAGACCCTCTAGACTTGGACTCAGACTCCGACTCTGACTCTGACTCAGACTCGGACTCGGATTCAGTATCCGGCATGTCTCCCTCGCCGGTGGTCAGCTTGTAGACTCGTCCTTGGCTGTCGGTCCACTTGATGGTCTTCCTCCAGGCCCTTTTCCCGGTGTCTGCACCAACTTCAGAGATCAGCTTAGTCGGGTCAAACTGATTGCTGCGAAGGATCATGTTGACCAGATCTTCTTTTGGAACAGAGATGGCCTTGTCTTCTCCGAATAGGAGCCCCAGCACGGGCTCAGAGTTGTTTTCCTTGGATTCGGCCTGAACAATGGTGAATATTTCATCGGGGATGAAATTGCATTCCCGAGCCGTTTTGGTCTCGGGATATGTGTTAGTGGGCTGGTATAGCCCCACCTGAATAGCCCCGAAAACTAGCGTAACGAAGTAATCGGCTAGCTTTGGGCTGTAAGGGCCCAAGTAGGTGCCCTTGATGATGTTGGTGGCCCTTTGAATACCGGCCCGGACCACGTTTTCCGGGGTTATAGCATACCCCAAGCCGAATCGTGATTCGCCGTCGTTTAGGACCTCGATGATCTTCCCAGCTGGAAGATATGGTCTCGAGGTAGCCCCAGGTAAGTAGCCCAAATTTTGTAGCATCGTATCGATGCTAGTAGTGAAGTAGGGCCTGAAGAGATATTCCTCTTCGATCATTCCCACGAAATCAAATCCTCGTGGGTCGGCCCGGCCCGTAGCGTTGCAACTTGCTACGGTAATGGAGGTTGCCTCCAGTGTGGCGACACCGTCTTGAAGAGGCATCTTGACTTTTCTTTGGAGGGTAGAGGATACGGCCTTGACTGCATGGATCCAAGGCCTTCCCAGTAGTAAGTTGAAGGACGAGTTGACATCAATCACCTGAAACTCCGGTTCTGTCTCGATTGGGCCCGTTATGATTGTTAGTTTGACGGCCCCAGCAACCGGTTTTGGGCTCCCATCGAAAGCCTGGATAGTCTGCGCCGTCGGGAGGTAGTCGGCCTCGGTAATACCGAGGGGCTTAGCGGTCCTTAGGGGAAGGACATTCACGGCAGACCCATCATCGAGTAGGGTCATTGGGAGGTATTTCCCTCGGCAAAAATGACCGTGATGTATAGGGCCAAGTTATGGGCGGCCCCGAATGGTGGAAGTCGGACATAGAGAAGGTGATCAGCGAGCCTTCTTCTTTGGACTTGCCCTTGAGATAGGGCATAATAGTGGCTACCATTTCAGCGGGGGTAACCTGTGAGTCGACCTTGATCTCATCGAGAGCCTTGGTTAATGGTTCCCGATGTGCTTGCGAGCTAACCATAAGATACCATATGGTTAGATCGGTTCGAACCCTCTTCAATTGCTTGACCAGGGCTGTGTCGTTGCATGGTTCGTCAGGGTCGTTTTCCGTCCTGGCAGGTTCAGTGACGGTTGCGGGAGTAGGATGCCCGGTGGTGGCGAGGTGGTTGGTGGCTAAAGCTTTAGACTTCGCTTTTCTAACCTCTTCAATGGTGATGGGGACAGCTTCCCCTTTGGCTAGGTAGATATCCTCTTCATCATCGAACCATATCCCGTTAATTTTTGGGATAAAAGGGGAGATTATGTGTGAACAATCGATTACCTCGCCAGTGAATATAGCATGGGCACTGAACGGGTTTTCTTTGTTACTCGGCTTGTCCCCGGGCAACGGTATTTTCGCGCTCTTGATCAGATCTTGGATCAGATGCTTCAATTTCCAACATTTTTCAGTGTCGTGCCCATTTCCTCGATGATATTGGCAATAGGCCTGCACGTTGTACCTTTTGGATCTTTTCTCCACTGGAACTTCGGGAGTTGGGCCTATTGGTTGGATCAGGCCCTTTGAAGATAGCCTTTGTAAGGCGTAGGTATAGGTAGTCCCTATATCCGTGAGTACACGAGTTGGAGTACTCTTTTTGGATGAGGTATCCAGTAGATTAACCTCATCGAAGATGCTGCGGGGTGCAGCTGCCGGCGTGGGCGTGCTCACAGATGAGCTGGCCCCTTGATATCCCTTGGCAGAGGCCTTAGTCAGGCTCTCTAACCTGAAATCATCCTCGCTCCTTGTGCCCATTTCAGTTAGGGTGGCGAAGTTAGAAATGACGGCATACCGAAGATGGACCCGGTAGGAAGGGAGGAGGTTCTTGACGAAGGCCTCCACTAGGATTTTCTCGCTGGGCTTATCAACCAGCTTCACACTCTCGGCCCTCCATCTTTGAAGATATTTAGTGAACCCTTCTTTGGGCTCTGGGGCCATGACTTCCAGAGTACGCATCGCAGTCTGGATGTCGGTATTATCGGCATAATTCCGAGCAGATTCAGTCGCCACATCATCCCAAGTCTTGTATTTCTTGGAATCAAGCCTGTAGTACCAGGCTTTGGAATGTTTCTCAAGGGAGAAAGCGAACAAGTGCTTGAACATGGTGGATTTCACCCACATGACAGCCATAAATTCTTTGGAAACCCGGATATGATGTACCGGGTCTTCAGTACCCTCAAACATCGGTATTCCCGTAAGGTTGAGGTTGGTAGGCAGCTCGTCATTCAAAGGCGAGTAGGAGCGAGCATTTTCAGTATGGATTGAGTTGCTTGTTGACAAGTGGATTTGCTCTTCAAGTTTGCGAACAACGCTGATTAGTTCGGCTATGGGCCCGGTGGGCTGAGATCCCGCATCAGGAGTCCCTTTCTCCACGGCACTCAAACGGGTGGCAAGGGTTATCTGGTAGGTCTGGATGGCAGTCAATTGGGTGTCGATCTTGGCCAGCGAGACGGTCAGTTGATCCAGAGTGGCTTGCATTTTCTGGCGTCTGGTTAACGGTGGCCTGTCTGTAAGAATACCGCGTAATCAGAAATTAGCCCAAACCCTGGAATAAAAGTACATCCCGAGCAAAGGAAGGACTGAAACCGACTCGGAAAAGACACCTAGACGGGTGACTTGTGAAAGGTGGGCCTCCCTTAGAATCCGGCAATGTGGGCCGGGTTCTGTTCGAAGGTAGGTCCACGTGAGACATCCCCAGACTTTGGACTCGAATGTGTAGACGGGCCCTCCTTTGTAAGAGTATGTTTTACGTAGGTGGGCCATGCCTTAGTCAAATAAGGCGGACTGGGATAGGGAGGAAACTCGTGGATGTAAGATCGACAGAGTTTCGACGCTAAAGACTTCGACGACTTATGACACGACCCGACACTGCTAAATACGGGAAGTCCTAAGAAGAGGAAGGTTTTGAAAAGGGATTTTTTTTTGTTGGAAAATCCGAGAGGACTTGGTGGAGGGCCCGATTTTTTCGAAAATTGGAAAGTGTATCGGGCCATAATTTTGAAAGTTCGAAAATATTTTTGAGTTTTGAAATGGGCAGAATACCGGCTAGAAATGGGCTATTTTGAGTAAAATCATTAGTCCTAAATTCGGTATGCTTCCCGGGTTTTGAAATTGGATATTTTGAAAAAAGATGTATTTTTTGAAAAAATTGACAGCTTTTGAAAAACGACCTTAGAAACCAAGTAGCACATAGTCACGCAAGCATAATAATGACACCATGTGTGCTCTATACTAAGTCTCGGTCGGTCTATAGAGGGTCTATACCAGTGCACATGGCCAATCCGTGAATCGGGACGGACTTCCTAAGTCGAGTTGAGCTTAGAACATGCCGCGAAACCCATACGAATCGACTATGAATACCTTTGACATATCCATATTGGAGTATATCACTGTATAGTGGGACATCGGTCACCAGTACCGGCCCGGGAAAAAATAGGGTTATGCATGAACCGTAAAACTAAAACGCGTATTGTACTAGTCAAACGATTTCTATTCGAGTCTCACCCTGAGGATGCCGATGGTAGGTCACGCATCAGTTAATCCCCAGCGGAGTCGCCAAATTGTGGACATGACATAGGTCCACCCCAACGCGGCCACGCGCGGGTTTGGGGAGGCGAATGAATCTCCATATGAGATGGGTCGAATTGAAATTTAAATCGAAGTGGAGTCACCACCGAACATTGTGGGAGTTCTGGCCCGTTGGAACCCACTCTATATCTTAGTGAGCCATGCACAAAGTATGGCCCATTCGGATGTCAGAATTTATTGGGCTCGTCCATTTGCATTTGATACCGATACTGACGTTATCGGATACCGTGTATTGAATGACTCTCGTGCGTCAACGGTTTTGGGCATCCGTAAACCAAGGTTCTGAGTAAGAGCTGAGGGTACGTGTTGGGAAGTTCATAAAGAACACCCAACCCCGCCCGCACATTAGCGGCCTCTACAAAGATACCGTTTGACTTTCGAATACCCGTGTTAGTAGAACGATGAAATGATATGCAAACATTGTTTTGCCTAAACATGCGAGAAATTGAATGAGTTTCTAAGTTGAATTAATTCATCCAATACTAACGTGAAAGTTATATTTAGCATGCGAGTTCATTTTAGTACAATAAAATAAACAACGAAAGTAAAAAGCCAAAAATTGAAATAAACATGTTAGTAACGATAATAATGGTAATAACGGTTTATAACTAATATGGAATGACGTAAATGACACGATTCATGATTTTAGAAAGTAATAAATCACGTGATTGACTTGACACGTGTTGACCGAAGTCATGAAAATATTTTACAAGACTCGAAATACGTTTAGGGCTCACGTTTTGACGCGATGAGAGGACACTCGATCGAGTCATTGAAGGACTCGACCAAGTGTACCTCGGAAAAGGGGTTTGCCCAAAATTTGAGGTGTTACTCGACCGAGTCACGAAAAGACTCGACCGAGTAGATCGCCACTTCATCGAGTCATTGGGAGACTCGACCGAGTGGTCCTCAAAAAACCATTCTGCCTCGATTGTTGGATGTCACTCGATCGAGTGGCCTATGGCACTCGGTCACGTGACGCCTGTACGAACTAGCGTTCGCTTCGCAATTTATGTCGATTTCGAAATTGCTTTTTTTATTCTGAAGAATCGATGACTTCATTGATTCGGACATAAATATTGTATGATTTATGCCCGACTCGGACTTTGATACTCATCGTATCCGATATTCGATTATTGAATCGATATCGAATATTTAGAGCGAGATCTAAAAAATACGTTTGTAAGTTGTTTAAATTAAACTGAAACGATATAGATTATCTCCGCGTTTATAGTGTCGTAATTAATTCTATCGAATTAGGTGACGACTATTTTAGCATCAACAAAAATCGTATTAGTTAAATTAGTTGACTAAATCGTTTAGATTCGACATCCAATTATTGAATTGGTATCGAATCTAAAGAATGACGCTTTATGATTACTTGAATAAAAAAGGACTTGATTTGATTCCCCCCGCTTCCCGACATCGTAATGAATACTTGCGGATTATGTGATGTCGGATCCGCATCGATGGGTTTCGACCTTAAAAAAAGTGTTTAGTTCGAAAATAATTTTAAAATTGATTAATATGCGATAAATGACGATTATGACGACAAAGACGCGACAAGAATAAAAAGAGACGGTTTTTGTTGACGTTCACTCGCTTCAACAATCAAGCGTTTGGGGTGTCGGGATAAGCGACTGGCAACGTCGGGTGAAGCACCCTTGTTGTTCCGGTTACGGAAACAATTAACCCGACTCTGGATCCGGGTTGTATAATTGGGTTATCAGTGAACAATCGATCGTCTGACTTCCTTAAACCTCTCCTTTGTCTCACTCCCTTGATCGGACCTTCCCGGCGGAGTTGGCCTGATCCCTGCACAATGAACGCAAAGGGCCTCGGAGGTTGTCCGAGGAAACCCTCTCCGATGCCTAAGTTAGTCCGTGAAATGCCTTGATGAACCTAGCTCGTGAGGAACTAGGTGGCGTTTTTTAGGAGTAAGAGTCTAGAGAGAGAAAATCCAACCCCTCTCATGTGGGAAATGGGAAAGTATTTATACCTTCCCACAAGAGAGAGGAAAAGAGAAAAGAAGAGAGGGAAATGGGTGGATGCTTGTGCGACACGTGGAATCACCTTGTCCACCTATTTTCCCTTACCTTTAGGCAAAATGACGGATGAGTCCCTGGTTCTCCTTTGGTCTTGCTTTGGGCAGGGCACCCTGGAAGCAGGCGAGGGGGGCTGGTTGCCCTGTTCGGCAGGCGATGGGACCAGGCCAAGCAGCTAAATGATTAGGGCTATTCACTTGGAGTTTTTAATGACATTGCTGGGAGGTCTGCTGTGCAGGCCATCTCTTACTCAGGGATTGGGCGCCCTGGGACCTGACTGGCAGGCGACCCGAGGCTGGCTACCGACCCCCATCAATTGGCCCTCGCCGGCTGAGGGGGAGCGAGGCTCCCGTTTGGCAGGCGACATCTTGTTTTGGGATGGCGGGAGGTTGACTCCCTGAACACTCTTACATTAAATGCGTTGCATGTTCCCGAGGGAACGAGCTAGTTCCTCACAAGCTAGGTTCATCAAGGCATTTCACGGACTAACTTAGGCATCGTAGAGGGTTTCCTCGGACAACCTCTGAGGCCCTGTGCGTTCATTGTGCAGGGAGCAGGCCAACTCCGCAGGGAAGGTCCGATCAAGGGAGTGAGACAAAGGAGAGGTTTAAGGAAGTCAGACGATCGATTGTTCACTGATAACCCAATTATACAACCCGGATCCAGAGTCGGGTTAATTGTTTCCGTAATCGGAACACTTGTATATTCGGATCTCCTTATCCCATCATCACTCCCGCTCGACACGAATTAGCGAGTATTTTAGTGCTTTTAGACTATTAATATTATCGATATTATAGACGCGACGATAGAATAACAAAAAAAACAAAAAAACGATGACGACGGACGAAAAGGACGGACGACGCGAGGAGGAAAAAGAGAAGAGAGAAGAACGGGATTTTGGACCCTCAACCTACATGTTTCTTAGTCTCAGATAGAACTCGTTAGTTGTGGCTATAGCACGGGAGTATCGAGGTTTACTTAAGTTGAGTTATGGTGGTTTAGGGTTTTGCTAGATGCTAGGGTTGTAAGTAGTAATTAGGATGTTTTAGGGTTGATTATGGTTGTAAAGGGTGAAGAAAAAAGATGTGTAAAAGTGTTGCAAAGGGGGTGTATATATAGGCAAGGCTAACCTCCCCGTTTAGGGTTACTCGACCGAGTAACCTGCTGACTTGGTCGAGTGGCACAAGCAACCGCAGTCGGGCCTGCTTGAGGGCCCACTCGATCAAGTGGGCTGACACTCGATCGAGTGGGTCAGCTGAAGCGCAAGGATCCGATTTTTTGGACCTTGAGTAGGGTCTTTTTGTGGGTCTTGTATTTGGGCTGGACTTTTGATGTTTGAGTGACTATTTTTTGTGTCTCGGAACGGCTTTGACCGGGGTTTGACCCAATTGCTAAAAGTCGGTTTTATTTTCGGTGTCGGTTTTGACCCAAATTAATCTTATTTGATTGGAAACGACCCACTGGGCCTGAATTTGAGGTCGTTTTTGTTAGATTTGTACTCCGTAAAAAGCCCAAGCCAGAAACTAATGTTTTCGAGCCCGTATCCGAGCGCGTAGAAACACGTTTGCGTCCAATCATCATCGGGTGTTTCTTGGAAACCGCTATAGACACCTAGCAGCCGAATGTGGGTGTCTACACTATGCGACCGTAATGACACGAGTAAGGCTGCCATCATGTTAGTTTAATTTTTCCGAGTAATTTATTTGATCCGTTCTATAGAAAAACTACCTAAAACATCGCGAACCCGCATCGCGTTGCAGTCCTATCGTCATCGGGTGTTTGTTGGGCACTTCTGCAGCCACCAGGTCCAAATCTGGGTGTCTACAAGTAGTATAAGATAAGAGAAAGAAGGGATTAATGCTCTTCAAAAGGGTGGTGTAAAGGCTTAAGAATTTAGTATTATTTTGATGGTTTTTAGAAAGGATTTTAAGGAGGATTTTAGGTGGATGAATATATGATTTTTAGGATCATAGGAGGCTCATTATAAGAGTATTTGGTCGTGCCTTTGGTGAGGGAGCAAGCAATGGACAAAGAAATGACAATTGCTTCAAATGGCTGTCACCCTTTAGGAAGTATATGACCTTTTTTGTTGTTTTTGATTAGAAAAGCATTTTTTAACCTTCAATATCAAGGTGACGGTATCGGGTGTGTAAGGATGATATTTTTAAGTTATTTTAGTTCCACAAGAGTTAGGAAAGAAGTACGGAAATCGAATGTCGAGAAACGATTCGTCGGGTGACGATTTTCGTTGCAAAGGAGATGTCTGGTAAAATATTATTTTGATGCACTTAGAAAATGAAATTTTGGATATTACCATTGTGTAGATATTGAAAAAATAATAAATTTAGACTTTTGAAACACCTCAATCGGAGTCTGTATGAGAAAATAGGAACCGTTTTACGAAATCGCGCAGAATTGCGATAACGATAGAAATTTTATTTAAAATAGTTTGTCAAGACTCGATTTATCAATATTAATCGTTATTAGAAATAACTAAAATGGTCAAAAACACGGGTGTTACAGACTACCCCCCTTAAGAAAATTTCGTCCTCGAAATTCGCAACTACTAGGTTGGTAAGGTATATATTTCCTAAGGTTAGGCTAAGGTTTTCCTTTAATTTGTTTCGAGGTTCGTATTTATCCGTAGGATATTCTAAAGTTCTCAAAAGTAAAACAATCTCGGGTCATTTCGAGATTTGGTTTATTGTGATTTCTAACTCCATATATAACATGATAATCTATGTTCCTTAAAAACAATATTGGATGTTCTGTGGAAATGTTTGGTTTGGCTTAAGGTATAAATCCTTTCAAATAAAGGTTGTCCTAATTTCCATAAAATTTCAAAACGTTTATTAGTTTTGATCTCTTTAGATTTATCACGACTGTTACTTGTATATCCTAAATTATCAATCATATCGAAATTCATGGTTCTTATGGCATCCTAAACATTTATATTTGAAAAGTTTGATCTCCTAGGGTTGCGTGGTTCTTTCACTGATAAGCTCTTAGGGTTAATCCATAACTCTTGTATTGATTTCTCTTAAGTTTCCAAAATCTCAAATTGTTTTCTTAAGTATCCGTCATCATTACGACACTCGGGGTTGTAATATTACGAACCATCATTCAAAATACAAGTAATTCTCCAAAATAGATAGATTTTTCCTGAAGATTCCAAAAAATCATGGTTATAAATCAATCAATCACTGGATTTCTAGATACGTGATAAGCCATGTTCACATACTATACCTCAAAACAACTTTTAATCTCTATAAAGGATATCCTCAAAGGAAATTCGATCGATGATCGTTCGTGTACTTCTTTCGAGCACATAATTCCACAAGTACAAGGTAATGACATCTCAAACATCTCCCGACCTAAAAGGTATTCTAAATTTGTTATAACAGGGGGACTAAGATTTTGGATGAAAAAAAAACGGGCTATGTTTCACGATTCGTTATTGCTCAAAGACGATTATGCAATACTACAACTCATTAACTATTACAACTCTGGTTACAAAGCGGAAGATATAGAATCTATATAACAGGAATGCCTATGCATTAACCCGTGCTACGTCTAGTCTCATAATCACGTTCACCCAAATCTCGTGCATGCATCCCAGCATCCAAACACACCACGACATACATAACCTGCATTAACATAATAAACCAGGTCAGCCACGCTGACTAAGGAATAACCGTACAGTTCAGTAACGTAATAGTTGACCATGCGATAGACAATTCTGATAACAATACACAAGCATGATAATACAACCATACCGTAACCAAGACCTCAATGATCTCAATCTCAACTCCAATCTCAACTCCAATCTCAATCTCAATCTCAATCTCGGTTTCCACACTAGAAACCATAATAGTACCAGGGGTCCTGTATTCATTAATGTACACATCCCTTCTAAGGCCGACCCGAAGGAGGCGAATAACAAGGCAGGTTTGAGATCAACCGAACCTAGGTTACTTTTCTAGGTGACCTTCACATTTCATGCGTGGTCCCGCAGGCACCAACGCAGTCGCAACCTTTCATATCATACTTAGTATCGGAATCTCGTCCCGATAAATACTTCGTATCAAAATCTCAATAATTCCAATTCATCACTATGTCTCATTATAATGCATACATACAGGTTATCATAATATAATTCGTGCTCAACATATTATGTAATTCAACACAACAATCCATCTGTAAGGTTAAACCTTACCTAATCAGCAATTCACCACCGCGCCCGTAGCATAGTTCACCACGAAAACTCTACGAAATACGCTCCTAATAAAATATTATATACTTTAATTAATATCGATCTTATCATAATTTAACTTATAAAGTGAAATTGATATCATGCTAACTAAATGCTAACTTGAGACAGACTCGACCCAACTAAATTATAAAATTAAATCGAGATCTAGTCATGACAGCTCCACTTCCTGACTCCTTGTTCTCAACCTGATACTATTGACAGTTACTATCACCCTACGTCATCCTCTACACCGACTCGATAGTACAACAATAGTACATTGACCACAACGACTCTACAACACCCTCACTACCCTCTCCAATAGAGGGATGGCAACAACCGCCCGTCAACAACCTCACGACAGTAGTAGTACCGACACCATGATAGAAATGACAATACAACCACAACATCCTACAACATGTACCAGCAGCAACAACGACACAAGAACAAAAATAGCTTGACACCCACGAGAACTATGACCACGGTCCACTACCGACACAGTCCTCCACCACACCAGACCACCATCTGCACCACGACTCCACCATAACACAACCATAGTAACCCGATGCTAAAACAACATGCAACAACAACCGTAACCCAATGACCTTAACAGGCACAACTCGACTCGACAATAACCATGACAATAACAATTAAACAGACACATACCAGGCTAAAACGAGTGTGCAACATCGTACATCTAGAGACAGCTGCAACCAAGTGTCCTCAACGTGATAGCTATTCCAACCATGATGGTTTTCCTTACTTGCTCCTCTCCATGCACCACGGAAATATGAGTACGTGTGTGTGCGTGCGCATCGGTTAGGGTTTAATG
Source organism: Agrostemma githago (assembly GCA_958450325.1). NCBI lineage: Eukaryota > Viridiplantae > Streptophyta > Magnoliopsida > Caryophyllales > Caryophyllaceae > Agrostemma > Agrostemma githago. Next base: position 48,538,340 of record OY288251.1, read on the forward strand.
GATGTAAAGGAGATGGTGGTTGAAAAGGGAAGAACTGGCTACGAGCGTGATTCAAAGAGGAATAACGAAGGTGGTGGAGGGGTGTTAATATAATAAGTAACCTTACTCCATTAGTTTTGATTATTATTATTATCATATTATGATTATTATATGATTATTGGTACTGTATTTTGTTACTAATGTTTTCAAGGGTTTTAACGAGTTGGACTATGAACTGTTTTGTTTTGACGATTACATCAAACTGGACACTAGGTAGGTTTGATCCATTCAACTACATTGTCTGCTACTCATTTCTTGAGACCCAATACACATAACAGACAGGTAATAGAACTGGGTTAAACGAGCTATTTGTTTGGGTTTGAATTATGGTTTAACTTGACTTGACCGCCTTGACTCGGTTTGACTTCAGTTGACTTTCTATAAAAATACGGATATTAGAGGGGCAAACGATCCTATGGATGCTTTCCCTGACTGGGACTGGCGGTTTGACGGTGGAGGCTGTAATAGCCCGAGGGACTATTCTTTCCCTGGCTCAGATGAAGACTGAAGCTCCTTCTGATCCTCTACTAGGACGAGCCGGAATCTAGGCATATTTTGGTTTCTCATGAATTGTTTTGAACTGTAACTGACTTGTAACTCCAACCCTTGGGTCTTTTTTATACTCCCTCTGTTTCATTGAAATCTTCCACTTTTTCTTTTTTGAAATTTCTTTGATAGCTTCCACTTTCTTATTTGGTATCACTTTCCTCTCTTACCTAAGTGGCCCACCTACTTTACTCCCTCTCTACTTTTGTATATTTTATTATTTTCCTTTAAAAATGTGCCATTTTTTAGGTGGAACCTTTCAATGAAATGAAGGGAGTATTAATGAAGAATTATGACTTTTATTTTTGTGTTTGTTGCTATTTTTTTAATGACGTAATGTGGCTCTTCCACTTCCAGCCTTTTTGAGCTTCCAATACTTTAGGATGCGATGGATGTGTCAGTTTGACGAGTGACACATGTAAGGATGGATGGGCCAGTTTGAGGAGTGACACGTGTAAGGGTATCATTGGGGGGGGGGGGGGGAGTTCTGACAATGGAGTCTCTGAAGCTCTCCCCTTGTCTTTATAAACTCCCTTACTCCTTTCATTCCCCCTTTTCACTCCTCTAAACGTAAAACCTTCATCTTCTTTAAATCTTCATCCTCTTCGCTTGAATTTTCACCATTCTTGGAGTGAGTTTTCTATCGGCAGTACGAGCATCTACCCCAGGCGACTTTGAGGATTTGAATAGGTTAGAACTTAAACTCTAGCTTTTTGCTTTCTTTTCCTTCTTTTACATTTTAGATTTTTCTGGAGAAAAAATGACACAACATCGTCGTCGTGTACTGCTGTTTTATGGATCTTCCACTGGTGCTCCGGTGGAGTATGACGAGGAAGCTTGTATTAGCCACCCCTCTTCCTCCACCGGCCTAGGTGTTAACGTGGCGTGGGCACCACCTTCGATGACGCCTGCAGGGCCCCCTCCTATTGATGAAGGTGGGGCGCCAGGTCCCCTGAGCCCGTCCCCTCTTATATCCCGGATACGGACTCTGAGGCCATGGAGGTTGACCCACTTACAATGGCCGGCTCCTTAAGGGAGAGGGTAGTTGAGGGCACTTACCTCCTGGATAAGGAGAAATATAGGGTTCCTCTCCATATGTACCCAGACCCGGGGGCGCGTGAGGAGCTCCTCATCAAAAATGCTGCTGAGGCAATAGTGAATTTTTATGATTTTGGGCCGGAGTATTTGGTCATCATTCCGGGATAGAAAGATACGGTGTGCAATCCTCCAGCGGAGTGTATTGCAGTCCACCATAAGTGTCTCGAGTTTGAGCTTCGGTTCCCTCTCCATCCCTTTCTTGAAAAGGCCTTTCAGTGTATGAATGTGGCCATCGCCCAACTGATGGCAGTGTCCGTCTGGACCATGGTGTCTTACGCCTGGGTTTGCTTGTTTGAGGGGTATGAGCCCTCTATTGATGCTTTTAGATTCATGATGAGCCTCCAAATGGGCCACTCAAGGGAGGGTCCTTTGGGTTATCTCTCTTTGAAAAGGATGAAAGGTTTTTTGCCCATTTAGCCGGTGTTATCCAGCGTTAAATAGTGGAAGAAAAACTTTCTATACATCCGGCGGGAAGGGGGGTGGTGCATCCCTCGCCATTTCAGGAATAACATCCACACTCGCTTGGAGACTGTCGCGGAGTATCATCCTGAAGTCAGGGCAGGCACTTCGGAGGTGAAGTTGACGTCAGAAGAGAATAAAATTGTTAAACTCTTAAGTGCAAGAAATATGGAAACTCCATAGCCCCGACTAGGAGGCTTCCTCCGGCAAAACTCATAGTGACCGACGAGTTTCTGACCCCTGTGGGGTTGAACCCCTCACACGCTAAAGGTAGCTGGGGGCCTTCCATATGTGCGTACTATCTCACAGATATCACTTTTCACGCTAACTTTCTTGTTGCTTTGTCTTTTTTGCAGATACCTACGGCTCTTTCTGTGCTGGTCGACACTTACGTGATCTTGGGCTTGATAACACCTACAATCCTATCACACCTCGCCCCCTTACTCCTACAGAAAGGAGAGCCTTATGGGATATGTGAAGAGCATATCGACAAGGAAGACCCGGTTTTCCCCCATGGGGTCGACTGGTCGTGCTCCGAGCTCAGCTCCGGAGTCGGCTCCTGTTGCACGGTCAACTCCAAGGAGGGGTGAAGGCTCCCTGGCGGCGCGGCCATCGGCGGCCAGATGTATGCCCTTCCCCACTACGGGACGGCCTGTTGCTGCCGCTGTTCCGACCACACCGTCGGCTGAAGAGGCAGAGGAGGAAATCCCTCCCCTAACCCGAAAAAGGAAAGATAAGGAACCCATGACGGCCGAGCAGCTGATCGACCTGGTGTCCGAGGTCAGCACATCTCAGCCCAAGCGTCATGCTCCCAATCTTCCTGAGACGTCGTTTGGTCAAGGGAACGTGGAATGGGATTATGTCGTGGATAGTATTGACGCTTTCGCCCTTCTCTCCGAATCTTTGACCCTCACCCTGGACACATGCTAGTGCCCAAGCTCAGCAGCTTCTCTACAGTTGCTCTAAGGTTTTCCAGGCGTCTGTCGAGCTGGCAGACCTCAAGCGACTAAGTGACGAGGAGTTGACCATTACTCCAGGGTCTTGTGGACTCCCTTCCGCACTGCCCGGCGCCCCGCGCGCAGGACCTCCAGTTTTCACTGCGGTCATCCACGCGGCCTCCTCCCCTTGGGGGCCAGTCCGATCTCGCGTACGGGGTGATGTGTCAGACCTCGATTTGTTTGACGATTCGGATAGTCTAGACGGATACAGACACCCGTGTTTCCGTTAGAATCGATCGAGATGCGGTTGTAAATGTTTAAAGGTCGATATGTTCTGTAAGACAACCTTTTATGTTAACCAAATTCGTTGCCGATTTGTGGAGTCGCCACCGAGTTAATTATAGGGACTCGGAAACAGTTCAAGTCAACTTTGATTCCTAGCCGGCTCAAAGTTGAGTCGCACTAGACCTAAAGATGAAGACTTATACCCTTAAGCACTCGACGCCTAGAATGACTCTCATTGTCAATGGTTTCGGACATCCGGAAACCATCGATTCTGAGTAAGGGGTGAGGGTACGTATTTATGTTCGATAGACATCAACACCCAATCCTGCCCACACATAGCGGCCTCTACTAATCAATCGGTGGGCTGAAAACTTTTTTCCTTAATTGTGGCGGAAGTGCGATAACATCCATTGTTTTAACCCTATACCTTTGCTATCGTCGAAGTAGTTGTATTTACATTCTTTGCATGCGATTTCACGTGACATGCAGGATATGAAAAGATGCACGTATTAGTGTAAAGAGTACTAAGTATTATATGTATTAGCAAATCGGATTTGACGCGATAATACGGATATAAATCATCCTCGGGTATACCTTACCTGCTATTCTGCTTAAGGTACATCGGTTCGATATTAATAGGGATGCATCGAACCACGTGTGGTGAGCACCAAGATTAATATGGAACCCGACCACCGCTTTGTTCAGTTTTAGGCCGTTTACGTTTTGAATTCCGTGTTAGGTGATTTAGCATGCGATTATAAGGTTAAAAAGCGGTAAATCATACGAAAGCTCTAAATGTGAAATGTAAGTAAATCACGTAATGAGGAGTTGCACCCTCGGAATGTACACTTAATGAGACAGGATATGTAGATGGTTAAGAATGGATCTCGGAACTACTCGGGTTTAGTTACGGTGTTTTATTGCTTATGGTTGAAGTTGAAAACGTTATGTATGTTTATAATGTGTCATGGACCTAGCGTCCATACTAGTCAGACTCGATATTATCGAAGTGCATATTAAAAGGACAGTATGTATAGTTTTGTTTAGATGACAACCTAGTGTCGATATGTCTTCAAGGTGGATCCTCCTTGTTTGTCCTGCGGCGAATCTGGCAGTGCTTCGCTACGGTACTTAGGGGTGGCTAGTCGAGCACAGGTGCCTCTCTTTGTTCAAATTGAGAGGGGTGCTCGAGGAACAACGAGGAGTAGCATCGATTCGCGTGTCGGGACAACGATCGAGTAGATCGTACTTAGAGTCAGAGTGCGACCTAAGTTAGAGAGAAAGAGGGGGAGAGCGAATTGTGAGAAAAGAAGTTCACGAATTCGAGTTGGTGTCTCGAATGAGCGAAATGTGGGGAGTATTTATAGTTGTTCGCGCAGTTCAAACTGGCCTTTCAGACGCTTGACCTCTTGCGCACCAAAACTGAGTCGCCTAGTGTCATGCGCTTGCGGATTGAGTCACCTGGTGTGAGGCACCTAGAATTTTGAAGATCCGATTTTGATAGTTTCCAAAACGGAGAAGATGCATATATTGGAGTAGCTTAGGGATAAAGAATTCATGTTAACCCTAGCGTGTCGAGTGCCGGGTGGATCCCGGGCGCGTGTCTCGAGGTTTGCTCGGCCTGATACGTTGACTCGGGTTTGACTTCGCATATTTCGCGACCGATTCGGGCTTTTGGTGTCGAAATTGACTCTAATTAGTGTCGACACGATCATAATGACATGACTAAGACCGTTTTAATGTTGAATTAATTTTTCCGAGTAATTATTTGATCCGTTCTATAAACAAACTATCTAAAACATCGTAATCTCGCATCACGTTGCAGTCTGATCGTCATCGAGTTTTTGTAAGGCGCTCCTGCAGCCACCAGGTCAGAATCTGGGTCTCTACAGAAGCCCCCACTTTGACAGAGGCTTGGACAAGGCGAAAGTTAAAGTATAGCCACCCAGGTCAAACGAGGATTACGACCTGGTGGCCGTCCGCTAGGGTGTTTTTAAGTCCGTTAGACTACGTATTTGAGGCTCGTTAGCCAAGGCTTAAAGATCATACCTGACATCCTCGCCTGCGGTTGCTTGTCGGAGCTTGGGTCCGGGCTTGCTAGCTTGTTTTGGGTTTGTTGTTTTAGTAATTTTGGTCTTTGATACGGGCCTTCCGTTTAGGTATTTTATTAACGTTTTAGTCCTTATTTAATATCCTTGGCGGATGGTTGTGTTAATTTTGGTTTTTGTTTTTCGCTTTATGTATTCCTCTGGGGGGGTGCGAATTTAATGCTTAGGGACTCGTCTAGGGTTGATTTCATTGTTCTGAGTGCTTTGTGACTTATTTAAAATTGAATCGAATTAAATTGACTTGAGTGCTACCAGGGACTCATTCAAAATTGAACTGAATTGAAATGAATTGAATTGAATTGGCTTGAGTTGAATTGAATTGAAATGAATTGACTTGGGTTGAATTGAAATGAATTGCGTGCTACCAGGGACTCATTCAAAATTGAATTGGGTTGAATTGAATTGAATTGAGTGCTACCAGAGACTCATTCAAAATTGAATTGGGTTGAATTGAATTGAATTGACTTGAATTGAATTAAATTGAATTGAGTGCTACTAGGGACTCATTCAAAATTGAATTGGGTTGAAATGAATTGAATTGACTTGACTTGAATTGAATTGAATTGGGTTCTATCAGAGACGCATCCAAAATTGAATTGAATTTGACTTGAATTGAGTGCTACCAGGGACTCATTTAAAATTTAATTTGGATTGAATTGAATTGAGTGCTACCAGGGACTCATTTAAAATTGAATTGAATTGAACTGAATTGAATTGATTTGACCTGAGCGCAACATGGCTAGTCTAATTGATTTGAATTGGATTGCCTTTAGAATGCTTTGGGATTCATTTAAAATTGAGTTTGTTTTGTTCAGATATCATGTTTGGATTGTCATGTGCTTTGGTATGAATGGTCTCGTTAGCTAGATGTTTTCATATTTCTTTTTCACTGGGGATTGATTTCGATTAGAGGAAGTTTTGGGGCTTGCTTTACCGGTTGAGAGTAGTAAACTGTCCCATTTCTGCTTATTTTGTTTAGAGTATAGGAGGGTGCATCTTATGGCTATTGGGTATCATGTCCAAGTTGTTTCTGTTTTTGCTTTGGGTTGATTAGTCAGGCGTTGGTCCTGCGGCGCCTTAATCCTTAGTCGCCTTGCCCCCAGCAATCCAATATAGGGACGCTTGGCATGAGACGCCCGGGATTTTAAGGGTCAGATTTGTTTAAAATCAGCAAAAGAAAGGGGGATGGCTCGTTCGTCTCAAAAACAAAACGCGATCCTTCCTTCGACTTAAAGCAACATTCGAGACTTTGTTCAACCGATTTCTGTCTCGATTTTTGTCATATTCGATTATGTCGACCTCGGGTAAGTGTTCCGTACTCACCAATTGTCGATTTGTGCTTAATTAGATTGATTTTGGGTCGGTTTTGCTTAAACCATAGAAATCGATTTGGGCATTTTGTTCCTACTAGGTTTCGATGTTTGCTCTTGGTCCCATTGTTAAATTAGGGTAGAATAGATCTTGATATAGTAGTTATTAGCTTGATAGGAGGTTTTGAGGTGTTCTAATGGCTTCCTATGGGTGGAACTCGAAATGCTAAGGTTTAAGGATTGGTTTCCCGGTTATTTCCGTACATGACCTTTGTAGTTCCGCTCGACTAGCGTTTGTGACATTATGGGTGACCTCCGTGTCGACTTTTGTGAGTAAGAATGTACTCTAGGTCATCGCGTGAGGGTTTGTTTGGCTTACGACGGACCAAATGATACCATAATGATGTCGGATTTTCCCGAAACCACTTTCATTACGACCGAGATAAAAAATGGGTGCTGGTGGGTCTTTCGGAATTTTGATATCTCCGTCCGAAACTTTGAACTTATTTTGACCTATTTGGGCAGCTTTGACCTGACCCGAGGCATATGCTTTTGTTCTTGTTCTGTTTTGCAGCTAGAGATTACCCTGAGCGTCCAGAAAGAGCTTCTTCGGTGGGTACTAGTGGTGAGGCCGCCGGGTCGAGTTCGATTAGTCCCGGGGGAATTCGTAAGTGGGACGAAGCATTCCTTCGCAACGTCTTGAACCGGGAGCTGTGAATGAGGCTGGTTTTAATAGGGTAACGAGGCGTAGACTGCTTGTGACAGTTGCCAGGAGGACCCATGTCCCAGGTCCTATCGACGATGGTGACGAGGTTGTTTACGATGATCCCCCTTGGACTCGGGATTGGGACGGTCATCAATTGTTGTTTCGTCCCGATTTACACATCTCTAGCCGTGTCGTGAACGGCCAGGTGAGTACCTTGACTCGTGCTTATTGCTTTAGGCTTTATTTTCGGTTTGAACCGGTTTGGTTTGTTAATGCTTGTATTATCTATGTTTTCAGTCCCCGGCTCCGATGAGGACCTTCTTGGGTTTTACGACGAGCTTGGAGATTTATTCTTATAAGCTCAACCCCGCGACAAAAGAGATTATTGCGGGGATGGTTTTAAGCCCCATGGTCGGGCATTGGATCCGAATAGTAGGTTGCAAGACCAAGTGCAACCTTATGGTAATTAGAGTGATGGTAGATTGCTTTCATGATACGACCTAGACATTCCATATGTCGTTCGGGGATGTCGAGATGACTTTGGAGGACTTTGGGGTTATTACGGGTTTGCCCTAGGGTTTTGAGATGATTAGGTGGGCTCCTAAGGGCCCTAGGTTAGATAGTGACAAGGTCAAAGGCTGGATCGGGGACTGTTTAGAGTATGAGGCTTACAGTGCGCCTCATGCTCTGGTGAGCTCGTACATTACCGACCACTTTGAGAGAGTGACGGTGCTAGAGGGTCGAGTGCCCAACACGCCGGAGTAAGATGCCCGTCTGTGTTTGTGGTACTTCCTAGGGTCGACCCACTTCTTGGATAAGGGCGAGAGGTTTTGTACTAGGATTTTGCCTTTCCTAGCTGACTTGGATCAGCTGGGACCTTTTTTATTGGGTGACCGCGGTTTTCGCGGAGATGACCTGTTGCCAACAGGTCATGGTGAGGCCGTAGAGGGTGGACTCTGACTCGGCTTTACCCATCATGGGTTCAGGTCTCGTCCTGGAGGTTAGTTCTGGTACTCAGTTTCAGGGTTTTACTTAGTTCGGTTTAATTTTGCTGACGAGGTTTTTGGGCTTTGCAGGCTTGGATCTTTTCCTATTTTCCTCGCTTGGCACCCAAGACAGTGCCTGCTCGTTCGGTTAGGTTTCCGGCGTGAATTGAGTGGAGGTTGCCTCAGGCTAAGCGCACGACGAGCCACTACTCGTCGGAGAATGTGCTGGTGAACCAGCTGCGACTCGGGGATATAAGTTTTCGTCTTACGGTTTTTTTCCTTTGTAGCCCTCAAGATTAGGATTATTAAAATGTCGATTTGTTTAGGCAGTTCGTTGCCCGTCCTTCGGTCGACTATGAGGGTTTGCCGGAGTATGTGGGGGCAGAGTTGAGGCCTAGGAGCTACAGGAGGATGCTCGTTCTTGCGTTGTTTCGCCCGGTGTGGTATCTGGGCGAGAGGTTGGTGCGTCAGTGTTTATATGATGAGTTCAGGGTGCCGGTTGATACTCCCCGGACTATGTTTAGACCACCATCCACCACAGAGGCTCGTGAGGGTAGGGACGGAGAAGTTGGCAACGCACTACTGATGCCTGGTGCCTCCTATCTATCTCACCTCTGTTAGCGGCTAGTTTGCCACCGTCTCGTGGTGAGTACTCGGCTCCTTGTCTTATTGTTTGTTTTGTTCTATGGTTTAATGTTCGCCTGCATTTTGAACGGTTTGCTTTTCCTTCAGCTGGCCGATTTGGCTGATGTTGTTCAGCCCCCGGACATCTCCTTCACACTGCTCAGGGTCGATGCGACTGGGGTGCCCTTTATAGAGCCTCTTCCCCCATGTTCCGCTGAGGAGATGGAGGCTGGGATGGAGTGGCGTGACTGGGTGTTCCGGGTAAGTTTCGGGATTTGCCATGAACTCGACTTTAAGGGTTAGGTTTTGTTTGACTAATTTGTTTGGTTCTGTCTTTTAAAGATTTGTTGTTTCCCATCAGCGGTTGTGGCAGGCTGCCAACTGTTTTCGGGCCTATTCATCGAGGGCGGTGGCTGCCTCTTCCCGTGATACTTCGGGTCCTTGATCGGTAAGTATGTTTTTTCTAGGGTTGGTTTTCCAGGCTGGTTACGTTTTTTTTCCTAAAGTATAGGTGTACTTGCAGGATGTTTCGGATATGGTGAGGCAGCTAGAGACTCAGGTGACCGAGTTCGAGACGAATGAGGCCAACTTACTACAACTCCAGCAATCTCGGGATAATGAGATTGCCAAGCTTAAGGAGCAGTTGGCTCGAACTCAAGGCGAGACCTTGGCGCAGGGCGAGGCTAGGTTCGGGGCTGAGGTTGAGGCTGAGGGTCATGCTACGAGTGCTACCGAAGATGTTAGAGGAATTCCCGAGACTGCTACCTTAGATATGTTATCGAGCATGGACGGTACTGTCTCCTATTCTTGATCTGGATGACAACATCGGTGAGTATGTGTTGACCGTAGGCGCAGCCTCTAGGGGTCCTCCCTAGTTTGTAACCTCGGTTTGTGCTTGGATCTTGTATAATTCGTATATTTTAGACTTTTAGTATTTGATTGATTTGTTAGTCTTGCATTTTATTTTTCTTTTGAAATGTTGACTTAGATGACAATTAATCACTCCAAGATTGGTTTGTTTGCGGTTTCGTCGTAGTTTAGGATGTCTTGAATGCACTAGGATTGCATAAAAGTACAAAAATGTTTTTCGGAATCTTTGAAATGCGTTAGTTGGAGCCGAGAGTTGAATCAAGTAGTACGTCCATTAAAATGTTTGACTCGGGATGTGGAAAATGTAAGAAATGCTTTGTAGCTAAAGTGTTTCGACCGAGTACGTGTTCGGTGCTGGGAGACAAGTGTGATTATCTCGACATTCATGTTTAAAATGAGGCAAAAAAGAAAAAAGTTAGACCACTTTTTATATCTTATAATGATAATGTCGTACTGGGCTACAAACGTGAATTGATAATGCCACTCGGGGCTACAACATGCCTAGGTGGGGTAGCTTATCTCTTTAAAAAGAAAAAAAATATGTCTAAGTCCGGTGGATCCGATGGACGAAATGTATCGTCCGTGTGGATTTGTCATTCTTGCGCGAGCATTTCGGCTTTTGGAAAGGGGTTTAGCGACATCAAGAGGTCGTTCCTGACGTCCGGGGTTGTCAAGTGAAAGCTGATGGGGAGAAGCATGGCTGACAACATGAAATTCAAATGCCGAGAGGCTGATGATGGGAGGGATTTGCCGTGGTTCCCAACCGTCAATAATTAACCAACTAATCCTAGTGGGTAGCTAGGGTAAGTCGGGTCGAATCCACGGGGACGGTAAAGAGGGTTTGGACCAAGTTCCACCTAAAGACTGGACTAAGTCTCGACGCTAAACTAAACTAGAACGATAAGAAGGGAATGAACTAAGACTATGACTAAGCTAGGGGTAACAACTAAGGCTAAACGAATCTATCGAACTAAAGAAATCGAACGAGGAAAGAGTAGGGTTAGGTCGGGTTCATAAGCATAGTAGGATGATTTGGGTAATCAAGGGTGTAGGTGTCTCCTAGTTGCTAGAGTCGATCCGGGCTCTCGCTATGTAGACCGATGTCAAGGTGGGTTCGCGCTCTCGCGTCTAAACCCTAGTCCACACTCTTGTGTCTAAGACTATTCTCAACAAAATCACATACTAGACAAACAATGAGTAGAGGAAGACTAGCATAAGAAGCATGGCCATTACAAATCAAACAAGCAATTCAACAAACACATAGTGTGCCCAACATGTGACTAACAACAAAGATTCACCCTTTACCCATAATCAAGCCCTAATCACCCATAATCTACAATTAATCCTCCTACTAACCCCACAAGGAATCTAATCACTCATAATCAAACTAAGATTAACATAAACAAGAGGAAACATCACAAACATAAAAATATCCATGAAGAACAATCAAGAACAATAAACAATATTCAAAGATTGAAACTTGAAGGAACCAACAAGATTAAGAGTAAAAAGGGTGAGAAAGATTATACCAACTACAAAGGGTCTGAACTGGGCTCGTCCCGGTCGGGATGAGTTGGTCCCGGTCAGGATGAGGTGGTCCCGGTCGGGATGAGCTCATCCCGGTCGTGATGGACCCAAAATAGAAGGTGTGTCTTTTGTACACCTCATCCCGGACGGGATGAGGTCCTTCCCGTCGGGGATGAGTCTTGTAGGCCCCCAATAAGCTCCTTTTGGTCCCTCCTTGCTTCTCATGTGTTTCTCATCGATTCTCGGGGCTCGGGATCGGGTCTCGGAGGCTCGGGAATGGGTCCCAAGGTCTCGGGGTTGAATCCAAGGCATCGAGTGATCGTTCCTTCATTTCGTTGGCTCCAAAATGTGTATGTATCGAGTCGGATTTGCTCCATTTCTTCACAAATGGTCTCGGGAACCTAGAACGAACTAAAGGAAGCATAAGTAACCCATAAACCGCTCTCAAGGAGCGGTCCACAAGGAAAATGGGACCAAAACACAACAAATTAGGCACTACAAACTACACTTATCAACTCCCCCACACTTAACCCTTACTCGCCCTCGAGTAAGCACAAACTAACTACTAAACTAGTCGAGCGGGTATTAGCGCACCCTACGCCCTTTCAACTCATGCGAGAACACCTAGAGGATAAGTGCTCTCCGCATGGCAAGTGAGGTCTTGCAACAAAACTGTGGATGCAACCGGACACAAAACACATAAACAACAAACACACAAACAAACAAACAAAAATCGGTTGCACCCAAAATAAAACAAATACCGCTTTCCTCAAACAAGCGGTGAAAGAAGCACCGGTTTAGGACTCAAGGCAAGTGACAACGTTCCCAAGCTAGCAATACAAACCAAAATGGACAAAACCCTAATAGTATGACGACAAAGAAATAAAAACGTTGGTAACTTACCTAGGTTCCTCCTAACCTTCTAAGAACGTACTACGGGACGATCGGCGGGATGGAAAAGGGATGAACCACGGTATTAGTCGACATTGTAGGTAAGTGAGACCCCGCCCCTTTTAGCAATGAGCCAAGAGGGTCGTCCCATGTCCGAAACCGCCTAACTAGTCCAAGTAAAAAGGTGGAAATAATTGCAAAGTGAGGGAAGACCGACCTTTGCCGCTATCATCCTTCCTAGTGACTCGGTCCTTTGGTAGGCTCTTCACGGCAAAAGTCGGAAAAAGACTTATTTTTGTGGGGTTAGGTTCTTTTTGTGAGACGATTTTCTTTTGGCATTTTCTCTTTTCTTTTGCATATTTGTTTTGTGTGTTGCCATGCCATTTCTTTTTCTTCTTTTCTATTTTCTTTTTGGCTTTTTGTGCCTTTTCTTTTTCTTCAATCTTTTCTTTCTTTCATTTTCTTTCTTTTTCTTTTCTATGCCCTTTTGGCTTGATTTGAATTGATAGGCATTTCTTGGCAATTAAGAAAGAGAGACTTTGACAAATTGCAATTTTATTTTGTGGAAATGTGTAGGAGGTAGGGGAATGGGAGAGTCGGGAGCGCGCTTTCTCCCTTCAAACCCACAAAAAGGTGGAGAACTTGGACTAATCAAACAACCTCAGACACGGTCACCTAAGGGACGGGACTCGGCAACCAAGGCCTTTTCACACCGTGGGTGGTCAAAATGGTCAAATGCAAATCCCGTAGTAAATCCCTAGTAAGCTAGGTGGACTCAAGGTAATAAACCAACGAAACTATTGATTTAGGGTCATTCTACTAGACCAAAGTCCAAGACTCGATTCATACTACAAGACAGGGAAAGTAAACACTTGCGCACTAGTCACTAAACCGGGTTTTCGAAAACCTATTTACACACTAGGCACAAACAGAAGACAAGACGAAGACACGACGGAAACGAAATAAAAAGAAATAAAAGATAACAAAACAAAACAAGGAGATACAAACACATAAACAAAACAAACACCACCCCGAACATCCAAACAAGCGCCCAAATCAACCGCAAACTTTACAAAGCTCCACCCGAGCACACCATATCACAAACCTTCTCCAAACTTCACAAGAAATAAAGAGGGAAAAAGGGATAGAAGATGTTACCGGATGTCTTGAAAGCTTTTCCAAAACCAACGGTGATTAAGCAACCTATAAGGACAAGGGAGGCAAAACACACACAAGGAAACAAATATAAGACACAACGACGCAAAAGCAAAACACACAAAAGAAAATCTTTTTGATTTTTGAGAAAAAAATTCAAATATTTAGGATTTTTAAAGATTTTTCGAAAAAGTACGAAAATAAAACTAACTACGATAGAATATCGCTCCCCCACACTTAAGCCGAGCAATGTCCTCATGCTCGACCGTAGTGCATGGGAGCACAAAAGAAAAGAAAAGAAACCAAGAAAATAAAGCTAAAAATCAAAAATAAAGAGGAGAAAATGGTAGAATGTGTCTGGCCGGGGTGTAGTCAAGTCACCATGGGTCGAGACAAGAAAAGATATGGATGGGGGAAGAAAATAAAAAGAATGAAATAAAAGGGAATGGGAGGGGAGGACTAGGTGTAATCAAGTCACCTAGCCCGGATTCCGCCCAAATCCGACTAAGTCCTACAAAAAGGGTGAAAATCTTGTAAAATTTGGATTTTGAAATGACTCTCGATGTAGTTACATCATCGAGAGTCGGGAGCAAGAAATACCAAGGCCCCGAGGGCCACCATGACACAAAAGTATATAAGGGGAGGGGAACAAACAAGGACAAACAAGCTATCAAAGACGGAAAAGAAAGGATAGTTGTCGTACCATGCGGTTAGCAACTCACTCGCTCCATTGTCTCATTGGTCAATATAAGCACTTTGCTTGTCGTCATCATTGTCATCCCGCTTCAAACTTGAAAGTACCGCATGGTTGATGTAGTAATGGTGTGAGGGGGTGAGATTTGATGTGGGGCTCGGTGTAAAGTGAAGAGGAAATGAAGTGATGACATGTAAATAAAGTGTAAGGGTCGTATGATAGGAACAAGGAGAAGAAGGGAGGTTGGGAGGGGGTGTACAATGGTTGGGTGGACTCAAATGACGAAGAAGAGGCACAAAGGGGAGTCGGGGGGCCATCCCGGTCGGGATGGGTGGTCCCGGTCGGGATGACATACCCGTCCCGGTCGGGATGGCACTCCAGTAAACCCAAAATATGGTACCCTCATCCCGATCGGGATGGATCCTTCCCGGTCGGGATGCTTCACCCTTCCCGGTCGGGATGACTTCTTCCCGGTCGGGACGTTCTCTTCGTGGCTTCCAAAACCCCAAAAGCTATTCAAAGCTTCAAAAACCCGTTCCCTTGCTCAGAATCCATGCTCTATTGATAACCATTCCTCTCTAGGAGTCATCTTCACTTCACCTATCACAATAAACTCAAACACAACATCAAATTCTCTCCCTCACAACGCTCATCAACAATCCAAATAACAAGAATATCACAAAACAAAGAGTCCTAGGAACAAAATCACAATAAACATAATTACAAACACAAAGTTAAAGAGAAGAGAGGTAGGGGAATGTACAACATGACGGTTCTTAAGGAACTCCGTCAAACCGAGGATGGTGGACTCTCATTCTTCAACCATAGCCCTCAAGAGCATGGAGGAGCAAGTCGAACGCACTACCGACATCATAGAGATGGCCCAAAGAGTGCTCGAGCCAAGCAATCATCCACGGCCTCCAAGGTGGAGGGAAGGAGTAGTCCTCAAAAGACCCAATATCATCTTTCGTGTGATTTCTGGGGTCTATCCATCCTACGAGCTTTACCGACCTCTTCCTCCCTAGGCATCGCCTCCAATCACTATCAAGCTTCAAGTCTTCATGATGAGGCACAAAAAACGACTTTGACCTCACTTCCTCGTTGCACACCCCCACACTTTCCTCAAGTTGTGGTTCCCCATCTTCATCACTTGTCCCCACATCATCTTGGAGGAGAGGATTGAAACTTCTACCGACTGTTTCAATCTCTTCCAAACCATTGCTCGGTTTACTTACAAGGGGTTCTTGATGCTTATCCACATTCTCGGACATGGGCAACTTGGGCTTGTCAATTTCACCCAACAACTTCACAAATTCTACCAACCCATCCAACTCACTAACCTCTTCCAATTCTTCACCAACAATGCCTTCACTAAGGGTCATATCCTCATTCGTCTCTTTTTGGGTAGACGATTGAGGTTCTTCAAAGCAAGTTTCGCTTCTAAAGGGGACATCATTGGCGGCTTCACGATTGGGTTGCTCCCCTTTCTCAAGTGAGCACCCTTCGTCAAGTTGTGACGTTCGAGTTAAAAACATCATGGTTTTAGCCGATATAAGATTTAATCGAGCATCAATCGCCTCCCCTTGTCTTCGATATTGGGCCATGAATTCATCTTGTTCCTTTTGCATTTGGATGGCCATTTCTTGTTGGCTCTTTTGCATTTGAAGAATCGATTGATATAACTCCAAGTTGGACATTTGGTGGTCATTGGGGTCTTGTAGAGCTCCTTGAAAATCTTGATGATGCCCAAGGAGTGGGGTATCATATTGTTGGTAGTGAGGTTGAGATGATTGGTAGTATTGTGGGTTTTGGGGTTCATATTGTGGTTCGGGTGGAGGGTAATGTGGTGGGTTTTGGGAATATTGGCTTCCATACGGTGAATCATGATGAGTCATGGTGTGTTCACATTGATAGCTTGAGTAATAGCCACCATGATCGTATGATTGGTAAGCATCCACTTGTTGGTAGCCGTTTCCATATTCTTGAAGATCATACCCACTAGAGTCTTGATTACCCAAAGAAGCTTGGTAGTAATTAGGAGTCATCATGTCGTAATTTTGATCCATAGAGGGAGAGGAGTAGCTCATGTTGGCTCCTAAGTGTGGGGAGTTTAGATCAAACCTCATGCTAAACTCGAAAATCGTGGCTTGTACCCGGTTGAGGAGTTCTCAATCTAGCAACCGTTCGTTAAAGCGGCTCTAAATCGCAAGAAGAAGATGGTCACCACCTCTAAGCACAAACTGTAGACTAGAGCAAACGTGAGAAGTCTAGTGTTTTTCGGGCACTAGACAAGAAAGAAATAAACTTCACACACAAGAAGCAAGGGAACAAAAAGAAAAAAAGAAAAACACAAAACAAAAGACAAAGCCAAGTAACTAGGAAAACAAAGTCTAAACTAGCACCGTCCCCGGCAACGGCGCCAAATTGATGGGAATGATTTGCCGTGGTTCCCAACCGTCAATAATTAACCAACTAATCCTAGTGGGTAGCTAGGGTAAGTCGGGTCGAATCCACGGGGACGGTAAAGAGGGTTTGGACCAAGTTCCACCTAAAGACTTGACTAAGTCTTGACGCTAAACTAAAATAGAACGATAAGAAGGGAATGAACTAAGACTATGACTAAGCTAGGGGTAACAACTAAGGCTAAACAAATCTATCGAACTAAAGAAATAGAACGAGGAAAGAGTAGGGTTAGGTTGGGTTCATAAGCATAGTAGGATGATTTGGGTAATCAAGGGTGTAGGTGTCTCCTAGTTGCTAGAGTCGATCCGGGCTCTCGTTACGTAGACCGATGTCAAGGTGGGTTCGCGCTCTCGCGTCTAAACCCTAGTCCACACTCTTGTGTCTAAGACTATTCTCAACAAAATCACATACTAGACAAACAATGAGTAGAGGAAGACTAGCATGAGAAGCATGGCCATTACAAATCAAACAAGCAATTCAACAAACACATAGTGTGCCCAACATGTGACTAACAACAAAGATTCACCCTTTACCGATAATCAAGCCCTAATCACCCATAATCCACACTTAATCCTCCTACTAACCCCACAAGGAATCTAATCACTCATAATCAAACTAAGATTAACATAAACAAGAGGAAACATCATAAACATGAAAACATCCATGAAGAACAATCAAGAACAATAAACAATATTCAAAGATTGAAACTTGAAGGAACAAACAAGATTAAGAGTAAAAAGGGTGAGAAAGATTATACCAACTACAAAGGATGCAAAGAAGAACACTTGCATAGAAGAAAACTAAAAAACAATTCCACCAAGGTTGTCAAGCTTGATAGATTCTTCAAGAGATCCAATAATACAAGAGTAATCACTAGATTAACGAGTAATTAAGGACTAATATATACTAATCTAAGCTAATCTAACCTAAAGTAGTCTAGGGTTTAGTGGGAAATGTCTAACCTCACATAAGATTACAAGAGGGGGGTATATATAGGGTTACAATGAGTATGGGGAAGAAACAATGAAGCGCGGGTCTGAACTGGGCTCGTCCCGGTCGGGATGGACCCAAAACAGAAGGTGTGTCTTTTGTACACTTCATCCCGGACGGGATGAGGTCCTTCCCGTCGGGGATGAGTCTTGTAGGCCTCCAATAAGCTCCTTTTGGTCCCTCCTTGCTTCTCATGGGTTTCTCATCGATTCTCGGGACTCGGGATCGGTTCTCGGAGGCTCGGGATTGGGTCCCAAGGCCTCGGGTCGAATCCAAGGCATCGAGTGATCGTTCCTTCACTTCGTTGGCTCCAAAAAGTGTATGTATCGAGTCGGACTTGCTCCAATTCTTCACAAATGGTCTCGGGAACCTAGAACGAACTAAAGGAAGCATAAGTAACCCATAAACCGCTCCCAAGGAGCGGTCCACAAGGAAAATGGGACCAAAACACAACAAATTAGGCACTACAAACTACACTTATCAGCTGATGACCCAGGGCTTCGACGCCTGGGCCTGGGCGGCTCGATTCGGGGTCGCTTGGGTTCGGGCGGCCCGGTCTTGGGGGCGCATGGGTTCTGGCGGCTCGATTCTCGGTTATGGAAGTTTTCCGTAATTTCCTAATTATTATGAGATTAAGACTATATATGCGGGTTATGGGTACTCGTTTTAGACATACTAGATCACCCATAGTGTCCTTATAGCTTCTTTGTATTATTTTGAGTAGTGTCGAGTTTCGGGAGTCTCTTAACCGGGTGGATGGGTCGTGTTAGGAAATGTGACCTTGAGGTTTGTCTATGGTTACCGCGCTAAAGTAGGTTAAGGTGCAAGATGACTTCTTATCGGCATGTTCTAGTTTTGGGATGTTAAGAACCATGTTTTTGATTTCCCGGGAGGTAATGTTTGTCCCCTTCCTGAGGAGATAAATGATGTAGGTGGGTGGTGTTCGGTTCGACCTTGTATACCCCTTGGAGATAATACCCTTGTGGAACAATTTCGTCATTTTTTGGACATTCCTTTGCTGGAGGAAGCTAAGGTTATTTTTGGGGAAGGTGATATAGACCTAAAATTGGTTGTTTGGACATTCTCACATAAAGGCTCTCGTGATATTTCGCCTTTGGCTTGTAAACGGGCTCTTTATATCGCGGTGGCATGCTACTACCTTTTTAAGGATGCGTCGGTGCATGAAGGTTGGGGTAGTCATTGAGTTTTGGATGTTGTAATGGGGATGGAACACGGGCGATTGCCCTCTTTGCTTATTCTAGGTGAGCTTATCATAGGTCTCGATGCTCGTGCGCGGATACATCGTGCTCTCTTTCGGGGTTCTAGGATCATTTTGCAGGTATGTCAGGGTACTACTTTCCTTTTTCAAAACTTGCCTTAGTTCAAAGGTTTGACGTTGTGTTGTGATTCGTGCAGGTTTGGCTACAAGAGAGGCTTGGTTTGATCGAGCCCTCTCGGTCCGTCAAGGGCTATAGCTACAAAGGTTTCACGGGTCGTAAGATGGTTATACTGAAGAAGGATGATGTTCCTACTTGCAGGCTAATGGGCGGATTAATATTAGGTGGACAATCCCGTGGTGGCATATCAGTGGACAGGTTTGGTTTCCGTTCTCATCATCGGTTCATACTATGCAGATACTGTCCTTAAGGGATCAGGTTTAGATTTACCCTGGCGAGTTAACACGCCAAATGGGTGTAAGGCGAACTGTATTAGAGGTTACTGCTATGCCCTTAAGTCTTATCCGTGGATGGAAAGTTCTCTCAGGGAGTTTAGAGTGTCTTGGAGACAAAGATTTTCACTTCCCGTTATTATAGAAAGTGCTCGACCGATAGACCCTACTCGTTCCTGGCGGAGAGCTTACGGATATCCTCCAGGGCAGGGCAAGTCGAATGTTGGGAAGACCGCGATGCTAAAGGATAAGGAGGTGACTCGAGTTAACGTCAATAAGCACTCGACCAGAGACAATGTTACCAATCCTAATGTCGTCAGTTCATCTAAACGGGCAAAGACTGACAAGACCCATATTAAAAATGTGAGTGAGGAGGGAAAGTGGGATTGATTGGACTCGCCTTTGGCTAAGATAAAAGTGGAAGCCTGCATTCTGAGGGTCTATGGTGAGAGACCCGAAGAGGCACTTTCGAATGGCAACAGGAAAGGGAAGTAGGACTGGTAGAGCCCAACCGTTTAGTACTATGTTGTATTAATTGATATTATGCGTATTAGTACTAGTTATTGTAGGGTTTTACTTGACACGTTGTCATTTTCCGGATGCTCGATGTAAAGGGCCTCGACAAAGGCTTGATTTAATTAATTTTGCATTAATGAGGAGCACATTTTTTGTTTTGTTTTATTTTATTTAATTATTTTTTTGTGGTGGCTCGCAACTCGATTCTTCATTTTTCCCGGAGCGCCCTTTCGGGTTTTCACTCCATCCTCGGCTCACCCCTTATTTTTCTCTTTTTTTTCCTTTTTTTTGCTCTTTTTTTTTACGGCTTTCAACTCGATTCTTCATTTCGCCCAGGGCACCCTTTCGGGTTTTCACCCCGTCCTCGGTTCATCATTTTTTTTACGACGACTCGCAACTCGTTTCTTCATTTTGCCCCGGGCGCCCTTTTGGGTTTTCACTCCGTCCCCGGCTCGTCGTTTGTGCTTTATCACTGAAATCACTCGTTAATCGGAACATATGGGTGGTTCTGATTTGCATGCGAATCGAGTACTTGATTTTTTTTTTGTTGGTTGTACCCTTGGAAGGGTTGCCTACGTATCCATGTTTAGATGAAATCAAACAATGTTCATAGTGCAAAATAGAAGTGAGTGATTTTGCTTTAGACTCGTTATGCTAGTTATAGATGCGAATTATTGTTTAAGCGTTTTGCATGAGTTTTCACCCTAGTTTAGAGATCAAGATGGGGTTGTTTTAGAAGGTTAAGGATAGTATTGTGTAAGCTGATCCATGTTGGTTGGGGTTGAGAATTTTTGACCGTCTAGGTCAGTAAGGATCAGGTCTCCTCCTGTGAGTATCTTTTTGATAAGGTAGGGGCCCGCCAAGTTTGGTTTGAATTTCCCTCTAGGGTCGACGGGAAGAGGTGCTCTAATGGATTTGACTACTAAGTCTCCCTCATGTATATTTTGGGATTTGACTCGTTTGTTAAAGGCTCGTTGTATTCTTTGTTGGTAGGCTTGCACGTTGGTTTGTGCATGTATTCTACGCTCATCTAGGAGTATTAGCTCATCGTATTGTTCTTGGTTCAACTCTTCTTCGGGAATGCCGCTTTCGGCTAGTATCCTTAGCGAGGGTATTTCTAATTCTATCGGTTGTACGGCTTCAAAGTCGTAGCTTAGGTTGTAAGGTGTGGCTTTGGTGGGAGTTCGATAGGAGGTTCGGTATCCCCATAATGCAAAGGGTATCTTGCTGGGCTAATCCCGGTGGTTGTCTATCATTTTCTTAAGGATTGTGACGATGGTTTTATTTGCTACTTCTACAGCCCCGTTTGTCTAAGGTTTGTAGGGTGAGGATTTGTGTCGTTGGATTTTCTATTTGTCTAGGAGTTTTTGGGTGTCGGCCCTAAAGTGAGCCCCCTGATCACAGGCGATTTTGTGTGGTATGACGTAGCGACAAATGATGTTGTTTTGTAGGAATTTGACTACTTGTTTGGAAGTTAGTATGGTGCAAGAGGCTGCTTCTACCCATTTGGTAAAGTAATCAACGACCACTAGTATAAAACAGTGTCCGTCGGTTCCGGATGGGTGTACCTTTCCTATGATGTCTATTCCCCAGGTAAAGAAGGGCCAAGGTGTTGTTGTGGTGTGGAGTGGGTATGGTGGTAGGTGTTGGATGTTGGCAAATATTTGACAGTTGTGACAGTGACGGACATGATGCCGGCAGTCTGCCACTAGGATGGCCCAGTAATAACCTAATCTCATTATCTTTCGGGCTAATAGGTGTGCGCTCATGTGGGGTCCGCATTCCCCGTCGTGTACTTCTTCTTTGACTTTTTCGGATTGGGTTTTGATTATTGCATCTAAGAAGTACTCCTTGTGGGATTCGTTTGCATAGTAACCCTTGGTTTAAGACGTAGTGGGCGGCTTGTATTCTTAGGGCACGTTTGTTTTTGGTGTTTGTGTTAGGTGGGTATGATCCGTTGGTTTTGAAGTCTAGGATCGCTTTGTACCAGGGTTCTTCAGGGATGTCATCGGTTTCGAGATTGTGGATGTAGGCAGGTTGCCAGCTTCTCTCTACGTAAATAGGCATAGAAAACAGGTTGTCGGGCATGTTTATTAGTGAGGCTAGCTTAGATAGGGCGTCAGCGAATTGGTTTTCCTTATGGGGTATGTGTATGAAGTTGATTTCGGTGAACTCTCGGGATATTGTCTCTATTTCGGTTTGGTATGGAGCTAGGCTTTCGCTATAGATGTTCCAAGTGCCCGTGGCTTGGTTGACTACTAGGGATGAATCTCCATAACCTCTAAGATTTTTAATTCCTAGTGTTGCGGCGGCTTTTAGACTTGTTAGGCAAGCTTTGTATTCGGCTGGGTTGTAGGTTACTGGGAAGTGTAGTTTTACTGATATGGGTGTGTGGTAGCCTATTGGTTATTGGTTGTGTGGGTTTTCCTATGTTGAGTTTTTGGCTAGGAAGTCGGTTATGGGTCGGGTTTAGGGTAGTTGTTCCTGATCTCTTTTTAGGGTGAAGTTAGGTGGGCCTGTTAGTTCTAGCCCTTATGCTTTGATTGATTGCTATCGATAAATGGCACTGTAACACCCCGGCCCAATCCTAGGACCGGAAATGTTAACCGCAGTAGCTCGCCAGGCTTTGTAACCACAGTAACCACAGACCAACACGAGTCCTTTCGAGCGCATTTTGTCCTCACTCATGTGCATCCTGAAAACCTTTCCAAGAGGTCACCCATCCTAAGATTGCTCCCAGCCAAGCACGCTTAACTGCGGAGTTCTTTTGCATTGACGACCAGAAAAGTAAATGCACTTTGTTGATATGAGTAGTACTTCAAATCCCTTTAAGAAAAGCTCATAAATAAGACATCTTCAATCAATGTGGGGTGTTTTAATCACTCCCACTTGAAGAACGCAACGTCCTCGTTGCGCCTGGCAGCATAACCGCTGACCCAGAATCCACCACCGCTAGGTGCCAAATGCACGGTCGCATGGTTGCTCTGATACCATTTGTAACACCCCGGCCCAATCCTAGGACCGGAAATGTTAACCGCGTTAGCTCGCCAGGCTTTGTTCTGGTCCAACAGACCAACACGAGTCCTTTCCAGCGCATTTTGTCCTCACTCATGTGCATCCTGTAAACCTTCCCAGGAGGTCACCCATCCTAAGATTGCTCCCAGCCAAGCATGCTTAACTGCGGAGTTCTTTTGCATGGATGAACAGAAAAGAAAGTGCACTTTGTTGATATGAGTAGTACTTCAAATCCCTTTAAGCAAAGCTCATAAATAGGACATCTTCAATCAATGTGGGGTGTTTCAGGCATAGTATTGAATTTTAAGCGAGAGAGTGCGTTATTAAGCGATTGTCAAGGCGCTTGTAAAAAGGAGAAAACTTTATTATTTTATTGATAATAAGTGGGCTATGTGCTCGAGATTTTTTTGGAGGAAATGGAGGACAGGTCCCCTCGCACCTCCTGACTCGATGCAAAAAAAGGAAATATTTATTATATTATATATTTAAGTCTAGGCCCTAAGACGAACTAGACTCTGAATAGAGTCGGTCACCTCCTCAGGCGTCGAGGCTTCCTCCTGGGAATAGCACCTTAATGGCACTACCTGTCTTAACCACTAAAGATGTGGTTGCTTTGTCACTAGCGTCTTTGAAGGTGAAACGCGTGGTCTGTGCTTTCACAGGAGGGAAGGTCCCGACATCCACTAGATTTTGGATGTTATGCTTCAGACAGTTGCAGTCCTCTGTGTCATTCCCTCCACCCTGGTGATATAGCCAGTAAGCTCAGGGATCCTAGTTCGCATCCGGAACCTCGAGGGATGGGTCAGGGGTAGGAGCGAATTGGAATAATTGCCAGTCATCATTGGCAATTCTAAGTGTCTCGGCGTACGTTATGCCTAAATCTGTTAAGCTCCTAAAGAGACGTCCCCCGTGAGCTGGGACGAACCTAGCCGGTTCGAGTCTCATCTTTTCCCTAGGGATGAGGGGCTTTTCATCTACCGCCTGTGGGTAGTCCGGTATTGGGTCTTTTGCTTTGTCGGCGATTCCTTCCAACCTACCGAGCTGAAGCATGATGTTATCGTGTATGACGGTCATTTGGGCCATAGTGGCATGAAGTTCTTTCAGGAGGTCTAGCATGGTATTGAGTTGACTAATGTTGCTGCTGGAGGCCATCCTTTGATCTGCGGAACAGAACGAAAGATAAGGCTAGATCCACCAGACGCCTTGGAGACTTGAGGAATGCTCGTATGCGAGCGACACAGGAGCGAGATCCTTGATATGCGCGTGTTTGCGGTCATCAAATTGGGGACTCGGGTGCTTTAGACTCTTCGTGTGTTCCGCGTAGCGCCTAATAGACTTGTATCTCTAGAACGAGACGATTTGACATAAATCTCGGGAGTGAGATTTAAAGAAGAGGACTTCTCAGGACGAGATGACCCAAAATGTAAGGCTTCGACCGGAGGTGACCCTAGTAACACAGACAGTTAATCACACGGTTGTACAATGTAAGGAATTGATCTCGATCCCAAATCAGAATCAAAAGGTTTTGACATTTTCGAAAACGGATGGGTTTTGAAAGCAGACTTTTCGAAAGTAAGATTTTTTTGTAAAATCGGTATTACGATGGTTTGGTGACATCGTTCGTGGCGTGTGTAAAGTGTTGCTACGTAAGCGTCGAGGACTCGATGATAGTAGAAGTGTACGTTGTTATTTTGTAAAAGAAGTGTGGTTGTACAGAGAACCGGTTTTGAAAAAATATGTCGTCGCATTTTTATCGAGACTACTATTAATAAGTAGTTCGAAGTTTGCGGTGTAGACGGTGTTCGTGAAAGAACGTGGTGTCTGTGACGGTGCTTTGAAGTTGTGACCAAATTCTTATTACAGAATTTAGGTGGTGGAAATGTTTTAGAATTTTTTTTTTTAAAAAAAAGTGCGACCACACTCGTCGATTCCATTGATTGGAATTTCGATGGTGGTGACGGTACGCGTGGGTGCTTTGTAACCGTTTTGGGTTCCTTGACTCCATTAATTGAAGTTTCGGTAATGTTAACAGTATGTGCTAAAAAGTGTTTTGAAAAATGCAACCGTTTTACTTGCCTTTGTCCCGTTGGTCGGGAATTTGGCGGTAGTAATGGTGTGTTTATGTGCGTGAATGTTTTGAAAGCAAAATGTGACCGTATAAGGTTCCTCGATCCCATTAGTTGGGATTTTGGGGATAATAACGGTATATCGTTGTTGTTTGAAAATGATGAGTTTCATTTTGGCCAAAGTAATGGTGCTCAAAAGTGTCTTTTGAAAGTGACGGGTGTCAAATTGGCCATGGTGACGGCGCTAAAAGTGTTATTTGAAAATAATTTTAATTTGGCCGAAGCATCGGCGCTTAAAAGGTGGTTTTGAAAAGAAGATGTCCTTTTTTGATAACGGAGTTGGGTGCGGTTGAATATGTTGTCGTGGTTAAATCCGGATTTTACTGTTTTATTCGGGTTGTCAAACACGCTACACATAACTAGGAATGCATAAACACATGCAGGATGCAGACACGGGTAGGTTAGGGTAGGCTACCGCCCACGAATAATCCTTGCTTGGGTGACGATAGATCACCGGGGGAGGGGAGTGTCATACCATTTGCTCAACACCACTTGTTTGGTACATCCATAGAATGCGTGGCTACCTTAGACGGTCGGAACGTTAACCGAGGGTCTCTCCGCGTGTCCGAATGGATTTTACCGCGAAGTGGTCGATTGCTCCTAATATATGTTAGGGTGGGCTTTTAGGGCCAAAACCTGTAGTGACCACAAAAAGAAACTAGGAAATGATCTTCACCGACCTCGTTCGAGTTACACCACCGTTGGAAACTTATTTCCAAATCCCCAACGGAGTCGCCAAAATGTGGACGCCCGTCCGCAATGTCCAGGGCCACGCGCGCGCCCTCGCGGGACCTCCGGTTTGTCGCAGCGGCCACCCACGCAGCCCCTCCCGTCGGAGGCCAGTCCGATCTCGCGTACGGGGCGATGTGTCGGACCTCGATTTTGTTGACGATTCAGATAGTACTAGACGGATGCGGACACCTGGATTTTCGTTAGAATCGATCGAGACCCGGTTGTAAATTTTTAAAGGCCGATATGTTTGGTAAGACGACCTTTTTAGTGAACCGAAGTCGTTGCCGATTTGTGGAGTGGCCACCGAGTCAATTATGGGGACTCGGAAACCTTTCAAGTCAACTTTGAACCCTAGTCGGCTCAAAGATGAGTGGCAAGGGAGCAAAAGATAAAGACTTGTACCCTTAAGCACTCCATGCCTGGAATGACTCTCGTTGCAAATGGTTTTGGACATCCGGAAACCATCGATTCTGAGTAAGGGTTGAGGGTACGTATTGGGAAGCCAATGTCCGATAGACATCGACGCCCAATCCCGCTCGCACATAGAGGCCTCTACTAATCAATCGGTGGGCTGATAACTTTGTTCCTTAATTATGGCGGAAGTGCGATAACTTCTGTTGTTTTAACCCTATGCCTTTGCTACGTCGGTTGTTTAGGGACAAGTAAGTTTTTTATCGTCAAAGTAATTGTATTTACATTCTTTGCATGCGATTTCACGTGACAAGCAGGCCATAAAAAGTTGCACGTGGGAGAGTTGAGACTACTAAGTATTATACGTATTAGCAAATCAAATTTAACGCGATAATACGGATATTAGTCATTCTCGTGGTATACCTTACCTAGTGTTCTGCTTAAGGTGCGTCGGTTCGATATTAATGGGAATGCATCAAACCATGTGTGGTGAGCACCGGAATTAATATGGAACCCTACCACCGCTTTGTTAAGTTTTAGCCTGTTTACGTTTTGAATTACATGTTAGGTGATTTGGCATGCGATTATAAGGTCATAAAAGCGGTCAATCATACGAAAGCGGTAAATGCGAAATGTAAGTAAATCACATAATGAGGAGTTGCACCCTTAAAATGTACACTAAACGAGACACGATGCGTAGATGGTTAAGAACGGATCTCAAAACTACTCGGGTTTAGTTAGGGTGTTTTATTGCTTATGGTTGAAGTTGAAGACGTTACGTATGTTTATAACGTGTCATGGACCTAGCGTCCATACTAGTCGGACTCGATATTATCAAAGCGCATAATAAAAGGACAGTATGTAAAGTTTTGTTTAGACGACAACCTAGTGACGATACGTCTTCAAGGCGGATCCTCCTAGT
Organism: Agrostemma githago; assembly: GCA_958450325.1. Classification (NCBI taxonomy): domain Eukaryota; kingdom Viridiplantae; phylum Streptophyta; class Magnoliopsida; order Caryophyllales; family Caryophyllaceae; genus Agrostemma; species Agrostemma githago. The sequence continues at coordinate 48,565,420 of OY288251.1, forward strand.
TTGTCCTGCGGTGAATCTGGTAGAGCTTCGCTACGGTACTTTAGGGTGGCTAGTCGAGCACAGGTGTCCCTCTTTATTCAAATCGAGTGGGGTGCTCGAGGAACAACGAGGAGGAGTGTCGATTCGCGTGTTGGGACAACGATCGATTGGATCGTACTTAGAGTCGGAGTGCGACCTAAGTTAGAGAAAAAGAGGGGGAGAGCGAATTGTGAGAGGAGTTCACGAATTCGAGTTGGTGTGTCGAACGAGCGAAATGAGGGGGTTATTTATTGTTGTTCGCGTCGTTCAAATTGAACTTTCAAACGCTTGATCTCTTGCGCACCAAAATTGAGTCGCTTGGTGCCATGCGCATGAGGATCGAGTCACCTGGTGTGAGGTGCCTGGAATTTTGAAGATCAGATTTTAAAATTTCCAAAACCGAGAAGATGTGTATATTGGAGTAGCTTGGGGATTAAGAATTCCCGTTAACCCTAGCGCGTCGAACACCGGGTGGGCCTCGGGCGCGTGTCTCGAGGTTTGCTCGATCCGATGCGTTGACTAAGGTTTGACTTTGCATATTTCGGGACCGATTCGGGGTCCCGATGTTGGAATTGACTGTAATTAGTGTCGACGCGACCTTAATGACACGAATAAGACCGTTTTGATGTTGAATTAATTTCTTCGAGTAATAATTTATCCGTTCTATAGAAAAACTATCTAAAACATATTTCGCGTTGCGTTGCAGTCTGATACTCATTGGGTGTTTGTCGGGCGCCCCTGCAGCCACCAGGTCAAAATCTGCGTGTCTACAGGTCTTCTCTCTCTTACCGAATTGCTGTGGTCGAGAGAGATGTTGCGCTCATATCCGACCTGCGAAACAAATTGGCTGAGCGGGAGAGTGAGCTGGAAGAGGCACAATGTCAATTGGCCGGTTGGAAAGAACAGGGAGAGAAAGCTCTGAAGGAGGCGTCGGGTTTGGAAGCTGAGTTGGGGGAAGTGAAGAAGCATTTAACAGAGCTGGAGGGATAGCTTAAGGACTTTGCTGACCGGCTGTCAGGGATAGAGTCGGAGCTGACGGGGGCTTGCAACAAATGCCAGGAGCTGAAAGCGCAGAAAGAGAACTGGCTGAAGGAGAAAGAGGAGATCGTGAAAGAGGCTGACGAGAAGGTGGACCAGGCCATTGCTGAAGGTGCCAACTCAGCAACTGACTTCTGTGTGGAAGTTATAAAGGAGCTGGTGCCGGACTTTAATGAGGAAGCCTTCAACAGGCTATACACTGCCAAGGATGAGGCCAGGATCAACAAGTCATCGCAAGAGGGTCCTGATAGATCTTCAACAAGTCATCGCAAGAGGGTCCTGATAGATCTTCGGGTCCTGCCCAAGGAGTGCTCCCTGGGTAAGATTTAGGGCAGTCGTCCTCTAATGGCTCATGTCTCTACCCTTGAAGATCCAGGGTCTTGTGCCTCCCTTCTGCGCCTTTCATACCTTATTTTTAATCCAACATTTTTGTGCGCGCCGAGCCTAAATGTTATCGGCTGCCGGTGTTTGATGTAATCTCTTATTTTTCTTGTCCTTCAAACTTACTTGCAAACTTGTTTGTAAGCTTTTGTGAATTCTGCTTACTTTGGTTGATTTTGTCGATCTTTTTATCAATCTTTGTTCTTTCTCTTATGTCAGATTTTATCTCTCCTGCTTTCCTGGAAGTAGGTAGGGGGGGTGCCCCCTGCCTGCCTGGAGGTAGGCAGAGGGACTTATGCTTTTTGATGCAAGGTTGAATGTTTATCAGACCTCGTTAGTTTGGATTTGACGCCTGGCCTGTCCTTGACTTCTGATCGAAGTTAGGGGGCCTGCCCCCTGCCTGCCTGGAGGTAGGCAGAGGGACTTACATTTTTTTTATGCAAGGCTGAATGCGTATCAGGCCTTGTTGGTTCAGCTTTGACGCCCGGCCTGTCCCTGACTTTTGGTCGAAGTCAGGCGGTCTGCCCCCTGTTTGCCTGGAGGTAGGCAGAGGGACTCACGTTTTTTATACAAGGCTGAATGCGTATCAGGCCTTGTTGGTTCAGCTTTGACGCCTGGTTTGTCCCTGACTTCTGGTCGAAGTCAGGGGGGCCAGCCCCCTGCCTGCCTTTGGGTAGGCAGAGGGACTTACGTTTTGTTGGAGGGGGGGTTCTATTTTATCAGGGTTTTGCAACACGGGGGCTCTCCCTTTATTGCCCCCTGCTCGTTTGTGTGTGAGATGCGAATCTAACAGACAATGAGTATAAGTGGAAGGCAAATCTTTCATTTCTTTGAAAAAAAACGAACAGTCTTGACGGAGCCATCGACAATGTTTTCTGAGCGTCCTCCGTCATTTTTAGGGAACTTGAAAAAAAAACTCCTGGAACCTCGACTAAACATAATACCTTTTTAGAGTGTCTGCTTTCCAATGTGATGCCAGGTCTTGTCCCTCAGCGTTGGCAAGCCTGTAAGTGCCAGGGCCCATGACTTGAGTGACTTGGTAGGGGGCTTCCCAGTTGGCGCTTAGCTTGCCGTGCTCTCTTACTTTCCCTACTGCCTGGATTTTTCGTAAGACTAGGTCTCCTACCTGGAAACTTCTCGTACTTACCTTTCTGTTAAAAATTCTTCTCATCCTCTGTTGATATGCCACGATGTTCCAGCTAGCCTCCTGTCTCACCTCACCCACTAGGTCAAGGGCTTCGGTCATCACTGCCTCGTTACTACCTCTATCGAACAACTGAGACCTAAGAGTTGGGATCCTAGCCTCAATGGGTAAGAGGGCCTCGGCACCATAGACTAGCCCGAAGGGGGTCTGTCCGGTGGACTACTTTATGGTCGTTCTTATTGACCATAGGACACTCGGGAGTTCGTCTGCCCATCTTCCCTTGAGATCATCTACCATATTTTTTAGCCCGTTGACACCAGAGAAGGAGGGAATTCAGGAGAAAGAGGAGGAGGAAGTTGCGATAAACAGGGGAACGGAAGGAGGAGGATATAAGGCGAAGGGACACAAAAGGGAGGGACATTCGACTCACTTTCAACACACTCCCAATTCAAACAATTTACTAGCAAAACACTTAGCCATCAATCATAGCGAAAATCTTTGTATTTGTATTCCCATTTTTCGTTCTTTTCGTCGATAGTAGAATCCTTGGCGAGATTCCGACTCCCCCCTACGGTTTTTCCCACATTGAGTTTCCGTGTCACCAAAACTTGTGTCTTTCGTTTGCCTTTGTTACCTCTTGTCCGATTAGATCCGATTCGATTCCATGAATTCGTAAGCGCTAATCAGATCACTTTGACCCACAACCAAGATCGTAACCCGCTAAATTTTTACCAAAACAATTTGGCGCCCACCGTGAGGCAAAGTGATCGTTTACTAGCCAAATCCTACAGTAAGACAACATACATACCATTATGTCCGAATCCGATCAAAATCCTTTCCGCAGCCTGGAGGCCTCGACTCAGCCCACTGAAGGAGCACTGCCCCTAGGATCAGCAGGTCCACTTTTTACACCACTCACTCAGGCAATTCCTACCAGCCTGACAGCAGGGCCCGTGCCGACAGCCTCAAAACCACCTCATCCGCCTGTGGTGTCAAAGGCACTTAACCCCTTCAAGTCCAGCAAAGAAAGCTCCTCATCTAGGACATCGATCCATGGGGGGGCACCCGAAGGTTTTTCTGAAATCCCAACTTCGCCAGATCCTCTGAAGGAGGTGCTCCAGGGATCAATGCTCTGCGTCAGGTGGTGAAGACTCTGCAGAAGGACAATCCAGACATAAGAGCCCAGATGTTGGCAACATCAAAGTCTTCAGCCGCACCAGTCCAGTCGCCACCAGAAGCCCTGCCTCCGATACCTGAAGGAGAGTCTGGCACCCACTGAGAACCTGTCACCAGCATGCAAACCTCTAGGACGCTCTCTCAAGAGTTGGTCACCAAGTTGGATTTAGGATTAGCACCACCAAGCCAAGTCATTGAACCTCGAGGGCTCGGCTACCTGACCCATGGCCCCACATCCGGCGGATCTTACATCACAGTATTACTCCCTTTGGCACTGAAAATCAGGAAACTAATTTGTTGCCTTTTGCAGGTACCCCTATCCACCAGATAACAGGATGGCCACAAACGAATTCACCAGGGATGAACACCATGTAGAGCAGCCAGCCCTCTGGAGGAGCATGGGCGGCTCCCAGCCAGCAGACACCTGGATGGTAGTCAGGAGTCCCAATTAACCCGGCGACCGGTGGTAGCAGCCCACACCATAGAGAAATTTGGCCACCCAGGGCCCCGCTCCAACAGGCACCAGATTGGCAATCCAGATCTGCAGCAGTTGCTTCTTTCCCTCCTCCACATCCTCCTCCGAGTAGTCAACACCTTGGAGGACCTCAGACAGGGAGTACACCTTTCAACTTTCTTCCTCCTGTTCCTAACCCTCTTACAGGAGCAGTCAGTGCAGCAGATCAGCATTACCAGGAATTGAAAGAGTTAAGGGACCTGATCAGCAAAATCCCTGGGATGCCACGCCCCCTGGAAAAATCAGCCCGTGACAGCTATGCTGACTCACCCTTCACCGACGATCTAGCCTACATTGCTATACCCAAGGGCTTTGTGCCACCAGCCATGACGCTCTATGATGGCACTGCAGACCCCCTAGACCACATCAACCAGTACAAGCAGAAGATGATGGTAGTAGCCGCTACGGGGCCCCTCAAGGAAGCCTGCATGTGCAAAGGGTTTGTGATAAGTGTAGTTTGTAGTGCCTAATTTACTGTATTTTGGTCCCATTTCCTTGTGGAATCGCTCCTTGGGAGCGGTTTATGGGCTACTTATGCTTCCTCTAGCTCGTTTCAGGTTCCCGAGACCATTCGTGGAGAGTTGGAGCGATTCCGACTCAATACATACACTTTTTGGAGCCAACGAAGCAAAGGAACGATCACTCGATGCCTTGGATTCGATCCCCAGACCTTGGGGCCCGATCCCGATCCTCCGAGACCCGATCCCAAGACCCGAGAATCGATGAGAAACCCATGAGAACCAAGGAGGGACCAAAAAGATCATAATGGAGGCCTACAAGGTCCTTCCCGGGCGGGATTATGCCTTCCCGATCGGGAAGGAGTGCACAATTGAAGATGGTTCTGTTTTGAGGCCTTCCCAACCGAGAAGGGGGCCTTCCCGACCGGGAAGGGGTCCTTCCCGACCGAGACCAATCCTTCCCGACCGGGAAGGGTCAGATACAGACCCGCGTCACTTGTTTCATCTCCCTACTCATTGTAACCCTATATATACCCTTTCTCTTGTAATCTTAGCTTATGTTCTTCATTACCCATAAACCCTAGACTACTTTAGCATATTTTAGCATAGATTAGTGTAGATTAGTCGGTAATTAGTCCTTAATCTTAGTTTAGCTCTTGTATTAAGGGAATTTTTGAAGAATCCAACCAAGATTGACAACCTTGGGTGATGTATTTGGGTTTTCTCTTTTATGCAAGTTTTTGCTTCTTCCATTCATCTTGTTAGTAGGTATAATCTTCTTTTCCCTTCTCTTAACCTTGTTTATTCATCAAGTTTCAATCTTTAGTTCTTGTTTATTGTTTTGTTCATCATCCTTGTTAGTTTCACATATGCATGTTTTATTGTTTGTGTTGATTCCTCTTGTTCTTGTTAGTTTTAGCATAGTTATGGTTGAGTAGTACTCTTGATAGAGTTAGTAGGGTGATTAGGGTGTTGAATGGGTGATTAAGGGTTTGTTGGAGATGTTGGTGGAGGTTTTGGGTTTCCTCTTGGTTTGATGCATGTTACATGTTTGTTGAAATGCTTGAATGGCATGTAGATGCATATGCTTGTCTTTCTTGCCTTTTCTCTTGTGGGTGACGGTTTGTTTGTGGGTTTGGTTCCCTCACTACGTAGCGAGAGCCCGGTGAGGACGACCCCTAGGTCGGTCTACGTAGCGAGAGCCCGGATGCGACCTAGGCCACGATAGCACGCTAGTAGCCCCGTTTGTCATGTGTGTCGTCAAGATGGGTTTTAGGAGGAACCTCTAGGTCGGTCAACGTAGCGAGAGCCCAGACTACACCCAGATAACCCGACTACCCCCTTCACCTTTACTCCTCCTTGACCATTCCATCACCCCTTTGATCCCAACCTAATCCTAGCCCGTTTCCTTATTTCTTTTCTCCGTCACCTTAGTCGTAGTCTTGGCCTTCTCCCCTTCCTATCACTCTAGTTTAGCCTAGTTAGTCGAGACCTAGTCAAGTCTTTAGGTGGAACTTGGTCCAAACCCTCTTTACCGTCCCCGTGGATTCGACCCTACTTGCCCTAGCTACCCACTAGGAATAGTCGGTTTTATATTGACGGTTGGGACCCATGACAAATCCCACCATCAATTTGGCGCCGTTGCCGGGGACGGTGCTAGTTTAGACTTTGTTTTCCTAGTTACTTGACTTTATCTTTTGTTTTTGTGTTTTCTTTTTTCTTTGTGTTTTCTTTTGCTTCTTGTGTGTGCGAAGTTGATTTCCTTCTTATCTAGTGCCCAAAACGCACTAGACTTCTCACGTTTGCTCTTAGTCTACAGTTTGTGCCTAGAGGTGGTGACCATCTTCTTTTTTACAACTTAGAGCCGTTTTAACGGACGGTTGCTAGATTGAGAGGTTCCCAACCGGGTACGAGCCACGATTTTCGAGTATAGCATGAGGTTTGATCTAAACTCCCTACCCACAAAAGCCGCAACAAGCTACTCCTCTTTCTCCATGAATAGGGACTATGCCATGATGTCTCCGAACTACCACCAAGCTTCATTTGGTAATCAAGAAACCCGTGGGTATGAGCTTCAAGGATATGGAAGCCAATTTCCCCAAAACCCACCATATCACCAATCACCTCAACCTCACTACCAAGTAGCACTTCAAAACCCCAATGACCACCGAACGCCCAACTTGGAGGTATATCAATCATTGCTCCAATTTCAAAGGAGCCAACAAGAAATGGCCATTCAAATGCAAGAATTCTTGGCCCAATATCAAAGGGAAGCCGAGGCGATGGATGCTCGATTAAATGCGTTATCGGTGAAAACCGTAATGCTTTTATCCCGAACATCGCAATTTGATGAAGGGTGCTCACTTGAGCAAAGGGAGCAACCTAATCACGAAGCCGCCGATGATGGTCCTTTTGGTAGCGAAATTTCCCTTGAAGAGGCGAAAGAAGAGACAATCCTTGATGGAGAAGTTTTTGGTGAAGAATTGGGTGAGGATAGTGGGAATTTGAAGAGTTCTATTGATGAAAACACCGTTATAATAGAGGAGAGTCAAGAGTCTACCCCCTGTATACTTGTTGAACGTTCAATCCCCACCGCTTTCCCTCCTCTTGAGCTTCATGCCGCTTCTTGCGAGACTATTGTGGAGGATATTGAACTTTGGGATGAGCTGAGTGAGGTGATTAGTGTTGTGAAGTCATGGGACATGAATGAAGAAATCAAGTTGCCCATATGTGACAATCCAATGAAGCATTGTGAACCCCTTGTATGTAATTTGGATCTTGGTTTAGAGGAGGTTGAAACCGCTTGCTTGAGTTTCAAATCTCTTCTTATTGATGATGTGGGGAAGAACGATGTTTTAGGATTGGAAGATAATGGGCCGGAACTTGTTGATGACTTGGGTTTGCTTGATGATAAGAAGAGGGTTAAGCTCCCTTTCGACACTTGTGCTAGAATTTTGAGCTTTGGTTGTGCTAGGAGACTATGCTTAGGGAGGAAGAGATCGGTAAGGCGTGTAGGATGGATAGACCCCGGAGACAACATGCAAGATGACGTTGGGTCGTTGGATTTCTACTTCTTGCCTCCACCTTGGAGGCCGTGGAGGATTGCTAGGCTCAAGCACTCTTTGGGCCGTCTCTATGATGTCGGTAGTGCGTTCGACTTGCTCCTCCATGCCCTTGAGGGCTATGGTTGAAGAATGAGAGTTCACCATCCTCGGTTTGACGGAGTTCCTTAAGAACCGTCATGTTGTACATTCCCCTACCTCTCTACTCTTTAGCTTTGTGTTTGTGATTATGTTTATTGTGATTTTGTTCCTAGGACTCTTTGTTTTGTGTTATTCTTGTTATTTGGATTGTTGATGAGCGTTGTGAGGGAGAAAATTTGATGTTGTATTTGAGTTTATTATGATAGGTGAAGTGAAGATGACTCCTAGAGAGGAATGGTTATCGATAGAGCATGGATTGTGAGCAAGGGAACGGGTTTTTGAAGCTTTGAATAGCTATTAGGGTTTTGGAAGCCACGAAGAGAGCGTCCCAACCGGGAAGAATTCATCCCGAGCGGGAAGGGTGAAGCATCCCGACCGGGAAGGATCCATCCCGATCGGGATGAGGGTACCATATTTTGGGTTTACTGGAGTGCCATCCCGATCGGGACGGGAGCTTCCCGACTCGGACGGGTATGTCATCCCGACCGGGACCACCCATCCCGACCGGGATGGTCCCCTACTCCCCCTTGTGCCTCTTCTTTGTCATTTGAGTCCACCCAACCATTGTACACCCCCTCCCAACCTCCCTTCTTCTCCTTGTTTCTATCATATGACCCTTACGCTTTATTTACATGCCATCACTTCATTTCCTCTTCACTTTACACCAAGCCCCACATCAAATCTCACCCCCTCACACCATTACTACCTCAACCATGCGATACTTTCAAGTTGGAAGCGGGATGACAATGATGATGACAAGCAAAGTGCTTATATTGACCATTGAGACAATGGAGCGAGTGAGTTGCTAACCGATGGGTACGACAACTATCCTTTCTTTTCCGTCTATTATTGCTTGTTTTCTCTTGTTTGCCCCCTTCCCCTTGAGTCATGGTGTCTTGGTGGCCTTCGAGGCCTTAGTATGGTTGCTCCCGACTCTCGATGACGTGACTACGTCGAGAGTCAATCGAAAAATTCAAATTTTACAAGGTTTTCACCCTTTTTTAGGATTTAGTCGGATTTGGGCGGAATCCGGGCTAGGTGACTTGGTTACACCTAGTCCTCCCCTCCCATTTCCTTTTATTTCTTTCTTTTTATTTCTTCCCCCATCCATATCTTTTCTTGTCTCGGCCCATGGTGACTTGACTACACCCCGGCCGGACACATTCTACCCTTTTCTTCATCTTCGTTTTTGATTTTTAGTTTTATTTTTGTAGTTTCTTTTCTTTCCTTTTGTCTCTCCGCACACTACGATCGAGCATGAGGACAGTGCTCGGTTTAAGTGTGCGGGAGCTATATTCTATCGTAGTTAGTTTTATTTTCGTAGTTTTTTCTGAAAAATCTTTAAAAATCCTAAAAATTTGAAAAAAAATCATAAAAATCAAGAAGATTTTTCCTTTTGTGTGTTTTACTTTTGCGTCGTTGTGTCGTATATTTGTTTTGTTGTGTGTGTTTTGCCTCCCTTTTCCTTATAGGTTGCTTAATCACCGTTAGTTTTGGAAAGCTTTCAAGACATTCGGTAACATCTTCTATCCCTTTTCCCTCTTTATTTCTTGTGAAGTTTGGAGAAGGTTTTTGATGTGGTGTGCTCGGGTGGAGCTTTGTAAAGTTTGCGGTTGATTTGGACGCTTGTTTGGATGTTCGGGGTGGTGTTTGTTTCGTTTATGTGTTTGTTTCTCTTTGTTTTGTTTTGTTATCTTTTGTCTCTTTTTCTTTCATTTTTGTCATGTCTTTGTGTTGTGTGTGTGTAGTTGTGTCTTGTATGTAAAAAGGTTTTCGAAAACCCGGTTTAGAGGCTAGTGTGCAAGTGTTTACTTTCCCTTTCTAATAGTATAAATCGAGTCTTGGACTTTAGTCTAGTAGAATGACCCTAAATCAATGATTTCGTTGGTCCTTTACCTTGAGTCCACCTAGCTTACTAGGGATTTACTACGGGATTTGCACTTTTGACCATTATGACCACTCACGGTGTGAAAAGGCCTTGGTTGCCGAGTCCCGTCCCTTAGGTAACCGTGTTCGGTATTGTTTGATTAGTCCAAGTTCCCCCCTTTTTTTTGTGGGTTTGAAGAGGGAAAGCGCGCCCCCTACTCTCCCATTTCCCTACCTCCTACACATCTCCAAACAATAAAATTGCAAATTGTTGAAATCATCTTTCTTGTTGCAAAAAGAAATGCCTATCATTCAAATCAAGCCAAAAGGGCAAAGAAAAGAAAATGAAAGAAAATGAAAGAAAGAAAGATTGAAGAAAAAGATAAGGCACAAAAAGCCAAAAATAAAATAGAAAAGAAGAAAAAGAAATGGCATGGCAACATACAAAGCAAAAATGCAAAAGAAAAGAGAAAATGCCAAAAGAAAATCGTCTCACAAAAAGATCCTAACCCCACAAAAATAAGCCTTTTTCCGACTTTTGCCGTGAAGAGCCTACCAAAGGACCGAGTCCCTAGGAAGGATGATAGCGGCAAAGGTCGGTCTTCCCTCACTTTGCAATTATTTCCACCTTTTTACTTGGACTAGTTAGGCGGTTTCGGACATGGGACGACACTCTTGACTTATCGCTATAGGAGGCGGGGTCTCACTTACCTACAGTGTCGACTAACACCGTGGTTCATCCTTATTCCATCCCGCCGATCGTCCCGTAGTACGTTCTTAGAAGGTTAGGAGGAACCTAGGTAAGTTACCAACGTTTTTGTTGCTTTGTCGTCATACTATTAGGGTTTTGTCCATTTTGGTTTGTATTGCTAGCTTGGGAACATTGTCACTTGCCTTGAGTCCTAAATCGGTGCTTCTTTCACCGCTTTGTAGAGGGAAGCGGTATTTGTTTCTTTTTGGGTGCAACCTTTTGCTTGTCTGTTTGTGTGCTTGTGTGTTTTTGTGTCCGGTTGCATCCACAGTTTTGTCGCAAGACCCCACTTCCCTTGCGGAGAGCACTTGTCCTCTAAGTGTTCTCGCGTGAGTTGAAAGGGCGTAGGGTGCGCAAATACCCACTCGGCTAGTTTAGTAGTTAGTTTGTGCTTACTCGAGGGCGAGTAAGGGTTAAGTATGGGGGAGTTGATAAGTGTAGTTTGTAATGCCTAATTTACTGTATTTTGGTCCCATTTCCTTGTGGAATCGCTCCTTGGGAGCGGTTTATGGACTACTTATGCTTCCTCTAGCTCGTTTCAGGTTCCCGAGACCATTCGTGAAGAGTTGGAGCGATTCCGACTCAATACATACACTTTTAGGAGCCAACGAAGCGAAGGAACGATCACTCGATGCCTTGGATTCGACCCCAAGACCTTGGGACCCGATCCCGAGCCTCCGAGACCCGATCCCGAGCCTCCGAGACCCGATCCCGAGCCTCCGAGACCCAATCCCGAGCCTCCGAGACCCGATCCCGAGACCCGAGAATCGATGAGAAACCTATGAGAACCAAGGAGGGACCAAAAAGATCATAATGGAGGCCTACAAGGTCCTTCCCGGGCGGGATGATACCTTCCCGATCGGGAAGGAGTGCACAATTGAAGATGATTCTGTTTTGAGGCCTTCCCGACCGAGAAGGGGGCCTTCCCGACCGGGAAGGGGTCCTTCCCGACCGAGACCAATCCTTCCCGACCGGGAAGGGTCAGATACAGACCCGCGTCACTTGTTTCATCTCCCTACTCATTGTAACCCTATATATACCCTTCCTCTTGTAATCTTAGCTTATGTTCTTCATTACCCATAAACCCTAGACTACTTTAGCATAGTTTAGCACAGATTAGTGTAGATTAGTTGGTAATTAGTCCTTAATCTTAGTTTAGCTCTTGTATTAAGGGAATTCTTGAAGAATCCAACCAAGATTGACAACCTTGGGTGATGTATTTAGGTTTTCTCTTTTATGCAAGTTTTTACTTCTTCCATTCATCTTGTTAGTAGGTATAATCTTCTTTTCCCTTCTCTTAATCTTGTTTATTCATCAAGTTTCAACATTTAGTTCTTATTTATTGTTTTGTTCATCATCCTTGTTAGTTTCACATATGCATGTTTTATTGTTTGTGTTGATTCCTCTTGTTCTTGTTAGTTTTAGCATAGTTACGGTTGAGTAGTACTCTTGCTAGGGTTAGTAGGGTGATTAGGGTGTTTAATGGGTGATTAAGGGTTTGTTGGAGATGTTGGTGGAAGTTTTGGGTTTCCTCTTGGTTTGATGCATGTTACATGTTTGTTGAAATGTTTGAATGGCATGTAGATGCATATGCTTGTCTTTCTTGCCTTTTCTCTTGTGGGTGACGGTTTGTTTGTGGGTTGGGTTCCCTCACTACGTAGCGAGAGCCCGGTGAGGATGACCCCTAGGTCGGTCTACGTAGCGAGAGCCCGAATGCGACCTAGGCCACGATAGCACGCTAGTAGCCCCGTTTGTCATGTGTGTTGCCAAGATGGGTTTTAGGAGGAACCTCTAGGTCGGTCTACGTAGCGAGAGCCCGGACTACAACTAGATAACCTCACTACCCCCTTCACCTTTACTCTTCCTTGACCATTCCATCACCCCTTTGATCTCGACCTAATCCTAGCCCGTTTCCTTATTTCTTTTCTCCGTCACCTTAGTCGTAGTCTTAGCCTTCTCCCCTTCCTATCACTCTAGTTTAGTCTAGTTAGTCGAGACCTAGTCAAGTCTTTAGGTGGAACTTGGTCCAAACCCTCTCTACCGTCCCCGTGGATTCGACCCTACTTGCCCTAGCTACCCACTTGGAATAGTCGGTTTTATATTGACGGCGGGACTCACGACAAATCCCACCATCAGTTTGGTTCCACACTCTCAGGAGCAGCTCTCCATTGGTTCGTCGGGCTGCCCAACAGAAGCATCACCTTCTTCGCTAACCTGGTCAATGCCTTCAACCAGCAGTTCGCCAGCAGCAGGAAGCCAGAAAAGCAGACCAGTGACCTGTATCGAGTGGTGCAGAAATTCGAAGAGTCTACACGAGATTTCCTCAACAGGTTCAACAATGAGAAAGTCACCATCCCCAGATGTGATGTGGCCACTGCCATAGAAGCCTTTTGCCAAGGGCTCCTACAGGATTCAGACCTCTACAAGGATCTCACCAAGTATCCTTGTGCCACGTTTGAAGATGTGCATACCAAGGCAATGGCAGCCATTAGGCTGGAGGAAGATTCTGGTCCCAGAAGGGTCGTGTACGGTTCTGAGCACGTCTCCAGAAAGGCACCAGTAGAGAGGAAGGGCGAGAGGTCGAAGCCCTATGACAGAAACGTGAACAAAGTCTCTAAAGAAAGGGATTAGAAGGAGAGCCCAGCACTCCCACCTAAAGTAAGCGAATATGGGTTCTCCACCAACATTACCGGCGTACTTAAAGCTCTGAAAGAATTGGGGCGCAGAGTCAGGTGGCCCAGAAGACAAGAGTACACCAACGACCGGAGGGACGCCAGCAAGAGGTGCGAATTCCATGATGACATAGGGCATAACACTGATGAATGTGTCCTGCTCAGGAAGGAGGTGAAGTTCCAGCATGATCAGGGGAACTTGGATCACCTCATGCCCAGAAGTTCTAGCAGAGTAAATGCAACAGATCCAGTGTTACCTTCCCCACCACCAATCTGCACCAGAATTGTCAACGTGATTACAGGAGGGTCAGAACTGTGTGGGCTAACTTATTTAGCAGCCAAAAGACATTCCTCTCAGTCAAGAGGGGACAAACCAGAGTACTCCTGCAGAGTCAGCTGCCAGGATCTCCCAGTAGTCACCTTTGACAAAACAGATGTAGAGTCTTCTCTAGAATCCCACCATGACGCCCTCATCATCACGCTTTCCATTGGAAATTGCACCGTCAGGAAAATACTGGTGGATACCGGCAGTTCAGTCAACCTCATCATGCTGGAAACCCTCCAGAACATGGGGTTTTGCGAAGGAGACTTGAGCAAAAAGGCGGTTCCCTTAATAGGTTTCAGTGGAGAAACCAAGTATTCTCTGGGGGAGATCACAATTCCAACCTACGCAGGAGGGGTACACCATTCCAACCTATTCAGTCGATGGTCCTTCTACTTACAACCTAATCCTAGGAAGATTGTGGATTCATGAGATGAAGGCAATTACTTCCACCTACCACCAGTGCCTAAAGTTTCCAACACCCTGGGGAGTGCAGAAGATCAGTGGAGATCAGAGGGAGGCTAAGGATTGCTACAGGATAGCGCTCAAGAAGACGGCAAGTCCTCCAGCATAGCAACTACAGAGCCATCACCTACCTCTGCAAGAATACGTCGAACCACCTCTAGCGGAGATAGATAAAGTCAACATAGACAAGCTACACCCGGAGCAGAAAGTGCTAATCGGGTCAGAATGTACAGGTAATATCCGCCAAAGCCTCATTGAATTATTAAAAACTAACATGGATTGTTTTGCTTGGTCCCATGATGATATGGTAGGTATAGATCCAAGCGTCATAACCCACAGGTTAAGCGTGGATCCCAGCTATAAGCCAATCCAGTAGAAGAGAAGGAAGTTTGCTCTAGAGAGGAATCAAGTCATAAATCAGGAGGTGGACAACCTGCTAGATGCTGGAAAAATCAGGGAAGTAAAGTACCTAGAGTGGCTGTCCAACGTGGTGATGGTTCCAAAGAAGAATGGCAAGTGGAGAGTATGCGTCGATTTTACCGACTTGAACAAAGCATGCTCAAAAGACCCGTTCCCTCTGCAACATATAGACGCCATGGTAGATGCCACAGCAGGCCAGGAAATGCTGACTTTCCTTGATGCGTGGAGTGGTTACAACCAAATCAAGATGCATCCAGCAGATCATGAGAAAACTGCCTTCAGGTCTGAGAGAGGTATCTATTGTTATAATGTTATGCCCTTTGGTCTGAAGAATGCAGGATCGACCTACCAGAGGCTAGTTAATATGATGTTCAAGAGGCAAATTGGCGACACAATGGAGGTATACATTGACGACATGGTCGTCAAGTCAATGCAAGCTTCACAACACACGACACACTTAGAAGATGCTTTCAACAATCTGAGGGAATACAAGATGAAGCTGAATCCCTCGAAATGCACGTTTGGAGTATCGTGTGGATAGTTTCTGGGATACATGGTGACCCAGAGGGGAATTGAAGCTATCACGGAGCATATTAAAGCCATCCTCCAGCTAGAGTCCCCACAGAAGCCAAAAGACGTACAACGGCTGACTAGAAGAATTGCTGCTCTGAACCAATTTATCTCCAAGTCCTCAGATAGATGTCGGTTGTTCTATGACATCTTGAAGAAGGCTCAAAGGTTCGACTGGACAGAGGAGCACGAGAAAGCATTCAATGAGCTGAAGCACTACCTGAGAACCTCTCTTCTTGTACTTGTCAGTAATTGAGGTAGCAATCAGTGCAGTACTGGTAAGGGAACACGAAGGGGCGCAACATCCAGTCTATTATGTGCGTAAGTCTCTGCTTCCTGCAGAGACCAGGTACACATCTCTTGAAAAACTCGTACTTGCGCTTGTCATAGCATCATATAAATTGCGGCCTTATTTTGAATCACATGTTATTTCTGTAATAACGAATTACCCGCTGAAAACTATTATGAGAAAACCTGAGTTGTCAGGAAGAATGGCCAAGTGGTTCATGCACTTGAGCGGCTTCGACCTGAAGTTTGTCCCCAGAACAGCAATAAAGTCCCAGGCGTTGGCAGATTTCGTATCCGACTTCAGCCCAGCACTACAGACCCAGGCAGAGAAAGACATCCTCCTTCTGGAGGAAGACAAGGGTGAGCAGCTATGGAAGCTAAATGTAGATGGCGCCTCCAATATGAGAGGATCTGGAGCAGGATTAGCTCTCAAGTCTTCTCAAGGGGATCTCATAGTCCAGGCGGTACGGTGTGAGTTCCGAACAACAAATAATGAGGCAGACTATGAAGCTCTAATCTTGGGTCTCCAGCTGCTGCTGGACCTTAAAATTAAATGCCTGGAGGTGTACAGTGATTCCCAGCTAATAGTCAACCATATGAATGGATCGTATGTGGCAAAGGACTCCAAGATGATGGCCTACCTGGAGGTGGCAAAGGAGCTCTCCCTCAAGTTTTTAGCCTTCTCAATCAATCAGATCCCAAGGGACCAGAATGCAGAAGCAGACGCCCTGGCAACTCTAGGGGCAACCTTCAAGTCAGGCGTAGTATCCACCATACCCATTGTCCACGTGCTGGAGCCGACAATTCAGAAAAATGCACAGACGCCAAAGAGAGAAGAAAGTTCACCAGATCAGGGGTTGCAATGGCTACAAGAGGCAAAAATCTGCAGCACTACAGCAGGGCAAGAGGAAATCCTAGATTGGAGAAAACCCTACCAAGAATGGCTGGAGAAGAACATCCTGCCAGCAGGTAAAAAAGAAGCCAGAAGCTTCAGAATGAAAGCATCCAGGTATACCCTCATCGATGGTATCATGTTCAAGAGATCAACCGCTGGGCCATACCTGAGGTGCCTAAGTCAGAAGGAAGCAGAAACTATTATGCATGATCTCCACAGTGGTGAATATGGAAATCATGTAGGGGGCAGGAGTCTATCCAACAAAGCACTTCGCCAAGGATACTACTGGCCGACAATGCGCAGGGACGCCAGAGAATATGTTAAGAAGTGTGATGCCTGCCAGAGACAAGCTCCAGGCACCACCAACCAGCAGAACCATTGCACCCAGTAATTTCTCCCTGGCCCTTCATGAAGTGGGGAATGGATTTTGTCGGCAAATTACCAAGAGCCCCAGGAAACAGAGTCTTTATGCTCGCCATGACTGACTACTTCTCCAAGTGGATAGAAGCAGAAGTGTTCCCTCAGGTGACTGAGAAGCAGGTTATATCTTTTATTAAGCGCAATATTATCTGCAGGTTTCGCATTCCTTCAGAAATCATCTGCGACAATGGATCCTAATTTATTGGCAACAAAATGGAAGCTTACTGCGCCAGGTGGAACATCACACTACTAGAATAAGCTCTAAAGGAATCATTAATAAGGAACCATTTAGTTGTAATCAATGATTTCTTTGATTTAAGAAATCAATTCTTCCAAATAGATGGTCTCTTATCTAATACTTAAGACACCATTTTTTGGATAGATGATTTCTAGTCACTTTCAATTTAATACAAAGACATCATTTTAAAGCCAATGATTTCTAACCTCATACTATTCATTAACAAAGGCATCATTTCTTAAAACAAATGATTTCTCAAAAAATAATATTTCTATTTTTTTTTTATTTACCTATTTCTTTTTTTTAGTACACGCACACTCACTGATATTCCTTTCATTATTCATCGTTCGTCGTTTCTTCATTCATTCATCGTTCCTCGCACACGCACACTCGTTGAACCATTGCCGTCCACCCTGAACCATCGCCGTCCACCAACGCCGCTACTGTCCACTACCGTTCATCGCAACTTCACTGTAATCTTCTGCAAATCGATCGCCATTTTTGAGTTTTCGAGGTAATTCCCAAATTCATTCATCCATTCTTCTTCTTCTTCTTGTTTCTGATCTACATGTTTCCAATTCATCGCTGTAATTTTTGTGTTTCTGCAAATGTTAAGCTCATTGCTCATGAAAATCCTCGAAGATTTTTGAATTATATGAGGGAACAATGTAAATTAGGGTTTCGTAATCTCCAGATTCCCCTAAATCTGTTCGACCTAATGAAACGGAGGAGAGGAATTTGATGGAATTATAAGATTTTTGATACTACAGATTCACATCCTCTCTACTACAGATTCACTCCCGAGTAGTAGAGAGAGAGAGAGGAGAGACCTAATGTAGATTGATTTTATCAGTGTGTGACGCGATAATTGTGGATTGAATATTGTTGCAATGTTGATACTGGAGTCGTGTAGGTTTTGAGGATGTGAATGTGTACAGTTCTGAGTTGTGTTGACTCCGATTCGTTATCCAAACATGCAATTATTCTATAGTTATCGTTGTTGTTTGATACTACAGTTATCATCGTTCTTGGTGCTATTGTTGTTCTCGTGCTCTACATATTGAGTAAAGGTTTTGGTGTGTGTTTGATGTTCGTGTTATTCTTCTTCTTCTTCTTCTTCTCCTTATTCTGTTGCAAATCGGCTTTGCTGCTGTTATGACTACCGTTGTCATCTGTTAATGCGTCACTTTTGCTGCTGTTAATACGCGTTGCTGCTATTGTTTTGTTATTATTTTGTACTCCGTAACTGTTATTGCTGTTCTTGCTGCTGCTATTGCCGTTGTGTTGCTGTAGTGCTTTTGGTGCTGTCGTCTTGCTATTGTCGTTCTCGTGCTCTACACATTGAGTAAAAGTTCTGGTGTATGTTTGATGTTCATCTTATTCGTCTTCTTCTCCTTCTTATTTCTGCTGCAAATAGTTGTTGCTGCTGTTATGACTGCCTTTTATTAGTGTGTAGTTGAAATTATTTTGTTCTTGTGAGAGAAACTTGAAAGTAAATCATCCTTGTAGATGATGAGAGGTTGTGTATTACAATATTTGATTTCCTGGCATCTCTTGCAAACACAGAGGCACTAGGTGCATAAACTAACACAAGGCCATACAATAGAAGACAATAAAGGCTTTCCTTGCAGCCATAAGTAAAACTACACATTCTGCACTCACTGATCACACTTTACGGCTTCTTTTGAAGGCCTGAAGTAATTCCTATTTAAACTCTAGGGTCAATAAAACTCCTCTCACAAGCGCTCTAACCCATGTCCAGCCCTGGACTACAACTTAGGACCCAATGAATTGAAGCTAATAGTTACGGTTCAAACAACATCCCTCTTTCTTGAGATGATTTTATTACTCGTACATGAGTACATGTACGAGTAATCAGGGCCGTCTCAGAAAATTTGGAGGCCCGGTGCGGAGTTTAAAATGGGGCTCCCTTTTATCAATAAAAATTTTAAAGTAGAATGTCTAAGTTAAACTGTTAAATTGGGTGAGTTTTTTTACAAGAAACCTTCTCTTTCGAAGGATATTTTTCTCACAAATGTTTTATTTCTACATTCTAACTAAGATTCTTATAGTTAGCAAACAAAATCATAAAATAATTGATACTGCATACACATAATTAGAATTATTGAAATTTGTACAAGTATTTTATTTCTAGATTCATTTTACACAATACAACTATAAATGACTTCAAAATTGAAAAAAAATAAGTAGAGTAATTCATATCCAAAAAAAAAGATATAAATAACGGATATAAAAAAATAGGGGACTAAAACAACAATTTATGAATAAATTTTCTCCCAATGACGAGTGATTACCTGATGATTTAATCATTCCTCGTCATCTTCGATTAAATACGGAGTATCAATTAACTATCATGTAGGTAAATCATTTTAGAAGCGTCTTACTCCGTTTCTTTACACGGATGTTATTATAATTTTTAAAGCTAAGTGAATGATTATAAAAAATTTTAAAAGAATAAATAAGCTAAAGAACCTGTCTTATTTATTGAATAGAGTTAAATGGGTTGTCAACAAAGAGGCAAAAGGGATTCGAACCCCTGCACTCCAATACCAAAATCAACCACTCCACCAACAAGCTACTTTCAATTAATGAACAATTTCAACTCCAAATAAGTTATGAGGCCCAATGCAAATGCGCCTATTGCGCCGCCCCTTAGACGGGCCTGCGAGTAATAATTCATCTAATAATTTCGTTTACATTATTGTTTTGTTTTGTCTTTAGCTCATCTTTTATGTTCACTTCACCCTTGATTGAATTTAGTATCAATTGTGTGAAGCAACTCATCTTTTCTCTTCTCTTCACTTTGAATTTGATGTGTAGAGAAATGGATCGAAGTTGGATATTAACTACAGTGCCCGGTGAACCAAAATACAAAGCCGGAGTAATGGAATTTATTACTTTTGCCATTAAGAATAGAGGAGAAGATTCTAGGTTACCTTGTCGTTGCTATATGTGCCATAATTTTTTGTATAGGAGAGTTGATGAGATACTTAATCATTTGGATAAATGGGCATTTGATAGAACATACACCCGTTGGATATGGCATGGTGAAGATAAGGAAGAAACATCAACGGGTGCATATTCGCAAAATGCTAATTCATTTTATAACACTAATGAGGGTGATAGGTTAGAAGAGATGTTAAGTGCAGCGCAAGATAAATTCAACGATAATCTTGAAACATTTGAGACATTGTTAAATGATTCGGAGAAGCCCTTATATGGAGGGAGCAAATATACAAAGTTGTCTGGTATACTTAGGTTATACAATATAAAGGCTGGGCAAGGGTTGAGTGACACCGGTTTTACTCTGTTACTCGAAGTCTTAAAAGACATGTTACCCAAGGATAATGTCCTACCAAGTAGTACATATGAGGCAAAAAAGTCATTGTACCCAATGGGCTTGCAATATGAGAAAATTCATGCATGCCCCAATGATTGTATACTATTCAGAAATGAGCATCAAGCATTGAAAAATTGTCCAGTGTGCAATGCATCAAGGTATAAGAAGAAGGAAGGAGTTCCGTCTAAGATTTTTTTAGTACTTTCCAATAATACCAAAATTTAGACGATTATTTTCGCACCGTGTAGATGCAGAGAAGTTGACTTGGCATAAAAATGGGCGAAAAGATGATGGGCTACTTAGACACCAGGAAGATTCCCCTCAATGGAAGTTTATTGACGGAAAATATTCTGAGTTTGGTAAGGAAGAGCGTAATTTACGTTTAGCATTGTCAACTGATGGTATGAATCCATTTCGATCCCTTAGTAGTACCTATAGTACTTGGCCAGTGATTTTGGTTACTTATAACTTACCTCCTTCTTTGTGTATGAAAAGAAAGTACATGATGTTGTCATTATTGATTTCTGGGCCAAAGCAACCAGGAAATGATATTGATGTGTATTTGACACCTCTTATTGATGATTTGAAACTTTTATGGGAGAATGGTGTGGAAGTGTTTGATGCTCATCGAAACGAAAATTTCATGTTAAGAGCAATGTTATTTTGTACCATACACGATTATCCTGCATATGGTAATATTTCCGGGTATACTGTGAAAGGGGAGAAGGCGTGTCCTGTATGTGAGGATGGTATGAAAGGAGAGTGGTTGAGCTCATCAAGAAAGATGGTTTATCTTGGACATCGTCGCTATCTACCCCAAGATCACCATTATCGTAATAAAAAAAAAGCATTTAATGGAAAGCAAGTATTTGAAGGTCGTCCAAAAGTCTTGACAGGTGAGCAGGTATTTGAAAAGATCAAGAACATTGAAACCACATTTGGCAAGAAAACTAAAACAACTCTTCCAAAACAAGGATATAAGAAATGCTCGGTCTTTTGGCGCCTACCGTACTGGAAATTCTTGTTTGTTAGACATTGCTTGGACGTGATGCACATTGAAAAGAATGTGTGTGATAGTGTTGTTGGCACACTATTGAATATTCTAGGGAAAACAAAAGATGGTGAAAAATCAAGAGATGATTTGAAGGATATGGATTAGAAGCGAACTTCACATTGTGAAAGAGGGAACTCGAAGATATCTACCTCCAGCTGCTTACACGTATCGAAACAAGAGAAGAAAGAATTTTGTGAGTCCTTGGCAGGAGTTAAAGTTCCCGAGGGTTATTCTTCCAACATTAGTAGTCTTGTTTCAATGGATAATTTAAAACTTGTGGGTCTTAAGTCTCATGATTGCCATGTTCTGATGCAACAATTATTGCCTGTGGCTATTCGTTCAATCTTGCCTAAGAATGTCCGATATGCCATCATTAGACTTTGCCTTTTCTTTAATGCCATATTTGAGAAATTCATTAATCCCAAGGATTTGGATTCTTTAGAGAGTGATCTAATTGTTACTTTGTGTCAGTTAGAGATGTACTTTCCTCCATCATTTTTTGACATTATGGTTCACCTAGTTGTACACTTAGTGAGAGAGGTTAGATTTTGTGGACCTGTGTATTTGAGGAATCAATATCCATTTGAAAGGCAAATGAAGACTTACAAAGGGTATGTTAAGAACTTATTTCGGCCTGAAGGTTGTATTGCGGAGCGACTTCTTTATGAATCCGCTGTTGAACATTGTAGTCCATATCTCAAAAATGTTGAGAGTATAGGGGTTCCTATATCTCGATACAATGATAGAATTGAAGGAGAAGGTACTAGAGGTCGCAAACAACTTGATTTATCTTTGAAGCAATGGCACATGGCCCACACATATATTCTTTTTAATGACGAAGATGTTGAACCATATGTGAATAGACACATGGATTTTTTGAAACATCAGAATCCAAGAGCAAATGCAAAGTCATTATCTATTGCACATAACAAATCATTTATATCTTGGTTTAAAGATGAAGTAACGAGGAAGCATTCTGATTCTCCTTCATCCATTTCTGAACGTCTCAAGAGCTTAGCGTATGGACCTAATTTTAGTGCTACCTTCTACTCTAGGTATGTCATTAATAGGTGTACATATTGCATAAGAGACCAAGATGAAAAGTGTACTACACAAAATAGCGGAGTTACTTTGGAAGCTATGGGCATGCATTTTGCAAGTGCTAAAGACAACAATCCAGTGTATAGGAAGATGCGTTACTATGGAGTTATTGAAGAAATTTGTGAAATACATTATTATGGTTTCTCTATACCACTTTTTGCATGCAAATGGGCAGACAGCAATAGTGGTGTTCAAATCGATGATTTGGGATACACTTCAGTCAATTTTGATAGATATGGTAATTTAGAAGATCCTTACATTCTAGCATTTCAAGCGAAAAAAGTATTTTATATGTCTAACCCGGCTAATAAGAGATGGTTTGTAGTTTTGACCCCGAAGCCTCGATATGTTGTTGATGACTATGATTATTGTGATGATAATTTTGAACCAGAGACAAGATCTCCGTCAAGGTTAGCTCAGTTTGATGATGAGATTGTCGATGAATCGGTCATTCATGTACGAAAGGACCATGCCGAAAGGATTTGGATTCAAGAAAATAGAAAACGTTATCATAACAAGCGTAAAAATAAAGAATCTTGAGGAGGTTGAATACTAGGTCGTTGCCATTTTATATATATGTAAGAAATGACTTGCTAGTACTCCCCGTTTTTTTGAGTTTTGCATTATTGTATGAGTAAATATTGTGATGGTTCTTTAATATATCATTTTATCTATGTATAGGCTTATGACGAATAAGAGAAAACGTGATTATCAACCTCGCGAAGATTCAGAATCGGATCCTGAATCTGACGATGATGAGAGAAATCGTGAAGATGAGAGGGGTCGTACAGTGCTAAGACAGGTTGGGGAAGCGATTGCCCGTAACCAGAAAATACCTTTGGATTGGAATGCTAGAAAAGTTTCATGCGGAAAATACAGGACCACCTTTTCCACATATGTTGGGATTGTCATTCGTGAACGAGTATCCATCAACTATAGAAGGTGGCCTAATGTTCCAAAGGAGGGGATTGAAGAAATGTTTGAATTCATCACGGTAAGGAACAAATCATTGCCTATTTCTCGTACTTTTGTGACAAAAATGATGTGAATTTTGTTAATTGGAAAAAAATGATGTGACAGAAAGGGTTCAAAGTGCGAGAAGATCGTAGAAAGTGGATCGTAAGCAAAGCTAGCAAACAATGGAACGCTTTCAAGACTCGATTGAGAAAGTATTGGCTTTATAAATCAGAAGGAAAGATAAGAAGAAAGCCTCCATGGAAGTATCCTTGGATAGATGAAAGAACTTGGGAGATATTCACCGCAACTTATACTACTATCGAGTTCAAAGTAATTTACTATATAAGTTTTTCAATATTACAAAGATAAGTGTCGCGATTTTAGCTAGTGAACAATATTACTTGTACACTAACTTTCATTTATATTCGAATTTGAATAGGCTATTAGTGCGAAGTTTCGGGAAATAGCACTTAAAAAGAAGTCAAGTTATCGAGGAGGTCGACGTGGGTACCAGTATTATGAAGAAGAACTAGTAAGTATTTGAGGAAGACATTAAGAATCTTGTTTGTATATTAATTTAATCTTTATATAAGAATCTTCTTTGCCTCTTAACATAATCTTTACATTTTAGTTATTCTGATTGTGAATTTTTAGGAACAAGAATTCTTGAAACAAGGAATCCACATAGATGAGGTTCCCCGACATTTAGTGTGGATCAAAGCTCATTCAATTACTGAAACTAGTGAACACGGTGACATGATAACCTTTAAGAACCCTGTTGATCTAGAAGTTGCTGAAGCAATTGTAAGAATTTTTACACCATTTTAGATCCTTATAATTTGTATAATATTTAGGATCCTAGCTTATTAATTTATCAAAGTAGTCATGTACGTGTTTTTTCTTTTGTGTTAGAAATCATTGATGGCACAATGTAAAGATGGAGGGATAGCATCCAAGGGCCGTGATGACATCTTAGCTAGAGCAATGAAGAAACCAGAACGAGGAGGTCGTGTGGTGGCTGTAGGATCTGGTGTCACACACAGAGTATTTTGGATATAACAAACCAACACCGCCTGCCCATTTGTATGCTCGAATCGATGGTTTAACGTCAGAAATGATGGCTTTGAAAAGCCACAACAATTTTATGACTTCTTTTCTGATGTCAATATTAAATGAAGAGCAATTGACACGGTTTGCAGCCATTGGTAATGGTACTCAATCTACTCCTTTTATAGACCAAATGAGTATGTATCCCGGTGGTTTTAATGGCCAAGCAACTAGTGTTGTTGGCCAATTGAGAGGTGCTGGCCAGTTTGGTCTTTCTGACCAGTTTGCTTCTTGTGGTGGTTCTGGTTTGTTTGGGACAAGTGACCCTCAATCTAACACCTCTCTGGAGGAAGGTGTTTCATTTACTCAACTATTAAATACAAACTTTGGACTTGGCCAAGGAAGCAAAGGTGTCAAAGTCCCCCTTGCTAGTGATCCAAAGAAGATTTTAATGGAGGAGCCGGAACCTTATCGTGTAACTTGGCCTGAAGTGGAGCCTGAGTCACTTAATCGTTACCACGATGACTTTCATCTTAAATCTAGCTATAATGAGCAAGTCTTTCAAAAGGTATTGGTTTTTTTTCCTTTTTCTAAAAAAAATTGTAAAATGTATTGTCAATCTAAAGTTAATTAACTTAATATGATTATAGGGTGAGAGTGATTGTTGCTTAGCTATTGACCACGGACAAAGTCACAAGGTTGTTGCTATCAGAACGGTATTCATAGACGGGGATGTTGCTGAAAAAATGACAGTACATTGTCAAAGTCTCCCTCCTGGTTTTCATCGTGTGAGTGTTTTAGAAGCTTTAGTGCCTACAGCACCTTTACCTTATCCTATTGAAGAGTGGACGGTAGTTATCCAAGCTGTCCATAGTTTTGTCAAGTGGCCAAGTCATCTGATATTTCCAAGAAGCATGGTAAACTCATTACGCTAAATTTTCTTAAGTAATTTAAATCATTAATAAAAATGTTAGAAATCGTGGTTTGGTGATAATTGTATATTATACAAATATAGGCTACTGATGATGTCGTTGATGACAATGAGAAGGATAATCGTCAATAAAAAAAGCAAATAAGCTCCACATCCCCTCGACCTTGTTCATCTCAAGGATCATGCTCTCAAAAGTATATTGTAACAGATATGGATCGAGCTAAGTTAACTACTGATTTGTTGCGAATTTTAAAGAATGAAGCTATGAGCATGAAAAAGAAGGATGGAGAAATCGTAATTCCAATCCCGTCATGTGTGACTGATTTTCCCCATGATGTTAAACTTAAATATGATGAGTTGCTCGACTGGTGTTTTCAACAAGCAATTGGAGCAAGTCACATAACTACTTTTATGAAGTAAGTGTCGTGCTACGTTGTTTAAGAGTTATTTGTTGCTTATATTTTATGTCATTTTATTAAAAAATGATACATTTTATCTGTGAAAGGTACTTAAGTGAAAAGTGTAAGAAAGAGAGTATTTCTGGAATCTACGGATTTTGTGACGTCAACTATACATCGCCTATGTCACCGATGGAAAATGAAGAACGTATCGAGTATTTAGTCCGTGTTTTTGGTTGCAATGAAGGTTTGAATATCAATCAAGTGTTCTTCGCTCCTTTTCATGACAAGTAAGTGATGCTTATAGTGTTTTTATATATTTTTTCACGACATGTATTTAGTCCACTCATGATTATGTACTATCTGCAAGTTTGTGGGTGCATCCTGCTGGAATGACAAGGAAAAGTTGCCCGTGTGCAACCCATTCGAGAGAAATTCCATATTTACCATCCAAACGCTTGATCTATCTAGTAATGATTTCATTGGCTCAATTCCTGCAAATATTTGCTCTTTGGTGCCTTTCTTGGTTAATTTAGACTTGTCTAATAATCAATAAACTGGTGAGATATCATCTGGTTGAGGTAATTGTCATTTTTTCAAACAAGTTGGTATTGTATTATTAGAGATTATTCCTTCTCAACTGTCTTATTCATGTACACTCATTGTGGTTTATGTGATTGATAATCGCCTATGTGGATAAATTTCTACATTTTTAGCCACATTTGACAAGTATGCGTTAATTTGTCGGGCTCATTCAGCTTTTTTTTCTAGTTTCCATTGGATGTTAGCTGTCATTCGTCCGTGGAATGGAGTAGTGTGGTGGCTTAATTCGTCAGGTTCTGACAATGAAATATCCAAGTTTGCAGAAGAGATCATTAATGAGTATGTATCACGAAAATCACCTCTATAACTATTTTGGTATACTTCTTTTAGAAAGATATCTAATATAGTAACAATTTCTTAGAGGGATTATACAGTTCAGCTTGAAACATCGGAAGGATATCAAGAAAATTAAAAGAAAACCACTTATCATGTGGAAGAAACCATTGGTATGCACTCATGAATATTTGGTCTTGTAATATTTAATTTTTTTCCTTGTTCTACTTGAAACAAAAAGTTCTTGACACCCTTTATATTTTTTTTTGTAATAGTGTCCTCAACAAACGCTTGGCTCATTGGATTGTGGATTTTACATTTGTCGTTATATGCTGGAAATGATTGCAAATAGACACCAATTGATTCCCGATCAGGTATGAGTCTAGCCGTATTTGGTTTTATTCAATTGTCATGTGATTCAACTGAGAGTGTTGTGTTGTATTTTTACATTTATTAATGATTTGATGTTCCTTGATAAGTGCTTACTTAGAATTAGTAAGTCATTACAGCTAGCTTGATAAGTGTTCCTTGATAAGTGCTTACTTCGAATTAGTAAGTCATTACATTTATTAACTTGATTAATTAATGAATAAAAGAGTGTAAACTGGGTTTACTCCCTTTGTAACAAATTGGGTTTACATCCAAAAAGAACACTCTTTCCTTACTGATACTGGAATTTGGTGAGTGGAAATTACAAATGGATGAATTTGAATGATTTGATGGTAGAAAGATGAGGTTTTTATTGGTGGGTTTTGGTGGGTTTTTGGTTATCCATTTGCTGCTGGGAAAACTTGCAGTTGCAGTTGCGTGCAGTAGCATTCTCTGTGTATTCTTCAGTAGTGTCTTGTGTGCAGTAGCATTCTGTGTTAGCTGGATAAAGAGCAGAGGTTTGATATAATTTAGAAACGGCAGAGGTTGCGGAGAGAGTAATATATAATCGAGATGTTGTGGTGCTTTGATATGTTCCTGTTTCATGTTACATTGTTCCGTCAAGAGGCAGTGTTTGAAGTCTTAGTTTGCGTAACTGAATAAATCATGAAAATAATAACCTGCTGTCGGCCTGTTGTTGAACTTGGTGTTCATTTGTTCATTACTATGTTAAGGGAGTAGAGAAAGGTAACTGCAACCAGGTTATTATGGGCTCATCGTAAAGACTAAAGACATAGACTAATAGTTTAATTTTCAAGCCTCTTTTTACTTTCCTTTTTTGCACTTTTGTGATCTCTATGTATTATGGAGTAGCTCATAGAAGCGGATGCTGGTTGTACTGATATTGGAGATGTGGAGCTATATGATTACTGTTTGCGGTTGTTCAGTTTCTATTTCATTTATTTCTAAATTTCAGTGAAGTGCGCTGAGTTCTAGAATTTTGGTAAATTTGAAATTTGTAATACGAAGTATAAGAACTTGTAGGAGAAAATTACTGGGACTACGATGTTAGTAGGAACAGGTCCTCACTCTTAATGACTTAATCATCTCCAGGAACCGACAAAGCTGTTATATTCTGCTAGCTTTAGTTTCGAGTGTGTGAGTCGAATATTTGCAGTTCACGGGATCTATTTACTTCGACGTTAAGGGTGTGTTTGGATTGTATGAATTATTATTGAAATTGGTTATTTCTATACAAATGGAGTAGTGCCTTTGCTTTTTCAAGTGTATGAGCCTAATGTGAATTTTTTTTTTGTTGTAGTATTTTAAAGATGTACCGAAATCATATACACAAGAAATGATTGATGAGTTACGAGAAATGTGGATTATGTTTGTTCTCAAGCACAAAGAAGTAGAAGATGAGGAAGATTGATTACAAAGTGAATACTCAATTTTTGAAGCATATACGTCTTGGCATATATGAAATGGTTACACATTTTGGCACATATATATATACTCTTGTCATATTATTTGAAGTATATGTTATTTTTTGACACATCTTGCCATATTTTTGGGCCTATTTATATTTACAAAGTGAATACTAATTTTTGGGTAATTTACACTTGTAATGTAATTATGACTTATTTAAGGATATCTATATATATGGGATATTTTATGGAAATCCGTCTTTTTTGGTTGATACTTGAAAAAGGAGTACATTGTATTGTAATAGTTGAGTTTTATATATATATATATTAAAAAATTAATCAAAGAGACTAATTCTAGATATTAATTGTAGTGGAAGGAAAGAAATCATTCAAGATTATTAAATGGTTTGTTAAGTTAGAAGGCAAAGAAATCATTTAAGTGTGGTACATGATTTATGAAGGGAAACCAAAGAAACCATTTTAGTATATTGTATGGTTTATTGAGTTTAGATAAGACACCATTTATCTCTCCTAGAAGGTGTTTTTCTCATGGACCAAAGAAACCATTTATTTCTTAAAAATGATTTCTAAGGCATAAGCAAAGAAATCATTTTTCTCACATGATTTCTTACCCTAAGACACCTTTGACTTGGAGATCATCTCCAAAATGGTGTCTTAGGGTATCTTGGAATGGTGTATTTGCCCTTTATTGTAGTAGTGTCACGTTAAGTAAGTCTACGCTCAGAAATCCTCAGTCCAATGGTCAAGCGGAATCCATCAATAAAATCGTAATAGATAACCTGAAGAGAAGGCTGGAGGAAGCAGGAGGCAGATGGGCAGAAGAGCTCCCCCTAGTGCTGTGGTCAGATAGAACCACACCCAAAGTAGCTACAGAGCAGACGCCTTTTAGCTTGGTTTTCGGTGCTGAGGCGTTCATTCCTTCAGAGGTGAGGGTGCCCACTCACAGATATGGCTGCATAACAGAAGAAAGGAACCAGGAGGAAATGGCGAACAACTTGGATACTGTAGATGAGCTCAGGACTGATGCCCAGGTCAGAATGGCCTCCTACAGGCAGACAGTCGCCAGAAGCTACAACAAGAATGTCATGAGCAGAGTCCTACAGGAAGGAGACCTGGTTCTGAGGAAAGTGTTCCAAAACACCAGAAACCAGCAGGTAGGGAAGTTCGCCTACAATTGGGAGGGACCTTACCAAGTGGAAAAGGTGGTTGGAAATGGAGCCTACCGACTTATGACCATGGAAGGAGAAATCATCCAGAAGCCCTGGAATATAATACACTTGAAGAAGTATTTCTTCTATGTAAATGTCGCCAGAGGTACAGGCCAACGTCACCAGAGGTACAGGCCAATGTCGCCAGAAAACAAGCATCTAATCTGGTGAATGCACCTCCACCAGAACCCAGGTTCAATATTTTCCTTCATTATTTTAAAAATGCATTTTATTCCTCAATCCACTTTTCTTTTGATTTTAAAAAAATGTATAATTGATCTTTTCACATCTTCAAACTTTAAAACTCTTTTCATATGCCTTCAAGACTTAATTTCCACATATCCTCAAATTCAAAGTCTTTTTCCTCGAGCGTTTTTAGATTTAATTTTCACATCTTTTCACATGACTGCAAAATTAAGTTAAACCTAGAGACAAATCTCTCATTTCATATGGTGCAAATTTTGATTTCTTTTTACACACCTCTAAAAAATTAAGTTCACACATTTCTGAGGATACAAATTTCTTTCAATACTTCCAAACATAACATCTTCACCATATTTTGCCAACCTCTTTTTCAAAGTAATATGGACAACTAATCTGGTGGAGTATACAATTCCTACAGAAGGCGTGCGTCTTGTGCTGAGTGCTTACAACCAGGACATCACAGTCTCCTGCGCCACTTAGCACCCACGCAAAAGCGTGGCACCTCTGACTGAGTGGGCAAACTAAATCCCAGACCACCATCTACCAAAGGTCGACCATACAAACAAAGGCATGCATACTAACAGAAGGTAACAAACAAACAAACAAATCAAACACAAAAATATTGCAAAATACGCAGATAAGTGCAGTCAAAAGCATTGTATCTAAACAAACTCAAACACTCTGCTCCCTTGAGCAGAGGTAAACATCCAGACACTCTGCTCCCTTGAACAGAGGTAAAATTCAAACAGGATTAAATTTTTTAACAAAATATTTTTATCTGCCATGCAGGGCAGGAAAACCAAAGAACAATCAGAGAAGGCTGAACAGCCTAGATATCATCTCCTACAGGAGGAAGGCTGGCGATGGGCTCCACCGTAATAGTAGTGTCAACAGCAACGTCCGTTTGGCCGAGCGTCTCCTGGACTACAAGAGGATAGGAGACTGACTCCTCCACCACTTCTTCCTCGCCCCCAGAAAGGATGTCCAGATTGAAGCCCTCGGGGAACTCTACCTTCATCCGCTCCTCCAGAGCAGCCAAGTTCCAACCACCATGCTTCCCTTGAGTATAGGCGCTGACCATCTGAATCCCAGTGCTCAAAGCTGACCAGCTTAAGGCACCCTCCATATTCTCCTTCAACTCAGCAACCTTTTCGTGCAGACAAGAATTAGCATTCTAGACTTGCACAAGTTCAACCCTCACCTCCTCCACCGCAGCATTGTGCTCCCTCTCCTCAGCGAGCTGCTTGTTAACTTGTCCCAGCTCTTCCCTCAACTTCGCAGCCTCCTCCTTAGTTTGTTCAATCTCATCCAATAGACGAGCCTTGTCAGCTTGAAGCTAGCTCCCTAGGTCTCTGAGGTGGGACACACCACCCTTCAAGAACAAAGCCATCTGAAGAGTCTGGACAACACCATAACAGTCAGTAACGTACTCAAAACCAGGCGAAATCAGGAGTCATGAAAAGAAATTACCTCGAAGGCATGCGCAGAAACATGAGCAGCCACCTCGAGAAGAGGTTCCCTAGCCATCACAGCCTTGGAACCTGGGAAGAGAAGCTGGTCTAGGGGAGACAGGTCTGTCAGAGTCCTAATCGTCCCAAAGTTCCCGGGAAATGCAAGTAGTATGTCAGGAGGATTACCCCCTGCAGATTGCGGAGGAGAATTCGGAGGAGAATCAGGCAGGTCGACCATGGGAGACTTCTCTACAGAACAAGTCTTCACAGGGGGAAAGAGACTGCGCTTCCTCTTGAACCCAGTGGAAGGAGCAGAAGAAGAGCCAGAACCCTTTTTGGAGGACGAATGGGTGGCCATGATTTTTCTCTTGGCTCTGACATGATCCAGAGTCATTGGAGCTTTTGGGTTGCCTAGAAACCAGAACGCAGAATGAGTCCTGCATCCAAAGAAAGTAAAATACACGTCAATCAATTCAATAAACTATCCCTCACCAGAAGACATATCTGCAATGAAAGAAGGGCAAGCACCGTTCTTCGAGGGGAGGAAGAGGTTGTTAAAGGTTTGTTGCTCAAGGCTTAGGCTGGAGAGTTGTGCGGCAAAGTGAAGAAATGTCGCCACACCAATAGGCTGCTTCAGGCCTGCAGCACCGAATCAGTAAGAATCAAGAGTATGCAATAAAACCCGAAGACTAAGGGCATGACGAGTACCTGTGGTGGATCTCCATTCAGAGAAGAGGTACTCATGGGAGAAGGGAGGTATGGAATCAGCCTTCACAAAAATAAAATCTCTGAACCAACCGGCGTCTGGAGGGTTAGCCGGAAAAATTATACCAGGATTATTCTTGCCTATCACGCGCATAGTTACTTGGTCGTATCCCTGGGGTCTCGCCTGGAATAGGGCACACACGTCACGAAGAAAAAAGTTCCTCTGATGACGTTGGTTTAAAACGCAGAAAGACAGCAAAGCCCGCCAAGTATGGGGGCCAACTGACAGGGAGCAAAATTGTAGTAGGTTAAGAACTCTTGGACAAGTGGAGGAAAGGGAAAGCGCAAGCCCAAAAGGAACGGATAGGCGTACATGCAGACCCACCCCGTCCGAATGGAATCCGACTTCTGCCCAGGTGAAGGAAGGTGGACTTCCACTTCCTCACCAAATCCAAAAATTTCCCTGATGAAGGGAAGGTTCTTATCGGTGAAGCGGGAATCGCAGGAGTGTTTCGGGTCAAGAACAGAGGAAAGGGAAAAGATCATTGGAGATGGCGATAAAGAAGATGGGGGAAGAGTCGAAGATTTGCTACGATCTGATTTAGGAGCCATAGAAAGCGAAAGTAATAAGGGAAGAAAAGAAATCACCTGAGAAACGAAGTAAAAAGTCGGCACTGCAACAGCAACGAGCGGCGAGAAAGCAAGAGGGTGGAGTCGTTTTAAATTTTGAAAGAAATTCAGAAGTTGTGTAGAAGGTAGATAGAGTGGAAGTGATTAAAGTGGAAGGAGGAATAAATGGGGTAGGGGAGAGGAAGTAGTACGGGGAAGCGTGAGTAGTAATGAGGGAGAGAGGAAAATCATCATGAGGAGAGAGGAAGATCAATTGGGAAGCGGAAGTGGCATACAAAGAGACAAACACTCCAAAAATCGATTGTCACCAGAATCACTCATGACAAACACGAGCAGAAATTCCCGCCTAATATGAGATTAGTCGGAAATTTGAGGGCATTTGTTTGGGGTAAAATTCACACCCTCAAGTGACGATGTGGCATCCCTCGAGTCAAAGTCAAAGGCAAAGGGTTAAAAGGTCAAAGACGGAAAGTCATGAGACAATATTGGAATGTTGGAAGTCAAAGTCGGGAAAGTCGTAAATTAGAACGAACCAAAGCCAACCAATCAGTCAAGACTGAATACAACGATGGGCCAAAGCAATAGGAAAAGAGGAAGATGGGCCGAATCAAGTCATGGCAACCATAACAGCCCAATGCAAGGGATAAACCCTGAATCTAACTAAAAGATAGGGTCAAAGAACCACTTCCCTAAATATTAGGGAAGATCCACCAGAGAAGAAGGGAATTCAGGAGAAACAGAAGGAGGAAGTTGCGATAAGCAGGGGAACAGAAGGAGGAGGATATAAGGCGAAGGGACACAAAAGGGAGGGACATTCGACTCACTTTCAACACACTCCCAGTTCAAGCAATTTACTAGCAAAACACTTAGCCATCAATCCTTGCGAAAATCTTTGTATTTGTATTCCCATTTTTCGTTCTTTTCGTCGATAGTAGAATCCTTGGCGGGATTCCGACTCCCCCCGCGGTTTTTCCCACATTGGGTTTCCGCGTCACCAAAACTCGTGTCTTTCATTTGCCTTTGTTACCTCTTGTCCGATTAGATTCGATTCAATTCCATAAATTCGTAAGCGCTAATCCGATCACTTTAACCCACAACCAAGATCGTAACCCGGTAATTTTTTACCAAAACAACTATATATCATCTGCACGGAGATCCGAGAAGTGATGGATAGCTTCCACAAGTT
This sequence comes from Agrostemma githago, assembly GCA_958450325.1. Classification (NCBI taxonomy): domain Eukaryota; kingdom Viridiplantae; phylum Streptophyta; class Magnoliopsida; order Caryophyllales; family Caryophyllaceae; genus Agrostemma; species Agrostemma githago. The sequence goes on from OY288251.1 coordinate 48,599,185, forward strand.
TCAATGGAGTTTTGTTAAGGGCTGCTTTAATGGCCTAGCCCATGCAGTGACTCATTTTAGTTTTAATTCTAGCCCAAGTAGATATGTGTGGGACAACGATATTCGTACATCGTTTGAATTTTTGGTATCGACTGATTTGATTGAAGTTAATTAAGTCTCGACTGAGATTCTGAAAAAAAATCCTAAACCTTGGTATGAGGGGCTTGATTTATCATGTTTGGGATTGTAGAGTGAGGCGAGTTAGTACAGGCGAAATGAAGAATGACAAATGAATTGAAGGAATACTGCATGCTCGAAGAAGTTTGCAAAAAAAAATATCAGACAAATTCGCGATCGATAGGCGGTCGCCCGAGTTTTGTGATTGGCATCCGCTTGTCAGTTGAGCGAGTGTAAAATTTTGACCGGCCTTTGGTCACCAACTTTGGAGACCGATTTTGGTTGTCCGTGGTTTTGAACGGTCGCCAAATGAGCCACTATTCTAAACCCATAGTTTGGTCGCCTGAGCTGTGTTTTCTTGTAGTGAGACTCCAACGTCACATACTTTGAGCTAATATGAATGCGTGCGTATATCATTTCTGGAGACGTGTTGATGTATCCAAGACATGTGAGTGGCATGATAGCTGGAGATCAAGAGTAGAATTAAGTTGGTCATTAGCGAGCCATTGCAAAGGAAGGATAGTAGGTGATTGGATAGGTTAAAATACTGGAGTAATGTTTATTACTCCCTCCGATTCTTTGGCTTGCAATGTTTACTATCCAAGACATGTGAGTGGCATGATAGCTGGAGATCAAGAGTAGAATTAAGTTGGTCATTAGCGAGCCATTGCAAAGGAATGATAGTAGGTGATTGGATAGGTTAAAATACTGGAGTAATGTTTATTACTCCCTCCGATTCTTTGGCTTGCAATGTTTACTATTTGCACCAAAAATAAGAAAAGCAAGTGTGATACACTATGAGTGATGTTATTGTGAGATTAAACAATATAATAATATAAAAAAATAGATATGTAAAAAGTTAGTGAATATTTTGGAATATAATAATGAAAAGTGAAGGGTAAGTAATTTTATGAAAAAAATAAAGTCCAAATTGAAAATGCAGCAAACCTAATGAATTTGCCAAATATTGAATACGTTGCAAACCCAACGAATCGGAGGGAGTATGATAACTTCTGACGTATTTCTGTAAAGCCTTAAGTTTGATTATTACTATTTACTTTTTTACCATTTTTTTTTTATTTTTTTTTTTACATTTTAAGCAAAAAAAGCGTAGCTCCCTGAATTGATTCAGTGGGAATTGGGAAGGTAGAGTAAGTCAGGGCAGTAATGGATTAAGCGAGCTTAGTGATAAGAAATTGCAATTAGTTAATTGAATTAATAAAATATTACTCTGTATTTGCTTACACAACCAAATGAATACTAAACGTAACATACTCCATTAAAATTTAGGCATTTACCACTTATTTTTTAGTATTCGTACAATGTACGGGCAAACATCTAATTATATAAATTTTAGCAATAATATACTGAGTGATATATTTAAGAACGTATAACATTGTTAGTGTTGACTTTTATTTGCATAAATATAAACCCTTGAGGTATATAGAATTAAGTTTAACAAGTTAATTTTTCGCTTATGTTATGGGCTATAAAATCAGGCAACTGTTTTTTATTGGTACATCATGCAACTGTAGAATGGACATATTGACCTTTGAGGTTTATAAAATTATGTTTAACAAGTCACAAGTAATTTTTAGTGGATGTTATGAGTTACAGAATCAGGCAACTGTAGGATGGACATATCGATCCGATGGACATATTAGATTCTTTGCTTAGTCCTTTTTTTGGCTAACACGACTCTTTGCTTAGTATATGTATAATGATAAAATTTTTGTTTGTGACGGAAATATCCGTTACAAACGTGTGATGGGTCAAATAATATTCAGTTGGCTGGATTAAAACAAACAAGTGGATACTTCATAGATTTGGTTTATCTATCCCTGTAATGTTATATTGTTATTTGACCTGTTAATGATTTGTGACGGATATATCCGATACAAGGGAGATTTAGTCCGAAGTAATAGTTGTTCAAACTAAATGTCGAGGGATTTGTCAACTTATAATAAACTATAGAAAAAGGCTAACATGACCAGAAAGAAGGAAGAACAATATTATACTCGTAATATTAACACTCAAACAATAAAAAGATCCTTTAGCGAATCTGATAGGGTATTAGGCTCTTCCAAAGCATCACCGACTATACGAGAATTATACGTAGTCCACTTGTATATCACCACCACCACTATATTTATGAACGAATAGGCAAAAGAGTTGCGGTCGTAAATACATACGTGATTTCAAGAGAACAAACTCGGACGTTATTAAACAATTTCAATGTATCTTCAAATAGAGAAGGTTACTAAATTAAAACCTTCTAATTAAGAGAAGGTTACTAAATTAAAACCTTCTAATTAGATGTTGTGGTAACATTATATGAATGTTCATCGTAACGATGTTTAGGTCCATATGTTAACTCTAAACCCTACTCTCCATGTAACTTTATACTAGTTTAGACCCGCGCAAAAGCACTACTTAATTATGACTTTCATGCATATCAACACTTGTATAAATTTCAAGATATTCTGACAAAAATTTAGAATATTTTCCAATCAGTTTAAATTTATTTTATACTGTAACATATTATTTTCCTAAAATATAGTCTCAACTGTTAAGATAATCTCATTGCAATATACTCCATATATTGCTAATCTTGTGTACAATCATACTTCGTATATATGATACTTTCTATGTACCGTGCCTTGGATTATCTAGTTGCGTAATTAGGCCATTGTTTTGAGCGGGAAAAAATGTAACTACAGTACGACACGTGTCATTTGCTTCTTAATTAGTTTCTCATTTAATATATAGATGATGATGATATATATGCATGTACTCCTCATTGAGCAATAAGACTACATCTCTTTCTTCTCTATGTTTGTTTTTCTCTCTTTCTTTCACAACACGTTATCAGCAGCGGTCTCAATACGTTATCAGCAGCAGTCTCCAACCCTAATTTTACTTCTTATTTACTTTTACGAGTAAGGTATCGTAATTTCATATGATAACCCACTTCGTAATTCGTTCCCTCTCGCAATCATATGATAGCCGACTTCTTTTGATGCGGTGATTGATTAAAATCTGTACACGAGTCCCTAACTCTATTTTTATTTTTATTCTTCCGGATAACTGCGATTCATATACAAATTCAATTTTATTTCAGATCAAATTTTTATTTTTTTTACAGTGAGCCAATTCTATACTCCCTCCGAGTTTTAGTGCTCTTTCCTCTTTCCTTATTGGATTGAGTTTGATCTTCTTCCCTATTTCCATTTAAGGAAAGTTTTTTCACCTAACATTATCATCCTACCCGTTTGGGATAAATTCGCACCCTTCGGAGTGATGTGGAGCCCTCCAAGTCAAAAGGTCAAAGTCAAAGAGTCAAAAGGTCAAAAGAGTCATACAGTCCGAAATCATATGAGTCATAAGATCGAGATGGGGAAGGTAAGCAAGACAACAAAATGAAACCCAACAGCAGAATTGGGCCGAAGGAATCAGCAGACACGAAGTGGGCCAAAGACAGCCCAACTGCTCACAATCCTCCAACCCTAAAGCAAGACCCCGTCAACCCAACTACTCCCTGAAATCAAGGAATTGCCTCCAGAGCAGGAGAGAAATTAGGGAACAACAACGGTTAAGGAAACAAGAGAAGATATAAAGCACGGCAACACCAAAAACGCAGGGCATGATCAACACACTTCAACCCTACTACTCAAAAGCACGAAAAGAAAAATACAACCTCCAACAAACCGAAAATAACACTTGTATCCTTGTTCATTTTCTCATTCATAGTAGACATTTGGCGGGATTCCGACTCCCCCCGCGGTTTTTCCCACGTTGGGTTTCCGCGTCACCAATTCTTGTGTCTTTTCGCTTTCTTTTTCCGTTTGCTCATTCGTAAGTTTGATTCATTTCATTGCTTCGCGAAACGTTAGCCCGATCACTTTAACCCACATATTATTCTGTAAACCGGTAAAAATTTTACCAAAACAATTTGGCGCCCACCGTGGGGCCTAGTGATCGTTTGCTAGCCAAAATTCTGCAGAGATTCACACTACCGTCATGTCTGGATCCGATCAAAACCCTGCTGGTAACCAAGATGCCTCCACCCAGTCTGCTGGAGGAACACCATCCTCAGGTGCAGCAAGTTAGCCCATCACACCATTCACTCAGGCTACTCCTGTCAGTCTGGCAACAGGGCCTATACCGGCAACCTCCAGACCACCTCAGGGGCTCCCGACATCGAGAACGCTCGATCCCTTCAGAATCAGTAAGGAGGGAGCGCCATCTAGGACGCCGACTCATGGAGGGTCGTTTGGGGATGCGCTCAGGGTTCCGTCAGCCCCAGATCCTGTGATGGAAATACTTCAGGGGATCAACACTCTGCAGCAAGCGGTGAGGACCTTGCAGAAGGATAATCGTGACATCAGGGCTCAGATAAAAGCGGTGTCAAGGCCACCACCTGCTCCCATTCCGTCACCACCAGAGATCCTGCCCATGACATCTGGAGAAGAACCAAGCCTCCACAGAGAACACGCCGTCAGTGGGCAAGCATCAAGGGCGATTCCTCAGGAGGTGGTCACTAGGCTGGATCTGGAGCTGTCACCACCCGTCCAAACCGTAGTGCCACAGGGGCTAGGCTACCTGACCCACGGGCCCACACCCGACAGATCGCGCGTTTGAGGTAATCTCTTCTCCGGCATTGAAAACCGAGAGACTAATGTATTATCTCTTGCAGGTACCCCGGCCCATCAGATGCTGAGGTGGCAACCAACGCAATCGCCAGAAGTGTATCCCCTGTCCAGCAGCCAACCCTCTGGAGGAGCATGGGCAGCACCTACTCTCAACCAGCAGGCACCAGAGTGGCAACCCAGGCCTGAGGCAGTTGCCTTCCCTTCACTGCCTCCTCCAAGTAGTCTGCACCATGGGGGACCCCAGGCAGGAAGTACACCTTTCAGTTTTCTTCCCCCTGCTCCCAACCCTCTTGCAGGGACCAACAGCGCGGCAGACCAGCAGTCTCAAGAGCTAAAGGAGCTGAGGGAACTGATCAACAAAATTCCTGGAATGCCACGCCCCCTGGAGAGAGCAGCCAGAGACAGCTATGCAGACTCACCCTTCACAGACGACCTGGCCTGTGTTGCTGTGCCCAAGGGCTTCGTATCACCCGCCATGACGCTCTATGATGGCACTGCAGATCCCATGGACCATGTCAACCAGTACAAGCAGAAAATGATGGTGGTAACCGCCACAGGGCCCCTGAAGGAAGCTTGCATGTGTAAAGGGTTCGGTTCCACCCTCTCGGGAGCAGCCCTTCATTGGTTCGTTGGTCTGCCGAACAGAAGCATCGCCTCCTTTGCTGATCTGGTCAATGCTTTCAACCAACAGTTCGCCAGTAGCAGAAAGCCGGAAAAGTAGACTAGCGACTTGTATCGGGTGGTGAAGAGATTCGAAGAGTCAACGCGAGATTTCCTCAACAGGTTCAATAAGGAGAAGGTGACTATCCCCAGTGTGACGTGGCCACCGCCATCGAAGCCTTCCGCCAAGGGCTCCTCCAGAATTCAGATCTTTACAAAGATCTCACCAAATATCCTTGTGCTACATTCGAGGATGTGCAAACCAAAGCATTGGCAGCCATCCGACTAGAGGAGGATTCGGGACCCAGAAGGGCCACTTATGGTTCTGAGCATGTTTCTAGGAAGGCACCAGCAGAGAGGAGAGGCGAAAGATCCAAGCCCTACGACAGAAGTGTTCACAAGATCTCTGAAGAGAAGGATTGGAAAGAAAACCCAGGACTCCCACCCAAGATAAGCGAGTACGGGTTCTCCACCAATCTAGATGGTCTGCTCAGAGCCCTAAAGGAGTTGGGGCGTAAAGTCAGATGGCCCAGGAGGCAAATACACCAACGATCGTAGGGACGCAAGCAAGAGGTGTGAATTCCACGATGATATAGGTCACAACACCGAAGAATGTGTCCTCCTTAGGAAAGAAGTGAAGTACCAGTATGATCAGGGAAACTTAGATCATTTGGTGCCAAGAAGCTCCAGCAGGGTAAATGCAGCAGAGCAAGTGCTACCTTCGCCTCCACCCCTGTGCACCAAAATTGTCAATGTAATTACAGGAGGATCAGATTTAAGCGGTCTAACCTATTCAGCAGCCAAAAGACATGCTTCCCACTCCAGAGGAGACAAGCCAGAGTATTCCTGCAGAATTAGCTGCCCAGACCTCCCAGCCGTCACCTTTGATGAATCTGATGCAGAATCATCTCCAGAATCCCACCATGATGCCCTGATCATCACGCTCTCCATAGGAAACTGCACTGTAAGGAAAATACTGGTGGACACCGGAAGCTCCGTCAACCTTATCATGCTAGAAACCCTGCAGAACATGGGATTCAGTGAGGAGGATCTAAGCAAGAAAGCAGTCCCTCTACCAAATACTCCCTGGGAGAGATCACGATCCCTACCTACGCAGGAGGCGTAAACAAGCAAGTGCGGTACCTGGTCATTGATGGTCCCTCTACTTACAACGTGATCCTGGGAAGACCGTGGATACATGAAATGAAGGCCATCACCTCCACCTACCACCAATGTTTAAAATTTCCCACACCCTGGGGAGTGCAGAAGATCAGTGGTGACCAGAGAGAAGCCAAAGACTGCTACAGAGTGGCGCTGAAGAAGACGGCCAGCCCTCCAGCATAGCAACTACAGAGCCTTCATCTACCTCTGCAAGAGTTTCTAGAGCCCCCTCAGGCGGAGATAGATGAAGTCAACTTAGACAAGCAACACCCAGAGCGAAAAGTGCTAATCGGTTCAGAATGCACAGGTAATATCCGACAAAATCTTGTTGAATTATTAAAAACTAACATGGATTGTTTTGCGTGGTCTCATGATGATATGGTAGGAATAGATCCGAGTATCATAACTCACAAGTTAAGCGTGGACCCGAGCTACAAACCAATCCAGCAGAAGAGGAGGAAGTTTGCTCCAGAGAGGAACCAAGTCATAAACCAGGAGGTAGATAACCTGCTGGCCGCCGGAAAAATTAGAGAAGTCAAGTACCCAGAATGGTTATCCAACGTGGTAGTAGTCCCAAAGAAAAACGGCAAATGGAGAGTGTGCGTCGACTTCACCGATCTGAACAAGGCATGTCCAAAAGACCCTTTCCCCCTACCACACATAGATGCCATGGTAGATGCCACAGCAGGCCATGAGATGCTGACCTTCCTGGATGCATGGAGTGGATACAACCAAATCAGGATGCCTCCGTCAAATCAGGAGAAAACCGCATTCAGGTCTGAGAGAGGTATCTATTGCTACAATGTTATGCCTTTTGGTTTGAAAAATGTAGGATCTACCTACCAGAGGTTGGTTAACATGATGTTCAAGAAGCAAATCGGCAAGACCATGGAGGTGTATATCGATGATATGGTTGTCAAATCCAAGCAAGCCTCGCAGCACACGGCACATCTGGAGGACGCTTTCAATACCCTGAGGGAGTACAAGATGAAGTTGAATCCTTCAAAGTACACATTCGGAGTATCCTGTGGAAAATTTCTAGGGTACATGGTCACCCAGAGGGGAATTGAAGCCAGCACAGAGCAGATCAAAGCCATTCTACAACTGGAGTCTCCACAGAAACCAAAAGACGTGCAGCGGCTAACCGGAAGAATTGCCGCCCTGAGCCGGTTCATCTCCAGGTCATCAGACAGATGCCGCCTATTTTATGATGTCCTGAAGAAAGCCCAAAGATTCGACTGGACGGAAGAACACGAGAAGGCATTCAAAGAATTAAAACACTACCTTAGCACCCCACCACTCCTATCAAAACCGGAACCATGGGAGCCGCTCTTTTTGTATTTATCAGTGACCGAGGTGGCGGTCAGTGCGGTGCTGATAAGGGAGCATGAGGGAGCGCAACATCCCGTCTACTACGTCAGTAAGTCTCTGCTCCCTGCAGAGACCAGGTACACGTCCCTTGAAAAACTCGTACTTGCACTCGTTATCGCATCATATAAACTGCGTCCATATTTTGAGTCACATGTTATATCTGTAATAACAAATTACCCGTTGAAAGCTGTTATGAGAAAACCTGAGTTGTCAGGAAGGATGGCGAAGTGGTCTATGCACTTGAGTAGCTTGGATTTGAGGTTTGTTCCCAGAACAGCAATCAAATCCCAAGCGCTAGCAGATTTCATTTCCGACTTCAGTCCAGCACTGCAGACGCAAGCTGAGAAAGATGTCATCCTCCTGGAAGAAAACAGGGACGAGCAAGTGTGGAAACTCAACGTAGATGGCGCTTCAAACATGAGAGGATCCGGAGCAGGCTTGGTGCTTAGGTCACCTCAAGGAGATCTCAAAGTTCAAGCAGTTCGATGCTAGTTCCGAACAACGAACAATGAAGCAGAATACGAAGCTTTGATCCTGGGTCTCCAATTGTCCCTAGACCTTAAAATCAAGCAGCTGGAGGTGTATGGCGACTCCCAACTGGTAGTCAACCATATGAACGGTTCGTACGCAGCCAAAGACGCAAAGATGATGGCTTACCTTGAAGTGGCGAAAGATCTTTCCTTGAGATTCATAAAGTTCTCAATAAACCAAGTTCCGAGAGAGCAAAATGTGGAAGCAGACGCCTTAGCAACTCTGGGGGCAACCTTCAAAACAGAAGAAGTATCCTCCATACCCATAGTCCATGTGCTACAACCAGCAATCCGGAGGGGTGCACAGGAGCAGGAAACGTCAGAAGGAAGTCCACCAGATCAAGGTCTGCAGTGGTTTCAGGAAGCAAGGGTCCACAGCACCACAACAGAGCAAGAAGAAACCTCCGACTGGAGAAAACCTTACAAGGATTGGCTGCAAAATGATATCTTGCCAGCAAACAAAAGAGAAGCTCGGAGTTTCAGAATGAAAGCATCCCGATATACCCTTATCGACAGTATATTATTTAAAAGATCCACAGCGGGGCCATACCTGAGGTGTCTAAACCAAGAAGAGGCAGAAGTGGTAATGCATGATCTCGACAACGGGGAATGTGGAAATCATGCAGGGGGCAAGAGTCTATCCAACAAAGCACTTCGCCAAGGTTACTATTGACCGACAATGCGCAGGGACGCCAGAGAGCATGTTAAAAAATGTGACGCCTGCCAAAGACACGCACCGGTCAATCACCAGCCAGCAGAACCACTACATCCAATTGTATCTCCTTGGCCTTTCATGAAGTGGGGAATGGATATTGTGGGCAAATTACCAAGAGCACCAGGAAACAAAGTCTTCATGCTCGCAATGACCGACTACTTCTCCAAGTGGATAGAAGCAGAAGAATTCCCTCAGGTGACTGAGAAGCAGGTAATATCCTTTATTAAACGTAACATCATCTGCAGGTTCGGAGTTCCCTCAGAGATCATCTGCGACAATGGGTCCCAATTTATTGGCAAAAAGATGGAAGCCTATTGCGCCAGGTGGAGCATCACCCTCAACACATCCACCCCCAGAAATCCGCAATCTAATGGTCAAGCAGAATCCAGCAACAAAATCGTGATGGATAACCTGAAGAGAAGGCTGGAGGAAGCAGGGGGCAGATGGGCAGAAGAACTCCCTTTGGTACTGTGGTCCGATAGAACCACACCTAAGGTAGCTACTGGGCAGACACCTTTTAGCTTGGTTTTTGGTGCTGAGGAGGTCATTCCTGCAGAGGTGAGGGTACCCACTTACAGATATGGCTGCACAACAGAAGAAGGGAACCAGGTCGAGATGGCAAGCAGTTTAGACACCATAGATGAACTCAGAACCGATGCTCAGATCAGAATGGCCTCCTACAGGCAGGTAATCGCCAGAAGCTACAACAAGAATGTTAAAATCAGAGTCCTGCAAGAAGGAGATCTAGTCCTCAGGAAGGTATTCCAGAACACCAGAAATCAACAGGCGGGGAAGTTCGTTTATAATTGGGAAGGACCCTACCAAGTAGAGAAGATAATCGAAAATGGAGCATATCGACTTATGACCATGGAGGGAGAGATCATCCAAAAACCTTGGAACATATTACACTTGAAAAAATACTTTTCTAAAAAAAAATAAAAATAACAAAGGCCATTGTCGCCAGAACAAAGGCATCCAAATCTGCCAGATACGCCTCCACCAGAACCCAGGTTCAAACTCACCTCTCATATTTTTAATCTACTCTATCTTTCAAAATCACTCCCTGTTTATAAAAATGGCAAAATTTCCTCCACCCTTTTGACGCTTAGATAATTTTTCTTATATGTACCTTGGAATGTAACACAACTTTTATGAAACTAAAGAAAGCTAATTAGGTTCTCGCCATTTTCAAAATCAGAAATTTGAAACCTTTTTTATGAACCCTTAGGATCCAATTTTCTTAAACTTCCTCTTCATATGTTTTCAGTCTATTCTTCTTTTTGTGTCACTAAAATCGAATCTCTTTCATCTACCACACTCTTTCTGAAATGTGATTTTCTCTGTTACGACATTTTTATTTTGCGAATATGACGAGCTTTTACCAAAACTCTTTCAAATTGATGTCTGATCTGGTGGAGCGTATAACTTCCACAGAAGGCGTGCGTCTTGTGCTGATTGCCTACAACCAGGGCATCACAAGTCCCCTGCGTCACTCAGCACCCACGCAAAGTGTGGCACCTCTGACTGAGTGGGGAAAACAAGACCCCAGGCCACCAATCATCATGGGTCGACCGTACGGACAAAGGCATGCATACAAACAGAACAAACAAAACAAGCGAAACAAACATCACATAAGTAAGGTAAACAAGTTCCACAAACAAGTTCAAAATGATTCTGCTCCCTTGAGCAGAAGAAATTCGGGTACTCTGCTCCCTTGAGCAGAGAAAAAGGTTCGGAACATAACAAATTTTTTAACGAAATATTTTTGACCGCACAAGGCCACAGACAACAAAAGATAATGGGCTGAACAACCTAAGCTTTGTCCTCAGGAGGAAGGGAGGCGAGAGGGTTCACCACAGCTGCATCATCAATGACCACCGCCGATCCAGGCATTTCTTGAGCAGCAGGAGGAGAAGAAACCGACTCCTCCACCACTTCCTCTCCCTCTACAGCCAGCATCTCCAGGTCGAAGCCATTGGGGAACTCCTTCTGCATCCTCCTCTCCAGAGCAGCTAGGTCCCAACCCGTGTGCTTCCCCTTAGTATAGGTGGTGAGCATTTGGATTTCAGTGCTCAAAGCAGACCAGCTGAGAGCTCCCACCATATTCTCCTGTAGTGCCGCCACCTTCTCCTGGAGGTCATAGTTGGCATTCTGAACCTTAGCAAGCTCAACCCTCATTCCCTCAGCAGCCGCCTTCCGCTTTTCCTCCTCGACAAGTTGTCCCTTAACCTGCTCCAGTTCCCTCCTCAGCTTATTGGCCTCCTCCTCCAGCTTCATAACCTTCTCCTTGGATTGACCAGCCTCCTCCATCAGTCGAGCCTTATCCAGCTGAAGCTGACTCCCCAGATCCTTAAGATGAGATATGCCGGTTTTCACATAGATAGCCATCTGGAGAATCTGAGCAACACCGCAACAATCAGCAGCACAGTTTAGATGGAAAATACCTCGACGCCAGAAAATCAGAAATTACCTCGAAGCCATGAGCAGCAATATGGGCCGCCGATTCAATCAAGGGTTCTCTGGCCATTATGGCCTCAGAGCCAGGGAAAAGGAACTGATCCAGGATAGACAGGTCCTCCAAGTGCCTGATGGTCCCAAAATCCTTAGAGAAGGTCATGGTAAGTTCATCAGGACCATCTCCAGCAGAGTGGGGGGCAGAAGGCTGAGGAGAATCAGGAACGTGAGTCACATGAGGACCCCCCTCAGAGTCAACTGGTGGAGAAGGAGAAGAGCTGCGCTTCCTCTTCGAACTGGTCGACGGAGCAGGGGAAGAAGCAGAGCCCTTTCTGGAGGAAGAGCGGGTGGACATGCTTCTCTTCCTAATCCGATCCAGGGTCAAGGGAGCTTTGGCACTACCTAAGAGGAATAAATGCACAGTTTAAAGTTTCACGGAAATCGACAAGAGGAAAGTTGAACATGAATTTACTCAGCAAGAACGATCCTCACCAGAAGACATTGTGGCAGCAAGAGGAGGACAGGTACCGTTGGCAGAAGGGATAAACAAACTGGAGAAGGAGAGTTGTTCGGAGGTCAAATCGGAAAGTTTAGCCGCAAAATCGAGGGGCGTTACTTTATCCGGTTGCTGGAGACCTGCGACACGAAGTCAATAAGAACCATAAGAAGGCGAGAAAAATACAAAGATGAGAGCGCGACAAGTACCTGTAACAGTCCCCCATTCAGAGAACAAGTAATCACAGGAAGGAGGAGAAAGGGAGTCGGCCTTCACAAATACAAAGTCCCTAAACCACTCCGCATCAGGAGGATTAGGAGGAAAGAATATACCGGGGAAATGCTTATCTTTTACCCTCATGGTCACCTGTCCGCATCCCAGGGGTCGTACCTGGAACACGGAGCAAACATCAAGCAGCGAGAAACTCTTCTGATGACGGAGATTTAGGACACAGAAAGACAAGAGCACCCTCCAGGTGTGGGGAACTAGTTGACAAGGGGCCAATTTATAGAGGGTTAGAAATTCCTGGACTAGAGGAGGAAAAGGGAAGCGAAGACCTAGGAGGAATGGGTATGCGTACATGCAGATCCATCCGGGGCAAACATAGTCGGCTTGCTGTCCCGGAGAAGGGAGATGGACCACAACTCCGTCCTCGAAACCAAAAATCTCTCTAACAAGGGGGAGATCCCCGTCAGAGAAGCTAGAGTCGCAAGAATGCTTCTTGCCCAGGATAGAAGAGGGGGAGAAGTTCATCAACGACGTCGATGAAGAGAGGGCGGATGACTTACCTCGAGTTGATTTGGGAGCCATAATTGAAATTAAAATAACAAGCGAAAACGAAAAAAATCACCTGGAGAGACAGAGAGTACGGCGAGTGACAACGGTGAACGACGAAGGAAGAAAGATGATTTGAATTTCGAAAAGAAGAGAGAAGTTTGAGTTATGAAAGGGGTAGAGGAAGTAAGAGTAAATGGAGAGGAGGTAGAGTAAGTGGAATAAGGAGAGAGAGGGGGCACCGGGAAGTGTGAGCAATTATGAGGGTAGAGGTCAGAGTCATCATGAGGGAGGAGAAGAGCCAGTTAGAAAAATGAGAAGTAGCAGACTCCAAAACAAACTCTGTGGGAGAAAATCGTCACCAAGCAGAAATTCCCGCCTAACATGAACTTAGTCGGAAATTTGGGGGCAGTTGTTTGGGATAAATCCGCACCCTTCGGAGTGATGTGGAGCCCTCCAAGTCAAAAGGTCAAAGTCAAAGAGTCAAAAGGTCAAAAGAGTCATACAGTCCGAAATCATATGAGTCATAAGATCGAGATGGGGAAGGTAAGCAAGACAACAAAATGAAACCCATCAGCAGAATTGGGCCGAAGGAATCAGCAGACACGAAGTGGGCCGAAGACAGCCCAACTGCTCACAATCCTCCAACCCTAAAGCAAGACCCCGTCAACCCAACTACTCCCTGAAATCCAGGAATCGCCTCCAGAGCAGGAGAGAAATCAGGGAACAGCAACGGTTAAGGAAAGAAGAGAAGATATAAAGCACGGCAACACCAAAAACGTAGGGCATGATCAACACACTTCAACCCTACTACTCAAAAGCACAAAAAGAAAAATACAACCTCCAACAAACCGAAAATAACACTTGTATCCTTGTTCATTTTCTCATTCATAGTAGACATTTGGCGGGATTCCGACTCCCCCCGCAGTTTTTCCCACGTTGGGTTTCCGCGTCACCAATTCTTGTGTCTTTTCGCTTTCTTTTTCCGTTTGCTCATTCGTACGTTTGATTCATTTCATTGCTTCGCGAAACGTTAGCCCGATCACTTTAACCCACATATTATTCTGTAAACCGGTAAAAGTTTTACCAAAACACTACCCCCACTATTCTCTTTATATTACACTAATTACTCAATGTAATATTACTCTCTCTTACTTTTACCATTTACTTTTTCTCATTCAATTAATATAATATTCTTCTCTTTTACTTATTCGATCCACCCCATCTTTTTTATTAATATACTCCCTCCGAGTTCCTATTATTGTCCCATTTTCTTTTTTGGGCTGAGTTTGATTTTTGTCCTACTTTTCTTTTTAGGCCATTAATATGTGGTTCACAATTACTCTCTCATTTCTCTCTCTTCCTCCCTCTTTTTTCAACAACTCATTTCCCCTTCCTTATTTTTCACCCCAAAACCTTATGGGACAATAATAGGAACTCGGAGGGAGTAATACTCTCTCCTTATTTTCTTCCCCAAAAAGAAAGGGCAAGAACACTAAAACTCAGAGAAATTACTTTATATAGTTGATGTCAGACATGTACTCTAACACTATATGCTTGTTGTTTTGGTAAAAAATATACCGGGTCTTCGATTTAATTTTGCGGGTCAAAGCAATCGTCCTATAACTACGGGTCGGTGAAATCGAGGTAAACTAGAGAACGAGGAATAACGAAAGAAAATAACGACACACAAAGTTTGGTGACGCGGAAAACCCGTTGTGGGAAAAACCGCGGGGGGAATCGGAATCCCGCCAAAGTTTCACTAGGAATGAGAGAAAAAATGATAAAGATCGTACAAGTATGAGTATTTGAAGAGTATTGAGAGTAGGTCAGATTATGTGTGTGTGTGCTGATCTTGGATGTCCCTTTTCTATGTCTGTCTTGTCCCTTTTATAGTGCTCTTAAGCCTCTTATCCGTTGCCTTTCCTCCTCAGAATCTTCCTCTTTAATTCTCTCTTAATGGCTGTTATCTTCCTCATTGATGAGAATCTTTGAAATTTAACCTCCGTTTTATTGCTTAGGATCTTGGTGTTTAATCCTCTTTTATTGCTTGAGATTTTGGTATTTAATCCTCTCTTAGCCGTTGCATCCTCCTCAGCAGTTACATTCTTCTCCTCATTTATCTCCTGATCTTCAGGAGGGTTTCCTCCTCTGTAGGTGCAACAACTGTTGCTTCCTCCTCTTTATATGGGCTGAGTCCCTTTTCTTGTTCGTTGGGCCTGTTTGATTTAAGTGGCCCATGGTTTGTTTACTCTTATGTTTTGTTCAACCCGTCATCTTATATTACCCCGGGTTTGCTTGACTTGACGGTCTTTGACTATCTTTGACTTCCGTCTTTTAATCCCCGACTTTGACTTTTCATTCGTGAACCGTGGACCCTTACGTTGTTGACTTTTGACTTCTGACCTTTTGACCGTCCACTCGTATTTTGCCACGTGGTACTCCGAAGGTGCAAATTTTTGACCCGAACAAATGCCCCCAAATTTCCGACTAAGCTCATCTTAGGCGGGAATTTCCGTTTGCCCCAGTTGTAGGCAGTTGGCTCTGCTTCAGCTGGCCTTGCTGGTTCTAGGAGAAGGCGTGATCTGTCCCCTCTCTTAGAAATTACTCCTGCAGAGAGTGGACCTCTGGTGGCAGACCTTTCTAAGTCTACCTCTTATTCTGCCCCCAGATCCATTGATGAGGTTTCTGCTGAAGTGGCGCTCAAATTTCCTGAAGGCTTTGGTAAGTCTGCAGAGGATATGACTTTCCTGGATCATATGCTACTTCCTGGTCCTAGGTCTGTGCTGGAAGAAGGTTCTCTGAAGGAGTTGGACTTGGTTCGCAGATTGTTGGCGGAGGAATCTGGTTGTAGAGAAGAAGTGACTGGATGAGGAATTTCCTGTGGCGCCTGACCTGGATGCTCTTTCTGATGTGGAGGCGGAGGATCTGATGGAGTCCGCTGATTTCTCATTGCTGATCAGGAGGCTGATGGGCAAGAGAGCGTGGACCAGCAGGATGTCTTGATGACCCTGGGGGAGATTCTGTTGTTGTTCATCAGAGACCCAGGTTTCTGCAGGAGAACCTGCTATAGTTCCGCCTCCACCAGAGGAGAATGTCCAGTCTGTGGACCAAGTTCTGCTGGAGTGATGTTACTCTTCCTTTGTTTTCGGCTTGTGAATCCTGCATGGCATGAACTTCCGATTTGTTAGTGTTTGCAAAAAATTCTGTAATGACTTCGCCTTTGCTCAGGGGAGCGAAGTGTGTGTGAGTATTTTGTGGCACTTCGTGCCTTAACAGAAGATCGTAATCGTTTGCTTTTGATCGTGGTTGTTTGCGTTTGATTGTAATCGTTTGTTGTAGTTTTGTCTAACTACCTTCTGTTGTATGCATGCCTTATGTTTGTATGGTCGACCTTTGATATAGTGGTGGCCTGGGGTTTAGTTCGCCCACTCAGTCGGAGGTGCCACGCTTTGCGTGGGTGCTAAGTGACGCAGGAGACTGTAATGTCCCGGTTGTAGGCACTTAGTCACAGACGCACGCCCTCTGTAGAAATCGTACACTCCACCAGATTAGTCACCAGCACTTAGTTTGAGAAAACTGACAAAAATTTGGCAAAGATAGGGAACACAATATTTGAAGACATATGTGGAAGCAAAAAATTGAATTTCGAAAATATATGGAAAGAGAAAATTAAATTTCGAAAACGTACGCAATAAGAAAATCAACCTTAATGCCAAAGAAAATTGAATTTTGTCGACACATGTAAAAAGGAAATCAAAATTTTATCTGATTTAAATATGCGGGAAAAAATTTGAATTTTGCTAAAAGAAAGAAAAGAAAACAGAAGAATGATAGGAAAATTTAAATACGTGTTTGCAAGGTTTGAAAAGATTAAACCTGGGTTCTGGTGGAGGTGCACCTGGCAGAATAGATGCCACGTTTCTGGCGGCTGTAGCCCATGTTTCTGGCGGTAGTGGCCCAGATTGCTGGCGGCTGTGGCCCACTCAGAAGAAGTACTTCTTTAGGTGTACAATGTTCCATGGCTTTTGGATGATCTTCCCCTCCATGGTCATAAGTCGGTAGGCTCCGTTCCCAACTACTTTCTCTATTTGATAGGGTCCTTCCCAATTGTAAGCGAACTTTCCTGCTCGCTGGTTCCTGGTGTTCTGGAAGACTTTCCTGAGGACTAGGTCTCCTTCCTGCAGGATTCTGACTCTGACATTCTTGTTGTAACTTCTGGCGACTGTTTGTCTGTAGGAGGCCATCCTTATTTGAGCATCGGTTCTGAGCTCATCTATAGTATCCAAGCTGCTTGCCATCTCTACCTGGTTCCTGTCTTCGGTTATGCATCCGTATCTATGAGTAGGCACTCTCACCTCTGAAGGGATGACCGCCTCAGCACCAAAGACCAAACTGAAGGGTGTTTGTCCTGTAGCCACCTTGGGTGTAGTTCTGTCAGACCACAACACCAAGGGGAGTTCTTCTGCCCATCTGCCCCCTGCCTCCTCCAGCCTTCTCTTCAGGTTGTCTATCACAATTTTGTTGCTAGACTCCGCCTGACCATTAGACTGAGGGTTTCTGGGGGTCGACTTGCTTAGTGTGATGTTCCACCTGGCGCAGTAGGCCTCCATCTTGTTGCCAATAAACTGGGACCCGTTATCGCAGATGATCTCTGAAGGAATGCCAAACCTGCAGATAATGTTACGTTTTATGAAGGATATAACCTGCTTCTCAGTCACCTGAGGGAATGCTTCTGCTTCTATCCACTTGGAGAAGTAGTCAGTCATGGCCAACATAAAAACCTTGTTTCCTGGGGCTCTCGGTAGCTTGCCAACAATATCCATCCCCCATTTCATGAAGGGCCAAGGAGAAATTACTGGGTGCAACGGCTCTGCTGGCTGGTGATTGACCGGTGCATGTCTCTGGCAGGCGTCACATTTCTTAACATATTCCCTCGCGTCCTTGCGCATTGTCGGCCAATAGTAACCTTGGCGGAGTGCTTTGTTGGATAGACTCTTGCCCCCTGCATGATTTCCACACTCACCACTGTGGAGGTCATGCATAACCCCCTCTGCCTCCTGCTGACTTAGGCACCTCAAGTATGGTCCCGCGGCTGATCTTTTGAACATGACACCATCAATGAGGGTGTACCTGGACGCTTTCATTCTAAAACTCCGGGCTTCCTTCTTGTCTGCTGGCAGGATATCGTTTTGCAGCCATTCTTGGTAGGGTTTTCTCCAGTCTGGGATTCTTTCTTGTTCTGCTGAGGTGCTGCAGACTCCTGCCTCCTGCAGCCACTGCAATCCCTGGTCTGGTGAATAGTCCTCCTGCCTCAGCATCTGGTATTCTTGTGTGCCTGTCCAAACTGCTGGCTCCAGTACATGGACAATGGGTATGGTGGAAACTACGCCTGGTTTGAAGGTTGCCCCCAGGGTGGCTAGGGCGTCTGCTTCCACGTTCTGGTCCCTAGGGACTTGGTTGATTGAGAAGGCTACGAACCTAAGGGAGAGTTCCTTTGCCACTTCAAGGTAAGACACCATCTTGGAGTCCTTAGCTGCATACGAACCATTCATGTGATTGACTATTAGCTGGGAATCGCTGTAAACCTCTAGGCGCCTGATTTTGAGGTCTAGAGCCAGCTGAAGACCCAAGATTAGAGCTTCATATTCTGCCTCGTTGTTTGTTGTTCGGAACTCACACCGTACTGCTTGAACTATGAGATCCCCCTGAGGAGACTTCAGAACTAATCCTGCTCCAGATCCTCGCATGTTGGAGGCGCCATCTACATTTAGCTTCCACACCTGTTCGCCTTTGTCCTCCTCAAGGAGGAGGATGTCTTTCTCTGCCTGTGTCTGCAGTGCTGGGCTGAAGTTGGATACGAAGTCTGCTAACGCCTGGGATTTTATCGCTGTTCTGGGGACAAATTTCAGGTCGAAGCCGCTCAAGTGTATAGACCACTTGGCCATTCTCCCTGATAACTCAGGTTTTCTCATAATAGTTTTTAGCGGATAATTTGTTACTACGGAAATAGCATGCGATTCAAAATAAGGTCGAAGTTTATAAGATGCCGTAACAAGTGCAAGTACGAGTTTCTCAAGGGATGTGTACCTGGTCTCTGCAGGAAGCAGAGACTTACTAACATAATATACTGGGCATTGTGCTCCTTCGTGCTCACGTACTAATACCGCGCTGACTGCTACCTCGGTTACTGATAAATACAGGAAGAGTGGTTCTCCAGGTTCTGGTTTTGACAGCAGAGGTGGAGTGCTGAGGTAGTGCTTCAGGTCGCTGAACGCCTTCTCATGCTCTGCTGTCCAATCAAACCTTTGGGCCTTCTTCAGGACATCATAGAACAGCCGACATCTATCTGAAGACCTGGAGATAAATCTGCTCAGAGCAGCAATTCTTCCAGTCAGCCTTTGCACGTCTCTTGGCTTCTGTGGGGATTCCAGCTGGAGGATGGCCTTGATCTGCTCTGTGCTAGCTTCAATTCCCCTCTGGGTCACCATGTACCCCAGGAACTTCCCACATGACACTCCAAATGTGCACTTTGAAGGATTTAACTTCATCTTGTATTCCCTCAAGGTGTTGAAGGTATCCTCTAAGTGTGTTGTATGTTGCGAAGCTTGCTTTGACTTGACGACCATGTCGTCAATATATACCTCCATTGTGTCCCCAATCTGTCTCTTGAACATCTTGTTGACTAGTCTCTGGTAGGTGGAACCTGCATTCTTCAGACCAAAAGGCATTACATTGTAACAGTATATACCTCTCTCAGACCTGAAGGCTGTCTTCTCCTGGTCTGCTGGATGCATTTTGATCTGGTTGTACCCGCTCCATGCATCAAGAAAGGTTAGCATCTCGTGGCCTGCTGTAGCATCCACCATGGCGTCTATATGCGGTAGGGGGAATGGATCTTTCGGGCATGCTTTGTTTAAGTCGGTGAAATCAACACACACCCTCCACTTGCCATTCTTCTTTGGGACCACCACCACGTTAGACAACCACTCTGGATACTTTACCTCCCTGATTTTGCCAGCAGCCAGCAGACTGTCAACCTCCTGATTTATGACTTGATTTCTTTCTGGGGCAAACTTCCTTCTCTTCTGCTGGACTGGTTTGTAGCTTGGGTCCACGCTTAGCCTGTGAGTGATAACGCTCGGATCTATACCTACCATATCATCATGCGACCAAGCAAAACAATCCATGTTAGCTTTTAATAATTCAATGAGGTTTTGGCGGATATTACCTGTGCATTCTGATCCGATTAACACTTTTCGCTCTGGATGTTGCTCGTCCAAGTTGACTTCATCCAACTCCGCCTGAGGTGGCTCTACGTACTCCTGCAGAGGCAGACGAAGGCTCTGTAATTGCTATGCTGGAGGGCTCGCCGTCTTCTTAAGGGCTACCCTGTAGCAGTCTTTGGCCTCTCCTTGGTCTCCGGTGATCTTCTGCACTCCCCAGGGTGTAGGGAACTTCAGGCACTGGTGGTAGGTGGAGGTGATTGCCTTCATCTCATGAATCCAAGGCCTTCCTAGGATCACGTTGTAGGTGGAGGGTCCATCAATGACTAGGTACCGTACTTGCTTGTTCACTCCTCCGGCATAGGTAGGAATGGTGATCTCTCCCAGAGAATGCTTGGTCTCACCACTAAAACCCACTAAGGGAACCGCCTTCTTCGTTAGATCCTTCTCGCTAAACCCCATGTTCTGGAGAGTTTCCAACATGATGAGGTTGACTGAACTCCCTGTGTCCACCAGAATCTTCTTCACGGTGCAATTCCCTATAGAGAGGGTAATTATTAAGGCGTCATGGTGCATCTCTGGAGTAGCTTCTGCGTCAGTTTCGTCAAAGGTGACAGCTGGAAGATCCTTGCAACTGATTCTGCAGGAGTGCTCGGGTCTGTCTCCTCTGGTCTGAGAGGCATGTCTCTTGGCTGCTGAGTAGGTCAACCCGCATAATTCCGATCCTCCTGTTATCACATTGACAATTCTGGTACATATTGGAGGTGGAGAAGGCAATACCTGATCTGCTGCATTTATTCTGCTAGAGTTTCTGGACATGAGGTGATCCAGATTCCCCTGATCATACTGGAATTTAACCTCTCTCCTCAGCTGGACACACTCATCGGTATGGTGTCCGATATCGTCATGGAATTCGCACTTCTTGTTGGCGTCTCTTCGGTCATTGGTGTACTCCTGTCTTCTGGGCCACCTGACTCTGCGCCCTAACTCCCTCAGAGCCTTGAGCACCCCATCAAGGTTGGTAGAGAACCCGTACTCACTTACTTTAGGTGGCAATCCTGGATTGTCCTTCCAGTCTTTCTCCTCGGAAATTTTGCTCACGTTCCTGTCATAGGGCTTTGATCTTTCACCCCTCTTTTCTGCTGGCGCCTTTCTGGTGACATAACCATACGCAGCCCTTCTGGGGCCTGAATCTTCTTCTAACCTGATGGCCGCCATCGCCTTGGTCTGCACATCCTCGAATGTGGCACGTGGGTACTTTGTGAGGTCTTTATAGAGGTCAGAATCCTGGTGGAGCCCTTGGCGGAAGGCTTCTATGGCGGTGGGCACATCACATCTGGGGATGGTGACTTTCTCCTTGTTGAATCTGTTGAGGAAGTCACGTGTAGATTCTTCGAACTTCTGCACTACCCGATACAAGTCACTGGTCTGCTTATCTGGTTTCCTGCTGCTGGCGAACTGCTGGTTGAAGGCATTGACCAGGTCAGCGAAGGAAGTGATGCTTCGGTTAGGCAGACCGACGAACCAATGGAGGGCTGCTCCTGACAGAGTGGAGCCAAACCCTTTACACATGCAGGCTTCCTTCAGGGGGCCCGTAGCGGTCACCACCATCATCTTCTGTTTGTACTGGTTGATGTGATCCAGGGGGTCCGCAGTGCCATCATAAAGCGTCATGGCTGGTGGCATGAAGCCCTTGGGTACAGCAACACAGGCTAGATCGTCGATGAAGGGTGAATCTGCATAGCTGTCCCTAGCTGCTCTCTCCAGGGGGCGTGGCATTC
This sequence comes from Agrostemma githago, assembly GCA_958450325.1. Taxonomy (NCBI): domain Eukaryota; kingdom Viridiplantae; phylum Streptophyta; class Magnoliopsida; order Caryophyllales; family Caryophyllaceae; genus Agrostemma; species Agrostemma githago. The sequence goes on from OY288251.1 coordinate 48,621,161, forward strand.
CAGGAATCTTGTTGATCAGGTCCCTCAATTCCTTCAGTTCCTGGCGTTGCTGATCTGCTGTGCTGATTGTTCCTGCAGGAGGGTTAGAGACAGGAGGAGAAAAGTTGAAAGGAGTACTCCCTGCATAAGGTCCTCCAGGGTGTTGACTACTAGGAGGAGGAGGTAAAGGTGGTGCTGCTGTCACGGATCTGGGCTGCCACTCTGACGCCTGCTGGTTGAGGGTAGGCGTTGTCCACATTCCTCCAGAGGGCTGGTTGTTGGATAAGGTGGTCATCTCTGGTGGAGTTACAAATTGCCATCCTGGCGTCTGGTGGACAGGGGTGCCTGCAGAAGATAGTGAGTTAGTCTCTCGACTTTCGATGTTGGAGAGAAAGTTACCTGTGGTAGGAGATCTGCCGGGTGTTGGGCCATAGGTCAAGTAACCCAACCCTTGGGGTTCAATAACCGGGCTTGGTGGAGCCAATCCTAGCTCCAGTCTGGTGACCAACTCTGAAGGGACCTCTCTGGTGGTCTTCCTGCCAGCTACTGATTCCCTACGGGTGCTGGGTTCTCCCCTAGGCATCAGAGGCAGCATCTCTGGTGACATCTGGAGCGATGCAACTGGGGTCTTGTCTGCTGCTGAGATCCGAGCCTTGATATCTTGGTTGTCCTTCTGCAGGGTTTCTACTGCTTGGCGCAAAGCATTGATTCCCTGGAGCATACTTTGCATCAGGTCTGGCGACCCCGCTCCACTGAAAGCTTCTTCTACGAATCCTCCTGGAGTCAAGGTTCTGGTTGGTACGCTTTCTTTCCTGGCCCTGGAGGAGCTGGTGACCCCAGAGGTTTTAGGCGTCGGAGGGGGCCTAGACACTGGCAACGTGGGTTTCACTGCTTGGCTGGTGGGGATACCCAAGGTGAGGGGTGTGAAAACCAGCTCTGCTGATCCTGGGGACAACCTTCCTCCAATGGGCTGAGTTGATGCTCCTTGACTGCTGGACGAACTTTGGCCGGATCCGGTCATGGTGACACGAGTTTGCTTCACGGTAGGGTTTGGCTTATAGGAAATGATCACTTTGCCCCACGGTGGGCGCCAAATTGTTTTGGTAAAAAATATACCGGGTCTTCGATTTAATTTTGCGGGTCAAAGCAATCGTCCTATAACTACGGGTCGGTGAAATCGAGGTAAACTAGAGAACGAGGAATAACGAAAGAAAATAACGACACACAAAGTTTGGTGACGCGGAAAACCCGTTGTGGGAAAAACCGCGGGGGGAATCGGAATCCCGCCAAAGTTTCACTAGGAATGAGAGAAAAAATGATAAAGATCGTACAAGTATGAGTATTTGAAGAGTATTGAGAGTAGGTCAGATTATGTGTGTGTGTGCTGATCTTGGATGTCCCTTTTCTATGTCTGTCTTGTCCCTTTTATAGTGCTCTTAAGCCTCTTATCCGTTGCCTTTCCTCCTCAGAATCTTCCTCTTTAATTCTCTCTTAATGGCTGTTATCTTCCTCATTGATGAGAATCTTTGACATTTAACCTCCGTTTTATTGCTTAGGATCTTGGTGTTTAATCCTCTTTTATTGCTTGAGATTTTGGTATTTAATCCTCTCTTAGCCGTTGCATCCTCCTCAGCAGTTACATTTTTCTCCTCATTTATCTCCTGATCTTCAGGAGGGTTTCCTCCTCTGTAGGTGCAACAACTGTTGCTTCCTCCTCTTTATATGGGCTGAGTCCCTTTTCTTGTTCGTTGGGCCTGTTTGATTTAAGTGGCCCATGGTTTGTTTACTCTTATGTTTTGTTCAACCCGTCATCTTATATTACCCCGGGTTTGCTTGACTTGACGGTCTTTGACTATCTTTGACTTCCGTCTTTTAATCCCCGACTTTGACTTTTCATTCGTGAACCGTGGACCCTTACGTTGTTGACTTTTGACTTCTGACCTTTTAACCGTCCACTCGTATTTTGCCACGTGGTACTCCGAAGGTGCAAATTTTTGACCCGAACACTTGTGCTGTCATGCAAATTCCAATTTTCCTTGAAAATAAGTCATAATTGCATATGACTTAATGTCTTTGTGCATACTAGTATAATTTATGTGTTTGTGCCATATAGATGTCAACGAATCATTTTTTTTTGGTAAATTCATTGTTGATTCAATTCATTCATTCTTACTCCCTATTTGACAGTACGATTTACCTCATCTCATGTCATTGTAAGCATGCAATCTTAATTTTTTTATTGTTTTTTAATCCAAACTTCAAGTAATGACTTTTAATTAAATTTTTCTTTGTTTGTATTATTTAAGTCATAAAGTAGGTTTTTCCGAAATTTCAATATATTCTCCAAGATTTTTTTGGGCAAGAATTATTGATACGTAGGGCTCGCTTGGAATGGGGGCAATTATTCCAGGAGTAATAGAGCAAAAATGAACTAAAAATGAATGAGCTTATTGCTTGGTTGTGACATTTTATAGTGTATGTAAAATAGATATGAGGGGGGAATAATTAACCCCATTGGGGGTAATGCATTACTTGGGGGGAGAGGGGAGTAATAATTCTTCCCCAAATAAGCTACATTTTCTTAATTTTGTCCATTTCCGCTTAGTATCATCACTACTTTCCGTCATTTTCTAGTTCATTTTTGCTATATTACTCCCGGAATAATTACCCTCATTCCAAGCGAGTCCGTAGTATTAATTATCTTGATAAGAATATCAAGAGGAAAGTATGGCAAGAGGCCAATGATCTGATTTTTCTTAGTTTAATAGAAGATTATGATAAATTCGTCTAATAGACCGTATACATGAACGAATCTATTTCGCGGGCAATAATCCATTATTATACTAGGCATATAATTTGGACCTAAAATTCCGAAATGAGTTAACTCATTATTATGAGTAGAGCAAATAATGTTATCCGGAAAAGATAACGAATAGTTTGGACATAAGTTCATTAAAGAAATTGTACACCTGAAGTATACATGATTATTTTGGATGTTGATACAGCGGTACCAAAAATATGATATCGCGGAAATAAATTAGCCTCAAAGGCATCGTATCGTTTAATATGCTAATACAGTTGTCCCAAAAATACGAAATCGTGGAAATGAATAAGTAACCTTAAACGTAGCATATCGTGAAAATTTATATTCCGTGTAAGTAAATACATTGACCCGTACTAAGTTGATTATCACTTTAAAGTTGAAGTTCAGCAATTATACCTCATGCGAGCAAAGTACATGAAATTGAGTAATACTTTAATACTCAATTTAAATTTGAAAATTAAAATTATGTGGTGATAAATCACATGAAATTGTACTGTGTTCAATACCACTCAATATTCTCCTGAAAGATAATATATCGTGAAAGAAGATTTGAGAACTATGAATTAATTTCTTGTTCACTTGAAGTTGAACAAAGTAATAACTTTTTTGCTGAAAGACGAGGAATCTCTTTTATTTGGCCGAGTCCATTCCATGAGGTGAATGTGACATTTGATAAGACTGTGCCAAATAAGGAGGTCGAAATCATGACATGATGTTAAGCCAGAAATATATTGCGGCCTTAATTGAGCCTAATGATAATCCGGTCTTAATTGATCCTAATTCTGTCATGAAAATACATATCTCATGAAAATTCATGTGACTCTCATATATGTGAAGTTTGATATGAGAGGAAGAAAGATTATATACGAGTAGAGTTTTTAGCATGCACACTATGGCTTGAAGTCCACAGTGCTAATATAAACTGAACCTATGACGAGAAATTCATGGTGTTGACCAATAATAAAACAGTGACATGAGTTCATGATGTCTTAAAATTTTCGCTTTGCGTGTGGCGATGAATATTATTTTGTATCAAAATTAAGAATAAATTTGATGTTTATTTTTGCAAAATATTACACTCTTAAAAGTTGATATTCGTATCAAAATAGTGTAAACCACTTCCTGTAGCAAATAACATTATCATATTTTGACGTTGAAATACTCGTATATTTTCACTTTAATACAAATTATGTAGTCGTAAAGACACATTATTTTGAAAATGGCTTAAAAAAATTATGCGTGATGTTTCGTTTCCGCGTGTCGTCGTTGAATACAATAACGCAATTAAAATCGTGATTCTTGTACAATTGATTAATAGTCATAAAACTCATTATTCCTGGAATGGATATGAGAATAAAAGATTTGATTAATGACCATTATTTCGTGAAATGAATATGGCATCGAATAAAAATATTGATTAAGTGATAAAAATTATGTCACAACACTGGCTAAGGGCAAGAAGGTGAATATTTTAATTATGTGTTCACTTAAAAAACACTAATACTTTTACTGAAAATGGTATAGTTAAGGTCATAATATCTTGTGAAGACAATATACTAATCTGACCATGTATTTATATGGTGAAATAAATGATCAGTTGTTTATGATCAATTTACAGTTGTTATTATCATATGGAATTGAATTACTTTAAGTGTAATATAGCCATATTCCGAGAAGAAATTTTGATGGATCTTGCCCATTATATTAGACACCAGTTGTGTCATGTCACATCTATCATTTAATATAACCTATATGAAAGGATTGGTAACACACATATTCAAATACAGATATGATTAATCAATACAAATGATAAGAAATTTTATCGATATTTTAATTCATGGAACCAAATAATATTTGTGCGCGATATATAATGGACCCTATAATGGGATCTTATATAAAATTCCATTTCGATTGGTTACGTACACTCTATGGTCAAAAGTGAGCTCATGAACTTGGTGGATATACTGTATATTTTGCATTTGAGTCTCATGTGCATGTAATATAGTTATTTTATTATTGCATATTAGTTTAAGACTGCATCATTGCATCAATTTATTTAGAATATACAATATAGGGCATTCTTCGTATTACATGCATGCCCGAGATTATTATTCTTACATATTGCAGGATAAATGTTTTAAAAGGAGATCATCCTCCTAGATTGATAACTCCAGGAAGGAGCTTATATTATATGCATGTGATCAACACATGATGATAGTTGATCAAATGAGTTCCTGAAGATCTCGTGATTAAGTATATGAGCCTCTACACGGTAATTGTGTTTAGAGAAGCATTCAACATACATGTGATGTGAATGCACGCTTTCATTGTCTCAACTTGAAGTTTGAGCGTATGAGAAATCATACATGAATAATTTTTTTGCCCTGTGAAAATACTTTATGGTACAAAAACACCATAATAGTTGGAAAATAATGTAGTGAAATGCTACAATGAGTTTGTCAATCCGTACAATGGTAAAAAAGATAAATTATTATTTAAGATAAAATCGGATTGATTGATTCTACTGAAGATAATCAATTGAGAAATAATGTCACCTACAATGACTAGGTTTTTCTCCCAATGAGTTTTTCCTAGCAAGGTTTTTAACGAGGTAGCGCTATAGATATGTGAATATGCTATAGTTATAATCATCATAATTTTGAAATGACGAGATACATATTTGATTATGAATTGAAGAAGTCGTGAATGACAATGTCCAGATTGTGAGTTTCGAGGAAATGTGATATTGAAATTATCCAGGATTCCTATTAATTGAAGCTACCAAGTTTGTCGGTTATGACAAATCCATTTCAACGATCATGCAGTTACATAAAAGCACAGATCATTTCAAGACATATGAAGAAGTGTAATCATCAGGGGGAAGTAAACACGCGATGCACTCTTTTTCCTAAGCCATGGTTTTGTCTCACTAGGTTTTCAATGGAAAGGTTTTAATGAGGCAACCTGTTATGCGTGTATGAAATATATGCACTCTCTTTTCTTCACAAGTGTTTTTTCTCACCGGATTTTTCTAGTCAAGGTTTTAACGAAACATGTTCTTCACTGATGTACATTGTAGACACCCACATTTGGCCATTAGATGTCTATGGCAGTTCCCAAAGAACACCCGATGATGATCGGACGCAATCGTGCTTTGACATACTCGAATATGGGCTCAAAATCATTGGTATTTGGCTTGGACTTTTTACGGAGAACAAATCTCACAAAGCTAACCTCAAATTCAGGCCTAGTGGGTCGTTCCCAGTCAAATAAGACTAATTTGGGTCAAAACCGACACCAAGGGCAAAACCATCTTTTAGCGACCGAGTCAAACCACGGTCAAAGACATTTCCAAGACATAAATATCCGCTGCGTCACGCTTAAAATCCGACTAGAAGTCGAATATTACAAAAAATCAGCTACAAAAATAATAAAAAAATCTTCAAGAGATAGAATTCGATCCTTAGAAGGAGTTCTACCCGAGCTAGACCCACTCGATCGAGTGGACCAGCCCACTCGGTCGCGTAGGCCCGTAAAACACGCTGAACCGGTGTCAAAACGGGCACTCGACCGAGTATCAGACTCACTGATAAGTGTGGTTTGTAGTGCCTATTTTGTAGTGTTTTGGTCCCATTTTCCTTGTAGAATCGCTCCTTGGGAGCGGTTTAGGGGCTTCTTATGCTTCCTTTTGTTCGTTTCAGGTTCCCGAGACCGATTTGGAAGAGTTGGAGGGATTCCGACTCTATACATACACATTTTGGAGCCAACGAGATAAAGGAACGTTGACCCGATGCTTTGGAATCGACCCCGAGACCTTGGGACCCAATCCCGAGCCTCCGAGACCCGATCCCGAGTCCCGAGAATCGATGAGAAGTCCATGTGAAGCAAGGAGGGACCAAAAAGTTCATATTGGAGGCCTACAAGACTCATCCCCCACGGGTATGCACCTCATCCTGTCGGGGATGAAGTGCGCTTTTGAGGGTGCTACTGCAAGGCCGTCCCGGACGGGACCAACCCGTCCCGGTCAGGATGGTGGGTCCATCCTGGTCGGGATGACCCGTCCCGGTCGGGACCACCCAGCTATGCCCGCATTTCCTTTCTTTCTTCTCCCTTCCATTTGTAACCCTATAAATACCCCTCCTCTTGTAATCTTAGCTTATGTTCTTCACTTCCAATTAAACCCTAGACTACTTTAGGTTAGATTAGATTAGATTAGTGTAGATTAGTCGGTAATTAGTAGCTAATCTTAGTTTAATCTTGTATTATTGGATCTCTTGAAGAATCCATCCAAGATTGACAACCTTGGAGGAATTATTTGCGTTTTCTTCTATACAAGTGTTCTCCTTTTCATCCTTTGTAGTTGGTATAATCTTTCCTTTCTCTTTTCCTTTAATCTTTCATGTTTAATCTCCCAAGTTTTAATCTTTGATTGTTGTTCATCATTTTCACTAGTTTGTTTATATATGTTTTGATGTTTGTGTTGATTTCTCTTGTTCTTGTTAGTATTAGTTTGATTATGTTAGAGTAGTGTTCTTGCTAGGGTTATTAGGGTGATTAGGGTGTTAATTGGGTGATTAAGGGTTTGTGGGAGATGTTGGTGGAAGATTTGGGTTTCTTCTTGAGTGATGCATATTACATGTTTGTTGGAATGCTTGAATGACTAAGTAGGTTAGAATGCTTGTTTTTCTTGCCTTCCTTTGTCATGTGTGTCGCCGGATGGGTTCCATGAGGAACCTCTAGGTCGGTCTAAGTTAGATTACCTAGATTACCCTACTACCGCCTTCACTCTAACTCCTCCTTGACCATTCCGTTACCCCTTTGACCCCGACCAAATCCTAGCCCGTTTTCCTTGTTTGTTTCTCCGGTACTTTAGTCTTAGTCTAGCTCTCTCCCTTTCTATCATTCTCTAGCTTAGCTCGTTGACCTAGTCTAGTATTTGGGCCGACCTAGTCTAGACGCCTCTACCGTCCCCGTGGATTCGACCCGACTTACCCTAGCTACCCTAGTTAGGTTTTGCCGGTTAATTATTTGGTGGCGGGATTCCACGACAAATCCCTACCATCAATTTGGCGCCGTTGCCGGGGACGGTGCTAGTTTAGACTTTGTTTTCCTAGTTACTTGACTTAGTCTTTGTGTTTGTGTTTTCCTTTTTCTTTTTGTTACTTTGCTTCTTGTGTGTGTGGTTTATTTCTTTCTTGTCTAGTGCCCAAAAAGCACTAGACTTCTCACGTTTGTTCTTAGTCTACAGTTTGTGCTTAGAGGTGGTGACTATCTTCTTCTTGCGACTTAAAGCCTCTTTAACGGACGGTTGCTAGAATGAGTGGTTTCCAACCGGGTATGAGCTACGATTTTCGAGCAAGCATGGGGTTTGATCTAAACTCCACACACTCGGGAACCGATATGAGCTACCCCTCTTCTTCCATGAACCAAAGCCATGACATGACGTCCCCCTACCATTATCAAGCTTCTTGGGGAAATCAAGATGGGTATGATCCTCAAGAGTATGGAAATGGCTACCAACAAGCGAATGACTATCAATCCTACGATCAAGGTGGCTATTACTCAAGCTATGATTGTGAACCGACCATGTTCAATCAAGATTCGCCTTATGGAAGCCAATACCCCCAAACCCCTCCATATTACCCTCCACCCCAACCACAATATGAACCCCACGACCCACAATACTACCAATCACCTCAACCTCACTACCAACATTATGATGCCTCACCCCTTGGGCATCATCAAGACACCATGTTTAATCAAGATTATCAAGATTATCATCAAGATTATCAAAATTATCAAGGAACTTTACAAGACCTCAAGGACCACCAATCGTCAAACTTGGAGTTGTATCATTCGCTTCTTCAAATGCAAAAGGATCAAGATGAATTCTTGGCCCAGTATCGGAAGGAAAACGAGGCGTTTGATGCTCGATTAAATGCATTATCGGTTCAAACCGTAATGTATTTATCCCGAACATCGCAATTAGATGAAGAGTGCCCACTTGAAAGAGAGGAGAAACCTAACCATGAAGCCGCCGATGTAGTTCCCTTTGGAGGAGAGATTTGCTTTGAAGAACCTCAATTGTCTACCCAAAAAGAGACGAATGAGGATATGACTCTTGGTGAAGGCATAGTTGGTGAGGAATTGGAGGAAGTTGGTGAGTTGGACGGTTTGGTAGAATTTGTGAAGTTTTTGGGTGAAATCGACAATCCCAAGTTGCCCATGTCCGATAATGTGGAAAAGCATCAAGAGCCCCTAGGTAGTGAACCAAGCAATGACTTGGAGGAGATTGAAACCGCCGGTAGAAGTTTCGATCCTCTTCTCCAAGATGATGTGCGGCCTAGTGATGAGGATGGGGAACCACAACTTGAGGAAAGTGTGGGGGTGTACATCGAGGAGATGAGGCCAAAACCGCTTTTTGTGCCTCATTTCTTAGAGATGAAGCTTGCTTGTGATTGGAGGCGATGCCTAGGGAGGAAGAAGCCGGTGAAGCTCATAGGATGGATAGACCCCGGATATGACACGAATGATGATTTTGGGTCTTGGGAATCCTACTTCTTGCCTCCACCTTGGAGGCCGTGGAGGTTAGCTAGGCTCGAGCGCTTCTTGGGCCTCCATTATGATGTCGGTAGCGCGTTCGACTTGCTCCTCCATGCCCTTGAGGGCTACGGTTGAAGAAGAGTCCACCATCCTAGGTTTGACGGAGTTCCTAAAGAACCGTCATGTTGTATATTCCCCCTTCCTCTCTTCTTTAGAGTACTTGTGCTTGTATTTGTGTGTTTTATCTCTTGATTTTGTTAGTTTTTGTGATATTCTTGTAATTGTTTTGGTATTTTGATGAGCGATGTGAGGGAGTGAATTTGATGTGTACTTTGAGTTTATTGTGATAGGTGAAGTGAAGGTGATTCCTAGAAAGGAGTGGTTAGTGATAGAGCTTGGATCGTGAGTAAGGGAGTCGGTTTTTGGGGTCATGGGAGTCATGAAGACCCTTCCCGACCGGGAAGGGTGTGTCGTCCCGACCGGGATGGGGCCGTCCCGATCGGGATGAAGGTGCCAAAAATCGAGTTCACTGGAGTGTCAACCCGATCGGGAAGGAGGCTTCCCGACCGGGACGGGTATGTCATCCCGACCGGGACCACCCATCCCGACCGGGATGATCCCCTACTCCTTTTTGGTGCCTCTTCTTCGACATTCAAGCCCACCCAACCATTGTATACCCCCACCCAACCTCCCTACCTTCCTTTCTCATATCACACCACCCATGTGCATCATTTACATACCTTAACCTCATTTCCTCCTCACTTTAGACCGATATTCACATCAAATCCCACCCCCTCGCACCATTACTACCTCTACCATGCGGTTTTCTCAAGCTTGAAGAAGGATGACAATAACGACAACAAGCAAGTACCTATATTGATCATTGAGACGATGGAGAGAGTGAGTTGCTAACCGGGCGGTTTGGCAACTATCCTTTCTTTTCCGTTTTTTTATTGCTTGTTTTCCCCTTGTTTCTCCACTTCCCCTTTGTCATGGTGGCCTTCGAGGCCTTGGTTTTGGTTGCTCCCGATTCTCGATGATGTGACTACATCGAGAGTCATTTTCAAAATCCAAATTTTACAAGTTTTTCACTCTTTCTTTTTGAGGATTTAGTCGGATTTAGGCGGAATCCGGGCTAGGTGACTTGATTACACCTAGCCCTCCCCTCCCATTTCCTTTTATTTCCTTCCTTTTATTTTTCTTCCCCCATCCTTATCTTTTTCTAGTCTCGGCCCATGGTGACTTGACTACACCCCGGCCGGACACCTTCTACCCTTTTCTCCACTTTTCTTTTTGATTTCTAGATTTATTTTCGTAGTTTCTTTTGTGCTCCCATGCACTACGGTCGAGCATGAGGACATGGCTCGACTTAAGTGTGGGGGAGTGGTATTCTAGCATAGTTAGCTTTATTTTTGTAGTTTTTCGAAAAAAATTCTTTAAAAATCCTAAAAATTTGAAAATTTTTCACAAAAATCAAAAAGATTTTCTTTTGTGTGTTTTCCTTTTTGTGTCGTTATGTCGTATTTTTGTTTTGTTGTGTGTGTTTTGCCCCCCTCTTTTCCTTATAGGTTGCCTAATCGCCGTTAGCTTTGGTGAGCTTTCAAGACTTCCGGTAACATCTCTTCATCATCCCTTTTTCCCTCTTTGCTTCTTGTGAGTTTTGAAGAGATTTGTGATGATGTGTGCTCGGGAGGAGCTTTGTAAAGTTTGATGTTGGTTGGTTGCTCATTTGGAAGCTAGGGGTGGTGTTTGTGTTGTGTATGTGTTCGTTTTGTGTTGTTATTGTTTTGTTGCTTTTGTTTCTTTTTGTTTCGTTTTCGTTGAGTCTTTGTTTTGTGTTTTGTTGTGTGTCTTGTGTGTAAATGGTTTTCGAAAACCCGGTTTAGAGGCTAGTGTGTGAGTGTGTACTTTCCCTTCCTAGTAGTGTAAATCGAGTCTTGGACTTTAATCTAGTAGAATGACCCCAAATCAGTGAATTCGTTGGTCCTTTACCTTGAGTCCACCTAGCTTACTAGGGATTTACTATGGGATTTGCACTTTTGACCATTATGACCACCCACAGTGTGAAAAGGCCTTGGTTACCGAGTCCCGTCCCTTAGGTGACTGTGTTTGGGATTGTTTGATTAGTCCAAGCTCTCCACTTTTTGTGGGTTAGAAGGGAAGGGCCCGTCCCGACTCACCCATTTCCCTACCTCCTACACATATCCACACAATAAAATTGCAATTTGTTGAATTCTCTCTTTCTTATTACACTAAAGAATGCCAAAAAGCCAAATCTTGCCAAGAAAGGGCAAAGAAAAGAAAAAGAAAGAAAATTAAAGAAAGAAAAGAAGGAAGAAAAAGAAAAGGCACAAAAGCCAAAAAGAAAATAGAAAAGAAGAAAAAGAATGGCATGGCAAAACAAAGCAAAAATGCAAAAGAAAAGAGAAAATGCCAAAAGAAAATCGTCTCACAAAAAGATCTTAACCCCACAAAAATAAGCCTTTTTCCGACTTTTGCCGTGAAGAGCCTACCAAATGACCGAGTCCCGAGGAAGGATGATAGCGGCATTAGTCGGTCTTTCCTCATTTCGCATATTTCCACCTTTTTACTTGGACTAGTTAGGCGGTTTTGGACATGGGACGACCCTCTTGGCTCTTTACTAAAGGGGGCGGGGTCTCACTTACCTACAGTGTCGACTAACACCGTGGTTCATCCTTTTTCCATCCCGCCGATCGTCCCGTAGTACGTTCTTAGAAGGTTAGGAGGAACCTAGGTAAGTTACCAACGTTTTTGTTGCTTTGTCGTCATACTATTAGGGTGTAGTCCATTTTGGTTTGTATTGCTAGCTTGGGAACGTTGTCACTTGCCTTGAGTCCTAAACCGGTGCTTCTTTCACCGCTTGTTTGAGAGAAGCTGTATTTGTTTTCTTTTGGGTGCAACCCTTTGTGTGCTTGTTTGTTTATGTGTTTTGTGTCCGGTTGCATCCACGGTTTTGTCGCAAGACCCCACTTGCCTTGCGGAGTGCACTTTTCCTCTAAGTACACTCGCGTGAGTTGGAAGGGCGTAGGGTGCTCTAATACCCACTCGGCTAGTTTAGTAGTTAGTTTGTGCTTACTCGAGGGCGAGTAAGGGTTAAGTGTGGGGGATTTGATAAGTGTGGTTTGTAGTGCCTATTTTGTAGTGTTTTGGTCCCATTTTCCTTGTAGAATCGCTCCTTGGGAGCGGTTTAGGGGCTTCTTATGCTTCCTTTAGTTCGTTTCAGGTTCCCGAGACCGATTTGGAAGAGTTGGAGCGATTCCGACTATACATACAAATTTTGGAGCCAACGAGATAAAGGAACGATGACCCGATGCTTTGGAATCGACCCCGAGACCTTGGGACCCAATCCCGAGCCTCCGAGACCCGATCCCGAGTCCCGAGAATCGATGAGAAGTCCATGTGAAGCAGGGAGGGACCAAAAAGTTCATATTGGAGGCCTACAAGACCGACGGGTATGCACCTCATCCAATCGGGGATGAAGTGCGCTTTTGAGGGTGCTACTGCAAGGCCGTCCCGGACGGGACCAACCCGTCCCGGTCGGGATGACCCGTCCCGGTCGGGACCACCCAGCTATGCCCGCATTTCCTTTCTTTCTTCTCCCTTCCATTTGTAACCCTATAAATACCCCTCCTCTTGTAATCTTAGCTTATGTTCTTCACTTCCCATTAAACCCTAGACTACTTTAGGTTAGATTAGATTAGATTAGTGTAGATTAGTCGGTAATTAGTAGCTAATCTTAGTTTAATCTTGTATTATTGGATCTCTTGAAGAATCCATCCAAGATTGACAACCTTGGAGAAATTATTTGGGTTTTCTTCTATACAAGTGTTCTCCTTTTCATCCTTTGTAGTTGGTATAATCTTTCCTTTCTCTTTTCCTTTAATCCTTCATGTTTAATCTCCCAAGTTTTAATCTTTGATTGTTGTTCATCATTTTCACTAGTTTGTTTATATATGTTTTGATGTTTGTGTTGATTTCTCTTGTTCTTGTTAGTATTAGTTTGATTATGTTAGAGTAGTGTTCTTGCTAGGATTAGTAGGGTGATTAGGGTGTTAATTGGGTGATTAAAGGTTTGTTGGAGATGTTGGTGGAAGATTTGGGTTTCTTCTTGAGTGATGCATATTACATGTTTGTTGGAATGCTTGAATGACTAAGTAGGTTAGAATGCTTGTTTTTCTTGCCTTCCTTTGTCATGTGTGTCGCCGGATGGGTTCCATGAGGAACCTCTAGGTCGGTCTAAGTTAGATTACCTAGATTACCCTACTACCGCCTTCACTCTAACTCCTCCTTGACCATTCCGTTACCCCTTTGACCCCGACCTAATCCTAGCCCGTTTTGCATGTTTGTTTCTCCGGTACTTTAGTCTTAGTCTAGCTCTCTCCCCTTCTATCATTCTCTAGCTTAGCTCGTTGACCTAGTCTAGTATTTGGGCCGACCTAGTCTAGACGCCTCTACCGTCCCCGTGGATTCGACCCGACTTACCCTAGCTACCCTAGTTAGGTTTTGCCGGTTAATTATTTGGTGGCGGGATTCCACGACAAATCCCCACCATCACTCACTCGGTCGAGTGACCCCTTTTCCAGCCGGGTGGGGATTTCTTTTCCACCAAGCAACGGAATCCTCCATCCTCTCGAATTGCATGCCTTTCCTATCCTAAACGGTATTTCTTGTCACCCAAGTTAAGCTACCTCTCCTAGCTTCAATCGAGGACCTATACTATAAATAGACCCTCTCACACATTGATTCAGCACACATCTATCAACAACTACATACACACATCAACCACCTCTAACCCGACACCCATACACCTTACACGTCTAAACCACCATAACTCACCCACATTATCTCGACACTCCCGTGTCTAAGCCACATTCCGACGAGCCCCGTTTCGAGAATAGAAAGCATGTAGGTTAAGGGTGTAAAATCAAACCCGTTTTCTCCTTTCTCTTTCTAATCTTCTCGCTTTTTTTTCTTCTTTGAGTCGTCGTTTGTCTGTATTCATATGGGTCATCATCACGTCTTTTTTTTCTTTCTTTCTAATACCGGTATTATCACTACAATCTATTTTTATACAAAATGAACGTTCTTAAAACACGATACCGACTATATAGTCGAATATCGTATCTAAAAGAACTAAATTTCTCGTTGATGCTAAAAAATTGTCACATAATCAACATACGACGATTTCGACGCGGAGAGACTTCATATCATTTTGATTCGATTTTCAAAACAATTTACAAAACTTCTTTTCTAAAAGGTCTCTCCGAATATTCGATGTTGATCCCATAATTAATTGTCAAATACGACGAGTATTGCAAATTTAAGTCGGTGATAAGTGTAGTTTGTAGTGCCTATTTCGTAGTGTTTTGGTCCCATTTTTCCTTGTGGAATCGCTCCTTGGGAGCGATTTATGGGTTACTTATGCTTCTTTTAGTTCGTTCTAGGTTCCCGAGACCATTTGTGAGGAATTGGAGCAAATCCGACTCGATACATACACTTTTTGGAGCCAACGAAGTGAAGGAACGATCACTCGATGCCTTGGATTCGTCCCTGAGACCTAATCCTGAGCCTCTGAGACCCGACCTCGAGTCCCGAGAATCGATGAGAAACCCAAGAGAGGCAAGGAAGGACCAAAAGGAGCTTAAAGGAGGCCTACATGACCCATCCCGATCGGGAAGGCTTCAACCCGTCCGGGATGGGGTGCACGAAAGCGACCCCTTACGTTTTGAGCCCGTCCCGGTCGGGACCAGTCCGTCTCGGGCGGGACGCTACAGGAGCAGCACGAGACTCCTTATTTCATTCTCCCTTCTACTTGTAACCATATATATACTCCCTTCTTGTATTATTTAGGAATCTCACCTTAGATTAGAATCTCTTAAGCCTCTTTACAAGAGATAAACCCTAGATTTAGAGTTCATCTTTTTAGATTAATCTTCCCTTAATCCTTAGTTAATCTCCTTTTAATCTAGTTTGTAACTAGTCTTGTATTAAGTGGGTACTTGAAGATTTCTCAAAGCTTGACATCCTTGGGATTAATTTGGGTTCTTATTTATACAAGATTGCATCTTTTTCTTCCTCTTGTTGTTGGTATAATCCTCTTTACTCTTGTTCTTATTAATTTACTCAAGTTTGAATCTTTACTTAGTGTTTATAGTTATTGTTCTTGTTCTTGATAATGGATGTTTGGTTTTTCATGTTGTCTTCTCTTATTATTGTTAGTTTGTTCTTGATAATGAGTGAGTAGTCTCCTTGTGGGGTTAGTAGGGGGATTAAGGGTAGATTATGTATGATTAGGGTTTGATTAGGGGTAAAGGTAACTCTTTTGTTGTTAGTCAGATAATGGGCACTCTATGTGTTTGTTGATTTGCTTGTGTGAGTAGTAGTGGCCAATGCTCCCCATACTTGTGCTCATCTTCTCATTGTTTGTCTATTTTGTGGTTGTGTTGAGGTTAGTCTTAGACGCGAGAGCGCGAACTTACCTCGGCGTTGGTCTACGTAGCGAGATCCCGGACCGACTCTAGCAATTAGGAGACACCTACACCCTTGACCACCCCAATTACCCTACTACACTTATGAACCCGACCTACCCCACTTCCTTTCATATTTGATTTCATCCTCTTAGTAGTCATCGTTTCTTTTAGTTTACTAGTTTGTTTGATCATTAGTTATTCCATTTTAGCATTGTTTTAGCCTAGTTCATTGTTAGCCTAGTCTTACCTCTTCCACCACCATAGTTTACCAATTATTGCTTCCTTTGTGTTTGTTTGGTGATTTAGTCTCGTTTTTAGGCCGACCTACTCTAGACTTTATCATACCGTCTCCGTGGATATCGACCTTACTTGCCCTAGCTACCCACTAGGAATAGTCGGTTAAATATTGATCGGCGGGATCCACGGCAAATCCCACCATCAATTTGGCGCCGTTGCCGGGGACGGTGCGTTGTTTAGACCTAGTTTGCTTATAGCTAGACCTAGTTACCCTCCTTTGTGCTCTTCTATCATCTCTTGTGCATATTCTCTTGATTTTTCTTGTTTCATTAGTTTTATTTCTCCCTTTTTTCTCTTTGTCTTTCGATTGTGCTTGTTTATTGTCGTTACCTAGTGCCCATAAAGCACTAGGTGTTCTCACGTTTGCTCTAGTGCGTAGTGTATGCCTAGGCGGAGAGGCGACTTCTTTCTCTTTAATCCAGAGCCGGAAAGACTTTTTCGAGCCTTTCGCCAACGGACGATTAACCGGGTTAGAATCTCTCAACCAAGCGCAAGCAATACTCATCAAGAGCAAGCTCAAGGAAACGACTTTGAGGAAGCATCTCGAGAGACGGCCGAAGGAAATTTCATCAATCCCTTTGGATATTCTAGTCCTAGTTCCCCCTCTACATCTACTTCAACTCTGTCTACACCACCATCTCCCTTACATCCAATTATGCCGAAGTTCTCATCTCACTTCACATTTACGGAAGATGTCTTGCCAAGACCGAATGCTCTACCGGCCGCTTATGCCAGAATTTTGTGGCCAAGACTCAATTCATCCAACTTGTGGAGAGAAATCAATTTAGTGGTTTGCCCACCAAAGACCTGCACCAACACATGGAGACTTTCTCCGATTATTGTGACGTTATTTCTCAACCCGGAGTTACTCAAGATCAAATCCGATGGGTATTATTTCCATTCTCATTAATTGGAAAAGCGAAGAAATGGATCAAGAGTCTCGATAGGGCAACCAGGGGCATTGATACTTGGAAGAAACTTGCATTGGCGTTCTACCAAAAGTCCTACCCTCCGGAGAAGACTAATTTGCTAAGGGCCTCCATCATCGGTTTCCAACAACGGGATGAAGAGAGCCTTTATGAAGCTTGGGAGAGGTTTAAATCTTTGGTTAGATCGTGCCCCCACCATGGACTTTCACAATGGTTTTTAGTCCAACAATTTTGGAACGGTCTTTATGAGGACTCAAGAACTATACTCAATATGGGCTCCAATGGTAGGTTCACCGAGGTCGATGATGACCAAACATGGGCAAGGATCGAGGAGATGGCGGTTCATAATTCTCAATACTCAAGGCCTAGGAAGGCAAATCAAGGAGGTAGACACGAGGTTGATGCTATTACTCAATTAAGCATTGACCTTGGAGCTCAATTGAAAACACACACGGAGACCATTGACAAGAAGCTCCAAAGCCACCTCAACCAAGTCCAAGGCACTAGTTCCTCCCACCAACACTCAATTCAAGAAGTGAATGCTTTGGGATTTGCATCTCCTTTGCCTTATTATGGGATGTGTGATACTTGTGGAATCGTTGGTCATGATCCTTTGCATTGTCAATGAAGTATTGAGCAAGTGAACGCCTTTCAAGCGTTCAAGCAAGGTGCCTCCTATTCCAATCAATACCAAGCTTCCAATCAAGTCCCTCAACAACAAGCTATGCAACCTCGTCTCTATGTTCCACCTCTCTTAAGGGACAACAATCAAGGTTATCAAGGTTATGTGGGTAACCCAAGGCCCTTTAACAACTTCAAGCAAAATAACCAAGGGACCTTCCACAACAACAATCAAGGGTTCCAACAAGGGAATTTCAATCAAGGTGGTTTCCAAGGAAACCAAAACTTCCAAAGACAACAAAACCACAACAATGGCATCAATCAAGGCCTTAATCAAGGCAATTCTCATGGGTTCCAAGGGAACCATCAACAACAAGCAACTCAAGCTAACCGTCAAGAAAGAAAGCCTAGGATCCGGTCTCCTATTCATGATTACGGTACTCCATTAGCCCTCACCGATACTCCGCACAATCCACAATCTCCACCTTGTGATTTCGACATTCAAAAATCTATGTTGGAGATGCAAAGGGGTCAAATGGAGATGTTAAAAAACCAACAAGAGTTCTATGCTTTTATTCAAAGTGACAACATGGCGAGAGATGCTCATACGAAGATGCTTGAGACCCAAATAAGTCAACTTGCTTCGGGTAGCTCTTCAAGGCAAAAGGGGCAATTACCTCCTCAAGGTGAAACACCGAAATTTGAGCAAGTAAATGCTATTACCACGAGGAGAGGTACATCTTATGACCCCCCTTCATTCCCTAGTGAGCAAGAACCAATGCAAGAACACATCCAAGATGATGTATCTCCGATTCAAGAAAACTCAAGCAAGGAAGATCCAATGGAGGAGCAAGTCTTATGGGAGATTGAGAAACCCCAAGAAGACAAGCTTCCCCCACTTCAAGGCAAAGACAATGGTAAAAGGAAAGTGCCATGTGAGAAGTTCACCCCAATCGAGCAAAACAAGATTCAAATCAAGTTGCCTTTCCCAACAAGGCAAATGAAGACTAAGGTGGATGTCCAATTTGACAAGTTCCTAAACATTGTGAAGCAATTGGATGTCAGTGTCCCGTTCACCGAGTTACTTACCCAAATCCCGGCATATGGAAGATTCATGCGAGAAATCCTAGCTAGGAAGAGATCCATCAACAAGAAAGAGACTATTGCGTTCACAAGGGTGGTGAGCGAGCTTATTCAAAGTTCTACGCTTCCAAAGTGGAACGATCCGGGTAGTTTCTCGATCCCTTGCACCATAGGCAACTACAATATTGAGAGGGCATTATGTGACTTGGGTGCGAGTGTGAGCATCATTCCTTATTCTATCTGTGAGCGATTGGGGATGAAGGAGCTGAAATGTACGTCCATTACACTCCAAATGGCCGATAAATCTCTTAACCGACCATTGGGGATGTTAGAGGACGTGCCGGTACGGATCGGGAAGTTCTTCATTCCGGTCGATTTCATCGTGCTCGATATGCCGGAAGATGCCAACACTCCCATTATCCTTGGGCGCCCATTTCTACATACCGCTGGTGCTATGATCGATGTGAAGAATGGTAGGATCACCTTCGAGTTAGGCGAAGAAAAGCTAGTGTTTGACCTCCAAGGCAACACTTCGCCTACTAATGATGAGTCTTGCAATATGATCCACGCCACGAAAGACATTGATCTAGGGGGAGAGTCGGGACAAAGCTTGAAGAAGAACTCTTGTGAACTTGAGGACGATGACTCCAAGATTGGAGAGGATGAGTGCCCATATCATGGGTTTGATGACAAGTTGAAAGGCAAGAAGGAAAATGAGCCTCCCTTGGGGCCACGTGAGAATAGATGGACGTTTGGGTATATCCCGAAGGATCGTAAGTATAAGTCCAAACCATTGAACTTGGTAGATCGGGATGCCCCGGGGACGTCGAGACAAGGTCATGGAGAACCTTGGGATGTGGACGGTTATATCTCGAGCTTGATTGAAGACTTTGCTAGAGCCTTCGACTTGTTTCTTCGTGCCTTGATGGAGATGGAACTAATCATTATTGTTGAAGAAAAAGATTGAAGAATACACCATCCTTGGTTTGACAGAGTTCCACAAGAACCGTCTCTTTGTATATATCTGTGGACATGACGTAGGTCCACCCCGACGCGGCCATGTGCGAGTTTGGGTAGGCGAATGAATCTCGTGGTGAGATTGTTCTCGGGTTCGAAATTTAAGTCAAAATGGAGTCGCCACCGAATTTTGTGGTTATTCGGAACCATACGAGCCCACTCTATATCGTCATGGACTGTACACAAAGTACGACCCACTTCGATTTCAGAGTTTATGGGGCTCGTCCCTTTGCATTGCAATATCGATACCGTTTAAATTGGCTTTCGTATATAGAATGACTCTCGTGCGCCAATAGTTTCGGGCATCCGGAAACCAAGGTTCTGAGTAAGGGGTGAGGGTACGTGTTGGGAAAGGTTGAAAAAAGTTGTGTAATGATGGATGAAAATGTGAGAGTTTTTGAAGTAGTAATGGCTGAAAAGTATGATGGAAGAAAAGTTCCCTTCAATGTGATGGGTTGATGGGGTATTTGTAGGAGAACCCCACGACCTAGGGTAACTCGATCGAGTGGCCCTAGTGCACTCGGTCGAGTGCCTTTGAAAATGAATCTGGTCCGTTTTTTGAGGCTCCACTCGACCGAGTGGGTCAATCCACTCGATCGAGTGGATCAATTAGGATGAGATATTTTAGGAATGATTTGTTGACTTTTTTTGAATGATTTGGTTGTTGTGACTTGATTCATTTTGTGTATTTGGACATAATGTGAGGCTGGTTCGTCTCGGGATTCGACTTTGACCGGGTTTTGACTCGGTCGCTAAAAGACGGTTTTATTTCCGGTGACGGTTTTGACCCAAATTAGTCTCATTTTATTGGAAACGGCCCACTGGGCCTGGATTTGAGGTCGGTTTTGAGAGATTTGCACTCCGCTAAATGCCCATGTCGGATACTACTGATTCTGAGTCCGTATTCGAGCGTATTAAGTCACGTTTACGTCCGATCATCATCGGGTGTTTTGTCGAGAACTGCTATAGACACTAGCAGGCAAAATGCGGGTGTCTACAGAGCCCCCACTCTGAATGAGGCTTGGACAAGGCGAAAGTCAGAGTAGCTACCAGGCCAATCGAGAATTACGACCTGGCAGCCTTCCGGTCGGGTTGTTTATAATCCATTAGACTTGCGTGAAGGGCTCGCCAGCCATAAGTAGAGGGTCATACCTGTCCTGATGATGATAGCTCCGTGGGGAGTCGGACTTGATTTCGAAGTCCTAGGTGTACCTGTAATTGCATGTGATATTTAGGTGAAACACCGACTCATGCTGGGGAGTAAAGTAGCTGCGCGGGGACTTGCTTCTGAAGTCTTGGGTGTACCCATATGCCGACACATGACAACTTGCATGTAGCATTCCAAGAGAAACACCGCCTTTGATGTTTCGTTGGAAAGCACCAGCTGGTACCTGAAATGTTAGATGCATAGGCAGAAATAGCAGGCATAGAAGATAGCAAGATAGCACATAGGAAATGCAGTTAGCATCCATAGACTGACTTGCGCTGAGGAAAATGGTTTTTGCTTCATTTTGAAATCGAAGTCCTGAAATCGAAGTCCTGAAAGGGGTAGAAAAAAAAATTGCAGTTTAAATAGACTGAAATTTGACCTTGTCGAAAAGGATTTTATCAAATGGCTAAGTTTTGAAAACTTTGAAGTGAAATTTGAGGAAGGAGGTACCGACAGACTCGACTCTGGACGTGACAGGACGACGAGTTGACAGACACAACTTGGACTCTCGTAGGGTTGGACTGTGACTCGGTAGAGGGGTGGGCCACCTAAGATGACAAGACTCTTAAGTTGCGCTATTCTATAGCCTAGGCGAGTGGCAACACGGTCGAACATCGAAATGGGATAGATATGCTATAGGGTGGCTGCAGTAGTCTGTAACGAGACTGTAACGACAGGACTTAGTAGTAGCAATGTTATAGTCTGGTGCTCTTTTGGATCTTTTGTTTTGGGGTACAGTCCCAAAATGGATATCGCTTCGAGTTCCTGACAAATTCTCGTCTTCGACTGAGCCGAGTACTAGGACACTCTATAGAAAGGAGGCTAGTTTTTGAAAATCATTTGGATTATGTGAGTGGATGAGAGTCTTCTGCCTAAGAGAAGCCCCCAGGACGACAAAGCTAGCTGTTGAGAACATGACACTGTCGTGACCGGAATGATGGTGCTTTTTGAACGTGTGTCAACGTGGGTGGTTGTGCCCTTGTTGAAAGGCTGCCTACGTACTCACGTGTAGTGAAATCAAACCAAGCCGTAGTTCAGTGGATTAGAAGATATATTATGGTGCCTAGTTTATTAGGGCTTTGTGTGTAACTAGCCATAGCGATGGTGTAGGCTAGGTGAATCCCAATGATGTCTTGATCAAAGGGCTAGAACAGTTAGGATGTTGATCCTGTGACTGTGAGCGTTCTCCGAGGTAGCCCCCCAGAGGTGGTGTGAACTATTTGGGCATGTTCTATGCCGACTGCAGGCTGAATTCCTGTGTTTGGGGTTGGTAACTGGTTTGGATGTTTTTGGAAATGTGGAGCTAGGTCGCAAGTGGCTTTGATGATTCGAAATCTGGAGCTCGATTTTGTGGAGCTAAG
This sequence comes from Agrostemma githago, assembly GCA_958450325.1. Taxonomy (NCBI): domain Eukaryota; kingdom Viridiplantae; phylum Streptophyta; class Magnoliopsida; order Caryophyllales; family Caryophyllaceae; genus Agrostemma; species Agrostemma githago. The sequence goes on from OY288251.1 coordinate 48,643,516, forward strand.
GCTTCGAGGGTAAGGTATTGCAATGTGGTAGGAAAGGGGGGAAGTCGAGTAAAAATGACTCGGACTTCGATCAGGGTAGGTTTGATAATGCGGGATCTGATTTCCTTGTCTGGCCCTAATGGTTAGGGTGTATCCTATGGAGCTAGAATCCTCAAAATTCCGGGCTGTCTCTTAGCCTAGGTCTCGAGAAGGTCTTGAGGGTTGCAATGTGGGAAGGCTAAGTGTTGTGTTAGCTGACCAGCTTGATTGTCTCTTCCCTATTGGACGGTATAGGCATTGATAATTTTTGAATTGACCGTACCACGGTCAAGGGATTTTCACTTGAGTTGAACGTTGACCACGGTCATGGGTATTTGAATATTTTTGTTTTTGTTTTCTTTGGGTTGACCTCTTAGCCCCGGTCGTGGGATCCTTCACTTGAGTTGACTGTGTCCCGGTCAAGGGATTGATCGTATCTGGTCGAGGGATGTTGAGAGTTCTTTTTTGGTCATGGCCAGCTCTTTTGTTTCGCCCTTTTGCTTTTTTTCTTTGGACTTCTGTTTTTTGTCCAGTTTTTTTTCCGGCTATCCCTCCCTTTGATGTTGTGGGTGGATATGGGAGTGGGCCCATCGGTTGGATTAGGCTTGTGGAGCTAAACCTTTGTAAGGTGTAAGCCTAGTTGGTGAGTGCAACTCGCGGTGGAGTACTCTACGGTAAGCATGGTGATTTGGATCTCGGTATTGTCATCATAATTCCGAGCAGGCTCGGTGGGATCATCATCCCAAGTTGGGTATTTTTGGTATCTCGTCTATTGAGTCACGATGCTTCTTTTTTCTTCTGGTCAGACTAACAGCTAAGGTAGGGATTGGTTAGTCTTATTAGAAGGGTATTTATTGTGGGAAGTGGGCTAGCCTTTCGTCTTGAACCCGAACTAGGAGACTACCTAGATTTGTCATAAGATTCGATACTGCTCCTACTAGGGGTAGTTATGTGGCTGTCTATGCCGGACATGGAACAGGTAAGGGAAAACATGGGTCTCAGTTCCTGCAGTGATTATAGATGTGCCTATAATAGTCACGTGCATGTGCTCACAGTGTATGATGGTGTTCATCATGTTCTCGGAAACACATACGGAAGCATATATGAGAGATTGAAAAAGTTGATTCTATTGAATTTTGGAAAGAGGACAGAATACAGTTGACTCTGACTCTGACATCGGAATTGAAAGAAATAGAACATCCTAGACTCGGACTCAGACTCGGACTTAAATCAAATCTGGACTCTGGGATGAGGTTGTCAGTAATCTTCGGCTTCTAAGGACTAAAATGGATGTCCAGTATAGCCTTCGGTAGAAGCTTTACCCAGATCTTCATTATGTCGAAGATCGTCTTCAATCCTAGTGCCCATTTCGGTAAGCACTGCAAAGTTTGAAATGCCGGCATACCTAAGATGGACGCGGTAGGAGGGTAGAAGGTTGTTGATGAATGCCTCCACTAGTGTCTTCTCGCTGGGCTTGTCTATCAGCTTAACACTCTCAGCCCGCCAACGTTGAAGGTATTTGGTGAAACCTTCTGTTGGATCTTGGGCCATGACTTCTAAAGTCCGCATGGTAGTCTGCAGTTCAGTATTATCAGAATAGTTTTTAGCGAACTCGGTAACCACATCTTTCCAAGTGGGGAATCTTTTTGTATTAAGCCTATAGAACCAGGCTTTTGGATATTTCCCGAGGGATGTGCCGAATAGATTGATGAACATGTCGGCTTTGACCCCCTTGATCGCCATAAACGCCTTGAAAGCTCGGAGGCCAGGTGTAGTAATGGATCCTCCGTCCCTTCGAATATGGGTAACCCTTCTAGATTGAGATCTGTTGGTAGTTTCTCACTAATGGGTGTATAGTCTCGGAAGTTTTCAACTCGGATGTTGTTCTCTTGGGAGGCATGGAACTGTTGTTTAAGCTCAAGCACCGTGCTGATCAGTTTGGCAAATGGCCCAGTATTTACCGACCCGTAATTGAAGTCTTGTTCTTCAACGACAGTTAGACGAGCATCCAAGGCCTCTTGGTCGGCTCTTATGAACCCTAGTTGGGTTTCAAACATGGCCTGCTTACTAGCCACGGTTTCTAGCAAAGCCTTCAGTTCATTAATGGTGTTTTCCATCTCCCTATTCCCGGTTGTGGATGCCATCCACTGCGAGAATACCCACGTAATCAGAAATGTTGCTTCGGAACTTGAATACACCAAGGCATAGGAAATAGCGCGGGAGGAGAGACAACTCTGGTTTGACCCGGGTTAGACTCTCCTAAGACAAATATGTAGGGTACGATTCTCGGAGTGATTGTGATTAATCGCCCCGTCGGAGAATAGCCCCCAAGTGAGACCAAGGACTCTTGTAGGACTCAGATGGTGTGACATCTAAGTGACTCAAAAGCGGGATACGTGAGACAACACGTGTAAGACATGACCCTTAGAGCAACCGTGACTGATCGCTCTGCTGAAGGGTAGCCCCCGAGTGAGATTGAAGGTTTTGTTAAGACTCGAGTGTCGGACGAGTGACCCTTAGATGTAAGGATCACGAACCTTTAGCTACAGGGCTATGCCTTGTAAAAGGGTGACTTGGCCTCGAGGAAAGCAGACGGGTAAGGGAGGAAACTTGCGATGTAGGATCGGCATAGTTTCGACGCTAGAGACCCTTGACTTGACTTGAATAAGGATAGACCCTGTGATTAGGGTAGACCCTAAAGTTAAAGGACTTGAATTGGGATGACTCGACTAACGGATTGAAAGACGGGCAAAATTCCCCTCGGAAAGGTCGTGGGGACGGCCCTGTCGGAGGGAAAGATCGCGTGTGACTTTCTAGTTAGGACTCGAGTGTTCAGACGAACCTTCCATTTACGAGTGTATGACTCGTGTTGGTCGGTTATGCCTTTAGGAAAAGGCGAACTAGGATGGGGAAGAAACCCGTGATGTAGGATCGACGGAGTTTTGACGCTAAAGACCTTCGACGTATTACGAAAAGACCTGACACACGGATTACGGTAGGTCCTATAATAAGGAAGGTTTTTGAAAAATGATTGAATTTTAAAAATTGAGAGGATAGTCCTGAAATTGGCAGTGGGCCAATAGGACCGGGCATTTTGAAATATTAGAATGGTTGCGAGTAATTTCGCGTTTTGAAAAATTGGGAGACGGTCTCGTCTTTTGAAATTTGTAGTATGCCGACAAGACCGAGTTTTTTGAAACGTTGAATATCGAAAATAAATTTCCAAAATTTTGAAAATCGAAAATAGGATCCCGAAGATTTGAAAATCGAAAATGGCATCTCAGAGATTTGAAAATCGCGGATGGCATCTCGAGGATTTAAAAAAAATCGAAATGAAATTTTGAAATCGAAATGGAATTTGAAAATTCGAAAATCGAATGGTGGATGAAATTCGAATTTTGAAATGGACAGCATGCCGGCTAGAAAATAGGCTATTTTGAGTCAAATCATCAGTCTAAATTTTGGCAGCATTCCGAGTTTTGAAATTGGATATTTTTGAAAGATGGGTCCCGAAACGGACAGTATGTCGGGTTTTTCAAAATTTGGTATTTTTCGGAAGATGCATTTTTTGAAATGACGGTTTTTGAAAAAAAAGAAAAGAAAATGACACGGAAACCAAGTAGCACGTAGTCAAGCAAGCATTACAACGACGCTTATGTATGCTTTACACTAAGTCTCGGTCGGTCAAAATAGGGTCTATACCAACAACGATGGCATTCTCGTGAATCGGGATGGACTCGATCCCTAAGCCGATTTGGTCTTAGGACATGCCGCAAAACCCAGACGAGTTCCGCCATCAAAGTCTTTAGCGCACCCATGTAGGAATGCACCGGGGTATAGTGGGACGTCGGTCACAAGTAACCGGCCCGGGCAAAATTGGTTTATGCATGAATCATTAAACTAATGCGCGCACACTAATATAAGAACGATTTCTCTTCGAGTCTCACCCTAGGAACCCCGATGACATGTGGTACATCGGGTATCCCCAACGAAGTCGCCAAATTGTGGACATGACGTAGGTCCACCCCGACGCGGCCACGCGCGGGTTTGGGTAGGCGAATGAATCTCGTGGTGAGATTGTTCTTGGGTTTAAAATTTAAGTCAAAATGGAGTCGCCACCGAATTTTGTGGTTATTCGGAACCATACGAGCCCACTCTATATCGTCATGGGCTGTACACAAAGTACGGCCCACTTCGATTTCAGAGTTTATGGGGCTCGTCCCTTTGCATTGCAATATCGATACCGTTTAAACCGGCTTTCGTATATAGAATGACTCTCGAGCGCCAATGGTTTCGGGCATCCGGAAACCAAGGTTCTGAGTAAGGGGTGAGGGTACATGTTGGGAAAGGTTGAAAAAAGTTGTGTAATGATGGATGAAAATGTGAGAGTTTTTGAAGTAGTAATGGCTGAAAAGTATGATGGAAAAAAAGTTCCCTTCAATGTGATGGGTTGATGGGGTATTTATAGGAGAACCCCACGACCTAGGGTCACTCGATCGAGTGGCCCTAGTGCACTCGGTCGAGTGCCTTTGAAAATGAATCTGGTCCGTTTTTTGAGGCTCCACTCGACCGAGTGGGTCAATCCACTCGATCGAGTGGATCAATTAGGATGAGATATTTTAGGAATGATTTGTTGACTTTTTTTGAATGATTTGGTTGTTGTGACTTGATTCATTTTGTGTATTTGGACATAATGTGAGGCTGGTTCGTCTCGGGATTCGACTTTGACCGGGTTTTGACTCGGTCGCTAAAAGACGGTTTTATTTCCGGTGACGGTTTTGACCCAAATTAGTCTCATTTTATTGGAAACGGCCCACTGGGCCTGGATTTGAGGTCGGTTTTGAGAGATTTGCACTCCGCTAAATGCCCACGTCGGATACTATTGATTCTGAGTCCGTATTCGAGCGTATTAAGTCACGTTTACGTCCGATCATCATCAGGTGTTTTGTCGGGAACTGCTATAGACACTAGCAGGAAAAATGCGGGTGTCTACAATATCTCTTTCTCTTGTAATTTCTTTTAGTTTTGTGAAATTCTTGATTATTTGGATTGTTGATGAGCGATGTGAGGAAGGGAATTTGATGTGTGTATGAGCTTTGTTTGATAGTCGAAGTGAAGGTGATTCCTAGGGAGGAGTGGTCATTGTTAGAGCTTGGATAGGGTGAACGAGAGTCGATTTTTGAAGCTTGGAACGAGCTTTGGGAGTTATTGTGGGTGAGAAGACTCTTCCCGGCCGAGAAGAGTGCATCCCGACCGGGAAGGATGAACCATCCCGACCGGAAAGGATGTCATCCCGTCCGGGATGGGTGTGACAAAAGATGGGTCTACTGGAGTGCCATCCCGACCGGGACGAGGTCTTCCCGACCGGGACGGGAAGGTCATCCCGACCGGGACAGGAAGGTCATCCCGACCGGGACCATCCATCCCGACCGGGATGGACCCCTGTTCTTTCTTTAGCCTTTTCTTCATCGTTTAAGCCCACCCTAGCACTTTGTACCCCCTCCCAACCCCCCTACCTATCCTTGCCTTTATTGTATGACCCTTACACGCCATATTCACATATACTCCCCATTTTTATCTTCACCTTACACCGACTTTCACATCAAAACCCACCCCCTTGTACCTTTGTGCTCCAACCATGGAACCTTATCGTGATTGGAGGGGAATAGCAACGACGACGACGACTAGCTACGTGCCGACATTAACTTATGAGACGATGGAGCGAGTGAGTTGCTAACCGCATGGTATGGCAACTATCCTTTCTTTTCCGTCTTTTATAGCTTGTCTTCTTTTGTTAGTTCCCCTTCCCCTTATATACTTTTGTATCATGGTGGCCCTCGGGGCCTTGGTATTTTGTTGCTCCCGACTCTCGATGATGTGACTACATCGAGAGTCATTTCAAAATCCAAATTTTACAAGATTTTCACCCTTTTTGGTAGAATTTAGTCGGATTTAGGCGGAATCGGGGCTAGGTGACTCGATTACACCTAGTCCTCCCCTCCCATTTCCTTTTATTTCTATCTTTTTATTTCTTCCCCCATCCATATCTTTTCTTGTCTCGGCCCATGGTGACTTGACTACACCCCGGCCGGACACTTTCTACCCTTTTCTCCACTTTTTGATTTTTAGCTTTATTTTCGTTGTTTCTTTTCTTTTGTGCTCCCATGCACTACGGTCGAGCATGAGGACATTGCTCGGCTTAAGTGTGAGGGAGCGATATTCTATCGTAGTTAGTTTTATTTTCGTAGTTTTTCAAAAAATCTTTAAAAATCCTAAAAATTTGTTAAATTTTCACAAAAATCAGAAAGATTTTCCTTTTGTGTGTTTTCCTTTTTATGTCGTTGTATCGTATATGTGTTTTGTTGTCCGTGTTTTGCCTCTCTTTTCCCTTTTAGGTCGACCAATCGCCGCTAACTTTGGAAGGCTTTCAAGACAACCGGTAACACCTTTTATCCCTTTTTCCTCTTTACCTCTTGTGATGTTCGGAGGAGATTTGTGATGATGTGTGCTCGGGAGGAGCTTTGTAAAGTTTGGTGTTGGTTGGTTGCTTGTTTGGATGTTCGGGGTTGTGCTTGTTTTGTTTATGTGTTTGTTTCTCCTTGTTTTGTTTTGTTATCTTTTGTCTCTTTTTCTTTCATTTTCGTCGTGTCTTTGTTTTGTGTGTGTAGTTGTTTCTTGTGTGTAAAAAGGTTTTCGAAAACCGGGTTTAGAGGCTAGTGTGCAAGAGTTTACTTTCCCTTTCTAGTAGTATAAATCGAGTCTTGGACTTTAGTCTAGTAGAATGACCCTAAATCAATGATTTCGTTGGTCCTTTACCTTGAGTCCACCTAGCTTACTAGGGATTTACTACGGGGTTTGCATTTTGACCATTGTGACCACCCGCGGTGTGAAAAGGCCTTGGTTGCCGAGTCCCGTCCCTTAGGTGACCGTGTTTGAAATTGTTTGATTAGTCCAAGTTCTCCCCTTTTTTTGGGTTTGAAGGGAAATCGCGACCCCCCCCCTACTCTCCCATTTCCCTACCTCCTACACATTTCCACACAATAAAATTGCAAATTGTTGAAATCCTCTTTCTTAGTTGCAAAAAGAAATGCCTACAAAAAAAAGGGCAAAGAAAAGAAAATGAAAGAAAATGAAAGAAAGAAAAGATTGAAGAAAAAGAAAAGGCACAAAAAGCCAAAAACAAAATAGAAAAGAAGAAAAAAAAGAAATGGCATAGCAACACACAAAGCAAAAATGCAAAAGAAAGAAAAATGTCAAAAGAAAACCGTCTCACAAAAATAATCCCACACCTCAAAAATAAGCATTTTTCCGATCATTACCGTGAAGAGCCTACCAAAGGATCGAGTCCCTAGGAAGGATGATAGCGGTAGTGGTCGGTCTTCCCTCATTTTGCAATTATTTCCACCTTTTTACTTGGACTAGTTAGGCGGTTTTGGGCATGGGACGACCCTCTTGGCTCATCGCTAAAGGGGGCGGAGTCTCACTTACTTACAGTGTCGACTAACACCGTGGTTCATCCTTTTTCCATCCCGCCGATCGTCCCGTAGTACGTTCTTAGAAGGTTAGGAGGAACCTAGGTAAGTTACCAACGTTTTGTTGCTTTGTCGTCATACTATTAGGGTTTTGTCCATTTTGGTTTGTATTGCTAGCTTGGGAACGTTGTCACTTGTCTTGAGTCCTAAACCGGTGCTTCTTTCACCGCTTTTTAGAGGGAAGCGGTATTTGTTTCTCTTTGGGTGCAACATTTTGTGTGTTTGTTTGTGTGTTTGTTGTTTATGTGTTTTGTGTCCGGTTGCATCCACGGTTTTGTCGCAAGACCTCACTTGCCTTGCGAAGAGTACTTATCCTCTAGGTGTTCTCGCGTGAGTTGAAAGGGCGTTGGGTACGCTAATACCCGCTCGGCTAGTTTAGTAGTTAGTATGTGCCTACTCGAGGGGGAGTAAGGGTTAAGTGTGGGGGAGTTAATAAGTGTAGTTTGTAGTGCCTATTTTGTAGTGTTTTGGTCCCATTTTTCATTGTGGAATCGCTCCTTGGGAGCGATTTATGGGTTACTTATGCTTCTTTTAGTTCGTTCTAGGTTCCCGAGACCATTTGTGAGGAATTGGAGCAAATCCGACTCGATACTTACACTTTTTGGAGCCAACGAAGTGAAGGAACGATCACTCGATGCCTTGGATTCGTCCCCGAGACCTTGGGACCTAATCCCGAGCCTCCGAGACCCGACCCCGAGTCCCGAGAATCGATGAGAAACCCATGAGAGGCAAGGAAGGACCAAAAGGAGCTTAAAGGAGGCCTACATGACCCATCCCGGTCGGGAAGGCCTCAACCCGTCCGGGATGGGGTGCACAGAAGCGACCCCTTCTGTTTTGAGCCCGTCCCGGTCGGGACAAACCCGTCCCGGTCAGGACCATGCCGTCCCGGGCGGGTCCAGTCCGTCTCGGGCGGGACGCTACAGGAGCAGCACGAGACTCCTTATTTCATTCTCCCTTCTACATGTAACCATATATATACTCCCTTCTTGTATTATTTAGGAATCTCACCGTAGATTAGACTCTCTTAAGCCTCTTTACAAGAGATAAACCCTAGATTTAGAGTTCATCTTTTTAGATTAATCTTCCCTTAATCCTTAGTTAATCTCCTTTTAATCTAGTTTGTAACTAGTCTTGTATTAAGTGGGTACTTGAAGATTTCTCCAAGCTTGACATCCTTGGGATTAATTTGGGTTCTTATTTATACAAGATTGCATCTTTTTCTTCCTCTTGTTTTTGGTATAATCCTCTTTACTCTTTTTCTTGTTAATTTACTCAAGTTTGAATCTTTACTTAGTGTTTATAGTTATTGTTCTTGTTCTTGATAATGGATGTTTGGTTTTTCATGTTGTCTTCTCTTATTATTGTTAGTTTGTTCTTGATAATGAGTGGTAGTCTCCTTGTGGGGTTAGTAGGGGGATTAAGGGTAGATTATGGATGATTAGGGTTTGATTAGGGGTAAAGGTAACTGTTTTGTTGTTAGTCACATAATGGGCACTCTATGTGTTTGTTGATTTGCTTGTGTGAGTAGTAGTGGCCAATGCTCCCCATACTTGTGCTCATCTTCTCATTGTTTGTCTATTTTGTGGTTGTGTTGAGGTTAGTCTTAGACGCGAGAGCGCGAAATTGCCTCGGCGTTGGTCTTCGTAGCGAGAGCCCGGATCGACTCTAGCAATTAGGAGACACCTACATCCTTGACCACCCCAATTACCCTACTACACTTATGAACCCAACCTACCCCACTTCCTTTCATATTTGATTTCATCCTCTTAGTAGTCATCGTTTCTTTTAGTTTACTAGTTTGTTTGATCATTAGTTATTCCATTTTAGCATTGTTTTAGCCTAGTTCATTGTTAGCCTAGTCTTACCTCTTCCACCACCATAGTTTACCAATTATTGCTTCCTTTGTGTTTGTTTGGTGATTTAGTCTCGTTTTTAGGCCGACCTAGTCTAGACTTTATCATACCGTCTCCGTGGATATCGATCCTACTTGCCCTAACTACCCACTAGGAATAGTCGGTTAAATATTGATCGGCGGGACCCACGGCAAATCCCACCATCAGTCGGGTATAAATCGTATTATATTTTTACGCGACTTAACGAAATTATCAATTTTTCAAAAAAAAAACAATTTCGAGAGCAAAAACAAACCGGACAGCAGTCCGTACAAGTGGCACCCCAAAAATCGGGAAGAATACTTTTTTTGAGTCCACTCGGTCGAGTGCCTTAGTGACTCGATCGAGTGGCTCCTGTTTCATAAAAAACCGTTAGTTTTCAGCATCATCCTAGTCCCGATAAAATATATATTTTATGACTTCGGTCAACACGTGTCAAGTCAATCACGTGTCATAAACTTTTCAAAACCATGCATTGCATCATATTTACATCTTTTATTCAATTCGCAAACCGTTACTAACTTGTTTGTTCGTGTTTTCACCAATTCATTTTATTGTTTGTTTTATTATACTAAAACGAACCTCGCATGCTAAAACAACTTTGACGTTAAATTTAGATACATTAAATCGACTTAGCAACCCATTCAAGTTTTCGCATGTTTAGCCAAAACAATGTTTGCATATCATTCTTCGAGTTACTAACGCACGCATTTCAAAATCAAACGATATCTTAGTAGAGGCCGCTAATGTGCGGGCGGGGTTGGGTGTTCTTTGTGAACTTCCCAACACGTATCCTCACCTCTTACTCAGAACCATGGTTTCCGGATGTCCGAATTCATTGGCACACTAGAGTCATTCAATACACGGTATCCGATAATGTCGGTATCGATATCAAATGCTAAGGGACAAGCCCAATAAACTCTGACATCCGAATGGGCCATACTTTGTGTATGGCCCCCCTAAGATATAGAGTGGGTTTGAACGGGCCCAAACTCCCACAAAGTTCGGTGGCGACTTCACTTCGATTTAAATTTCAATTCGACCTATCTCATATGGAGATTCATTCGCCTCCCCAAACCCGCGCGTGGCCGCGTCAGGGTGGACCTATGTCATGTCCACAATTTGGCGACTCCGCTGGGGATTAACTAATGCATGACTTACCATCGGCATCCTCAGGGTGAGACTCAAATAGAAATCGTTTGACTAGTACAATACTCGTTTTAGTTTTACGGTTCATGCATAACCCCATCTTTTCCCGGGCCGGTACTAGTGACCGACGTCTCATTATACTATTGATGTAGTCCAAATTGGATATGTCAAAGGTGTTCATAGTCGATTCGTATGGGTTTTACGGTATGTTCTAAGCTCAACTCGACTTAGGAAGTCCGCCCCGATTCTCGGATAGGTTATGCACACTGGTATAGACCCTATGTAGACCGACCGAGTCTTAGTATAAAGCATACATGGCGTCGTTATAATGCTTGCGTGACTATATGCTACTTGGTTTCCGAGTAGTTTTCAAAAAACAATCATTTTCAAAAAATTGCATCCTTTTCCAAAAACATTCAATTTCAAAACCCGGGAAACATGCCGAATTTAGGACTTATGATTTTACTCAAACCATCCTATTTTTAGCCGGTATGCTACCCATTTCAAAACTCATTTTCAAAACTTCAAAAACCGCAGCCCGATAATTTTTTTTTTCTCTCCGATTTTCGAAAATCGGGCCGTCCGCCGGTTTTTTCCGGATCTTCTAAAATTGATTCCTTTGCAAAATTTTCCTCTTCTTAAGACTTCTCGTATTTAGCAGTGTCGGGTCGTGTCATGAGTCGTCGAAGGTCTTTAGCGTCGAAACTCCGTCGATCTTACATCACGGGTTTCCTCCCTATCCCAGTCCGCCTTATTTGACTAAGGCAAGACCCACCTACGTAGGACATACTCCTACAAAGAATGGCCCGTTTACACACTCGAGTCTAAAAAAATGGGGAATATCTCACGTGGACCCTCCTTCAAACAGGACTCGGCCCACATGCCGAATCCTAAGGAAGTCCCACCTTGTACGAGTCACCCATCTAGGTGTCTTTTCCGAGTCATTTGCTTTTCAGTTTTTCTTTCGCTAGGGATGTACCTTTATTCCAGGATTTGGGCTAGTTACTCATTACGCGGTACTCTTACAGATAGGCCGCCCTTCACCCGAGCCGTGACGCAACAAGCCATAGATGAGTTGACAGGCGCATTGGCTAAGTTGGAGACCCAATTGACGACAATGAGGGAAGACCAGATTGACATCCTTACCCGTGTAAGCGCCGTGGAGCATGGAACCCCTAGTGGTAACACCGAGACTACCGGGTCGTTAGCTGAATTGGCCAGTGCGGTCCGCAAGCTGCAAGAACAGGTCCATTTGTCGACCAACAACACCATCCATACGGAGAATGGTCGGGCTTATACACCCCTGACCGACGAGTTGCCCGCCAATCTCAACCTCACGGGCCTACCAATGTTCGATGGGACTGAAGACCCGGTACTCCATATCCGAGCCTTCAAGGAATTCATGGCGGTCAAAGGAGTGAAGTCCACCATGTTCAAGCACCTGTTTGCTTCTTCCCTCGAGAAGAATCCGAAAGCCTGGTACTACAGGCTCGATTCCAAGAAATACAAGACTTGGGAGGATGTAGCAACAGAGTTCGCCCGAAATTATGCGGACAATACCGAGATCCAGACCACCATGCGTACTCTGGAGGTCATGGCCCAAGAGCCTAAGGAAGGTTTCACCAAATACCTTCAAAGGTGGAGGGTCGAAAGTGTGAAGCTGGTTGATAAGCCCAGTGAAAAGGTGCAAGTGGAGGCCTTCGTGAAGAATCTCCTCCCCTCTTACCGGGTCTATCTTCGGTACGCCGTCATACCCAATTTCGCCACCTTAACCGAGAAGGGTACAATAATTGAAGTTGACGTAAGGCTAGAGAGCCTTACTAAGGCCTCTGCCAAAGGGTTCCAAGGGGCCGGCTCGTCCGCCAGCAAGCCCGCAACCACAGCTGCGACCCACAGCATCTTTGACGAGGTCAATTCACTAGACACCTCATCCAAAAAGAATACTCCAACTCGGGTATATACTGATATAGGGACCACCTATACTTACGCCTTACAAAGGCTTTCCTCCAAGGGTCAGATCCAGCCGATAGGCCCGACTCCGGAAGTCCCGGTCGAGAAACGATCCAAAAGTTATACCATTCAGGCCTATTGCCAGTATCACCGAGGTAATGGGCATGATACTGAAAAATGCTGGAAATTGAAGCATCTCATCCAGGATATAATCGAAAGTGGAAAGATACCGCTGCCCAGCGACAAACCGAGCAACAAAGAGAACTCCTTCAGTGCTGACGCCATTTTTACTGGAGAAGTAATCGACTGTTCTCATCTCATTTCTCCTTTCGTCCCACAAATTAACGAGATATGGAACGATGATGAAGACAATGTCTACCTAGCTAAGGGGGAAGTTGTCCCCATAACCATCGAAGAAATCCGGAAGGCTAAAACCAAAGCCTTGGCCAGCACTCACCTCGTCACGGCCGACCCTTCTACCCCGGAAACCGTCACTGAACTTGCCAGGACGGAACCTACCCTCAAGGAGCCAAACGCTGACACGACCCTAGTCAAACAACTGAAAAGGGTTCGAACTGATCTTACTATATGACAGCTTTTGGTTAGTTCTCAAGAACATCGGGCAGCACTCACTAAGGTTCTCGATCAGATCAAGGTCGACTCGTTGGTTACCCCAACTGAAAGGGTAGCCACTATTTTGCCCCATCTTAAAGGCAAATCCAAGGAAGAAGGCCCACTCATCACCTTCTCCTAATCCGACCTCCCACCGTTCGATCCACCCACAACTTGACCTTGTACATCACGTTGATCTGCCGGAGCAAATACCTCCCCATGACCCTGATTGATGACGGGTCCGCTATGAACGTCCTTCCCTTAAGGACTGCCAAGGCCCTCGGCATTACCGAAGCCGACTACCTTCCGACCGCGCAAACTATTCAGGCTTTTGACGGAAGCCCAAAATCAGTTGCTGGGGCTGTTAAACTAACAATTATAACCGGCCCGATCGAGGAAGAGCTAGAATTTCAGGTGATTGATGTCACCTCATCTTTCAATCTGCTACTCGGGAGACCCTGGATCCACGCGGTCAAAGCCGTATCTTCCACCTTCCACAGGAAGGTCAAGTTACCTCTACAAGATGGGGTCATCACTCTCGAAGCCACCCCCATAACCGTGGCAAGCTGCAACACCGCAGGCCAGACCGACCCGCGAGGATTCGACTTCGTGGGAATGATCGAGGAAGACTAACTTTTTCGACCCTACTTCACCACTAGCATCGACAAGATGCTACAAAACTTGGGCTACCTACCGGGGGCTACTTCGAGAGTTCGAGGCCAAACCTCCCGGCTGGCAAGATCATCGAGGTCCTAAGCAATGAGGAGCCAAAATTCGGTTTGGGGTATGCTATAACCCCAGAAAACGTGGTTTGGGCCGGTGTTCAGAAGGCCACCAACATCCTCAAGGGTACCAACTTGGGCCCTTACAGCCCAAGACTGACTAATTACTTTGTCACTCCAGTGTTCAGGGATGTTCAAGTGGGCCTCTACCAACCCACTATCGCATATCGGGAATGCAACTATATCCCCGATGACATATTTGCCCTCGTTCAAGCCGGATCCAAAGAGGGCGCTGACAATACTGAACCCATGTTGGGGCTCTTATGCAGGGAAGACAAGGCCATCCCCGCCCTTAAAGAAGAATTGGTCAACTTAATCCTCCGCAGCAACAGGTTCGATCTCACCAAGCTGATCTCTGAAGTCGGTGCTGACACCGGGAAAAGGGCATGGAGGAAGACTATCGAGTGGACCGACAGCCAGGGTCGAGTCTACAAGCTGACCACCGGTGAAGGAGATATGCGGATACCGAGTCTGATTCCGAGTCTGAGTCTGTGTCTGAGTCGGACTCTGAGTCCAAGCCTAGAGGGTCCAGTACTAGAATTGAGTCTGTAACCCCTCTTCCCTTAATAGCACCCACCGGAGCCTCGGGGTATGTTTCGAGAGCACTCCCATCCCGCCACTGACCAATGATCAGATGGCCGCTCTCTTTGAGCTCTTTTCAAAATTTACTATTAATAATAACGAAAACCGTTCCGCTTACGACTTCTCTTATTTCCAAAATTCTTTCAATTTCAAAAATTTTATATCCAATGACATTGAGAAACTCGACGAAGAGGTACCTCTACCTCCACATCTGATTGAGTAGCTCAAACAAAGGGAATCCCGAGATCCGGTAATTGAGGAACCGAATCCATCAACGTGGGAACCACTTTAGAGCCCCAGATGCTTAAGTTGGGTTTATCTTTTGATCCCGAGGAGAGAAAACAATTCACGGACCTCCTCCAGGAATTCAAGAACGTCTTTGCATGGTCCTATAAAGACATGCCAGGAATAGACCAGGAGATAGATGAACACCGTATACCCATCTAAGATGGGTGAAAACCGGCAAAACAGAAACTCCGAAGAATGAGGCCCGAATAGTCTCTCAAAGTCAGAAGAAGTTGACAAGCAATTCAAAGCGGGCTTTATACAAGTGTCTGAATATCCAGACTGGGTTGCAAACATCGTGCTGGTACCCAAGATGGACGGCAAGGTGCGGGTATGTGTAGACTTCCGGGACCTTAATAAGGCCAGCCCAAAAGACGATTTTCCGTTACCACACATCGACATACTGGTGGATAACACGGCCGATAATGTCCTCCTATCATTCATGGACGGGTATGCCGGATACAATCAGATCAAAATGGCAGAAGAGGACATGAGTAAGACCATCTTCATTACACCTTGGGGCACTTACTGTTACACCATGATGCCATTTGGGCTCATCAATGCCGGGGCCACTTACCAAAGAACCGCCACAACTCTACTACACAACATGATGCATAAGAAAGTAGAGGTTTATGTGGACGACATGATTGTTAAGTCCAAAGACCGAAACGGGCACATTGCGGCCCTAAGAAAATTCTTTACTCGACTACGCAAGTACAACATGAGGCTAAACCCTCAAAAATGCAGTTTCGGGGTAACATCAGGCAAATTACTGGGTCATATCGTTAGCCAACGCGACATCGAGGTCGACCCAGCTAAAATCAAGGTCATTACCGAGATGCAGCCGCCCAAAAATGAAAAATAAATAAGGGGGTTTCTCGGGAAAGTCCAATACATTAGCCGGTTCATTTCAAAGTTAACTATGGTATGTGAACCCATTTTCAAGAAACTGAAGATAGGAGAACGAACACTATGGGATGATAAATGTCAAACGGCTTTCGATAAAATCAAGGAGATTCTGTCTGCACCGCCGGTATTAATGCCACCTCAACCCGGTTCGCCTTTGTCGCAAAACTTAACAACTACCGAGACAACCATGGGGGCTATGCTGGCCCAGACAGTCGATTCAGAAGAACGGGCTATTTACTACATCAGTAAAAAGTTCCTGGAATACGAGTGCAAGTATACAATGCTCGAGAAAACGTGCCTAGCTTTGGTTTGGGCCACTAAAATGCTCCGACACTATATGCTCAGTCACGAGGTACATGTTCTATCTAAAATGGATCCTATCAAGTACCTATTCGAGAAGCCCATCCTTAACGGCAGGATGTCTAGATGGACTTTAATGCTAGAAGAGTTTGACCTCAAGTTCGTACCATTAAAAGCCATCAAAGGCCGGGTTGTAGCCAAATTTCTCGTCGACAGTCCCGTATCTGAAGAAGGACACACTAATACTTGGGCCTTTCCAGATGAAGACATATTCCATACTGACACCGAGACATGGGATTTGTATTTTGATGGGGCGTCCAACTTCCGAGGATTCAGAGTTGGGATTTTATTAATTTCACCGAAAGGAGAGCACACGCCGTTATCCATTAAATTGGACTTTGATGTGACTAACAACGCAGCCGAGTATGAAGCATGCATTCACAGGTTGCAAGCCGCCGCTGATTTAGGAGTAACAAACCTCCGGGTCCACGGTGACTCATCTCTAATCATCAATCAAGCTCTCCAAAAATGGAAAACGCAGAACGCCAATCTCGTGGCTTACCAAGCACAAGTAAGGGTTCTCGAAAAGCAATTCCAAAAGGTAGAATATATCTATCTACCCCGGGAGGAAAATCAATTTGCAGACGCACTTTCCAAATTGGCATCCTTACTAAACATCCCAGAGCACCTAACCAGCATGCCGATCTGCGTTGAAAGACGGTCCGAACCAGCCTATATCCACGCCATCCAAGACATCGAAATAACTGATCCGGAACCTTGGTATCAAGATGTCCTAACTTACTTGACATCGGGAGAATATCCCCCGGGATCTGAAAATCGGGCCAAGAAAGCCTTGCGAAGATTGGCAACCCAATTCGTTCGTACGGACGATGGACAACTATACAAAAAGACGGCACAAGGGGCTCTCCTCCTATGTATCGATAAAATACAGGCCGAGAAGGTTATTTCCGAGGTACACGACGGTGAAAATGCTCCGCATATGAACGCCCATATGCTAGCCCGAAAAATCATGAGACTCGGGTACTATTGGAACACCATGGAAACTGACTGTCAGTTATACGTTAAACACTGCCATAACTGTCAGATTTTTGCCAATGTACAACATATGCCATGTTCCCTGCTATATACCATGACGTCACCATGGCCATTCTCAACATGGGGTATTGATATAATTGGCAAGCTGGTGAACCCTTCCGGAACAGGAGGTCACTGTTTCATCTAGGTGGCTATCGACTATTTCACTAAATGGGTCGAAGCCGAGTCATATCGGATCTTGAACGCCAAGCACATTGCTAAATTTATTCAAAACAAGATTATATGCCGGTACGGGATCCCGCACGAGTTCATCAGTGATCACGGGACCCATTTCCAAGCTGAAACCGCTACTTTACTGGAGAATTATAAAATTCAAAGGCATACATCATCGCCTTACCGTCACCAAAAAAATGGAGCGGTAGAGGCAGCCAATAAAACAATTGTCACCATACTTAAAAAGATGGCTGAGAATTACCAGGATTGGCCCGACAAAATACCCTTTACCCTATGGGGATACCGGACGTCAATTCGCACCGCGACCGGAGCAACCCCATATTATTTGACATATGGAATGGAAGCGGTCCAACCAGTCGAACTAGAAGTGTCATCCCTCAGGATCCTACTTGCAAGCCAAGTGCCGGAAGCGGATTGGGTACAAGCCCGATACGACTCACTAGTTGTAACACCCGCTATTTTTCTAGCATTTTTATCATTTCCGTTATGACTTCGTCATAACTCTGTCACATTTCGGCCTTATGTTTCATCATTATTCCAAGCTCTATTTTCATTTTTGAGTCTAATGGTACTTATTTTTATTTTGAAAGATTTTAATTCAATTAAATCTATTTATTTGATTTTCTTCGTAAACTAATTATTTTTGTGCGAGGAATTCTACTTCTCTACAAATTAACGTTTTTAAACTCTGATTTAAGCTATTCCTTTTCCTACAAATGTCTAGATATATCTATATAATATTTTCAACTAAGAAATATTTTATTTAAGAAAAATTTGGCCTTTAATGATTTTATTACGAAGTTTCGTAAATAATTATTTTCGAACGCGCGGTTTACTCGAATTGCTTTGAAATGCTTTTAATAATTTTATGATCCTTATTTTTATCAACCTACAACTAAAAAGAGACCTTTTTGGACCGTGACACCATGTAGTAACACATTTGATTACAACTTTTATTTACATAAAACTTTATGTTTAAACTTTAAGTAAAAAGATATTTTTCTCTTTAATTGATTTACATGCTTAAATTACAAACTTTTCATGCTACCATCACATTTATTTTGGCTGAAATTTTAAGACTACATTCACATTGTTTTTATCAATTTTAATGCTTCATTCATCCACCATCCTTTCATATTTTTCTTATTCATTTTTACATCAATTTTATTTTAACAAAAACCTCTTCTTTCTCCCTATTTTTGGCTGGTGTTCCTGCCCATTTTCAGCAGCCATTTTCATCCATAATCAAGCTTTGATCGTCGTATTTTCATCTTCTAAATTATCGATTTTCTTTTCCCTTCGTTAAGGTAATAATCGATGTTATTTCCGATCGTTATTTACCTTGATTTTTTAGTTTTCTCATGGTATTTTTGTACCATGTATGTCAGGTGAATTAGGATTCTTGGTTGATCCCGAAGCCGACAAATTTATAATCAACTCGGATTTGGGTTAGAGGTAACGTCGATGTTACTCGGTATTGCATGATTTTATTTGTGTAATTGGATGTATATTTTTATATTTTTGTTTTTGACGATATATATATGTCATATAATCTGGAAAAATTTTAAAAGTTGAAAATTTGTATGTTTCGGTATTTTTATCGCTTTTACGAGATTAATGATTAAATCATCATATTAATTTGTAAAATCGTAATATTCGGCCTAAACATGTAATATTTGTTTATATTCTGTAAAAATGATGTTTTTGATGATTTTTAATAATTTATTATTTTTCTGATATTTTAGTTATTGATTATTGAATTATTACCGTTTACGGACATAAACGATTAAAAGCCGATTTTTAGTTCTACCACTTAAACCTTTTATTTTAATTTGATTTTTGACATGGTGAAACTTTCTGATGAAATAGAATTTTCTGATTTTTTTCATAATATTTCGGAATTGTTAAGTTGATTAATTAATTAATCACTTTAAATCATCGTTTATCGTTAAAACCGTGTTCGTCGTTTAAATTCTCGATTTCTGGTATGTTGTTTAAATCTGGAAAAAAATGTGATTCTGATGATTTCATAATAAAATGTAATTTTATGATTTTTAGTGCTTTAATAAAATGTTATGAACGATAAGTTTTATTAATGAAATCATTATTTGTGAAAACAGGTTTTAAAGACGGTTTTAACGGAATTTATTAAATCTGGAGTCCAAATTGAAATATGGAAAAAATGGTAGATTCTGGAAAATCATGATTTTTAAGTTTAATAATAATTTTTGGATATTAATACTTAAATCGTTTTGTAATTACTATTTTTATTAATAGTTATTGTCGAGATTAGACGATTAACGAGGAGACCCCTTTAAAAACCGAGTTTAAGAATTCTGGAAAATTTTCTTTTCTGGACATAATGTCCAAAAATATATTTTTGTTATTTTACGTAATTTTTTTACTATTTATTAAAGTCTTTAATTAACAGTAATGGTTTTTGGACAAAATTACGATTTGTCGTTAAAATGCTTCGTCTTACCTAAAAGAATTATTTTTCCAACAATTTTGAAAATATTTTAATCTGAAACTTTAAGAATTAAATCATCCCTAAACATACTCGAAATATATTCATTGGTTTAATTAAATAAAAGACGTTAAAGTATTTAATTTGGCATTTGCCGTAAAATCTTATTTATGTTCGTTTTGTCGAAACTATTAATAATTAGGGAATTTTAATTTTATAAACTTTGAAAACACCCTGATTAGTAGTATTAAAATGTTTAAGACATTTTTATTCATTTTATAAACACTTGGAAGATATTTTAATAATTTCATAACCCTAAATGCTCTCACTTTGATAATTAATATTGTTAAGGCCGAAAGTATTGGTTTTATAAATCTATATTGTTTACTAAAAATGTTGTATTAGTATAAACTAATATTTTTGATATTTTGATATGATGCTATTTTAGTAAAGTTTCTAAAAATAGAAGATTCCTAAAATAGAAAGTTTCCTCTTTTAGAATATAATGGTTACTCCTTTTGTTCTCTTATTATTTTAATGATTATATCTTTTGAATATCGATAATGTCTTTGTTTTGGAGTTATGGAATAAGGACAAGCGTGAGGTTAGAGTAATATATTCTGGGGTTTACGTTTTTGCCATCAACTATAAGGCTGATGTGTCTTTATGGGGCACACTGGTTGTTGAACCGAGCATATATGGTGTTCGGGAGTGTGTGTATATTTTCTTAAGCTCGTGCCTCGCAGTGTAAGACGCCGTCGGGTTGAACTGAGTATTTATGGTGCTCGGGAGGGGTGTACATATCATCTTAAACTAGGGCCACGCATTTATAAGTCGCCGTCCTATTATGGTTGAGTAGCCTAGTTAGAGATCTAGGTTTGATAT
The DNA here is from genome assembly GCA_958450325.1 of Agrostemma githago. Classification (NCBI taxonomy): domain Eukaryota; kingdom Viridiplantae; phylum Streptophyta; class Magnoliopsida; order Caryophyllales; family Caryophyllaceae; genus Agrostemma; species Agrostemma githago. The sequence goes on from OY288251.1 coordinate 48,664,169, forward strand.
GGTTGAACTAAGTTCTCGAAGCTAGTTTTAGTATGCTCCTAGTGAAAGTCTAGCCGTCTACACTAATCATATCCATAACACCATTTTGAATATTTTATTATTATCGGTATAATTTGGTTCGCAGGTTGGCAAATGTTTTCTATTTTCTCCGGAAAACTCATTTTTTATTTTATTGGTTCGATACGTGAAATTCTTCACTGAAAGCTTATTTTTATTATACTGTTTTACTATTTTCCGGTTTTACTATATTTCTATAATAGTAATTATAGTTTTAAAATCCTATTATACGGCTGGGAGAACGTTGACGTTGCTCCCCACTGATTGTGGCTGTTATGTTTTTTTTTAACATGGCATGTATATGTGTTTCCCTTCAGGTGGGCTATCGAGCAGTTGTGGATCTTGCTTGTTTTAATAAGATCACTGTATTATGATGGATCCTGCTTGTTTTAATAAGATCACTGTATTATGGATTGTTAAAACCCATTTTATGGATTTTATTATATTTTTATTTTGCAGCCATTTTTATTTTATGGCTTATGTATTGATTTACCGTTTTTATTTAATCAAGACATAGTTACAGTGTATTATAATCTCACTTCTACAGTGTTTCCGCCACTGTATTGCGTTAGAATTTCTAGGGGATTACACTAGTTCTTTTAGACGAACGACGGTCCCGGGCCCTTAATAATATCCAAATATATCAAAAGAGGATACAACGGGCTTTCAACAAAAGAGTTAGGCCCAGAAATATCAAAGAAGGGGACCTAGTTCTAAAATCGGTCCGTGCCTTACTACCTGTCGACCCAAGAGGAAAGTTCAAACCCAATTGGGCTGGCCCGTATTTGTTAAAAAAAAGGTTTTATCAGGAGGAGCAGGTATTTGGACGGGAATGAATTTGTCAACCCAACCAACTTGGATCAGCTGAAGCGTTACTACCCATAAACCCTATCTCAATGTCATTTGCAAAAAGTTTATAAAACTTGACTTTTTTTTATAAATCTTCAAAATTATAAGCAAGTCAATAGCTAGGATTACTTATCCTACCGTCGCACATCTCGCACTAATAGTCTTGGTGTATTTCAAAAATTGCAAAAAATCTATGTTTGAACTATGTATGGTTTGATTCCGCTAATTGTGGATATGTAGGCAACCCCTCAAAAGGGTACAACCACTGCAATAACGAAAAGACGGGAACGGTATTCACTAATATGTCTTTTATTAAAAATCCGATAATTTCGGGAATTTCAAAATTACATCACACAAAAAAAACAAAAGAAAGCATACCACAATATTAATAATAATAATAATAATAATAATAATAATAATAATAATTAGATAATAAAACTAAGGAGACTAGCACTTAGGGCATTTTACCCTTTCCCTTGTCCTTTGGGTCACGGGGAGCCCGAGGTCGACGGAGCGGGGGCGAACGTTCCCGGATCACTAAGGGGACTTCCTTTACTCGAACCCGTTTCTTCGATTGCGGGTCTTCTACCGTTGTGACCAGTCCAAGTCGAGCCCGTACGTGTTCAGGTAGCCTGTCTCGAGGACCGAATCGGTCCTGAAACTTTAGTTTTGGGCGAAGTCTCCTTTCCAGGTTAGTCTGGGGGCTCACCTTTCCCCGTGCACTTTTAGTACTGGACCCTTCAGTTTGAGTCCTAGTCTTTCCTTTCTGACCTGACATCAGTTAGACCAATGTAGTCGGGGTCTCGCCCTCATCAAAGAAACCCCTGTTGTCTTTAACCTGCTCTCGCCGGAGTATGTCAAAAGACTCGTCTACTTTTAGGGCAGCTCGGGCTTCAGCAGATTCCGCCTTTGTCCATCTCACATAAGAATCTGATACCCAAATCGAATGGATAGACTTGGGAGTAGACCAGGTGGCCCAGGTGTACCATCGTTGCATCCAAGTATCACACATCACGTCCGTCAGTTGGGTAGAGTCACTCACAACCGCCTCGATTTCGGGATTCTTTGGGACCGACCATACTGCCTAGGTATACAGTCGAGATAAAGATGAATAGTCTGCCTAAAGGGTAGGATCACCTGATACCGCGCCCTATCCCTCGATTCCAAGCCAGTTCGAACATAAATAGGCCACCAGGGTACCATCCACCGGATCAACGGGCCATTATGGAAAGACAGCACTTCGTCCCAATATTTCTGGGTATTGTGGCGAGAAAAGTCAATGGTTCGTCTCCTAGTCATCACATGGTTGGGTCGATAACGACTTAGGTCAAGGGGAGGATCTATGATCGATAGCCACTCGAATAACCAAAGCTGAAAAGAAAACACAAAAATATGAGTTGTCAAGCCAAAATTGGTGTCCGGCCAGAGGCACTCGATCGAGTGCTTGGAGGTCACTCGATCGAGTGGTACACCTGAAGCCGGACAGAAGGTTTTTTGAGAAGGCACTCGATCGAGTGCCAGAATGACTCGGTCGAGTGCCCACTGTTGCGGAAAATTTCGAAAAAATCAAAAAAAAAAATCAAAAAAATTCAAGAAATTGAGAAATCGAAAAATCAGAAAAGTCCGAAGCAATATACCTGTATTAAACGGGTACTCCCGGTCAAACGAACCTACGAATCCCTCGTACGGTTGTCCAAGCCTTGGATAATTTCCCCTGTAATTAGCCATGTCGGGCTATGCTCCGTCTCCATCAGATCAACCACGGTGAAAAGTCGGACGTGGCCCATGCAAGATAGCAAATCCATGTGACCCTTGAAAGCATGAACATGAAGCATACAAAAAGCAAAGGCCCTACGGCTTTGAACCGACCTCACCCGGACATCGTGTGGGTTCATGAACTTTTCAGCCAAATCAATTAAAGAAATGGTATCTCCCTCCATCATACGGGATGCCTCCATGTGAGAAAGTCCTAGGAATTCCCGCAGCTTCCTCCTAGGATCGTGAACTGAAAACGGGATAGCAGGATCAAGTATGGGATTCCATCCTCCTACGGCAGCAATTTCCTCAGGGATAGGGCAAATCTCGCCTCGGGGAAGAGCAAAAACATGATAGGTGTCGTCCCTGTATGACAAACAAGCATCGAGAATGTATCACCCGCAAATTTTCTAGCTCTGATATCTGTTTCGTTACGATTATATCGTAACTCTGTAATATTTTGTCAATTACATTTTTCTCATTTCAAGGTCTCTTTCATTATCGAGCCTAAAATGATTTATTTTCGTAAAAGGATTTTAATTATTCTATTTTTATTCGAAAACCCATTTAATTCTTTTCATCGCAAGTATTTTTAATTATTTTTGAGAAATCATATTTTTTCTGTGAACAATAGTTTTAAAATCGAGTTTGAACTATTTATTTTTATAAAAACGCTCGATTACATTTATAATTAATTTCTAGCTCAAAAATATTTTCGGACACATTTTATCAACACTACATATTATTTTTATCCTATCTATTTTAATTCTTATCCTAGTATTTATTTTAATCGGAAACTTATCATGTCGATTTGTTGCTTGTTCTTTCCATCTCAACCATCTCTTCTCCTAGTTGAGTTAAGAGTCCTTGTGACTTGATTATTCTTATCTTTTAGCTTTCTAATTTCTCTTTATATTCTCTTCCATTCGAGTCTATTTTATTCACAACACAAGTCTCCTTCTCTCTTATTTCACGTTAAACTTTCTCTTTTTGTTCATCAATCTGATCCTAATTCGTCTCTGATTCTCTCCGATCTCGAGGGTAATTTAATTACTCTTATTCGTTCTTCATCTCTTTTTCTCCTTTCTATTCACTTAATGTGGTTTTAATACCATATGTTTAATTATTTCGTAGGCTATCTATCGTGCTAGATCCGACGAAGACGATTATTTAATTGATTCGGATCTCGATTAAGGTAACATTGACACGTTACTCGGTATTATGTGATGTTATTGTTGTAGTTGCATGTATAGAAATTATTTTCTTGTTAGACAATATATGTATGTCTCGTTTTAAATGACAAAAACTTTAAAATCGTAAATCTTCACATGTTTTGTTGTTTTTAATCGTTTTTACGAGATTTGCGAATAAGTCATTCTTTTAATTATTAAAAAGTATTATAAGGCCGAGACTAAAACATACACATAATAATAATTTATCTAACAATTTTCGTGATTTTTGGTATAAAGTGTCAATTTGAAAGTTTTATTGTTTTTAATAAAGTTACAGCATGTTTCAGAATCTGTTTGTGTTTTGTACGAATTAACATTCTATTTTAAAGACCTTATTTCCAAAGATTTTGAGAAGGGACTACTATTTATTTTAAGTCTAATTTATGCCTATTTAATTTCGTAAACTAATTCCAAGTGGTTTGGTCACAATAAATTGTTTATGAACAGGTGTCAAATTAATCCGTGAATCTGTCAGTTATGATAAGATCTAAATTGAATCATATGTTAAACTTTTTATTTAATATTGTTAATTTACATACAAAAACTATGAAGAGTCTAGTTAATGTTTCCAATTGGAGTTTATTTAAAATCAGTTTTCAAATGTCTTTTATTAAAGAAATACAATCGAGTGTCTAATTCTTACAGTTTTTAAATATACGAATAAAAACCCATGTTTTATTTGGAATTTAGATTTTCTCCAGAAATAAAAGTTGTAACTAAGTTTCTAAAGGTTTCAACCCCACTGATCTTACGTTGTTTTAAGTTTTAATGATTTAATTACGAAATTTATAGTAAGACAGTGCAGTTATGGAAAATCTGTCAATTTGTTATTTAAATACTTTTAATTACGTAAACTTCAATATTTTTATAATTGTGATTTTAACTTTAGTTGAATTTTAATCATGAATTAAACATTTATATAATAAATATAATGTTTACGTCTCGAGGCCTAATATTAACTATTTTATATAACTCTTATTTTAATCGATTTCTATTTATAATAATACCTACTTTTGGAAAGTTATTATTTTAAGAAAAGTTCTATATTTATAAAGTTTCCTCTTTTAAGAACAAATATATTCCTATTGGATTTTGATAATGACTTTGTTTTGGAGTTATGGAATAAGAGAAGTGTACGGGTAGAGTAATACAGTCTAGAGTATACGTCTTGCATCAGCTATAAGGCTAGTGTATCCGACCGGGAAGCATTGGTTGTTGAACTGGGCATGTTCTTGTCCAGGAGTGTATGTTCATTTTGACCTTATGCTCGTACCTCGCATGTAAGACGCCGTCGGGTTGAACTGGGCACACTTGGTGTTCCAGGAGGGGTGTGCATATTTACTTAAGCTAGGACCTCGCATTGATAAGTCGCCGTCCTATTATGGTTGAGTAGCCTAGTTAGAGATCGAGGTTTGATTTGTTTGAACTAAGTTCTCGAAGCTAGTTAAGTATTCTCCTAGTGAAAGTCTATTCTGTTGCACTGATTCATATCCATAACGCCGTTGTTACTATTGGTTGGTATTGACTTGCAGGTTGACAATCATTTTGAATTATTTTACTATATCGTTTTAAACGTTTTCCATTTTGAACTATTTTGATATAATAGTAATTATGCTTTAATGTCATGTAATATGGCTAGGAGAACGTCATCGTTACTCCCCACTGAATTGTGGCTGTTATGTTTATAACATGACAGGTATTTTGCTGCTGGGTTTTTGGTGTGAGCTAGCGAGTGGCATGGATCCTACTCTACTTCATTTATATTAATTTTTGGATTGTTAAACCCATTTGGAGAATTTTTTTTTTTAGCCCTTTTTTGAAAAGTGGCATTTGTATTGACTGACCGTTCTTTTTGTAAAATATAGAACATCGGTGTGTTTTAATTCCAAATCTACAGTGTTTCCGCCATTGTATTGCGTTAGAATTTATAGGGGATTACAGTTGGTATCAGAGCATCGTTGCTCCCGACGCTTACAACTGATTTTAGGAAAAATATCGGTAAATGATTTGAATGTTAATAAAATACTAGTGAGAGATGGGTAGAAACCAAATTAAGGACTTAACTGTTAGGTTTTACATGTTCTTGTAACTCAATGATTAGCAATGAATATTTGTTTTATATGCCCAAAAAGAAGAAGAATGGACAAGACCTACTTAGCACTCTCCACACGTGATGACTCGAGGCCAGCTGATCAAAAGTATATTCAAGTTCCATGATGGTGTAGTAGACTCATATGTGATCTCACTTTGGATCCAGATGGAGCGACCAAGACTAGTTTGCTCATATCTCTACGAGAAAATGAAGAGATCCAGCGAATTTCTTTGTGAACTCTGAAGGCCCGAAGATTCTCTTCTAGTTCAAGACCTTAGTAGTCTAGGATCATTGCTTCTTTTCTTTCAATCTCAGCTTCTTCCCAATTCTTCTCTTACAAATTCTCATCCCCATTCTTGTGGTAAATCTCCGTTATATTCCCCTACTTTACCACCTTCCCTCTTGAGATTCTTTGGTAAGACTGACTCTTGTCTTAGTAAACCTTGCTTGTTGGAAGTTAAAGATATTTGAGGATTAGTAACCCTTATTACCTATGATTGAGGATTGTGTGTTGTACTTGTTTCCTAACCTGGTAAGAGCTTTTGAGGATTGATATGATGATATTAGTTAATTAATGGAATTAAGATTGTACCTTAAGTGTTGACCTTGGGTAATAGGTTGCCTGGTTATATGGAGTACTTAGAGTTGAATCAGTTTTGGATGGTAAGATTATATTATATTTGACGGAAACCTAGTACCAAGCTAAGTGTAAATAGTAATATCATTTTGGGATTCCTACCTAGTGTGTACTTAATGGATGTACCGTGGACGTTTAAAGATCATAGAACCTCGTTTAGATTGTTAGCCTGAATGTTGTGGTACCATTTCAAGTTCTCATTGATGTTTTTAGTAATTTTTGTTGACATAGATTAAGCCTTTGTTTTTATGGATTAGATCGTGGAGTATGATAAGGTCATAACTTATGAATTTTTGAGTTGAGTGATCTAAACTTGTTTTGATGAATACTTTAGTGCAAACCGCCTTAATGGAATTTACAATTAGGGACCCTTAGACCAACGAGATTGTGGCTTCATTGGAATATTAATTTATTGGTTGCAGCCTTGTGATTAGAACTTTGATGGACTTTAAGAAACTTTATCCCAATGATGTGTTCAAAAACATGTTGGTGTTATTATTTTGAGGATTTCGTTTTCGAGCTTGTTAATTGGTGGATTTTGTTTAGTGTTCATTACTCAAAACTCATGGAATATCTCTCGAGTACAATCTGGTGAGCTTTGAATTACTTTAGAGCCTTGTTGGTTAGTTGGTTCGGTCGTGTTGTGGCTATTTGAGGAATTTTGGTAGCATGATTATACGACTTTGAATCGTTTGGTGGATTTTTACCTTGCTGCTTGAATACGTATGTAAGACTTTATATTCGAGGTTGTAGCATTTAATAATTTTTGAGGTTGTAGACCATGTAGGACCACCTAGTGCCTGATATTAATGGACTTAGTATTGTTTGATGGAAATAGGAACCCGAATTTTGTAGGAGTCGTACTTGGAATCTCGATTTCCTTTCTGCCTTTTTCCAGTTTCGAGGACGAAACTTTTTTTTAGTGGGGAGGATTGTAACACCCGCAAATTTTCTAGCTCTGATATCTGTTTCGTTACGATTATATCGTAACTCTGTAATATTTTGTCAATTACATTTTTCTCATTTCAAGGTCTCTTTCATTATCGAGCCTAAAATTATTTATTTTCGTAAAAGGATTTTAATTATTCTATTTTTATTCGAAAACCCATTTAATTCTTTTCATCGCAAGTATTTTTAATTATTTTTGAGAAATCATATTTTTTTCTGTGAACAATAGTTTTAAAATCGAGTTTGAACTATTTATTTTTATAAAAACGCTCGATTACATTTATAATTAATTTCTAGCTCAAAAATATTTTCGGACACATTTTATCAACACTACATATTATTTTTATCCTATCTATTTTAATTCTTATCCTAGTATTTATTTTAATCGGAAACTTATCATGTCGATTTGTTGCTTGTTCTTTCCATCTCAACCATCTCTTCTTCTAGTTGAGTTAAGAGTCCTTGTGACTTGATTATTCTTATTTTTTAGCTTTCTAATTTCTCTTTATATTCTCTTCCATTCTAGTCTATTTTATTCACAACACAAGTCTCCTTCTCTCTTATTTCACGTTAAACTTTCTCTTTTTGTTCATCAATCTGATCCTAATTCGTCTCTGATTCTCTCCGATTTCGAGGGTAATTTAATTACTCTTATTCGTTCTTCATCTCTTTTTCTCCTTTCTATTCACTTAATGTGGTTTTAATACCATATGTTTAATTATTTCGTAGGCTATCTATCGTGCTAGATCCGACGAAGACGATTATTTAATTGATTCGGATCTCGATTAAGGTAACATTGACACGTTACTCGGTATTATGTGATGTTATTGTTGTAGTTGCATGTATAGAAATTATTTTCTTGTTAGACAATATATGTATGTCACGTTTTTAATGACAAAAACTTTAAAATCGTAAATCTTCACATGTTTTGTTGTTTTTAATCGTTTTTACGAGATTTGCGAATAAGTCATTCTTTTAATTATTAAAAAGTACTATAAGGCCGAGACTAAAACATACACATAATAATAATTTATCTAACAATTTTCGTGATTTTTGGTATAAAGTGTCAATTTCAAAGTTTTATTGTTTTTAATAAAGTTACAGCATGTTTCAGAATCTGTTTGTGTTTTGTACGAATTAACATTCTATTTTAAAGACCTTATTTCCAAAGATTTTGAAAAGAGACTACTATTTATTTTAAGTCTAATTTATGCTCAAATATGGGCTCAAAATCATTGGCATTTGACATACTCGAATATGGGCTCAAAATCATTGGCATTTGGCTTGGGCTTTTTACGGAGTACAAATCTCACAAAACTAACCTCAAATTCAGGCCCAGTGGGTCGTTCCCAGTCAAATAAGACTAAATTGGGTCAAAACCGACACCAAGGGCAAAACCGTCTTTTAGCGACCGAGTCAAACTCCGGTCAAAGACATTTCCGAGACATAAATATCCGCTGCGTCACGCTGAAAATCCGACTAGAAGTCGAATACTACAAAAAATCAGCTACAAAAATAATAAACAAATCTGTAAGAGATAAAATTCGATCCTTAGAAGGAGTTCTACCCAAGCTAGACCCACTCGATCGAGTGGACCAGCCCACTCCGTCGAGTAGGCCCGTAAAACACGCTGAACTGGTGTCAAAACCGGGCACTCGACCGAGTATCGGAGTCACTCGGTCGAGTAACCCTTTTCCAGCCGGGTGGGGATTTCTTTCCCACCAAGCAACGAAATCCTCCTTCCTCCCGAATTGCATGCCTTTCCTATCCTAAATGGTATTTCTTGTCACCCAAGTTAAGCTACCTCTCCTACCTTCAATCGAGGACCTCTACTATAAATAGACCCTCTCACACATTGATTCAACACACATCTATCAACAACTACACACATCAACCACCTCTAACTCGACACCCGTACACCTTACACGTCTAAACAGCCATAACTCACCCACATTATCTCGACGCTCTCGTGTCTAAGCCACATTCTGACGATCCCCATTCCAAGAATACAAAGCATGTAGGTTGAGGGTGTAAAATCAAACCCGTTTTCTCCTTTCTCTTTCTCTTCTTCTCGCTTCTTTTCTTCTTTGAATCGTCGTTTGTCCGTCTTCATACGGGTCATCATCACGTCTTTTTTTTTATTTCTTTCTAATACCGTTATTATCGCTACAATCTATTTTTATACAAAACGAACGTTCTTAAAACACGGTACCGACTCTATAGTCGAATATCGTATCTAAAAGAACTAAATTTATCTCGTTGATGCTAAAAAATCGTAACATAATCAACATACGACGATTTCGACGCGGAGAGAGTTCATATCATTTTAATTCGATTTTCAAAACGATTTACAAAACATCTTTTCTAAAAGGTCTCTCCGAATATTCGATGTTGATCCCATAATCAATTGTCAATACGACGAGTATTGCAAATTTAAGTCGGGTATAAATCGTATTATATTTTTACGCGACTTAACGAAATTATCATTTTTTTCAAAAAAATAATTTCTAGAGCAAAAACAAACCGGACAGCAGTCGGTACAGGTGGCACTCGATCGAGTGCCTAGCCCACTCAATCGAGCGGCACCCCAAAAATCGGGCAGAATACTTTTTTTGAGTCCACTCGGTCGAGTGCCTTAGTGACTCGATCGAGTGGCTCCTGTTTCATAAAAAACCATGAGTTTTCAGCATCATCCTAGTCCCGATAAAATATATTTTTTATGACTTCGGTCAACACGTTTCAAGTCAATCACGTGTCATAAACTTTTCAAAACCATGTATTGCATCATATTTACATCTTTTATTCAATTTGCAAACCGTTACTAACTTGTTTGTTCGTGTTTTCAGCAATTCATTTTATGGTTTGTTTTATTATACTAAAACGAACCTCACATGCTAAAAAAACTTTGATGTTAAATTTAGATGCATTAAATCGACTTAGCAACCCATTCAAATTTCGCATGTTTAGCCAAAACAATGTTTGCATATCATTCATCGAATTACCAACGCACGTATTTTAAAATCAAACGACATCTTAGTAGAGGCCGCTAATATGCGGGCGGGGTTGGGTGTTCATTGTGAACTTTCCAACACGTACCCTCACCCCTCACTCAGAACCATGGTTTCCGGATGTCCAAATCCATTGGCACACGAGAGTCATTCAATACACGGTATCCGATAATGTCGGTATCGGTATCAAATGCTAAGAGACGAGCTCAAAAAACTCTGACATCCGAATGGGCCATACTTTGTGTATGGCCCACTAAGATATAGAGTGGGTTCGAATGGGCCCGAACTTTCACAAAGTTCGGTGGCGACTCCACTTCGATTTAAATTTCAATTCGACCCATCTCATATGGAGATTCATTCGCCTCCCCAAACCCGCGCGTGCCCGCATCGAGGTGGACCTATGTCATGTCCACATACATCTAACGGGGAGTGTTATGGAACATTATATGGATGTCCATCATAAGGATGTTAAGGCCCATATGTCATTAACTCTAAACCCTACTCTCCATGTAACTTTATATATATGTACTCCTCATCAAGCAATATATAAGACTACATCTCTTTCTCCTCCTTCTCTTATGTCTCTATTAGCTTCTCTATGTTTGTCTTTCTCTCTTTCTTTCACAACATATGTGAGATGTCTTACAATAATTGTATTGTTAGACCGTTGAGACCTTTACAGCAATCCAACCGAAGATGTCTTAACCTACTGATTAAGACTAGGTACCGTGGACGATAGGTCTCAAATCGAATCCTCGTCCCCTATATTATAATGCGATTAAGTGCACGCTTTATTGAATCAACAAAAAAAGCAACTCAAGATTCTTCCCTCATAATGACACGACCCATATAATTTACACGAGTTAAGTAATTAGGAGAATGTTTGATTATCTTGAGGGTTATTTAACGGGAATAATCTCAAGCCAACAATAAAAGGTCTTATCAAAATAACTAAAATTTCATTTAATCAAACAGTAAATCTTATAAGAGAAAGCTCATGAGTAGCTTGAATTCCGCTCTGCTCGGTCAAAGTTTGGCTCATGCTCGGACTCAGCTCAAAAAGCTCGAAAGTAGCTCGTACCAATTTGATTAGTTAATAATAATAATATTTTGATTAAATCACTGTTTACCCTCTTAAGAGTTATGTTTTTTATATATTGCCCCCTTAATTGTATTTTTTCTATAATCACCCCCAAATATTTTTTAAAAAAAATTTCCTCCAAGTCGCCATAAGTCATATTTCCGATAAGTTTTCACTTTTTTGACCATTTTGTTCTTCCCTCAATAATACCCCATCTCCTCTCCCTCCCTCATTCATTCCTCCTTTCCCTCATTCATCCAATCAACCCACCCCAAACCCCTACCAAGAACCCAAATTATTTTCCCCAATTCAATCTCCTTTCCTTCCATCATTCTACATTAAATCCCTAAATTAAAGACAAGCAAAAGCGCGCAAAGACGAAGCGAGAATTCAAACAAGTATTACTCGGATCGTGCTGGCGCTACAACAAATTGACACTTGCACCACGAATTATGCAACGAGAATTCGTTATTTGTGGCTAAATTTTACCTAGCCACGGGAAAAATTTGATTCACTACTTGGGAAAAATATATGCAACGGGAACATTTTTTCCCGTGGCAAAAATCCACTTGTGCCACGAATTGTATTAAAATCATGGCTAATAATCATTCTTGTCACGAAAGATGCCACACCCGTGACAAAAATATATTTAGCCACGAATTTGTTCAGTGGCGAATATTATTTAGCCGCAACATAATTAACTTCCGTGGCGAAATTATTTTTTAGCCGCAGATTTAATAAACGTATGTGACTAATGGTTCTACAAACTTTAATCAAATTATTTTCAAGTTAAGATGAGTGTCAAATATTGATCTTAAAAAATTCATTAAAATTCAAAGTTAAAGATAATATGGAAAAAAAATATTAAAATTGAAAATATTTTATTAATCTAATTTTTTGAAAGACAACTAACATTTACATAGTGTAATATATGTTAGCTAAAATGCAGCGTACATAATATAACGTATCAAGTAAAATAAGTATGTGATTGATCATCCATCGTTGAGACGTCTAATATTATTTAAGAGTCTTTCATTTTTACCGCTTAATTAGTTAATTTTTTTACATGTAATACACTTCTTTTGAAGACAAAAAATCTTAAAAAGAAAGTGACCTAGCATGATTTTTTTTTCCAAATATTGATTTTCTTACAATAATTTCAGTGTGAAAAAACTTCTTTATTAAACTCGTATTTGGTCTATATTTTTTTATGGAATTAACTCTGACTGCGGAAACAATAATTATTTTTCTAAATTAATTGCCTTTCAAGTTGTTTGGTTTGGAAGAAAGATTAATGTATTAGAAAGTCTTGCCTAAGTTCAATAACCAGTAAAATAAAATTTCAAAAAAAGTGAGATATAAGTGAGAAAATCACATAATTAACAAATACAGGTAAGAAAATCTATTAATTAAGGACTAATAGTGAAAAAATCTAAAAATTAATTTATCGTCAACTGTTTAATTCAATAACTGTTCTGTAATATTATTGGAAGATATTTTAAAAAATGAATTTAAAATAAAATTTAGTTAATGAAAAATAAAATTCGGGTAAAACTTGAAGTAGGTAAGAGGAAACTCAATGAGGATAAAAACCAGATGAAATAAAATAACGACCGATAACGAAAGAATAAAAACATATCGAAAGAACTAGCAATAAAAGAACGTGGAAAATAGAAACTAAAATACAAATATTGATAAATTAATGAAATCATGAGTCCGAAAATCAACTTCGAAACTCTTTTGTTTTCCAGAATAATAATTTTTTAATCATAATATGAAAATCATTTGGGGAAAAAAATAATTACTTAAAAGTAAATGTTGTTTGTGAAAAAAAATCACTTTAAAAGAATTCAAACCAATGATTATGTCAATAAAGTTCTATTTCATTTCTGGTAGCTTGGCATAAGAACTCCACAGTTAAGCGTGCTTGAGTGAGAGTAGTGTTAAGATGGACAGTTAAGCGTGTTTGAGTGAGAGTAGTGTTAAGATGGGTGACCTCCTGGGAAGGTTGCTCTTCGATGCATTAAATAATATTGGAATGACTAGGGGTAGAGAATTCTTAGGATTATTAATTTATTTAATTTATTATATTATCACCGGAATAAATGTTTCGCCACAAAAATAATTAGCCACGGGATAATTCGTGGCAAAGAATTAATTCTAGCCACGTGAGACTCCGTGGCAATGAAATCAATTCTTGCCACGCTTTTTTTTCCCGTGGCAATTTGTTTGCCACGGCCACTAGCGCCACGGATGGTCTTTCCGTGGCAAAGTACTTTAGCCACGAAAAGTTAGCACTTTTGCCACGAATTCAGCCGTGGTCCAAGTGCTCATTTGTAGTAGTGTGGGGAGATCTTGAAAGCGACGACAATGAAGAAGAAGAGGACGTCGGAAATCTGGCTAACTAACGTTAGTCTAGACAACTTCCATGAAGACAATACCAACGACGATAGAAGATCTGGAAGCGCGTGTCTCATGGCCAAGTCACGCACACAAATCAGATTAAAGAGCGACGACAAGGTTAGTCTTACTGAAATTAGAAAACTTTTAAAGTTTTTTAAACTTGATTTAATTAAGCATGGTTATCTTTGAAATCGGTCATGAGACAGAATCAGAAAAGAAAGACCTAAAAGAACAAATCTACAATATAGCTGAAGACCTTCATATTTTTATAGAGGACAATAAGAAGCTAGGCTTCAAAGTTAGTACAACGATGGAATCATTTAAAGCTTCAGATAGAAAACTCAAATTCGTCGTTAGTTTAACGGTGGAGCTCAGAAAGGAGAATAAGTACCTCAATAACCACATAGAGAAACTCGACCTTGACATCCAATTTATCCGAAAAGAAAATGATTCCGAGAGGAACTTCACCCCTGTATTAAGGGAAGAGTTACAGAAAGCCAATGAGAAAGTTGTTGAGTTTGAGTCGATCAATTCAAACCTTTTTAGGAAAGTTGATGCTCATACCAAGATGTGTTTGGAAATAATGCAGTTGGACTTGGGCCCGTTTCACTACATACTGACCGAATACATTAATACTCCCCTTCATCAATCTTTAAACTTCATAGGGTGGGTGACTTGAAAATTAAGGGAGGGTATGAATATGTGGTAGAAAATGAAAGTTTAAAAAAAATATGGGGTCAGAATGTCTAATGACCACTCATTTCAGACTAAAAAAAGAAATAATCCAAACATGAAGTTTAAAGATAGACAATCAAAGGAGAAAAGTAAGAAGTTATAAAATGGATGGAGGGAGTATATCGTTATATTAATAATATCTCGTACATATTCTGTGTGACCCAATCGACCCACTTAAGACTACCAGACATGTAACTCATTTACATGTCAAACTGACATCGAACTCTAGCAAGACATATCCAATACATATACTTAAGCAGGTTAATCCGTATAGGATAGTGGACCTAACTTCTTCAAATTTCACTAAATACGACCAGCTAACTACGACTAAACGAGTCGTATCATGGAAGGAGGTAAATTTTTTCTCAAAATAAAGTAAACTACAAATGACCGGAAAAGTGAATATCAATCACTTATGTGCAATTTTAAAGGCTTTAACCACTTTTTGGTGTAATTTAAAAAAAATATCACAAGGTGTAAAATATGAAATTCGAGTTTCAAAAGAATGTAAAATCTTATTTAGTCTATTATTTATATTATTTTTTATTCATTATTATCCCTATTTTATCAAAATAATGTCTTTTAAGCTATAACATTGATCCTCACACATTAGCATACAAATGTTTCAGCTACATTATATTACCAGAGAGAGCGAGACATTAACTAGGGTTGAAAATTAATTTTCTCCACAATTCCTTCTTCGATTATGCTCCACTTGATTCATGTTTCTGAAGTGCAGCCATACAACATGAAAGTATCATCACCGGAATCCGGATTGTTACATTATTTTTAAAGACTCAACTCGAGAAATGAGTCATGTCATTTAGAAAAATGAAGAGTGTATTTTTTTCACTATGAATTCGATGATAGTCGATCATATTATCATTTATGAAATTTAAGACGATAGGTTGTTAATTTACTATGAACTTTTATTTTATATGCTTCCACATTTAAATATTAGGGAAATTCGAAAAATTTGTCAAAATAATGCTCAAAAACAATCTTATTATCGTTTAGGGTCGAATCAAAAACTAATTAACAAAATGGTGCTCGCATAGGTTCGAATTGCGCTTCATTTTTGTGCGGAATAAACCCGCCATTCCCAATGGCGTGTCTATTGAATAAACTAAACGAGTAAATTTTTTTGCCTATAACCCGCAATTGACAATGGCGGGTTTGTCCTCAAAAACAATGGCGGGTTGAGCTCCGTAGTTTCCTGGACCTTCTATTTGAGCTCAATTTCATGGGTTGTATAAACACGCCTCTCTCATTGGCGGCTTAGTCAACATAAACCCGCCACTGAGAATGGCGGGTTAGAGTGTAATTACTTTTTTTTTTGGCTTTTTATCCGACTTGCCTCCTTACACAAAAAAAACGCAACACTCTACTAACTCATATGCACAAATGAATTAGCATAAGCATAATAATCTGTAAAGTACAAGACAAACAGAAATTAAAATTGGTATTTTAGGTAATTTCAAGGCACGAGTGTTGAATTTTAAGTTAATACAAATAACATTAAGTTTAAGCTAAGAAATCAAAACCAAATACAAATTATCTATTTTTTCTTCCTCCTTAATTTGTTCATTAAGCGCTTTCCTACTGAAGGTTCATGAGTGTCTCGCTTATGCAAAAGTGACAAAGACGTTGTGCGACGAGGATTTCTGCGTAGCTCCCTCTACGTGATATTTTCATCGAGATTAATTGAACTAACGCTATGATGACCTCGGCTTGAGCCTCCTCCACTTGCTTCTTCGTTACGTTGGAAAGGTTGATAGAAAAAGTCATGGCTCGTATTTTGACGGGATTGGGTGAAGTAGTCTCTAATATTTTTCATCATTGAACGGTAGCCGTCAGGCACCTCGGGAGGGATGTCTTGTAGCTCCTTGTCGCACGTCGTTCCGAGATTATCAAATCCATGTGCATGACTCCTTTTGCGCGGAGCGCCCTTTCGGGTTTTCACTCCGTCCTCGGCTAACCCTTTTTTTTCTTTTTTTTTTCTTTTTTTAAGACGGCTCGCAACTCGTTTCTTCATTTTGCCCGGGGAATCCTTTCGGGTTTTCACCTCGTCCTCGGCTCGTCATTTGTGCTTCATCATTGAAATCACTCGTTAATCAGAACATAGGGGGTTCCGATTTGCATGTGAATCGAGTTATCGATTTTTTGCTATTTTTGTTGGTTGTACCCTTGAAAGGGTTGCCTACGTATCCGCGTTTAGACGGAATCAAACCATGTTCGTAGTTCATAATAGATGTGAGTGATTTTGCTTTAGACTCGTTATGCCAATTATCGATGTGAGATGTTTAGAGTGTATTCACCCTAGTTAAAGAACTAAGGTGGAGTGATTGGGTGTGACCCCTTGAAAGTGACAAATACCGAGATATCGTGTTTGGGTCAGGGTGACTGGCTTGGGATGGTTTTGGAATGTGGAGCTAGGTAGTAAGTGGTTTCGATAGATCAAAATATGGAGCTTGATTTTTGTGGAGTTAGGGCTATGGGCTAAGGTTTCGTAATGTGGTAGGAAAGGGGAAGTTGAGTAAAAATGACTCAAACTTCAATGGGGGGGGGGGGGGACGTAAATTACGTGGGATCTGATTTCCACATCTGGCCCTTACGTTTGGGATTATCCTATTGAGCTTGAATCCTCAAAGTTTTGGACTGTCTCCTAACAAGTGTCTAGGAAAGGTCTTAAGAGTTGTAATGTAGGGAGGCTAGTATGTGGGTGCTAGTTGACTTGTCTGTTCATTTTTCTTTTTCTTTTTCGTTTTTTTTTTGCTTTTTGTTTCGAATTTGCATTTGAAGTCGAGTTGAATGATTGGGGGTTTCATTTTGACCGTTGAGTTTGGTCTTGATTATTGAACTGGGCTGGTTTAGTTTGGCCTTGGTTTCATTTTTTCTTTGGCTCCTTTTGACCATTTCAGACTTCTTTTTCTTTTTGTCAGACTAGCACCTATGGTAGGAATTGGTCGATCTTTATTCGAGGGATATTTATTGTGGGAAATGGGTTCGCCTTCCGTCTTTGATCACAAGTTAAGAGACTATCTAGATTTGTCATAGGATTTGAGAATGCTCGTTCTAAGGGATAGTTTGTGGCTTTCTATACCAGACATGGAATAGGTAAAATAAAAGAACCCGGGATCTCAGTTCTTGTAATTCCTCGTTGTTTCGAGGTATGTTTGATTGTTATCGATAAATGGCATAGTATCGAGTTGTAAGCAAAAAAGTGCATTACCAAATCAAGCGATTGTCGAGGCGCATTGTAAAGGAAGAAAAGTTTATTTCTTTTTATTGATAGTAATAAACGGGCTATGCGCCCGAGATATTATTTTCGGGGAGGTGGAGGACAGATCCTCTCGTACCTCCTAACTCGATGTAAAAAAAAGACACTTGTTATACTATTAGGTCTAGGCCCTAAGACGAACTAGACTCTGACTCGGACAGGTGCCCGTGGGTTGTCGGGATCTTCCTCGATTTTCAGGACATTCTACTCTATTGGGTCGAGGGGGGGGACAATTGATGGTGTCGTCAAAGATAGCATGAACGCTAAAGGGGTTCATGGTATTGTTTGGTTTCTCGGGTGGAGGGAGAGGAATCGTCCCGTTTTTTATCATGTCTGTTATGACATGTTTGAGTCGAAGGCAAGATTCGGTATCATGCCCCTTGCCACGGTGGTAATGACAATATTTATTGGCATCCCACAACTTCTCTTTTCTGGCCGCGGCCGGTTCTGGGGTAGGGCCTATGGGTTCGAGCTTCCTTTGCTCGGTTAACCTTTTTAAGGCCTCGGTGTACGTGATGCCTAACTTGGAGAATGTTCTAGGGGTAAAGTTTGTTCTTTCCCGAATGGTTGGTTCGACTAGGTGTACTTCTTCGGTTTTTTTATTCCCGGATGACCCACAGAATCGGGTCCTTGTGGATGTGGTTGGACCCTGGTAACTTTTTCCCATTATTTTGGAGAACATTCCTTTCTTCATATCGTCTTCTAGACGTATTCCTAGGGTAAACAGTTCCTTGAAGGTGTGGATATTTTGGTATCTAAGGTGAGAGGCGTAAGGAGGTCTGAGGTTATCGACAAATTTCTCTACTATGGTGGCTTCTTCGGGGTGATTTAATAATTGGGTGCTGACCTTTCTCCACCTAGTCAGAAATTTGGAGAAGCCTTCCTTCTCGTTTTGGGAAAGGACCTCGAGGCTTCGTATGGTAACATGTGTCTCGGAATTATCTGCGTATTGCTTTGCGAATTCTATGGATATGTCATCCCAGGTGGATATCTTTTTAGGATCGAGGAAATAAAACCAGTATCGTGGTGTGTCGCCTAAAGAGGATGGGAATATCCTAGAGAAAAGGCTGGGTTTGACCCCCTTAATGGCCATGTAATCCTTAAAGGCCCGGATGTGTTGAGGGGGTCCTCAGTTCCTTTGAACTTCGGTATGTCGGCTAGGGATTTTTCTGGTAGCAGGCTGTTCACCATTTCAAACTTCCTTTGGTTTTCGAGGTGGACATTGTTGCCTTGGTTTAGGTGCATTTGGTTTTCAAGGAAATCTATTCGACTCACGGCGGCCTGGAGGATATCGTTTTGAGGTGGGGTAGTGAAGTCATTAGGGGTAACCACGCCAGGAACGCCACCTAGTGATGTGGAATTTAATAGGACCTCGTTGAGGATCCGGTTATGGTGTTCATTAGAAGCCCTATCTTCCAAGTGGCCTAGACGAGAGTCTATGCTGTTTACAGATGCGTTCACGGTAATGATGGTGGCCTGTAAGTCTCAGATCAGGTTGGTTAGGGTTTCTATGGTGTTATCTACGGATTGTCCGGCTTCATTCCCGCTATGGTTACTTGCGTCTACGCTTGAATCTCCTGACATCACTGCGGAAAATGTAGTTTTGATGAGGGTGGGTTTACCAGACATACTTGAGACTTGAGGAGTGCTCATGGTTGAGCGATACGCAAATGAGACCCTTGACTTGCGTGTGTTTGCGGTCATTGGTTTAGCAACCCAGGTGCTTTAGACTCTTGGTGTATTCGGCGAAGCGCCTAACAGACTTATGTTTCTGGAGCGAGATGATTTAACACGAACCTCGGAAGTGAGATTTAAAGAAGAGGACTTCTCAAGGCGAGACGACCCAAAATGTAAAACCTTGATTAGAGGCGACCCTAGTAACTAACACGGACAGTTAATCACACGGTTGTACGACGTAGGAAATTGATCACGATCTCGGCTCGGAATGAAAGAGTTTTGATGCTTTTGAAAACGGATGAGTTTTGCAAATAAAACTTTTTCTTTTGGAAAGTGGGGTTCATAAATTGGGGTTACGATGGTGTAGTGGCGTCGTTTGTGATGTGAAAAGGTGTTGCTACGTGTGCGTCAAAAATTCGATGATAGCAAAAGCGTTAATGGTGGTTTTACAAAAGAAGCATGGTTCTTAAGGGAGCCGGGTTTGAAAATGATAACATTGTGCTCTTATCGAGTCTACTATTGATTAGTTAGCTCGACATTTATGGTGTAGATGGTGTTTGCGACAGAACGTGGTGTCTGTGACGGTACTTTGGAAGGTGTGACTAAATCCTTATTAAAGAATTTAGGTAGTAAATAGTGTTTTTAGAAAAACTTTTAAAACGAGTGACTCACATTCGTCGGTTGCATTAACTAGTATTTGACGGTGGGGGGTGATGTATTGTGAAAAGTGTTTTGAGGGTGTAACCGTTTTGGGTTCCTTGACTTCATTTATTGAAGTTTTGGTCGTATTAACGGTATGTGCAATAAAACATTTTTTTTAAATAAGATGTAACCGTTTAAGGTACCTCGATCCCATTAATTGAGAGTTTTGGTGGTATCAACGATATTCGTTGTTGACGGGTTTTACTTTGGCAAAGGTGATGGCGCTTAGAAAAAAAAGGTTTTTTTTTAAAGTAGTGAGTGTAAAATTTGCCATGATGACAGCATCTAAAACGTTTTCTCTTTTCGGAAATTATGATTTGACCGGAGTATCGGTGTTCAAAAGGTCGTTTTGAAAAGAGAAGGTATTTTTTGAAAACGGAGTTGGGTGCGGTTGAATATGTTGGTGTGGTTAAATCCAGATTTTAGTGTTTTATTTGGGTTGTTCAAACACGCTACACATAACTAGGAAAACATACACTCATGCAAGATGCAGACACGGGTAGGTTAGGGTAGGCTACCACCCACGAATAACCCTTACTTGGGTGCCGAAAGGTCATCTGGGGAGATGAGTATCGTACCGTTGGCTTAAACCATTCGCTTAGTATATCCGCGGAGTACGCGTAAGGCGGTGGAGCGTCAACCAAGGATCTCTCCGCGTGTCCATAAGGATCTTACCACGAAGAGGTCGATTGGTCCTGATATCGGTTAGGGTGGGTTTTTTAGGGCCAAAACCTGTAGTGACCACAACTAAGAACTAGGAAATGAGCTTCACCGACCTCGTTCAAGTTACACCATCACTGGAAACTCGTTTCCAAATCCCCAGCGGAGTCGCCAAACTGTGGACGTCCGTCTGCATCGCCCGACGCCCCGCGCGGGTCCAACCCGGTTTTTAAATGTATGGCGGCGGCCACCAACGCGGCCCCCTCTCGGTCGAGGACCGGTCCGATCTCGCGTACGGGGCGATGTTTGGGACCTCGATTCGGATGACGATCCGGACTTGTACTAGACAGGTGCAGGCACCCGTGTTTCCGTTTGGAATCGATCGAGTCGTGGTTGTAAATGTTTAAAGGCCGATATGTTTGGTAAGGCGACCTTTTTAGTGAACTGAATACGTTGCCGATTTGTGGAGTGGCCACCGAGTCAAATATGGGGACTCGGAAACTGTTCAAGTCAACTTTAATCCTTAGTCGACTCAAAGTTGAAGGGCACGGGACCTAAAGATAAAGACTTGTACCCTTAAGCACTCAATGCCTGGATGGACTCTCATTGCCAATCGTTTCGGACATCCGAAAACCGTCGATTCTGAGTAAGGGGTGAGGGTACTTATTGGGAAGCCAACATCCTCTAGACATCGACACCCAATCCCGCCCGCACTATAGCGGCCTCTACTAATCAATCGGTGGGCTGATTACTTTGTTCTTTTGTTGTGGCGGAAATACTGTATCATCCATTGTTTTCACCCTATACCTTTTGCTACGTTGGTTATTTAAGGACAAGTTGGTTTTGTCATTGAAGTATTTGTGTTTACGTTCTTTGCATGCGATTTCAAGTGACAAGCAGGCCATGAAAAGATGCACATTGGAGAGTAGAGAGTACTAATATTATAGGTATTAGCAAATCAGTTTTAACGTGATAATACTGATATTAGTCGTTCTCGTGGTATACCTTACCCGGTATTCTGCTTAAGATGCGTCGTCTCGTTATTAATAGGGATGCGTCAAACCATGCGTGGCGAGCACCGAGACTAATACGAAACCCGACCATCGCTTTGTTCAGTTTTAACTTGTTTACATTTTGATTTCCGTGTTAGGTGATTTAGCATGCGATTATAAGGTCATAAAAGCAATAAATCATACGAAAACTATAAATGCGAATGTAAGTAAATTACGTAGTGAGGAGCTGCACCCTCGGAGTATACGCTAAACGGGACAGGATGCAAAGATGGTTGAGAACAGATCTCGGAATTACTCGGGTCTATTTAGGGTATTTTAGTTTATGGTTGAAGTTGGGACATTACGTGTTTTAGTAGGTGTGGTGGACCTTGTGTCCACATTTGACATTATCATAGTGCATAATGAAAGTGCAAGAATGTAAATTTTTGTTTAGATGACAACCTATTGACGATTCGACTTCAAAGGCGGATCCTCCCAGCCTGTCTGGTGATTTCGGCAGAGTTCCATTACCGTTGGCCCTTCCTGCGGCTAATCCGGCAGAACTTCGTTACTATTGGCTAGTCTTGCGGCTAATTCGGCAGAACTTCGTTGCTAAACTTGGTAGCTAGTCGAACACAGGCACCTCGGGATCGAGTGGAGTGCTCGAAGGTGAGGAGTAGCATCTATTTTGCTTATCCGAACTACGATCGAGTGGATCTATTGCCTCGGGTGTCAGAGTGCGAGCCCTTAGCGAGAAAAGAGAGGGAAGAACGGGTTGTGTAGAAGTAGCCACGAACTCGTGATTGTGCGTCGAATGAATGAGGTGGGGGGGGGGGGGGGTATTTATTGGTATTTTCAGACCTCGTCGCCCATATGGACGCCCAATGTCCAGCGACTCAGAATCCAGGCATCTGGTGTGAGGCAGTTCAGTCTTCAGGTACCAGAACTCAAGCTGTCGAAGTTTTGAAGATCCGATATCAGAACTTTCCAAAACGGAGAAGATGCATACCTTAGTCTTTCTTGGAGGTTAATGCTTTCCTTTAACCCTAGCACGTTGAGCGGCGGGTGGGCCTCGGGCGTGTGTCTCGAGGTTTGCTCGGCCCGACGCGTTGACTCGGGTTTGACTTTGCATATTTCGGGAACGATTCGGGGCCTCGGTGTCGGAATTGACTCTAATTAGTGTCAATGCGACAGTAATGACACGACTTAGGCTGCCTTAATGTCAAATTAATCTTTCTGAGTAATTATTTGATCCATTCTATAGAAAAACTATCTAAAACATTGTATTCTCGCTTCGCGTTGCAATCCGATCGTTATCGGGTACTTGTTGGGTACTCCTTCAGCCACCAGGTCCAAATCTAGGTGTCTACACGGTCGAAATATGGGAACATACGATGCTTCATGTTCCATCGTGGCATATAGTAATTGTCAACGAACTAACTAACATTTAACCCCATGGATGAACATACCGCATAAACATGAGAACATGGGTACTTATATGTTTGTATTTTGTTACAAGTACATGTTCGTTTCCTCATATCTACTGTATGAAAATGATTCCCATGACTTACATTTATTTTCCCTCTTCTGGTACTCACTTGGTATATCCCTTCCTCCCAATCAAATGACACATCTGAATGGTGGGTGCTTTTTTCACTCATTTCCTCTAATTGTTTGGTGATTTTATCACTATAAAGATGTCCTTCCAATTAACGTATTTTAGCTCATTCACGTCGCTTAACAAAGTAGGCATTAACCCTATAGAATAAACACCTCACAAGAGTCGTTATTGTTAGAAATCGTGCTCCCTTCAAGACAATATTAAAAGACTTCGCCAAATTTGTGGTCAAAATATTGTACCTAGGGGTGGCAACGAATCGAATCCGCATGGATCCACGTCCAGATCCGCACCTCCATCAGCGGATCCAGATCCGATCCAGATTCGACGGATCCCAAAAGTGCAGATCCAGATACAGTTCCGTCGGATCTGGACCGGATCCGCGGATCCAATTTTTGACTTAATTAAAATTTCATATTCCTTAAACTTTTACGAGTATTGTGACAATATTAAAAATTTTAACAATCTTACAAATAAACTCATATGAAAAGATTCATAATCAAAGTTCAAAAACCAAAGAAAAAAGTCGTAGAAATAAAAAAAAATGTAAATTAAAGTTACACCAAATCAAGTTACATAGTTTATGAATTAAAAAATAAAACAGTAATTTAGTAGTCGGCACTTGAAACTTCTTGAGTTCCTTCTTCCATGTCTTCATAAATAATATCATCAATATCCTAATGTCAAAGAACGCATAACATGCTAATATATGAAAGCAAATATCACTAACAAGAAGAGTGGTTAACTAATAAAAGCAATCGATAAAAACTCACCATGTCAATTACATCAATATCTTCTCCTTCGCTATCTGAATCCTCATTTACAGTATGTAGAGCATGCACTTGTGTCTTCTATATTATCTTCAAAACAAATAAAAATACATATCATTATGTATCAAAAAAGATATTGCAAAAAGCTTCTATGGTGTTAGCATGAAGCTTTGAGTGTTGAGAACTAATTATCCTTCCTCCCATGCTAAAGGCACTTTCGGAAGCCACACTATAAATCATAATAAAGAATATCCTTAACAATTTTTGTTAGTGTAGAATATTTATGATCCATTTTCCACCAACTAAGAATGTCAAAGTTGACAGTTTGGGGTTGTGTTTCATCCTCCAAATAATGATCCACCTCACCTATATATTACATTCACCTTTCTCTTCTTTGTTTTCTTTTTTCTAGAAAAACCATCTTCTTCACCTTCCACACTAGAAACATCAAGAACTCTTTTCCCATTTACTTTAGACAAGTCTTGTGTCACATTTCCTTCACTTCTATGTTGATACTCAATAACAAGATCATCTAAAGATTTTCTCACCATAATCACTTTTTCTTTACTACTTTCACCGTATATTTTCTTAAAATACTACTTGACACAATCATTCTTATTCCTAGAATCCAAAATGGCGGCAATAGCTAAAAGAATGTTTATGTGATCCCAATACTTATCAAATTTCTCAACCATAGTTTTAGCCTTGGATTTAACAATAAGAGCATCATCAACTAACCAACATCTCAAAGCATGATTTATCAGCCTTTTGAGAAAATAACTTACAAGTAGCATAAGGCCTCCCCGAAACACTTTAGTAGCATTACTAAATATCTCCAACTTCTTACAAATAAGACTAGCCAACTTAATCTTCATTTGAAGGAATATCAAATTTAAACTTTCTATTTAGTCATTTTAGTCTTTCAAACACATTCACATAAGGCAATGCGGACTCAAGCATAACAAAAGTTGAATTCCACCTTGTTTTACAATCAAGAATCAACTTTTGATTGTTACTAATACCAAAAAAATGACAAGACTCGTCAAATTTTTCAATCCTTTTAGGAGTAGCACCCCAAAATGAAACACACTCTCTCACTTTTTTTATCCCCGATTGAATGACCTCTAACCCATCTCTAACAATCAAATTTAAGATGTAAGCACTACATCTCAAATGCAGGAACTTACCTATCAACATAAGAAGACACTTTTTTCTCAAAATTTGTAAGCAATATTCTCATCGTTGCATCATTTGCGGTCAATTGTCAACCATAACGAAAGAAATCTTACTCTCTAGACCATATAAATACAAACACTTCATTAAGACTTCAGCGAGAACATCTTTTGTATGTGAGATGGCACATAATGAAACCTTCAAATAAACACATAATTCAAATAAACACACAATATAATATCCAGAGACGGTAGATAAATTTTATAAAGATTAAAACAGTTACATCAACGTCCAATTCCTCAAATTATAATTTTTATCAATGAAATTTGAAGTAACAACCATGTACCCTTTTTTTAATGGAGGTCCACATATCCTTTGTCACCGCAATTCTACTATCATTAAACTCCAATAATCGCTTAAGGGAAAGCTTGTCGGCATCATACAACTTAAAATATCATTTTTCAAGGTATTCCTAGAGATCATTTTGAAGTAAGGGTTTAGACTCTTAGAATATTCTCTAAAGACATGATGATTAACCATCGATAAAGGATACTCATGCACCACCACCATCTTACTCAATATACTCCTAGAATAATCTTGGTCAAACTCCTTATATTTCTCTTTTAATTCTAAAGTAGCAGTGCCATCAACCTCCCTTATTGTTCTTAGCTTCTTTTGAGTACCATCAATTGTCAAAAATCACATTGGATAAGTGTTACGTGCATGTTTACCAAGATGAGAAATCCAACTACGATCATTGTAAGAAAGATCTGTCTACAAGCTTTGCTTTTTGCAACCATAACACCTTTCACCTCTACTAATTCAAAAGAATTCCAAACATAAGAAGTACACTTTTTAGTTCTTGGTGCCCTTACATTGGATTCTTTTTGTTCAATTCTAATGGGGTTAACATCTTGATCACCAGGAACATCAATGAAATCTTCCTCCTCAATTTCTACATCCATAGGCACATTAACAAGAGGCCTAGTGAAACTGCCCAATTCTTCATTAGAGCTGGAAGAAAGATTATTTGATTGTCACCTCGCATTCTGATAATCTAAGAAAAAACAATTAATAATCACTATTATTGAAGGTGTGTCTCATTAATAAACATCACATATGCATTTTATTATGCAACAATCAAGATTAACCAAACTGTATACTCAACAGTTACCATAAACAAAGAAAAGAGAAGGAAAAAAGGGGGAAGATACAGTAGCTATAAAACAGTAGTAACAACGACAACGAACAATAATTACGAGACGTACAACAGTAGGCCAGCAGGAACATACAATTGTGACAGAAAACAAAGGAAATATGAATGAAATTGAATGACGAAAAAATCTAGCAGCCATATGATATTAACGCAGCAGCAACAGCAACAACAACAACAACAACAACAACAACGAGACTATGCCAAACGAGTCATAACAGCAACTAACAACAGCATCAACGATAGAACAAAGTGATGACATGATAAGTGAAGTTTGTAGTGCCTATTTGTTGTGTTTGGTCCCTGTTTCTCTTGTGAAATCACTCTTTGGAGCGGTTTCTAGGCTACTTATGCTTCTTCTAGTTCGTTTTAGGTTCCCAAGACCATTATTGGAGAGATGGAACGATTCTGACTCGTTTCCGACACATTTGGAGCCAACGAAGAGAAGCGACGATCACCCGGTGGCTTAGACTCGATCCCGAGCCCTTGGGACCCATTCCCGAGCCCCTTTGACCCGATCCCGAGCACCGAGAATCGATGAGAAGCCTAACAAGAGCGACTAGGGACCTTTGGGACCATAAGAGAGGCCTACAAGACCCTTCCCGGGCGGAAAGAGTAGCCATCCCGACCGGGAGAGAGTGCGCGAAAACAACACCCACTGATGACCCATCCCGACCGGGACCATCCATCCCGATCGGGAAGGAGCTGCTGTAGCTGCGTGACTTTCTTTTCTTCTCCTTCACTCTTGTAACCTTATAAATACCCTTCCTTTGTATTGTTTAAGCACCTTAGACTCCTCTACATTATTCAAAACCCTAGATAGACTCTCTTAAACCTTAGTTTAATCTTTCTTTAATCCTTTGTTAATCTTAGGTTAATCTTAGTAATTAGTCTTGTATTAAGGGAATTCTTCAAGATTCATCCAAGATTGACAACCTTGGAAGATTGTTTTGAGTTTTTCTTATTAATGCAAGTTCTTATATTTTCATATTTTTGTTATTAGGTATAATCTTCTTATTCTCTTTACTCTTAATCCTTGTTTAATTTTTCAAGTTTCAATCTTTTCTTATTGTTCTTGTTCTTGTTAGTTTCATTATGAATGTTTGGATATTTGTGTTGTTTCCTCTATTCATTGTTAGTATTAGCTTCATTATGAGTGAGTAGACTTATTGTGAGGTTAGTAGGGGGATTAAGTGTAAAATATGGGTGATTAGGGTTTGATTGAGGGTAAAGGTGAATCCTTTGTTACTAGTCACATATTGAACACTCTATGTGTTTGTTGAATTGCTTGTTTGAGTTGTGGTGGCCATGCTTCTCATGCTTGTTTTCATCTTCTCATTGTCTGATTGATTTGTGGTTGAATCCTTGTGTATTGGGTAACTTCTTGCGTGAGTATTCGGGTTTAGTCTTAGACATGAGAGTGCGGACTTTGGCCTTGACGCGAGAGCGCGGACCGACCTTAGTAACTAGGTGAAACCTACACCCTTGACCTCCCAATCATCCTACTACACTTATGAACCCAACCTAACCCTACTCCTTCCCATATTTGATTTCTCCATCCTTTTAGTCATAATTTCTCTAGTTTGATATTTTCATCAAGTTTTAGTTGTTCCATTTAGTTCTTGTTATATCTAGTCCATTGTTAGTCCACTTTCATCACCTCCAATCATCGTAGTTAACCAATTCTTGTTAGTTAGTCTCCCTTTGCGTTGTGTAGGTAATTTAGTATTGTTTGTGAGTGACCCTAGTCTAGACAACCTCTACCGTCCCCGTGGACTCGACCCAACTTACCCTAGCTCCTCGTTAGGATTAGTTGGACTCTACTTGTTGGTGGGGACCCACGGAAAAACCCTACCATCAATTTGGCGCCATTGCCGAGGACGGTACTTGTTTAGACTTAGTTTGCTTATTAACTTGACTTAGTTACCCCTCTTGTGTTCTTCTTCTATCTCTTGTGCATATTTTGTAGGCTTTTTCTTAGTTTCTTTAGATTTCTTCTCTCTTTGTCTTGGGTTGTGTTCGTTTATTGTCTTTGCCTAGTGCCCATAAAGCACTAGGTGTTCTCACGTTTGTTTCAAGTGTGTAGTGCATGTCTAGGAGGAGAGACGACTTCTTTCTTTTCAATCCAGAGCCGGAGAGACTCTTTAGAGCCTTTCGCCAACGGACGATTGATTGGGTTAGAAATTCTCAACCGGGTACTAGCAATACCATTGAAGAGCAAGCCCAAGGATCCAACTTTAACGAACAACCTCAAGGCAATATCGAAGGGATCTTCGTAAATCCTTTTGGTACTTCTTTAAGTCACTCTTCTCAACCTAGTTCTCCTTCAACTTCTACATCAACACCATCTACACCATCATCTCCCTTGCATCCAATCATGCCGAAGTTCTCATCTCATTCAACCTTCACGGAAGACGTTTTGCCCGGTCCCACCGCTTTACCGGAGACATACACCGGAAATTTTGTGGCTAAAACGGCTTTTATCCAATTGGTTGAAAGAAGTCAATTTAGTGGGTTGCCTACCGAAGACCCGCATCAACACATGGAGACCTTCTCCGATTATTGTGATGTTATTTCTCAAACCGAGATTACTCAAGACCAAATTCGTTGGGTTCTTTTCCCGTTTTCTCTTATTGGTAAAGCTAAGCAATGGATCAAGAGTCTCGATAAGGCAACCATGGGGATTGATACTTGGAAGAAACTTGCATTGGCGTTCTACCAAAAGTTCTACCCTCCGGAAAAGACGAATTTGCTAAGGGCCTCCATCACCGGTTTCCAACAACGGTATGAAGAGAGCCTTTATGAAGCATGGGAGCGGTTCAAGGCTTTGGTTAGATCGTGCCCCAACCATGGTTTATCACAATGGTTCCTTGTACAACAATTTTGGAATGGGTTATATGAAGACTCAAGGGTCATACTCAATATGGGGTCTAATGGAAGGTTTACCGAGGTCGATGATGATCAAACATGGCAAGGATCGAAGAAATGGCGGTCCATAACTCTCAATACTCAAGACCAAGAAAGGAAAGTAGAGGGGGAAGGCATGAGATTGATGTCATTACACAATTAAGTGCCGACCTTGGCGCACAATTAAAGACACACATGGATACTATTGACAAGAAGCTCCAACACCACTTTAATCAAGGTCAAAGCTCTAGTTCCTCCAATCAACAATAAATCCATCAAATTAATGCTATGGGAACGGTTACACCTACATCTTATTATGGGATATGTGAGATTTGTGGTATACATGGACATGAGCCATTATATTGTCGAAGTAGCATTGAGCAAGTGAATGCTTTCCAAGCATTCAAGCAAGGTGCCCCATATTCTAACTTCAAGGCTCAAATTGTGCCAAATCAACATATGTTCCAAGCTTCCCAACAACAAGCCCAACAACAATACTGTGTACCCTATGTTCCTCCTTCCTTAAGGGACAACAACCAAGGCTTCCAAGGTTATCAAGGCAATCAAAGGCCTTTTAACAACTTCCAACAAAATAACCAAGGTGCCTTCAACAACAATCAAGGGTTCCAACAAGGGAACTTCAATCATCAAAGTGGTTCCAAGGAAACCAACATTCTCAAGGATATCAAGGCAACAACCAAGATTACCACAATCACAATCAAGGCAATACTCAAGGGTTCCAAGGGAACTTTCAACAACAACAATGGTCCCAAAATCAACAACAAGAGAACAAGCAAAAGAGCCGGTCTCCAACTCATGACTATGGCATTCCCCTAGCCATTACCAATAACCCACACAATCAACAATCTCCACTTAGAGATCCGGAGATACAAAAGACAATCTTGGAGATACAAAGAAGCCAATTGGAGATGCAAAAAACTCAACATGAATTCTTTATTAACCTTCAAATGGAAAACAAGGAAAGAGATACGCATGTGAAAATGCTTGAAACCTAACTAGTTCAAGTAGCTTCGGGTAGTTCTTCAAGACAAAAGGGGCAACTACCTCCTCCAGGTGTACCAACGAAGTTTGAACATGTGAATGCCATAACCTTGAGAAGCGGTGCGTCCTATGATTCTCCCTTGTTTCCGAATGAGCAAGAAGCAATGAAGGAAGTGCAATCTCCATCTCAAGACAATGAAAATTGGGGAAATCTCATGGAAGAGCAAATCTTATGGGAGGTTGAGAAACCCCATGAAGACAAGCTCCCCTCACCCCAAGAGAAAGACAAAGGAAAAAAGAAAATGTCAATTGAAAAGTCCAAACTTAATGAGCAAGACAAGATACATATCAAGTTGCCTTTTCCAACAAGGCAAATGAAGACAAAGGTGGATGTTCAATATGACAAGTTCCTTGACATTGTGAAGAAGTTGGATGTGAGCATCCCTTTCACCGAGTTAATTACCCAAGTCCCGGCCTATGGAAAGTTTATGAGAGAAATCTTGGCTAGGAAGAGATCCGTTGACAAGAAAGAGACCATAGCGTTCACAAGGGAGGTGAGTGAGCTCATACAAGGCTCTACACTTCCTAAGTTGAAGGATCCGGGTAGTTTCTCAATTTCATGCACCATAGGGAGCTTAAAGATTGATAGGGCATTATGTGATTTGGGAGCAAGTTTGAGCATTCTTCCTTAATCTATTTGTGAGAGACTTGGGATGAGAGAGCTTAAGTGTACCTCTATCACACTCCAAATGGCCGATCATTCCCTAAATCGACCATTAGGAATGTTAGAGGATGTGCCATTAAGAATAGGGAAATTCTTCATCCCGGTTGACTTTCTCGTGCTCGATATGCCGGAGGATGCCATCACCCCCATTATCCTAGGCCGCCCATTCCTACACACCGTCGGTGCAATGATTGATGTAAAGAATGGTAGGATCACCTTTGAACTAGGCGACGAGAAGCTCGTGTTTGATCTCCAAGGCAACACCTCGCCTAAAAATGAAGAATCGTGCAATATGATCCGTGCCATGAAAGACTTCGATCTAGGGAATGAGTTGGGTGAAAGCTTGAAAGAAGACAAGAACTTGTGTGGAAATGAAGACGTTGATTCCGAGCTTGGGGCGGATGAATGCCCGTATGATGTGAGTGAAGAGAAGTCGATTGGCAATAAGAAGGTTGAGCCTCCCTTGAGGCCTTGTGAAGATGAGTGGACGTTTTGGTATATACCGAAGGATCGAAAGTACAAGTTCAAGTCGTTGAACTTAGTAGATCGGGATGCCCCGAGAATGTCAAGGCAAAGTTGCAATGACCCTTGGAGTGGAGGTTGGTGTTCCACAAGCTTGATCGAAGATTTCTCGATAACCTTCGATTTGTTACTCCGTGCTCTTGATGGCGATGGAGTTATCTATAGTGTTGTTGAAAAATGATTGAAGAATGCACCATCCTTGGTTTGACGGAGTTCCAAAAGAACCGTCTCTTATTGTATATATCTCTTTCTCATTCTTTTGAGTTTTGTGAAATTCTTGATATTTGGAGATTTTATGAACGATGTGAGGGAGGGATTTTGATGGATGTTTATTGAGCATGTTTGATAGGTTATAGTGAAGACGAAGTCTTGAGTGAGTAGTTGATGATAGAAGCTTGGATTTGGGCATGGGAGTCGGTTTTTGAAGCTTTTGACAAGCTTTTAAGGACGAGATTTTATATCTCGATGTATTGGTTCTCTTGTGGGTGAAGCTAGCAAGGATATGAAGGGTTAGAAGGACTCATCCCGACCGGGAAGGATGTCATCCCGATCGGGATGAGTGTGCTGAAAAGTGGGTTCACTGGAGTGCCCTCCCGACCGGGAAGAAGTCATCCCAACCGGGATGGTCCCCAGCTCCTCGTTTTGCCTCTTCTTCGACATTTGAGCCCACCCAACCACTTTATACCCCCTCCCAACCTCCATACCTACCCTTGCACCTATCATGTGACCCCTACACTTCATATACATACATTCATCTCATCTTCTCTTCACTATACATCGAGTTTCACACCAAATCCCACCTCATTTTACCATTGCAAGCCTAGAGCTTCTACCGCGCGATTACATTGAGCATGAAGAGGAGTATCGATAATGAAGATGACAAGTAATGTGCCGATATCGAACATTGAGACGATGGAGACTTTTGAGTTGCTAACCGTGTGGTAAGGCGACTATCTTTTCTTTTCCGTCTTTTATTGCTTGTCCCCCTTTATTTGTTCCCTTTCCTCTTATCATATTCGTGTCATGGTGGCCCTCGGGGCCGTGGTTATTATTGTTCCCGACTCTCGATGACGTGACAACATCGAGAGTCATTTCAAAATCCAAATTTACAAGACTTTTCACTTTTTCTTTATTTTTCACTTTTTAGTAGGAATTAGTCGGATTTAGGCGGAATCCGGGCTAGGTGACTTGATTACACCTAGCCCTCCCCTCCCATTTCCATTTATTTTTCTTCTTTTTATTTCTTCCCCCATCCATATCTTTTCTCGTCTCGGCCCATGATGACTTGATTACACCCCGGCCGGACACATTCTACCTTTTCTCCGCTTTTCTTTTTGATTTTTAGTTTTATTTTCGTAGTTTCTTTTCCTTTTCGTGTCTCCGCACACACTACTGGTCGAGCATGAGGACATTGCTCGGTTTAAGTGTGGGGGAGCGATATCCTAGCCTATTTAGTTTTATTTTCGTAGTTTTTTTCCAAAAAATCTGAAAAACCCCTAAAAAATTGAGAGTTTTCATAAAAATCAAAAAGATTTTCTTTTGTGTCTTTTCCTTTTTGTGTCGTTGTGTCGTATATTTGTTGTATTGTGTGTGTTTTGCCTCCTTTTTCCTTGTAGGTAGCTTAATCACCGCTAACTTTGGAGGGCTTGCAAGACATCCGGTAACATCTTTTTATCCCTTTTTCCCCTTTGTCTCTTGTGGAGCTTGGAGGAGATTGTGTGATGACGTGTGCTCGGGTGGAGCTTTGTAGAGTTTGTGGTTGATTTGGTTGCTTATGTGGATGTCTCGGGGTGGTGTTTGTTTTCCTCGTGTGTTTTCTTTTCTTTCTCTCATTTTGTTTTGTTTTGTCTTGTTTCGTTTCATTTTCCTTTGTCTTTGTTTTGTGTTGTTTGGTTTGTGTCTAATGTAGGAAAAAGGTTTTCGAAAACCCGGTTTTAAGGCTAGTGAGCAAGTGTTTACTTTTCCTTTCTAATAGTACGAATCGAGTCTTGGACTTTAGTCTAGTAGAATGACTTTAAATGATTGATTTCGTTGGTTCCTTACCTTGAGTCCACCTAGTCTACTAGGGATTTACTACGGGATTTGCATTTTGACCATTATGACCACCCACGGAGTGAAAAGGCCTTGGTTGCCGGGTCCCGTCTCTTAGGTGACATTGTTCGACATTGTTTGATTAGTCCAAGTTTCTCCCCTTTTTGTGGGTTTGAAGGGAAGGGCCAGTCCCGACTTACCTATTTCCCTACCTCCTACACACTTCCACAAATAAGTTGCAAATTGTTGAAACTCTCACTTGGTTGCAACAATTGCCTACAAAGCAAAACATATCAAAAAGGCAAGCCAAGGAAAGAAAGAAAATGAAAGAAAAAGAAAGAAAAATGAAAAGAGAAAAAGAAAGAAAAGAAAAGAATGAAGAAAAAGAAAAGGCACAACAAAAGAAAAACAAAATACAAAAGAAGAAAAAAAAGTGGCATAGCAACTCAAAAGCCAAATGCAAAAGAAAAGAATGCCAAAAGAAAACCATCTCACAAAAAGAACCCTCACCCTCAAAAATAAGCCTTTTTCCGACTATTACCGTGAAGAGCCTACCAAAGGACCGAGTCCCTAGGAAGGATGATAGCGGTAATGGTCGGTCTTCCCTCTTTTTGCAACCTTGACCACCTTTTTACTTGGACTAGTTGGGCGATTTTGGACATGGGACGACCCACTTGGCTTAACGCTAAAGGGCGCGGGGCTTCACTTACCTACAGTGTCGACTAACTCCGTGGTTCATCCTTTTTCCATCCCACCTATCGTCCCGTGGTACGTTCTTAGAAGGTT
Organism: Agrostemma githago; assembly: GCA_958450325.1. NCBI lineage: Eukaryota > Viridiplantae > Streptophyta > Magnoliopsida > Caryophyllales > Caryophyllaceae > Agrostemma > Agrostemma githago. The sequence continues at coordinate 48,699,023 of OY288251.1, forward strand.
AGGAGGAACCTAGGTAAGTTACCAACGTTTTCGTTGCTTTGTCGTCATACTATTAGGGTTTTGTCCATTTCGGTTTGCATTGCTAGCTTGGGAACGTTGTCACTTGCCTTGAGTTCCTAACCGGTGTATCTTTCACCGCTTTGCTGAGGGAAGCGGTATTTGTTTTGTGTTGGATGCAACCGTTTTGTGTTGGTTTGTTTGTGTGTTTGTTTGTTTACGTCTTTTTGTGTCCGGTGGCATCCACAGTTTTGTCGCAAGACCTCACTTGCCTTGCGGAGTGCACTTTTTCTCTGAGTGTACTCGCGTGAGTTGAAAGGGCGTAGGGTGCGCTAATACCCGCTCGGTTAGTAGTCTAGTTTCTTTTAGTTTTTAGTTAGTAAGTGCTTACTCGAGCGCGAGTAAGGGTTAAGTGTGGGGGAGTTGATAAGTGCAGTTTGTAGTGCCTATTTTTTGTGTTTGGTCCCTGTTTCTCTTGTGAAATCGCTCTTTGGAGCGGTTTCTAGGCTACTTATGCTTCTTCTAGTTCGTTTTAGGTTCTCAAGACCATTATTGGAGAGATGGAACGATTCCGACTCGTTTCCGACACATTTAGAGCCAACGAAGAGAAGCGACGATCACCCGTTGGCTTAGACTCGTTCCCGAGCCCTTAGGACCTATTCCCGAGCCCCGTGGACCCGATCCCGAGCACCGAGAATCGATGAGAAGCCTAACAAGAGCAACTAGGGACCTTTGGGACCATAAGGGAGGCCTACAAGACAGTTCTCGGGCGGGAAGAGTAGCCATCCCGACCGGGAAGGAGTGCGCGAAAACAACACCCACTGATGACCCATCCCGACCGGGACCATCCATCCCGACCGGGAAGGAGCTACTGTAGCCGCGTGACTTTCTTTTCTTCTCCTTCACTCTTGTAACCTTATAAATACCCTCCCTTGGTATTGTTTAAGCACCTTAAACTCCTCTACATTATTCAAAACCCTAGATAGACTCTCTTAAACCTTAGTTTAATCTTTCTTTAATCCTTTGTTAATCTTAGTTTAATCAAAGAAATTAGTCCTGTATTAAGAGAATTCTTCAAGATTCATCCAAGATTGACAACCTTGGAAGATTTTTTTGAGTTTTTCTTATTAATGCAAGTTCTTATTTTTTCATCTTCTTGTTAGTAGGTATAATCTTCTTATTCTCTTTACTCTTAATCCTTGTTTAATTCTTCAAGTTTCAATCTTTTCTTTTTGTTCTTGTTCTTGTTAGTTTCATTATGAATGTTTGGATATTTGTGTTGTTTCCTCTATTCATTGTTAGTATTAGTTTCATTATGAGTGAGTAGACTTATTGTGGGGTTAGTAGAGGGATTAAGTGTAAATTATGGGTGATTAGGGTTTGATTGAGGGTAAAGGTGAATCCTTTGTTACTAGTCACATATTGAACACTCTATGTGTTTGTTGAATTGCTTGTTTGAGTTGTAGTGGCCATGCTTCTCATGCTTGTTTTCATCTTCTCATTGTGTGATTGATTTGTGGTTGAATCCTTGTGTATTGGGTAACTTCTTGCATGATTATTCGGGTTTAGTCTTAGACACGAGAGTGCGGACTTTGGCCTTGACGCGAGAGCGCGGACCGACCTAAGTAACTAGGTGAAACCTACACCCTTGACCTCCCAATCATCCTACTACACTTATGAACCCAACCTAACCCTACTCCTTCCCATATTTGATTTCTCCATCCTTTTAGTCATAATTTCTCTAGTTTGATATTTTCATCAAGTTTTAGTTGTTCCATTTAGTTCTTCTTTTATCTAGTCCATTGTTAGTCCACTTTCATCACCTCCAATCATCGTAGTTAGCCAATTCTTGTTAGTTAGTCTCCCTTTGCATTGTGTAGGTAATTTAGTCTTGTTTGTGAGTGACCCTAGTCTAGACAACCTCTACCGTCCCCGTGGACTCGACTCGACTTACCCTAGCTACCCGTTAGGATTAGTTGGACTCTACTTGTTGGTGGGGACCCACGGCAAAACCCTACCATCATGACAACAACGATGCTCTACGACATTAAACGTATAGGGGACAAAAGAACAGAACCAATAATAACGATGATAGTTGCGGCCACCACCAGCAGTGAATCGTAGCATTGACAACAAGAATGTACACAGAACAACATTGAACAATAACGTGCTTCAAGACAAAATATAGAGAGAACGAGGAGACAAACGTAACAACAGCAACGAGATAAAAAATAGTACAACATCGCAAGAGCAAGAACGAGACAAGATACATCAAGAACGAAATAGATCGACAAGAAGTATACCTAATTAATGCGAGATAGTAGAAACTCCGAGGACAAGAATGGCCTGAGTGGCTCCGTTAACAGCAACAACCGGCTAGGTCGGGTGATGGTAGGGATTTGCCGTGGATCCCCACCAACAACTAATATCCAACTATTCCTAACACGTAGATAGGGCAAGTCGGGTCGAGTCCACGGGGACGGTAAAGAGGGTTTAGACCAAGTTCCACCTAAAGACTTGACTAGGTCTCGCGGCTAAGCTAAACTAGAACGATAAGAAAGGGGGGATAAACTACGACTAAGAATAAACGAAAAGAAATCTAGTAGGGAAAGAGTAGGGTTAGGTCGGGTTCGTAAGTGTAGTAGGATAGTTGAGGTAACGATGGTGCAAGGTTCACCTAGTCACTAAGGTCGGTCCGCGCTCTCGCGTCAAAACCCAAGTCCGCACTCTCGTGTCAAAGACTAAACCCGAATACACAAGAATTCAATCACAAGTCAAACACACAATGAGTAGAGGAAGACTAGCATGAGAAGCATGACCACTACAACTCAAACAAGCAATTCAACAAACACATAGTGTGCCCAACATATGACTAGCAACAAAGGATTCACCTTTACCCACAATCAAGCCCTAATCACCCATAATCCACACTTAATCCACCTACTAACCCCACAAGGAATCTAATCACTCATAATCAAACTAAGATTAACATAAACAAGAGGAAACATCACAAACATCAAAACATCCAAAAAGAACAAACAAGAACAATAAACAATAATCAAAGATTGAAACTTGAAGGATTAAACAAAGATTAAGAGTAAAGAGAAAGGAAGATTATACCTACTAACAAGAGGATGCAATATTGAAACTTGTATTAATAAGAAAAATCCAAAACAATCTCCCAAGGTTGTCAATCTTGGTTGAATCTTGAAGAATTCCCTTAATACAAAACTAATTACTAAGATTAACGATTAACTAAAGACTAATCTACACTAAACTATGCTAAACTATGCTAAAGTAGTCAAGGGTTTATGGGTAATGAAGAACATAAGCTAAGATTACAAGAGGAAGGGGGGGTATTTATAGGGTTACAAAAGTGAAGGAGAGGAAAGGAAAGTCACGCGGCTACAGCACAGCCCATCCCGTCCGGGATGAAATGGTCCCGTCCGGGACAAAATGGTCCCGTCGGGGACAAAATGGTCCCGTCGGGGACGACCCCAAAACAGGCGCTGTTCAATTTGTGCACCCCTTCCCGGACGGGATGAGGTCCTTCTCGACGGGGATGGGTCTTGTAGGCCTCCAATATGATCTTTAAGGTCCCTCCTTGCTTCTCATGGGTTTCTCATCGATTCTCGAAGCTCGGGATCGAGTCCTAGGGGCTCGGGATTGGGTCCCAAGGTCTCGGGGTCGAATCCAAGGCATCGAGCGATCGTTCCTTCACTTCGTTGGCTCCAAAATGTGTATGAAACGAGTCGGAATCGTTCCAATTCTTCATGAATGGTCTCGGGAACCTGAAACGAACTAGAGGAAGCATAAGTAGCCCATAAACCGCTCCCAAGGAGCGATTCCACAAGGAAAATGGGAACAATACACAAAAAAAATAGGCACTACAAACTACACTTATCAACTCCCCCACACTTAACCCTTACTCGCCCTCGAGTAAGCACAAACTAACTACTAAACTAGCCGAGCGGGTATTAGCGCACCCTACGCCCTTTCAACTCACGCGAGAACACCTAGAGGACAAGTACTCTCCGCAAGGCAAGTGAGGTCTTGCGACAAAATCGTGGATGCAACCGGACACAAAAACACATAAACAAACAAACATACAAACAAACAAACATAAGGTTGTACCCAAAAAAGAAACAAATACCGCTTCCCTCTAAAAAGCGGTGGAAGAAGAACCGGTTTAGGACTCAAGGCAAGTGACAACGTTCCCAAGCTAGCAATACAAACCAAAATGGACAAAGCCCTAATAGTATGACGACAAAGCAACAAAAACGTTGGTAACTTACCTAGGTTCCTCCTAACCTTCTAAGAACGTACTACGGGATGATTGGCGAGATGGAAAATGGATGAACCACGGTGTTAGTCGACACTTTAGGTAAGTGAGACCCCGCCCCCTTTAGCGATGTGCCAAGAGGGTCGTCCCATGTCCAAAATCGCCCAACTAGTCCAAGTAAAAAGGTGGATAAGGTTTGCAAAATGAGGGAAGACCGATCATTACCGCTATCATCCTTCCTAGGGACTCGGTCCTTTGGTAGGCTCTTCACGGTAACGATCGGAAAAAGGCTTATTTTTAGAGGGTGAGAATCTTTTTGTAAGACGGTTTTCTTTTGGCATTTTTCTTTCTTTTGCATTTTTGCTTCTTGTGTTGCTATGTCATTTCTTTTTCATCTTTTGTATTTTCTTTTTGGCTTTTTGTGCCATTTTTTTTCTTCAATCTTTTCTTTCTTTTATTTTCATTCTTTTTCTTTTCTTTGCCCTTTTGGCTAGATTTGAGTTGCAGGCAATTCTTCTTGCAACTAAGAAAGAGATTTCAACAATTTGCATCTTATTTTGTGGATATGTGTAGAAGGTAGGGGAATGGGTGAGTCGGGAGTCGCGATCCCTCTTTAAATCCACAAAAAGGTGGAGAACTTGGACTAATCAAACAATTTCCAACACGGTCACCTAAGGGACGGGACTCGGCAACCAACGCCTTTTCACACCGTGGGTGATCATCATGGTCAAAATGCAAATCCCGTAGTAAATCCCTAGTAAGCTAGGTGGACTCAAGGTAAGAAACCAACGAAATCATTGATTTAGGGTCCTTCTACTAGACTAATGTCCAAGACTCGACTCATACTAATAGAAAGGGAAAGTAAACACTTGCACACTAGCCTCAAAACTGTGTTTTTGAAAATCGTTTACGCACTAGATGAAACGCCCGCAAATTTCCTAGCTGTGCTATTTGTTCCGTTACGATTATATCGTAACTCTATAATATTTCGTCAATTACATTTTTCTCATTTCGAGGTCTCTTTCGTTATCGAGCCTAAAATTATTTATTTTCGTAAAAGGATTTTAATTATTCTATTTTTATTCGAAAACCCATTTAATTCTTTTTATCGCAAGTATGTTTAATTATTTTTGAAAAATAATATTTTCTATGAACAATAGTTTTAAAATCAAGTTTGAACTATTTATGTTTCTAAAAATGCTCGATTATATTTATAATGGTTTCTAGCTCAAAAATATTTTATTTTTGAAAAATGGTTGTTCAATTATTTTACAAAACGACTTCATAAATAATTATTTTCTAATACGTTTTTAAATCCGATTTCTTCATAAACGCTCATATTATATTTATCCTATTTATTTTAATCGGAAACTTATCACATAGATTTATTACTTGTTTTTTCCATCTCAACCATCTTGTCTCCTTGTTGAGTTAAGAGTCCTTGTAACTCGATTATTCTTATCTTTTAGCTTTCTGATTTCTCTTTATATTCTCTTTCATTCTAGTCTATTTTATTCATAACAAAAGTCTTCTTTTCTCTTTCACGTTAAACTTCCTCCTTTTTGTTCTTCAATTCGATCCTAATTCGTCTCTAATTCTTTCCGATCTCGAGGGTAAATTAATTACTCTTATTCGTTCTTCATCTCGTTTTCTCCTTTCTATTCACTTATAATGTGGTTTTAATATCATATGTTTATTTATTTCGTAGGCTATCGTTCTAGATCCGAAGAAGACGATTATTTAATTGATTCGTATCTTGATTAAGGTAACATTGACACGTTACTCGGTATTATGTGATATTATTGTTGTAGTTGCATGTATAGAAATTAGATTTTTGTTAGACAATATATTTATGTCTTGTTTTTAATAACAAAAACTTTAAACTCGTAAGTTTTCACATGTTTCGTTATTTTAAATCGTTTTTAAGAGATTTTCGAATAAATCTTTCTTTTGATTATTAAAAATTATTATAAGGCCGAGACTAAAACATACACCTAATAATATTATTTTATAATTTTCGTGATTTTAAAAGTATGAATTATCAAATTGAAAGTTTTATTGTTTTTGATAAAGTTACAGCATGTTTCAGAATCTGTTTGTGTTTTGTACGAATTAACATTCTATTTTAAAGACCTTATTTCCAAAGACTTTGAAAAGAGACTACTACTTATTTTAAGTCTACTTTATGCCTATTTAATTTCGTAAACTAATTCCAAGTGGTTTGGTCACAATAAATTGTTTATTAACAGGTGCCAAATTAATCCGCGAATCTGTCAGTTATAATAAGATCTAAATTGAATCATATGTTAAAATTTTTATTTAATATTGGTAATTTACATACGAAAACTATGAAGAGTCTAGTTAATTTTTCCAATAGGATTTTATTTAAAATCAATTTTCAAATGTCTTTTATTAAAGAAATACAATCGAGTGTCTAATTCTGACAGTTTTTAAATATACGAATACAAACCCATGTTTTATTAGGAATTTATATTTTCTCCTGAAGTAAAAGTTGTAACTAAGTTTCTAAACTTTTCAACCCCACTGATTTTATGTTGTTTTGATTTTTAATAATTTAATTACGAATTTTATAGTAAGACAGTGCGATTCTGGAAAATCTATCAATTTGTTATTTAAATACTTTTAATTACTTAAACTTCAACCTTTTTAAAAACAATTATGATTTTGACTTTATTTGACTTTACTCATGAATTATACATTTATATACTAAATATAATGTTTACGTCTCGAGGCCTAATATTAACTATTTTATATAACTCCTATTTTAATCGATTTCTATTTATTATAATATCTACTTTTTGAAAGTGATTTTAAGAAAAGTTCTACATCTATAAAGTTTCCTCTTTTGAAAAACGAACTATATTTTTATTGAATTTCGATAATGGCTTTGTTTTGGAATTATGGAATAAGAGAAGTGTACGGGTAGAGTAATACAATCTAGAGTATACGTTTTGCCATCAGCTATAAGGCTAGTGTATCCGAGCGGGATGCATTGGTTGTTGAACTGGGCATGTTCTTGTCCAGGAGTGTATGTTCATTTTGACCTTACACTCGTACCTCGCATGTAAGACGCCGTCGGGTTGAACTGGGCACACTTGGTGTTCCAGGAGGGGTGTGCATATTTACTTAAGCTAGGACCTCGCATTGATAAGTCGCCGTCCTATTATGGTTGAGTAGCCTAGATTAGAGATCGAAGTTTGATTTGTTTAAACTAAGTTCTCGAAGCTAGTTTTTGTATTCTCCTAGTGAAAGTCTATTCTGTTGCACTGATTCATATCCATACCACCATTATTATTATTGATTAATATTGCTATTGCAGGTTGGCAATCATTTTAAATTATTTTACTATATCGTTTTAAACGTTTTCCGTTTTCAACTATTTTGATATAATAGTAATTATGCTTTAATGTCATGTAATATGGCTGGGACAACGTCGTCGTTACTCCCCACTGAATTGTGGCTGTTATGTTTATAACATGACAGGTATTTGCTGCTGGGTTTTGGGTGTGAGCTAGCGAGTGGCATGGATCCTACTCTACTTCATTTATATTAATTTTTGGATTGTTAAACCCATTTGGAGAATTTTTATTTTTAGCCCTTTTGTAAAAAGTGGTCTTTGTATTGACTGACCGTTCTTTTTGTAAAATTTAGAACATTAGTGTGTTTTAATCCCAAATCTACAGTGTTTCCGCCACTGTATTGCGTTAGAATTTATAGGGGATTACACTAGACACAAGTACACATCACAAAACAAAGACACGACAAAAACGAAAGAAAAAGAGACAAAAGACAACAAAACAAAACAAATCAAAACAAACAAACAAAGAGAACAAACACCACCCCGAATTTCCATATAAGCAACCAATCAACCACAAATCTTCACAAGGCTCCACCAAAGCACACATCAACACAAATCTCCTCCACACTCCACAAGAAATAAAGAGGGAAAGGGGATAGAAAGGCGTTACCGGATGTCTTTAAAGCCCTCCAAAGTCAACGGTGATTAGGCGACCTACAAGGAAAAAGGGAGGCAAAACACACACAACACAACAAAATTACGACATAACGACACAAGAGGAAAACACACAAAAGCAAATCTTTTTGATTTTTGTGAAAAAATTTCAAATTTTTAGGGTTTTTAAAGATTTTTTTCGAAAAAAAACTACGAAAATAAAACTAACTATGATAGAATATCGCTCCCCCACACTTAAACCGAGCAATGTCCTCATGCTCGACCGTAGTGTATGGAGACACAAAAGAAAACAAACTACGAAAATGAAGCCAAAAATCAAAAAGAAAAGTGGAGAAAATTGTAGAATGTGTCCGGCCGGGGGTAGTCAAGTCACCATGAGCCGAGACGAGAAAAGATACGGATGGGGGAGAAATGAAAAGGAAATAAAAGGAAATGGGAGGGGAGGACTAGGTGTAATCAAGTCACCTAGCCCGGATTCCGCCCGAATCCGACTAATTCCTAACAAAAGAAAGAGAAAATCAAGGAAAAAGTGAAAATACTTGTAAATTTGGATTTTTCGAATGACTCTCGATGTAGTCACGACATCGAGAGTCGGGAGCAACAATTACCAAGGCCCCAAGGGCCACCATGACACAAATGATAAGGGGAAGCGGAACTAACAAAAGAAGACAAGCAATAAAAGACGGAAAAGAAAGGATAGTTGTCGTACCATGCGGTTAGCAACTCACTCGCTCCATCGTCTCATAGGTCGGTATCGGCACGTAGCTTGTCTTTGTCATTTCTATTCCTCTTCCTTCTCAATAAGGCCGCATGGTTGAAGTACAAAGGTATAAGGAGGTAGGATTTGATGTGAACTTGGTGCAAGGGTTCATGAATGAAGTGTAAGGGTGGGATAATAGAGGCAAGGGTGAGCCGGGAGGTTGGGAGGGGGTATAAAATGGTTGGGTGGGATCAAACGTCGAAGAAGAGGCAAGAAGGAGGAGTAGGGGACCGTCCCGGTCGGGATGGATGGTCCCGGTCGGGATGACACACCCGTCCCAGTCGGGAAGCTCCCTTCCCGATCGGGATGACACTCCAGAGAACTCGATTTTCAGCACACTCATCCCGATCGGGATGACATCCTTCCCGGTCGGGATGAGTCTTCTAACTCTTCATTTCCTTGATAGCTTCACCCACAAGGCCACCAATACAAACCCGACTTCCTTGCTCAAAATCCACACTCTATCAATAACCACTCCTTTCTAAGATTGATCTTCACTTTGCACCTAACAAATGAGCTCAAAACATCATCAAATTCTCTCCCTCACATCGCTCATCAAATTTCCAAATTACAAGAATTTCACAAACACACAAAAATCCTATAGACAAAATCATAAACAACGCAATTACAAACAAAAAACTAGAAAGAAGATAGAAAGGGGAATATACAACATGATGGTTCTTATGAAACTCCGTCAAACCGAGGATGGTGGACTCTTCATTCCTAGCCATAGCCATCAAGGGCTCGGAGGAGCAAGTCAAATGCTCGAGCCACATCGTAATGAGGGCTCAAGCAACCGAGCCAAGCTATCCTCCAAGGCCTCCAAGTCGGAAGCACGAAGTAGCCACACAAAGACCCAATATCATCTTCCTTGTTATCTCCGGGGTCTAACCATCCTACGAGCCTCACCGACCTCTTCGTCCCTAAGCACCGTCTCCAATCACTAGCAAGCTTCAAGTCTTCATCATGAGGCACAAAAAATGGCTTTGGCCTCATTTCCTCGTTGCACACCCCCATACCTTCCTCAAGTTGTGGTTCCCCATCTTCAAGTCCCGGAACAACACTTGTCCCCACATCATCTTGGAGGAGAGAAGTGAAACTTCTACCGGCGGTTTCAATCTCTTCCAAGTCATTGCTTCGCTTACTCACAAGGGGCTCTTGATGTTTTTCCATATTATCACACAAGGGCAACTTGGGCTTGTCATTTTCACCCAACAACTTCACAAATTCCACCAACTCATCCAACTCACAAACCTCCTCCAATTCTTCATCAACATTGCCTTCAACAAGAGTTACTTCCTCATTCGCCTCCTCTTGGGTGGACCATTGAGGTTCTTCAAAGCAAGCCTCGCTTCTCAAAGGGGATTCATTAGCGGCTTCGTCATTGGGTCGTTCCCCTTCCCCAAATGAACATCCCTCATCAACTTGTGAAGATCGAGTTAAAAACATGAGGGTTTGAGCCGTTAAAGCATTCAATCTAGCATTACGTTCCTCACTTCCCCTTCGGAGTTCGGCCAAGATTTCATTGTCTTTTTGCAATTGTAAGGTCATTTCTCGTTGCATTTGAAGAATCGATTGATTTAACTCCAATTTTGGCATTTGGTGGCCATTGGGGTTTTGGAGTGTTACTTGTGAACCTTGATGATGCCCAAGGAGTGGGGCATCATAAGGTTGGTAGTAAGGTGAATATGATTGGTAGTAATGTGGGTTTTGGGGCTCATATGGTAGTTGAGGTGAAGGGTAATGTGGTGGGTTTTGGGGAAATTGGCTTCCATAAGGTGAATCATGATGAAACATGGTGGGTTCACATTGATAGCTTGAGTGATAGTCACCATGATAATAGGAGTGATAAGCATTCACTTGTTGGTAGCCAATTCCATTTCCTTGAAATTCATACCCACGAGTGTCGTGATTGTCCCAAGGAGCTTGATAGTGGTAGGGAGATGTCATGTCATACCCGTGATTCATAGAGGGAGAGGAGTAGCTCATGGTAGCTTTTAGGTGTGGGGAGTTTATATCGAACCTCGCGCTTTGCTCAAAAACTAGGCTCCTACCCGGTTGGAAACCTCTCAAACTAACAACCGTCCGTTTATGCGGCTCTGAGTCGTAAGGAAGAGGGTGGTCACCACCTCTAGGCAAAAACTGTAGACTAGGAGCAAACGTGAGAAGCCTAGTGCTTTTTGGGCACTAGACAAGAAAGAAATAAACTTCACACACACGAGAAGCAAAAGAAAACAAAAATTAAAACTATAAAAACAAAGACAAAATCAAGTAAATAGGAAAACAAAGTCTAAACTAGCACTGTCCCCGGCAACGGCACCAAATTGATGGTAGGGATTTGCCGTGGATCCTCACCAACAAGTAATATCCAACTATTCCTAACACTTAGATAGGGCAAGTCGGGTCGAGTCCACGGGGACGGTAAGGAGGGTTTAGACCAAGTTCCACCTAAAGACTTGACTAGGTCTCGCGGCTAAGCTAAACTAGAACGATAAGAAAGGGGGGATAAACTACGACTAAGAATAAACGAAAAGAAATCTAGTAGGGAAAGAGTAGGGTTAGGTCGGGTTCATAAGTGTAGTAGGATAGTTGGGGTAACGATGGTGCAAGGTTCATCTAGCCACTAAGGTCAGTCCGCGCTCTCGCATCAAAACCCAAGTCCGCACTCTCGTGTCAAAGACAAAACCCGAATACACAAGAATTCAATCACAAGTCAAACACACAATGAGTAGAGGAAGACTAACATGAGAAGCATGGCCACTACAACTCAAACAAGCAATTCAACAAACACATAGTGTGCCCAACATATGACTAGCAACAAAGGATTCACCTTTACCCACAATCAAGCCCAAATCACCCATAATCCACACTTAATCCACCTACTAACCCCACAAGGAATCTAATCACTCATAATCAAACTAAGATTAACATAAACAAGAGGAAACATCACAAACATCAAAACATCCATAAAGAACAAACAAGAACAATAAACAATAATCAAAGATTGAAACTTGAAGGATTAAACAAAGATTAAGAGTAAAGAGAAAGGAAGATTATACCTACTAACAAGAGGATGAAAGATTGAAACTTGTATTAATAAGAAAAACCTGAAACAATCGCCCAAGGTTGTCAATCTTGGTTGAATCTTGAAGAATTCCCTTAATACAAAACTAATTACTAAGATTAACGATTAACTAAATACTAATCTACACTAATCTATGCTAAACTATGCTAAAGTAGTCTAGGGTTTATGGGTAATGAAGAACATAAGCTAAGATTACAAGAGGGGGGGGGGGGTATTTATAGGGTTACAAGAGTGAAGGAGAGGAAAGGAAAGTCACGCGGCTACAACACAGCCCATCCCGTCCGGGACGAAATGGTCCCATCGGGGACGAAATGGTCCCATCGGGGACGACCCCAAAACAGGCGCTGTTCAATTTGTGCACCCCTTCCCGGACGGGATGAGGTTCTTCCCGACGGGGATGGGTCTTGTAGGCCTCCAATATGATCTTTAAGGTCCCTCCTTGCTTCTCATGGGTTTCTCATCGATTCTCGGGGCTCAGGATCGAGTCCTAGGAGCTCGGGATTGGGTCCCAAGGTCTCGTGGTCGAATCCAAGGCATCGAGCAATTGTTCCTTCACTTCGTTGGCTCCCCAAAAGTGTATGAAACGAGTCGGAATCGTTCCAATTCTTCATGAATGGTCTCGGGAACCTGAAATGAACTAGAGGAAGCATAAGTAGCCCATAAACCGCTCCCAAGGAGTGATTCCACAAGGAAAATGGGACCAATACACTACAAATTAGGCACTACAAACTATACTTATCATCGGGCGACTAGGCGAGTGATGGTTGATGAAGAGGCTGGCAGGTCACAAATTTGGACGAATGATGATTGATGAAATGATGACTGAAGATTTAATGAAGAAGAAGAAGACTAGAAGAGGCAGGCTAGATCAAATTTTAGAGAGAAGAGGAGTCAGGAGAGGAGAAGAAGAGGAAGGTTGTTGCTTTGTTTTAATTAACAGTTACCAGACTTACCACGGCCCAACTAGTAATGCCAACAAAATCTATCGTTTTTTATAAACGGATTTACGGATTGGATCCGGATCTACTTAATAGGGTCCAGATACAGATCTGTTTAAAAATAGTGGATCCGGGTCTAATTCATACCCGCCGGATCTAAAATTTTAGGATTCATATCCGATCCGTGCGGACCGGATCTAGACCGGATCCAGGATCCGTTGCCATCTCTAACTGTACCTATGACCACCATCATGATAAATGGACCACTTCCTGACACCGATTTCATGTTCACATAATGCCTAATTTCCCTATTCAACTGAGCAAGCCGAATATAACCAATGTCAAATTTTTTAACTTGCAGTTGCATAGCCGTTGATCCAAAAAGAATCTTAACTTGAACATTCTTACATCTTTTACGGACATTAGAGGCTAAATGACGAATGCAAAGCCTATGAAAGGCATAAGGTTCCTCCTATTGACTACTAACTTTGTTCATGGCACTCATTATACCCGCATGTCTATCGGAGATGACACATATTCCGTCTCCTTTGGTGACGAAGGTTCTAATACAAGGCATAAACCAAGGTCAACTCTCCATATTTTCTGACTCAACAATCGCAAAGGCAAGTGGAAATATTTGGTTGTTTGTATCAGCTCCCATATCGGTCAACATCGTTCCTTTGAACATTCCATACAAGTGAGTTCCATCAACAGTGATATATAGGGCGACAATGTTCAAACCCATCAATACTTGGTTTGAAGCCCCAAAAAACTTTATGGAATATTCAAACATTAGGAGTAGTCGTGGGTGTAGTCAACCAATGAAAAATTGTCCCGGGATTAGATTCTTTTAAACCTTCCATAAAACGAGGAAGCATCTCATAAGATTCTTCGTAATCCCTAAAAATGTCACTAATCGCTCTTTGTTTTGCATTCCAAGCTTTAATCTTAGTTATTGTGTACCCAAATTTGTCTCTCATGTACTCTACAATAATGGACACCTTAATACCACAATCCGCCAAAACAAGGTTTCGAATTGCATGGCTTATGAACCCTCGTTTCAAATTCATATGGTCTCTAGGAACAGTGTCACCAACACAAGAAGTTTCATAAGGACTATTGTAAGTGATAATACATGGTATTAAAGGATTATGAATGATTTTTTTTGTGGCCCTTAGCCTCCATTTACAAGGGGAAGGTAATCGTCCACATTTGAAAATTACCGTGTGAGGCTCAGACTATGCAACTTTGAAAAATTGATTTTGTTGCACACTATATAATGTCACTTCATCTATCACCAACACTTTGTTTACAAACACTTGACCTTTAGCAAACTCACTCCCTTGCTCATAACATACTAAGGACTCCCATGTCCTCCAATGATTCAACTCATCGCCCTCTAGTTGCCCAACATTGTTATACTTTACGATTGGTGCACTAGCACCAACATCATCAACATCGTCATCTCCTTCATCTTCATTCCCAAACAAGTTAACATCAAGTGTTTCATACTCCTCATCAACCTCATTGCCCTCTATATGACCACCAAATTCACTCACATTTACATCATTACCAACATTATTTAACATCAAAGAAAGAAGCCTAGTTGCGGGACACTTGGTGTGGGCACAAAGGAAGTAGCAGAGAACTCAACATATATGTCCATGGATGGAAAATAGAATGACAAATACTTGTCCATAACGCCCTTACAGTAACATCATTGTTAATGTAACAACCCGTACTTTCGATGACTTAAATTAATAGATAATGCGGAAAATTATCTAAGTCATTTAATTAAAATTATATTAGAGTGTAAATAAATCCGGATCTTTACGGATCCTTACAATAAACGACTATTAATTACAAATTCTTGATTCACCAGTACAAAATATGGATTTTATTTTATAGAAAACATGTTATTAAATCTCTATCGCTCGATTCCTCAAACGTCTTATACCAGCAAAAAAATTAAAACAGTGACCGCTGAGTGGAAGAAAAACCAAACCGTTCATCTAACATCACCTCATACACATAAGACAATCATGTGAATAACCAATAAAATGTTTGCAAAAATATTAAAGGATATCACGTAACAGATAGTTTCCTTTATTTCAATTAACTAACATGTGAGGTGATGAAAACGGTAAAGTTTAGAAAATGGGACATTGGCGGCCATTTGATTTAAATCGTTTTTCACGTAAACAGAGAATAAACACACTAGTCGTGGCTTCTAGTATCATGATGGTAGGAATTTGCCGTGGGTCCCAACCGATCAATATATAACCAACTAATCCTAACGGTAGCTAGGGTAAGTCGGGTCGTGTCCACAAAGACGGTTATAGGTGTCTAGACTAGGTCTACCTAGAAACAAGACTAATTCACACAAACAAACAAAAAGAAGACGATAATTGACAAACTATGATGGTTGAAGAGGTATGAACTAGACTAACAATGAACTAGCTATAACAAGTACTAATGAACAACTAAAGACTAAGGAGACTATTAAACTAGAGAAGATGGCTAAAGAGGTAGAGAAATCAAATATTGGGAAGAAGTAGGGTTAGGTCGGGTTCATAAGCATAGTAGGATGATTGGGTGATCAAGGGTGTAGGTGCCACTTAGTTACTAAGGTCAGTTTGCGCTCTCGCGCCAAAGCCAAAGTCCACACTCTCGTGTCTAAGACTAGACCCGAATATACATGCAAGATGCTACTCAAAACACAATCATTCAACCACAAATCGAATACACAATGAGAAGAAGAGAACAAGTATGAGAAGCATTGGCCACTACTACCCACACAAGCAATACAACAAACACATATTGTGCCCAATAAGTGACTAGCAACAAAGGAATCACCTTTACCCACAATCAAGCCCTAATCACCCATAATCCACATTTAATCCCTCCACTAACCCCACAAGGAATCTACTCACTCATAATGAAATCAAAACTAAGACTAACAAGAGAAATAGACATAATAATCAAAACATCCATAATGAACAAACAAGACAATAAACAATATGTAAAGATTTAAACTTGAAGAATAGACAAAGAACCAAAGTAAAGGGGAAAGAAGAAGATTATACCAAACTAGCAAAGGATGAAAAAGATGTAAACTTGAATTAATAAGAAACCCAAATAAAACTCTGTCAAGCTTGGAATAATCTTCAAGAATCTCCTTAATACAAGACTAATTACAAAGATTAACTAAAGATTAAAGGAAGATTAAACTAATGAGAGGAGAACTAAATCTAGGGTTTAAACAATGTAGAGAGGCTTAAGATAGCCTAGGGTAATTTAAGATGCTTAAACAATACAAGAGGGAAGTATTTATAAGGTTACAAGAATGAAGGAGGAAGAAAAAGGAGTCACGCGCAGCAGCCGGTTCATCCCGACCGGGACGGTCTGATCCCAACCGGGACGGGTTGGTCCCGACCGGGACGGACCCAAAACAGAACCCTTCGCATTTGTGCACCTCATCCCGGACGGGATGAGGTCCTTCCTGACGGGGATGGGTCTTGTAGGCCTTCAATATGATCTTTAAGGTCCCTCCTTGCTTCTCATGGGTTTCTCATCGACTCTCGGGTCTCGGGATCGAGTCCTAGGGGCTCGAGATCGGGTCCCAAGGTCTCGAGATCAAATCCAAGGCATCGAGTGATCGTTCCTTCACTTCGTTGACTCCAAAAAGTGTATGGAACGAGTCGGAATCGTTTCAATTCTTCATGAATGGTCTCGGGAACCTGGAACGAACTAGAGGAAACATAAGTAGCCCATAAACCGCTCCCATGGAGCGATTCCACAAGGAAAATGGGACCAATACACAACGAATTAGGCACTACAAACTACACTTATCAACTCCCCCACACTTAACCCTTACTCGCCCTCGAGTAAGCACAAACTAACTACTAAACTAGCCGAGCGGGTATTAGCGCACCCTACACCCTTTCAAATCACGCTATAACACTTAGAGGACAAGTGCTATAAGCAAGGCAAGTGGGGTCTTGCGACAAAACCGTGGATGCAACCGGACACAAAAACACATAAACAAACAAACACACAAACAAATAAACAAACAAAAGGTTGCACCCAAAAAGAAACAAATACCACTTCCCTCTAAAAAGCGGTGAAAGAAGCACCGGTTTAGGACTCAAGGCAAGTGACAACGTTCCCAAGCTAGCAATATAAACCGAAATGGACAAAACCCTAATAGTATGGCGACAAAGCAACAAAAACATTGGTAACTTACCTAGGTTCCTCCTAACCTTCTAAGAACGTACTACGGGACGATCGGCGGGATGGAAAAAGGATGAACCACGGTGTTAGTCGACACTGTAGGTAAGTGACACCCCGCCCCCTTTAGCAATGTGCCAAGAGGGTCGTCCCATACCCAAAACCGCCCAACTAGTCCAAGTAAAAAGGTGGATATGATTGCAAAATGAGGGAAGGCCGATCATTACCGCTATCATCCTTCCTAGGGACTCGGTCCTTTGGTAGGCTCTTCACGGTGACGATCGGAAAAAGGCTTATTTTGAGAGGGTGAGAATCTTTTTGTGAGACGGTTTTCTTTGGCATTTTCTTTCTTTTGCATTTTTGCTTTTTGTGTGTTGCTATGCCATTTCTTTTTCATCTTTTGTATTTTCTTTTTGGCTTTTTGTGCCTTTTCTTTTTCTTCAATCTTTTCTTTCTTTTTTCTTTTCTTTGCCCTTTTTGCCAGATTTGAGTTGAAGGCATTTCTTTTTGCAACTAAGAAAGAGATTTCAACAATTTGCAACTTCATTTCATGGATATGTGTAGGAGGTAGGAGAATGGGAGAGTCGGGAGCGCGCTTTCCCTTCAAACCCACAAAAAGGGGAGAACTTGGACTAATCAAACAATCTCAAACATGGTCACCTAAGGGACGGGACTCGGCAACCAAGGCCTTTTCACACCGTGGGTGGTCAAAAATGGTCAAAATGCAAATCTCGTAGTAAATCCCTAGTAAGCTAGGTGGACTCGAGGTAAGAAACCAACGAAATAATTGATTTAGGGTCATTCCACTAGACTAAAGTCCAAGACTCGATTCATACTACCAGAAAAGGAAAGTAAACACTTGCACACTAGCCTCTAAACCGGGTTTTCGAAAACCTTTTTACACACTAGACACAACTACACATCACAAAACAAAGAGAAGACAAGAACAAAAGAACAAAAGACAGGCAACAAAACAAAACAAAAAAAAACAAAAATATAAAAAAAAACAAAAACATAAAGATAACAAACACCACCCCAAACTTCCAAACAAGCCACCAGAACCACCACAAATTTCAACAAGCTCCACCCGAGCACACATCATCACAGTTCTCCTCCGAACTTCACAAGAAACAAAGAGGAAAAGAGATAGAATGACGTTACCGGTTGTCTTGAGCTTTCCGAAAATTACGGCGATCAAGGAACCTATAGAGAAAAAGGGCAAAGACGCACACAAAACACAAAAACACGACACAGAGACACAAAAGAAAAACACACAAAGTAAAAAATCTTTTTTATTTTTGCGAGATTTTTTCAAATTTTTTGGGTTTTTAAAGATTTTTCAAAAAAACTACGAAAATAAAACTAACTACGATAGGATATCGCTCCCCCACACTTAAACCGAGCAATGTCCTCTTGCTCGACCGTAGTGTATGGAGACACTAAAAAGGAAAGAAACTACGAAAATAAAGCTAAAAATCAAAAAGAAAAGCGGTGAAAAGGGTATAATGTGTCCGGCCGGGGTGTAGTCAAGTCACCATGGGCCAAGATGAGAAAAGATATGGATGGGGGAAGAAAGAAATAAAAGGAAAATGGGAGGGAAGGACTAGGTGTAATCAAGTCACCTAGCCCGGATTTCGCCCAAATCCGACTAATTCCTACAAAAGGGTGAAAATCTTGTACAATTTGGATTTTTTAAATGACTCTCGATGTAGTCAAGTCATCGAGAGTCGGGAGCAACCATTACCAAGGCCCCGAGGGCCACCATGACACAAATGATAAGGGGAAGGGGAACTAACAAAAGAAGACAAGTAATAAAAGACAAAAAAGAAAGGATAGTTGTCGTACCATGCGGGTAGCAACTCACTCGCTCCATCGTCTCATAGGTCGATAACGGCACATAGCTAGTCTTCGTCATCGTTATTCCTCTTCATTCTTTATTAGGCCGCATGGTTGAAGTACCAAGGTATAAGGAGGTGGGATTGGATGTGAAAGTCGGTGTAAAGTGAAGAGAGAATGAGGTGAATGTGTGTGTATGAAGTGTACGGGTCATATGATAAGGGCAAGGGTAGGTAGAGAAGTTGGGAGAGGGTATAAAGTGGTAGGGTGGACTCACATGACAAAGAAGAGGCAAAAGGAGGAGCAGGGGACCATCCCGGTCGGGATGACACTCCAGAAGACCCAACTTTTGGCACCCTCATCCCGATCGGGATGACACCTTCCCGGTCGGGACGGGTCATCCTTCCCGGTGGGGATGCACTCTTCTCGGCCGGGAAGAGTCTTCTAACCCTCTATAACTCCAAAAGCTTGTCCCAAGCTTCAAAAACCGACTCCCCTTCACATAATCCAAGCTCTAACAATAACCCCTCCTCTCTAGGATTCATCTTCACTTCACACCTATCAAATGGGCTCAAAAACATTCATAAAAACCCCTCCCTCACATCACTCATCAAAATACCAAATCACAAGAATTTCACAAAACCTAAAAATATTATAAGGAAGAGATATATACAATATGGCGGTTCTTTTGGAACTCCGTCAAACCAAGGATGGTGCGTTCTTCAATTCTTTTTCATCAACACTATAACCAATTCCATCGCCATCAAGGGCACGAAGAAACAAATCGAAGGCTCTCGCAAAGTCTTCAATCAAGCTTGTGGTGTAACCATCCAATCTACAAGGCTCTTTACAACCTTGTCTCGACGTTCCGGGGGCATCCCGATCTACTAAGTTCAATGGCTTGAACTTGTACTTTCGATCCTTCGGTATATACCCAAACGTCCATCTATCCTCATGTGGCCCCAGGGGAGGCTCATCTTTCTTCTTGTCATGGCACTTGTCTTCAAACTCATGGTATGGGCACTCATTCGCCTCAAGCTCGGAGTCGTCATCCTCAACCTCATAGAAGTCGTTCTTCAAGCTTTTACCCGACTCATCCCCTAGATAGATGTCCTTCATGGCAGTGATCATTTTACAAGACTCATCATTAGTAGGCGAGGTGTTGCCTTGGAGGTCAAACATGAGTTTTTCTTCGCCTAACTCAAATGTGATCCTACCGTTCTTCACATCAATCGTAGCACCGGCGGTATGTAGAAATGGGCGCCCAAGGATAATGGGAGTGATAGCATCTTCCGGCATGTCAAGTACAAGGAAGTCGACCGGAATGAAGAACTTCTCGATTCTTATTGGCACATCTTCCAACATCCCCAAAGGTCGGTTGAGGGAGCTATCGGCCATTTGGAGTGTAATGGAAGTACTCTTGAGCTCCTTCATCCCAAGTCGCTCACAAATGGAATAGGGAATGATGCTTACACTCGCACCCAAATCACATAGTGCTCTCTCAATCTTGAAGTTGCCTATGGTGCCCGGGATTAAGAAACTACCCGGACCCTTCAACTTGGGAAGCGTAGAACCTTGAATAAGATCGCTCACCGCTCTTGTGAACGCTATGGTCTCTTCCATGTGGACGGATCTCTTCCTAGCCAAGATTTCTTTCATGAATCTTCCATATGCCGGAATTTGGGTAAGTAGATCGGTAAATGGGACACTCACATCCAATTTCTTCACAATATTGAGGAACTTGTCATATTGGACATCCACCTTGGTCTTCATTGGCCTTGTTGGGAAAGGCAACTTAATATGAACCTCGTTTTGCTCAATAGGGGTGGACTTCTTAAATGACACTTTCCCTTTACCCTTGTCTTTTCCTTGATGTGGGGGAAGCTTGTCTTCTTGGGGTTTCTTAATCTCCCACAAGACTTGCTCCTCTATCGGATTTCCCAAGCTTGAATCTTCTTGAATTGGAGACACAACTTCTTTCATTGGTACATGCTCATTAGGGGGTGAGGGGGAGTTATAAGATGAACCACTCCTCAAGGTGATAGCATTCACGTGCTCAAATTTCGCCGTTTCACCTTGAGGAGGTCGTTGCCCCTTTTGCCTTGAAGAGCTACCCGAAGCAAGTTGAGCTATTTGGGTCTCGAGCATCTTCATATGAGCATCCCTTGCCAAGTTATCCCTTTGAAGTTGAGTAATGATTTCTTGTTGGGTTCTTTGTGTCTCCAATTGACTCCTTTGCATGTCCAACATTGACTTTTGCATGTTGAAATCCCGAGGGGGAGATTGTTGGTTATGAGGAGTGTTTGTGATGGCTAGAGAAATGCCATAATCATGAATAGGAGACCGACTCCATGGCTTGCTTTCTTGTCAATTACCTTGGGTTGCTTGTTGTCGTTGATGGTTCCCTTGGAACCCATGAGAGTTGCCTTGATTAAGGCCTTGATTGTTGCCATGGTTGTAGTTTTGATGTCCTTGGTTGTGTTGGTTTCCTTGGAAACCACCTTGATTGAAATTCCCTTGTTGGAACCCTTGATTATTGTTGAAGGTACCTTGGTTATGTTGGTTGAAATTGTTAAATGGCCTTGGGTTGCCTTGATAACCTTGGTATCCTTGATTGTTGTCCCTTAAGGGAGGTGGCACATATGGACGGTGTTGTAGAGATTGTTGTTGGGGAACTTGTTGGGAAGCTTGAAACATATTAGGATAGGGGGCACCTTGCTTGAACGCTTGAAAGGCGTTCACTTGCTCAATACTTCCCCGACAATGTATAGGCTCATGTCCAACTATCCCACAAGTATCGCACATCCCATAATAAGGTGTAGGAGACACAACTCCCAAAGCATTAACTTCATAAATCGAGTGTTGGTTGGAGGAACTAGTGCTTTGAACTTGATTGAGGTGGCTTTGGAGCTTCTTGTTAATAGTCTCCATGTGAGTTTTTAATTGTGCCCCAAGGTCAATGCTTAGTTGTGTAATGGCATCGACCTCGTGCCTACCTCCTCGATTCGCCTTCCTAGGCCTTGAGTATTGGGAATTATGGACCGCCATCTCCTCAATTCTTGACCAAGTTTGGTCATCATCCACCTCGGTAAACCTTCCATTCGATCCCATATTGAGAATGGCCCTTGAGTCTTCATATAATCCGTTCCAAAATTGTTGAACAAGGAACCATTGTGATAGACCATGGTGAGGACAAGAACGGATCAAGGCTTTGAATCTTTCCCACGCTTCGTAGAGGCTTTCTTCATCACGTTGTTGGAATCCCGTGATAGAAGCTCTCAATAGATTTGTCTTCTCCGGGGGATAGAATTGTTGGTAAAAAGCCAAGGCTAGCTTCTTCCAAGTATCAATACCAAGAGTCGCCTTGTCTAACCCTTTGAACCATTGCTTTGCTTTACCGATCAAAGAGAAAGGAAATAGTACCCACCGGAATTGGTCTTAGGTTATTCCCTTTTGTGAGATAGCGTCGCAATAGTCCGAAAAGGTTTCCATGTGCTGATGAGGATCTTCGGTTGGTAACCCACTAAATTGGCTTCGCTCGACCAATTGGATGAATTGAGTCTTTGCCACAAAGTTGCCGGTATATGCCTCCGGTAAAGCGGTTGGACCGGGCAAGACATCTTCCGTAAACGTTGAGTGTGAAGAGAACTTAGGCATTATTGGATATGCGGGAGAGGACGGTGTAGATGGTGTTGATGTAGAAGTAGAGGGGGAACTAGGTTGAGAAGTACCAAAAGGATTTATGAAGATCCCTTCGGTATTGCCTTGAGGTTGCTCGATAAAGTCGGATCCTTGAGCTTGTTCTTCGGTGGTATTGCTAGCACTTGGTTGAGAGATTCTAACCCGGCCAATCGTCCGTTGGCGAAAGGCTCTAAAGAGTCTTTCCGGCTCTGAATTGAAGAGATAGAAATCGCCTCCCCCCCTAGGCATACACTACACACTAGAGCAAACGTGAGAACACCTAGTGCTTTATGGGCACTAGGCAAAGACAATAAACGAACACTACCCAAGACAAAGAGAAAAAGAAGCTAAAGAAACTAAGAAAAAAAACTACACAATATGCACAAGAGATAGAAGAAGAGCACAAGAAGGGTAACTAAGTCAAGCTAATAAGCAAACTAAGTCCAAACATGCACCGTCCCCGGCAACGGCGCCAAATTGATGGTAGGGATTTGCCGTGGGTCCCAACCGATCAATATATAACCAACTAATCCTAACGGTAGCTAGGGTAAGTCGGGTCGTGTCCACGGAGACGGTTATAGGTGTCTAGACTAGGTCTACCTAGAAATAAGGCTAAGTCACACAAACAAACACAAAGAAGACGATAATTGACAAACTACGATGGTTGAAGAGGTATGAACTAGACTAACAATGAACTAGCTATAACAAGTACTAATGAACAACTAAAGACTAAGGAGACTATTAAACTAGAGAAGATGGCTAAAGAGGTAGAGAAATCAAATATTGGGAAGAAGGAGGGTTAGGTCGGGTGCATAAGCATAGTAGGATGATTGGGTGATCAAGGGTGTAGGTGCCACTTAGTTACTAAGGTCGGTTTGCGCTCTCGCGCCAAAGCCAAAGTCCGCACTCTCGCGTTTAAGACTAGACCCGAATATTCATGCAAGATGCTACTCAAAACACAAACATTCAACCACAAATCGAATACACAATGAGAAGAAGAGAACGAGTATGAGAAGCATTGGTCACTACTATCCACACAAGCAATACAACAAACACATAGTGTGCCCAATAAGTGACTAGCAACAAAGGAATCACCTTTACCCACAATCAAGCCCTAATCACCCATAATCCACATTTAATCCCCCTACAACCCCACAAGGAATCTACTCACTCATAACGAAATCAAAACTAAGACTAACAAGAGAAATAGACATAATAATCAAAACATCCATAATGAACAAACAAGACAATAAACAATATGTAAAGATTTAAACTTGAAGAATAGACAAAGAACCAAAGTAAAAGGGAGAAGAGGATTATACCAAGCTAGCAAAGGATGAAAAACATGTGAACTTGAATTAATAAGAAACCCAAATAAAACTCCAAGGTTGTCAAGCTTGGAATAATCTTCAAGAATCTCCTTAATACAAGACTAATTACAAAGATTAACTAAAGATTAAAGGAAGATTAAACTAATGAGAGGAGAACTAAATCTAGGGTTTAAACTATGTAGAGAGGCTTAAGATAGTCTAGGGTAATGTAAGATGCTTAAACAATACAAGAGAGAAGTATTTATAAGGTTACAAGAATGAAGGAGGAAGAAAAAGGAGTCACGCGCAGCAGCCGGTTCATCCCGACCGGGACGGATCGGTCCCGACCGGGATGGTCTGATCCCGACCGGGACGGACCCAAAACAGAACCCTTCGCATTTGTGCATCTCATTCCGGACGGGATGAGGTCCTTCCCGACGGGGATGGGTCTTGTAGGCCTCCAATATGATCTTTAAGGTCCCTCCTTGCTTCTCATGGGTTTCTCATCGACTCTCGGGTCTCGGGATCGAGTCCTAGGGGCTCGGGATCGGGTCCCAAGGTCTCGGGATCGAATCCAAGGAATCGAGTGATCGTTCCTTCACTTCGTTGGCTCCAAAAAGTGTATGGAACGAGTCGGAATCGTTCCAATTCTTCATGAATGGTCTCGGGAACCTGTAACGAACTAGAGGAAACATAAGTAGCCCATAAACCGCTCCCAAAGAGAGATTCCACAAGGAAAATGGGACCAATACACAACAAATTAGGCACTACAAACTACACTTATCATATCACCGCTACATCCTATTGTCTTGCATCGCACAAATAGAAGTAACTGTGTTACCGAATTGTAGACCTAACCGATTTTATGAGGTTTACATCTCACCCACAAGGCTCAATTAGGCCCGAACTTCAATTATATTATACGTTTATTCAGACAGGGCTTTGGACGAAATGGAAGTCAATGATTACATTCTCTTCATCACCAAGAGGGAACCCGCAGTTTTCAGAATCCGGTTTTGCCCCGCTACCTAGGTGGTAATACTGATCAAGTACTTGTCTATACATGCGCATATAGCCTACGCAGACTCTTGAACCACAGCTCTCACTGCCGTAAGACGACTACCTTAAACACTAGGTCGACTCTCGGACAGCAGCCTCCGATTCTGCTTTTCATTACAAATGCAGACAAAACACCACATATGGTAGAATCCAACACAAGCTATTCGTCCCAGACTCGAATCGTAAACTTTATATAAAAGTCGCCCGTGAACATGTAGAATTATTTTGCTTCTTTCCTATTTTTTATACCGAAAGTACTTCTTTCTTCTTCCTACTCTTCTTGAATTTCCCCCTTCCCTTATGTTCTCATTTAGTCTGCAGACTTGCAAAAAAAATCTCAACAATTGGATTTCTTCCCTAAAATTATCATTTCAAAGGTTTTCAAGTCGGTTATTGTATTCAAGGGCTTCTCGATCTTCAGGTAATATGTTGTCCTTGTTGTTTTTCAAGAGTAAGTACAATTAATTTTGTTAGTTATTAGGGTTCATTAACTAATTTGTGATTTAGGAGTCTTTCACTGCCCCAAAAACTTAGGCCTTAGGTTGTTGTTGATATATTGTTGATCCTCGTTTTATGTAATAATTTTTTAATTTTTTTAAAAAATTTCTGGAAAATTCGAGATTTATGATGAAGTAACTATAGGTAAGATGTCTACGGAATCAAGTTGTAGCATCGTTGATGAAGTCCACAACAAATGTTTTTGTGCTCATTTTGTTGTGATACTAACTTCGTGGACAACGGAAAATTTCGGAAGACGGTTCGAGATATGTAAATTCTCCGACATAAGGACGGGTGTGGTTGGTTGTCGATGGTTTCGTTGGCACGATCGCAACCAAAAAGAATGACGAAGAGATGTTATCAAAAAGCTTAAGATGCGTAAGTGGATGACCGATGTTTGAAATTGATAATTTGAATCGTGAAGTACGATGCCTAAAGGATGCTAGAATGAAGATGTAGTTTGAGTTGGAGAACTCAATGAATGTGGCAAAAAGGATCGAATGTCATGATAATCTTAGATCTCGTACGTCTTTCTTCAAAGTCATTCAAATGGCGATTTGTTCCATTATTTGCTTCTACGTAGTGCCTATTTGCATTTCGACGTAGATTTCATTTAGTTGAGCTCATGTAATGCTAGTAAGGCAGTTTAGTAGTTCTCCGCTAACGTGAGAAACTTCATAATGTTCAAGTTTCGTTGTGTTGCGTTGTATTAGTATGTGAACAAGTTATTAATGAAGCGTTTTTATTTGTGTACGAATTCTACGTCTTATGTCAATAGCAAAAAACGTACATAACATAAACAACGTACCGTCAATAGCAAAAAACATCGATAATATAAATCGTCAATACCATAACAACACCAGTACCATTACAATAATAGTAGCATGACAATTGTTTTCCAAAAATAGGCATGACTGTAGCAGCAGCCTCACAGTGGGCTTAGCATCACAGCAGTAGTTGCATTACAACAGCAGTAGCATCACTCCAACATTGATGTTTAACCAAAATATGCAATCTAATGCCCAAAATTAAAAACCAAAATATGCAATACATGTTTTTTTGGAGACATTCATACAATATTCATTAAAAACGTATGTATATTGAATATAGGTTCATTGAGGATTGTTGACTGATGCTTGGATGTTGGTCTCAGTCGCAGCTGATGTGCCTGCTTCAGTATTCCCGACTTTATGTGCATTCTTCCACCTTTTCTTTATAGCATTGATGGTAGGGAATTGTCGTGGGTCCCGCCACCAAAATAATCCAACTAATCCTAACACGTAGCTAGGGTAAGTCGGGTCGAGTCCTCGGGGACGGCAAAGGGTGTCTAAACTAGGGTCAACTCACAAACAAGACTAGGTTACCAACACAACACAAAGGGGGACAAACTAACAATAATTGATTAACTATGATGATTGGAAGGGGTGAAAGTGGACTAACAATGAACTAGGTATAACATGAACTAAATGAAACACTAAAGCTAAAACAATCAACTAACTAGATAAGAAATTGCTAACAAGAAGGATGAGAAATTGCTAACAAGAAGGATGAGAAATTGCTAACAAGAAGGAGAAATCAAATTGGGAAAAGGTAGGGTTAGTTTGGGTTCATAAGTGTAGTAGGATAGTTAGGAAATCGAGGGTATAAGCTTCACCTAGTTACTAAGGTCGGTCCGCGCTCTCGCGTCAAAGACAAAACCCGAATACTCATGGAAGATGCTACCCAATAAACAAGGATACAATCACAAATCAACCACACTGTAATCCCCTAAAAATTCTAGCGCGATACAGTGGCGGAAACACTGTAGAGTCGGGATTAAAACACACAGAACTATGTCTTAATAAATTAAATTGGTAAAGTCAAACATGCGCCATACGTAAAAATGGCTAAAATTTAAAACAATCCATAAAGAGGTTAAACAATCCTTAAAACATGATTATTAAAGATCAGCAGGATCCAAGACTGCTCGCTAGCCCACACCCACCGGAAAATAAACACGTATACCTGTCATGTTATAACATAACAGCCACAATCAGTGGGGAGCAACGTCAACGTTCTCCCAGCCGTATGACAGGATTTTAAAACAGTAATTACTAATATAGGAAAAATAGTAAAAATGGAAAACATTAAAACAGCATAATAAAATAAGCTTTAGCGTAAAACAAATTAATTAAAAGGGTTGCCGAAGAAACATAAAAATATTTGCCAACCTGCAAACTAATTTATATCGATAATAAATAAAATAATCAAAATGGCGTTATGGATAGGATTAATGTAGAATCTAGACTTTCACTAGGATAATACTAAAAACTAGTTTCGAGAACTTAGTCAAAACAAATTAGACTTTGGTCTCTAACTAGGCAACTCAACCATAACAGGACTGCGTGCAGCGAGGTCCTGGCTTAAGTAGTGCACACCCCTCCTGGATACAAACCATATCCAGTTCAACCCGACGCGACTTATACGATGCGATATCTAAGTTTAAGGTAAATATACACTCTCCTGAACACAAACCATGCTCAGTTCAACAACCAATGCGCCCCATAAAGACACACCAGCCTTACAGTTGATGGCAAAACGTACATCCCAGACTATATTACTCTAAACCCACACTTGTCCTTATTCCATAACTCCAAAGCAAACCATTATCGATATTTAAAAGATGTATTCATCATAAACAATATGAGGATAAAAGAAGTAAACATTTATATTCTAAAAGAGGAAACTTTCTATTTTAGGAAACTTCTATTTTTAGAAACTTACTAAAAATAGCATCATATCAAAGTAGTGAAAATATTAGTTCATACTAATACCACATTTTAGTAAACGATATAGATTTATAAAACTAATACTTTCGGCCTTAACAATATTAATTATTAAAGTAAGAACATTTGATTTTATGAAATTATTAAAATATCGTATAAGTGTTATAAGATGATTAGAGACATCTAAAAAAAATATTTAATAATACTAATTAGGGTGTTTTCGAAAGTTATAAAGCTAAAATTCCCTAATTATTATTAGTTTCGACGATAAAATTATAAATAGGATTTTACGGCAAATACTAAATTAAATACTTGAACGTCTTTATTTAATTAAACCATTGAATATATTTAGAATATGTTAACGGATGATTTAAGTCTTAAAGTTTCAGATTTAATACTTTCAAAATTGCTGGAAAAATAATCCTTTTAGTTAATACGAAGCATTTAACGATAAATCACAATTTGTCCGAAATCAATATTTATTAATTAAAGACTATAATAAATAGTACAAAAATTATGTAAAATAGTTAAATTATATTTATTGACATCCTGTCCAGAAAAGAAAATTTCCAGAATTCTAAAAACTCGGTTTTTAAAGCGTTTTCTCGTTAATCGTCCAATCTCGACAATAACGATTAATAAAAATAGTAATTACAAAAAGATTTAAGTATTATTATCCAAAAATTATTATTACACTTTTAAAATCCTGATTTTACAGAATATAAATTTTCCAGATTTTTCCAAAATCCAGATTCAACAAATTTCAACAAAACCGTCATTTACACCCGTTTTCGCAATTAACGATTTTATTAATAAACCTATCGTTCCTAACATTTTATTAAGGCACTAAAAATCATAATAATACATTTTAATATGAAATCATCAGAATCATAATTTTTTCCAGATTTAAACTAAAGACCAGAAATCGAGAATTTAAACAACAAACACGGTTTTAACGATAAACGATGATTTAAAGTGATTAATTAATTCATCCACTTAACAATTCCGAAAAATTATGAAAAAAATCAGAAAATTCTATTTCACCAGAAAGTTTCACCACGTCAAAAATCAGATTAAAATAAAATGTTTAAGTACTAGAACTAAAAATCGGTTTTTAATCGTTTTTGTTCGAAAACGATAATAATTCAATAATCGATATCAAAAATATCAGAAAAATACTAAATTACTAAAAATCATCAAAAACAACATTTTTCCAGAATATAAACATATATTACATGTTTAGGCCGATTATTACGATTTTGCAAATTAATATAACAATTTAATCGTTAATCTCGTAAAAGCGATAAAAATATCGAAACATGCAAAATTTCAACTTTAAAAATTTTCCAGAATTCGTGACATACATATATTGCCAAAATAAAATATAAAAATATATACATGCAAATACTCAATTAAAATCTTGAAATACCGAGTAACATCGACGTTACCTCTACTCCAAGTCTGAATCAACGATATATTCGTCGGCTTCGGGACCGTCCAAAAATCCTACCAAACACGTAAATCATGGCAGAAAAATACCATGAGAAAACTAATAAAAAAAACAAGGTAAAAATTGATCGAAAATGACGTCGATTAATACCTTAACGAAGGAATCGGAAAAAGGATTATTATGACGATAAAAATGATGCGATTGGGACTTGAAATGGAGCAAAAATCAGCCCAAGGAGGGTAAGAAGTACCCGGCCAAAAGAGAGAAAAAGAAGTGATGAATATTTTTGTTAATGCAAAAATGAATGTGGAGTGAAGGAGGAGATGGAGGTTACTACACTTAAAGGTGTAAGAATGAATTAAGACTTCAAAATGAGGAATCCAAAATGTATCTAGACCTATAGTTGGCCGGCCAAATGGATAAGAGAGGGAGTAAGAAAAGTTGTGACATAAATGCTACAATGAATGAAGATGATATACCTTATGATTACGTTTTAATGTGATAAAATGAAACGTTTAAATAAAATGTAATAAAACTTGTGACCAAGAGCTTAGTCGGTCCAAAATGTGAGAAAACAGTCTCAAATAATTTATAAGTTGATAAAAAGTATAATCGTAAAATAGTTAAAGGCATTTCGAAGTAATTCGAGTAAACCTCGCGTAAGAAAATAATTATTCGCGAAGCTTCGTAATAAAATCATAAATGGCTTGTTTTTAGTAACTAAAATATATATCTTAGTAGAAAATATTCCATAAACGTATTCAAACATTTTTAGGAAAAAGGAATAACTTAAATCCAAGCTTAAAAATGTCAATTGGGAGAAAAATAGAATTCCTCGCGGAAAAATTACTTAGTTTACGAAGAAACCAAATAAATGGATTTAAAAGAATTTTAAATCTTTAAAATTAAAAATAGAAATTATTAAACTCAAAAATTAAAATAAAGCTTCGTAAAATGATAAAATATGAGGCCAAAAGTGACAGAGTTACGACGAAGTCCTAACCGAAAGAATAAAATATGCTAGGAAAAATACCGGGTGTTACACACACAATGAGAAGAGGAAAACTAGCATGAGAAGAATGGTCAATTCTACTCAAACAAGCAATTCAACAAACACATAGTGTGCCTAACACGTGACTAGTAACAAAGAATCCACCTTTACCCTCAATAAAACCCTAATCACCCATAATCCACAATTAATCCCCCTACTAACCCCACAATAAGTCCACTCACACATAATCATACTAACAACAATACAAACAAGAGAAATCAACACAAACATCCAAACATTCATTATGAACTAGCAAGAACAATGAACAAAGAACAATATGCAAAGATTAAAACTTGAATAACAAAACAAGGATTAAGAGAAAAGAGAATAAGAAGATTATACCAACTAATAAGAGGATGAAAAGATGAGAACTTGTATTAAAAGAACACCCAAAAATCTCGACCAAAAGTGGTCAAGGATTTATGGATTCTTCAAGAGATTCCTTAATACAAGATTAACTAACTAGATTAAGCAAAGATTAACAAGGATTAAGAAAAGATTAATGTAAACTAAGCTAAGGATGAAGAGAGTCTAATTAGGGTTTAGAATAATGTAGAGTAATGTAAGGTGCTTAAACAATACAGAGGGTATTTATATGGGTTCACGAGCAAAGGAGATGAAAAGAAGTGACGCGGGCTGTGCTGGCACCTTCCCGGCCGGGAAGGGTGATGATCCCGACCGGGAAGGATGGTCCCGACCGGGAAGGATCGTCATCCCGGCCGGGATGACCCATCAGTGAAGCTGCTTCCCTTTGAACTTCATCCCGATCGTGATGCTTGCAATCCCGACCGGGATGGGTCTTGTAGGCTTCAAATGAGATCTCAAGGGTCCCTACTTGCTCCTCATAGGCTTCTCATCAATTCTCCGTGCTCGGGATCGAGTCTAAGGAGCTCGGGAATGGGTCCCAAGGGCTCGGGATCGAGTCTAAGCTACCGAGTGATCGTTTCTTCTCTTAGTTGGCTCCAAATGTGTCGGAAACGAGTCGGAATCGTTCCACCTCTCCAAGATTGGTTTTAGGAACCTAAAATGAACTAGAAGAAGCGTAAGTAGCCTAGAAACCGCTCCAAAGAGAGGTTCCAAAAGAGAAACCGGGACCAAACACAACAAATAAGCACTACAAAACACACTTATCAACTCCCCCACACTTAACCCTTACTCGCCCTCGAGTAAGCACAAACTAACTAAAAACTAAAAAAAACTAGACTACTAACTGAGCGGGTATTAGCACACCCTACGCCCTTTCAACTCACGCGAGAACACTTAGAGGACAAGTGCTCTCCACAAGGCAAGTGAGGTCTTGCGACAAAACTGTGGATACAACCGAACACGAAAACACACAAACAAACAATCGCACAAACAAACAAACAACAAACGGTTGCATCCAAGACAAAACAAATACCGCTTCCCTCAACAAAGCGGTGAAAGAAACACCGGTTAGGGACTCAAGTCAAGTGACAACGTTCCCAAGCTAATAACACAAATCGAAATGGACAAAACCCTAATAGTATGACGACAAAGCAATAAAAACGTTGGTAACTTACCTAGGTTTCTCCTAACCTTCTAAGAACGTACCACTGGACGATAGGCGGGATGGAAAAAGGATGAACCATGGAGTTAGTCGACACTGTAGGCAAGTGAAGCCCCGCCCCCTTTAGCGATAAGCCAAGAGGGTCGTCTCATGTCCAAAATCGCTCAACTAGTCCAAGTAAAAAGTTGGATAAGGGTTGCAAAATGAGGGAAGACCGACTATTTACCGCTATCATCCTTCCTAGGGACTCGGTCCTTTGGTAGGCTCTTCACGGTAATAGTCGGTAAAAGGCTTATTTTGAGGGGTAAGAATTCTTTTTGTGAGATGATTTTCTTTGGCATTTTGCTTTTGCATTTGGCTTTTGAGTTTCTATGCCACTTCTTTTTCTTATTTTGTATTTTGTTTTTCATTTGTTGTACCTTTTCTTTTTCTTCTTTCTTTTCTTTCTTTCTTTTTCTTTCTTTTTTCTTTCTTTTTCTTTCTTTTTCTTGGTTTGCTCTTTTGGCAAAATTTTCTTGTTTTGTAGGCATTCAATCACAACCAAGTACGAGGCTTCACAAATTGCAACTTATTTGTGGAAAAATGTGTAGAAGGTAGGAAAAATGGATGAGTCGGGAGCGCGCTTTCCCTTCAAACCCACAAAAAAGTGGAAAACTTGGACTAATCAAACAATTTCGAACAAGGTCACCTAAGGGACGGAACTCCGCAACCAAGGCCTTTTCACTCCATGGATGGTCATAATGGTCAAAATTCAAATACCGTAGTAAATCCCTAGTAGACTAGGTGGACTCAAGGTAAGAAACCAACAAAATCATTGATTTAAAGTCATTCTACTAGACTAAAGTCCAAGACTCGATTCACATCAGTAGAAAGGGAAAGTAAACACTTGCGCACTAGCCTCAAAACCGGGTTTTTGAAAGCCTTTTATTACACACTAGACACGACTAAACAAGACAAAACAAAGACACAGCAAAAACAAAATGAAAAGAGACGAACACTACAAAACAAAACAAAACGAACAAACAAGCAAACACACAAAATTAACAATCACCACCCCGAAATATCCAAACAAACCACCATATCAACCACAAACTTCAAAAAGCTCCACCCGAGCACACATCATCACC
Organism: Agrostemma githago; assembly: GCA_958450325.1. Classification (NCBI taxonomy): domain Eukaryota; kingdom Viridiplantae; phylum Streptophyta; class Magnoliopsida; order Caryophyllales; family Caryophyllaceae; genus Agrostemma; species Agrostemma githago. The sequence goes on from OY288251.1 coordinate 48,732,614, forward strand.
AAAACTCCTCCAAACTCCACAAGGGACAAAAAGGAAAAAGAGATAAAATGATGTTACCGGATGTCTTGAACGCTCTCCAAAGTTAACGGTGATCAAGCGACCTACAAGGAAAAAGGGAGGCAAAACACGCAACACAACAAACGTACGATACAAAGACACAAAAGACAAAGACACAAAAGAAAATCTTTTTGTTTTTTTATGAAAATTTTCAAATTTTTAGGGGATTTTAAGATTTTTTTCGAAAAAAAAAACTACGAAAATAAAGCTAAACTAGACTAATATATCGCTCCCCCACACTTAAACCGAGCAATGTCCTCATGCTCGATCGGTAGTGTGTGGAGACACTAAAAGGAAGAGAAAAATCGAAAATAAAGCTAAAAATCGAAAATGAAAAGGAAGAAAGGGTAGAATGTGTCCGACCGGGGTGTAATCAAGTCACCAAGGGCCGAGACAAGAAAAGATATGCATGGGGGAAGAAATAAAAAGAAGAAAATAAAAGGAAATGGGAGGGGAGGGCTAGGTGTAATCAAGTCACCTAGCCCGGATTCCGCCTAAATCCGACTAAATCCTACCAAAGGAAAATAAAAAGATAAAGAAAAAGTGAAATTACTAGTCAATTTGGATTTTTGAAATGACTCTTGATGTAGTCACGTCATCGAGAATCGGGAGCAATAATAACCAAGGGCCCTGAGGGCCACTAAGACACCAAATACATAAAGGGAAGGGGAACAAACGAATAAAGACTAGCAATAAAAGACGGAAAAGAAGGAGATTCGCCTACAAAATGGTTAGCAACTCACTAACTCCATCGCCTCAATGATCATATTAGGCACGTTGCTTGTCTTCATCATCGCTATTCCTCTTCATGCTCAATGTAGTCGCACGATTGAAGTTTTAGGCTTTCATTGGTGTAAATGAGGTGGGATTTGAGGTGAAACTCGGTGTGTAGTGAAGAGAAGATGAGATGAAGGTATAAATATGAAGTGTAGGGGTCATATGATAGTTGCAAGGGTAGATAGGGAGGTTGGGAGGGGGTACAAAGCGGTGGGGTGGGGTTTAAATGAAGGAACAAAGTCGAATGGGGCTGCAGGGGACCATCCCGGTCGTGACAGACCTCATCTTGGTCAGGATGATTCCTTCCCGGTCGAGATGACCATGATCCCGGTCGGGATGAACATGCAGTAGCTCCAACTTTCGTGCACACATCATCCCGGTCGAGATGACTCTTCTAGTCCATTAATCCTCTTGAAAGCTCCACCCACAAGTCAACTAATACATCGGGATTTAGAAACCCGTCCCCAAAAGCTTAAGACAAGCACAAAAACCCAACTTCCTTGCTCAAGAACCAAGCTCTATCAACAACCACTCCTCTCTAAACTTCATCTTCACTTCAGACCTATCAAATAAGCTCAAAACATCCATCAAAATCCCTCCCTCACATCGCTCATCAAATAACCAAACGACAAGAATTCCATAAGCACACAAAACCAAAAATAGAGCTTACAAATATAACTACAAAACACAAAGGAGAGTTAAAAGATATATACAACTCGACGGTTCTTGAGGAACTCCATCAAACCTAGGATGGTGGCTTCTTCTTTCATTTTTCATCAACATATACTGTTTTACCGTCCAATAATTGTTTAGGTACGAACATATACAATCAAATGAAAATAAATAGTCACAACAAATACTGTTTTACCCTCAAAAATACCACCAATTACACCCTTCACTTCTAACCCCTTCACTTCCACCCCCTTCAATTTTGCCTTAGACCTTGTTTTAGCCTCAATCACACCACTGACTACTACATCCTGTATGCCCTTCAATTATTCAGTACACCTTGGTTTCCCCTGAACTCCCTTCCTACTAATCTGGTCCTCCAACACCGCCCCTTGCCCTTTGTAACTGATTTCCTCTTGCACAGATTTCTCAGTGTAACGCAGCTGCCTTTTTAAAGGTAGTTTATCTACTTTTTTGCTAACATTAGATCTAAAAAGAGAGACATTAGAGCTGGGTTTTGTTTTAGAAAATGAGATGTCAGGGTCTAATGGGACTTCTTTTTGGTTGAGTCTAGGACTTCTTAAAGTCAAGGGATCCTCTTCAATGTGGGTTGTTTGACTAGCGTTAGGGTCTTCGGAAGTAAGTGGTGCATTGATGAGATGAGGGTTTTATTTTTTTTCTTACTAGGCCCACAACACTCCCTCCTTTACTCTCTCCTGACATTTTTTTTGTACAGAAGATTCCCACTCAGCCACTTTTTGTACCTAAACAGTTAAGGTCCCTATTTTAGTAATTGTTTTTAAAAAGTTGGGAATAACACTATCTGTTAGCACCATATCTTTTCCATTTCTAACACTTTTACCATCTGTACTATATCATATTAGAATATGTGACGAACCACTTAGTTTTTCACCTAAATTCATTAAAAATCGAGCAGTTAAGTTATAATTCCATACCCCATATTCAATATGAAGCTTTCCTCAAACATAATCCATTATCCTTGAATTAACGAATTAAAAACATCCACCATGAAAGACATGAAGGTTGACTGTGAATGCCTTTCTTGATGTGCTTGCCATTTCTGCAATCAAAAATGACAGAAATTGGGTATTAACTTGAGAATAGTAGCAAAATTTGGGGAAAAACGCATCACACAACAATTGGGTGAACCCCAATTTTTAAACCTTACATGGTTGTTAGAGTTATTAAACCCTAATCACACAGCAAAATATATGCTTTCCATTTCCTAATTTCAACACTCATCAATTATTAAACCCTAATCGCAACTGTAACACCCCGACTCAAACCTAGTACCAAAAATGTTAGTCGCGGTAGCTCGCCAAGCTCCGTACTGGTCTCACAAACTAACACGAGTCCTTTACAGCACATTTTGTCCTCACTCATGCGCATCCTGGAAACCTGGAAACCTTCCCAAGAGGTGACCTATCCTAAGATTTCTCCCAGTCAAGCACGCATGTTAGTCGCGGTAGCTCGCCAGGCTCCGTCTGGTCCCACAGACCAACACGAGTCCTTTCTAGTGCATTTTGTCCTCACTCATGTGCATCCTGGAAACCTTCCCAGGAGGTCACCCATCCTAAGATTGCTCCAGTCAAACACGCTTAATTGTGGAGTTCTTATCATGGGGAAACCAGAAAAGAAAGTGCACTTTGTTGATATGAGTAATATTTCAAATCTCTTTAAGCAAAGCTCATAAATAGGACATCTTCAATCAATGTGGGTTGTTTCAGCAACACTAAACCAGATTATTAGAACAAAATGAATAAAATTATAACTTACATGGTTGTTGGAGTGATGAATGAAAGCAAAGTTACGATTAGAGAATGAAAGGGTAGCTTGATTGATGAATGAAAGCTCGAGTGTGGGGTTTGGTGATTGTCGATTTGGGAATTTAGGGTTTTCCTGGATTTGGGACTGAAATAGTTGAGAAAGTAGAAATGAGGATGAGGTGGGGTGGGGGAGGGGGCGTACTATTAATGAAGGGTATTTTGGTAAATAAAATCATAAACTCATTGGAATTGTGAATTGCAAGTAACTTTTGAAGTTTTACATCTTTTTGGGTGTAAAATATTAAAAAACAATTCATAAGAAAGTAAATTTTAATAAACGCATCTTTGAAGGGAGTAATTTTTAATTCACTCTTGTTCTTATTCTAACTACTAATTTAACCCAAGAAATATGTATTTGAATCTTACAAAATACTCAAACCACACATAATTTCACACTACATGCACAAAAAATGAAATTATCCCCAAAAAAACTTAGGGTTTCAAATTTGGGGACTTTAATTGTTACTGCAAAATAAATATATATATGTAAGTTGTAAATCTAACAACTAATCAAACAAAATGAAGAAATTTAAGCATAATTTCTAAATATATAAGCATATTATAACACCAAAATGAATAAAATATAAAAATTAGGAGAGTTATACCTTTCTAGTCATGAAGTTAATTGTAGACGTTTGTCGGAGTTAATGCCGGAAGTGACGCCGAAGATTTGTCGGAAAGGGGAGTGATGATGATACAAAGTGATGAGTGAGTATGAGTGTTTGAGTATGAGTGAGTAAAGAGTGATATATGAATTATGGTAAGAGTGGGGGGTCGTACGTTTTATTGAAAATGAAGAAGCAAAGTCGGGTTTAAACAAAGTGAAAAAAATACACATCATACCGCCATTGGGAGTGGCAGGTTTAGGCCTCATAAATCGCCATTTCCAACTGCGGATATACCCAGCCCAAAATTTTCATCCTACATCCATATTTATAGTAGCTACGACAGTTGTACTCGCCACTGCGAATGACGTGGCATAGAAGACAAACCAGCAACTAGCAATGGCGGGTAATAGGCTAATTTTTTTTTACTCATTTAATTTATTCGACAAACCCGCCATTGGGAATGATGGGTTTACTCCGCACAAAAATGAGGCACAATCCGAAACTACTAGAGCACCATTTTGTTAATTAGTTTTTTATCCGACCCAAAACGATAATAAGTTTATTTTTGAGCATTATTTTGACAAATGTTTTGGCAAATTCTTACTTATACCCCTCAAGTTTTCACATTTCCCAGTTGTATCTATGCGTATGAGCAAACCTCAATTATACCCTTAAACTCCATTAGTTATTCCCAACCGTGGTCAATATAATCAATGGCTGTTAGTTTTGCCGTTAACTACCAACATGGCACAACTTATCTAATGACATAGCCATGGTATTGACATGGCTCATTCTTTTCTTCATCTTCATCTTCAACCTCAAAACTCCCTTTCAATGCATCAACTAATCTGGTCTTTTGAATTTGGATTTACTCGTTTCTTTCTACTGGAATTAAAAGACACATCCTCTTCTTCTGCTAAATCACTTCTTTCATGGGACCCACCTCATTCACCTCCACCTCATTATAGGCGGGTCAATCTGACCCACTAAACATAACCCGATTTTCGAGTTCATGGGTGAGCTTGACACGGAACTAAGCCCCATTTCACTACGTTTTTAAGTCATATAAATCGTGACTTTGTAATTCAAATTTCGGTATTCATATGACAAAGAAATTAGGTATTTATATTGTGGATATTTTAATTAGCTTTGAATGAACTACATTATGATGCATGCATGAAGAAGAAGAAGAAGAAGAAGAAGATTGTGAGGGTTTGATTGTTGTTGCGTTTTAGTTTGATTTGTAACGACCGAGTTTTCAGTGATGGGAGATTGATGGTGACGAGACCATTGATTGTACCATTTTATTGCAAGAAAGGGTACCTTTTCATTGATATAAAAAGAGAGATCTTACAAAAGTAATAGCCACTAGAAACATGGGCAAAGCCTGTAAGAATTATGGGCCTAATACAATATACGTGGACAAATTATTTATTCGCATAATAATTGTATTTATACGCTATCTATTAAAGTTAAGCTCAAATGTAATGTGATCTACTACAGTGTATTATTTACGGGCTTATATATACGTCTTAAAAAGTATGGGCCAGACTATTATCTACAAGTAGGGATGGCAATGGGTTGGGTTTGGGTCGGGTCCACTAGGACCCAGACCCGGACCCATCAAATTTACACTGGACCCGGGCCCGACCCAGACCAAAACGGGTCCAAAATTTTCAGACCCAGACCCGACGGGTCCGGTTCGGGTCCGGGTCTACCCGTGGGTCTTGCTAATTTATTTTATTTTGTCATGATTCCTCATTTCTGCCAAATTTTCAAAAACTTTAATCGCACAAACAGATTATTTCTGCCAAATTTCCCCATTCCTCATCTTAACCAAATTTCCAGCAACAAAAAAAAGACAGAAATGTCGATGTAATCTCACAAGCTAATATAATCACCCAAAATAATCACAAAACTACCTAAAAAATTCATTTATATCTCATAAAATTAGCATAAATCGAGATGTAAGTTAAACAAAACACATATTTAAAATAATAACGATAAAAAAGACAGGAAGCAAATGAAAAAGAAATGAAATGATGATTAAAAAAATAAAAAGAAGCAATTAGTTAGGATAGAGTTAGGGTGGGCTTGTGCTACTTATGTTGGGCAAGGGAGGGAAAGTGAGGATGAAGTTAGAGTTTGTAAAGTGAGGATGGAGGTAGTGGAATATAGTAGTCTGCTATGTGTTTCTACGATTTTTAAGTTTTTTCGTAATAAACTATCGGGTCCACGAGTCGGGTCCGGGTCTAATGACTCAGCCCCGGACCCGGTTTTTTAACACGAGATCCATACCCATCGGGTCTCAAAAAATGAGATCTAGACCGACCCATACGGGTCCGACCCGTCGGGTCTGGGTCGGGTCTTGGATCCATAGTCATCCCTATCTACAAGTGTACATACCCATTAGGTTTTCTAATGTTCAATGGATGCATTAGACTTAGGAGGCTATATATAGCCACCATGGTTATGGCGTAAATAAGCATGACCAAATAGGAGTCAAAATAACGAATGATCTCAACTTGAATCGATCTCTTATATGAAAATATTGTTTTGTTCATCAAATTGACATTATTGTTCATTATATTTGTCATATTGAGGTTACATTCTCAATTTGGATAACGGCATTTATTTAAAATGAATTGTAAGAAAATGTAAATACTTATTTTGGGTAGTCACAATCTTAACACAACATTGAGAATGTATGATTGTGCTACTCATAAGGATGAAAATATTGTGTGGACTCACATATTTTTGTGGGGTAGAAAATTTAATGCATGTGTTTAATGATTGTTTAATGCGACATTAAGGACATATTAAAGGACATTGTTTCTATTAAATCAGCTGCAAGTGTCAAACTCAAAGAACAATAAGATAAGGGCAGATTTATTGGTTGTTGGCTTGTTACGAGCATAGACACATAAGGAATATAGTACTATTTTGTTGTACGCCTCATCACGTGTCGGTAAGGGCACACTTCTCATTTAAGATTTGTCTAAGGTTAATTATTATATTCAATCATGTTTTGTGGGTGGATTTGGTTTTTCATTCACATAAGTACATTAATGCAAGTAGAAGTAAGAATCTAAGATGTTGTATGTCAATTGATGATGAAATATTTATCAATTTAGGGCATGACATCATCTGATTTTGGGATAATCAGCTAATTTAGTTATCATTAATGACTTGTTCTTTTATTTCAATCTGGAAAATATTTTTGGTACTGCTTTTTGGTGGAGTTTAATTATTTTTTGTTTGGTCAAATTTGGTTCATTGTCCATTGAGAAATAATTAATTTTGTATTTTCCTAATTCAAATAATGGTAAATCTGTTATTTTTGATAAATTTACATAGCTTGGATTGAAATGTCTTTTAAAGACTTGCATTAAAACTCCAGTGGATATAAAAAAATAGAGGACAATAATTTCTTTTCGGTATGACACATTAAAAGGATTATTAAAGTTGTGTCAAAATGAAATTATTGACCCTTCTACATCGGATTCTCATATTGAAGAGGAATAAAGACGAAATCTATATATTATATTAAATAGAAAGCAAAGCATCCTCCATGCTCAATAAAACCAATACTCAATTCTAAGGTAACTCACTTACCATGATGTGATTGGGTAGAAATTGAAAAAGAGCGAGTTGAATACATAATCAATGCCAAAGTCGGTTATTATTAGTTAGAACCCTTCAACTTCTTTCTCATTGATTATGTAGAATCCAAAGTGAAGAACCCATCAACTTCTTTCTCATTGATTATGTAGAATCCGAAGTGAAGCAATAAATTTCAACCACCTCTCATCCCCTTCATCTTCCTCCCTTATAATACACCACCTATAACAATGGGTGCTTGCCTTTCCCATTACACCATCCAAGTGTACAACGAAACCGAGCCGATTCCCGCCGCTAAACGTCATCTTACTGTTGCCGTTGGATGCAGACGACCCCAATTTTTTCCATCGCCTAGACTAACTCGGTATGTGCGTGGCTATCAATTCGTTCCTACTTCATTGGGTTCATTCTTGCATTAAACTCATCTTAATGCTACTCATTATTTGTTCTCTGTTATCTAGGTAGTAGGAGTCAATCGATACAACCTCATTCTCACATAATTGACATAGTATTGTTATTGTAATAATAAGTTGATCGATGAGTTGATTTAGTATCATGTCAACACGTCGATCTTAGATTTAGAGGCATCTCTACATCATTTGATTTAATATGTTATGTTGCTGCCATGCTACTAGATACTTAGTTACGTATTACAAATTCTAGCCTGCTTTCATACTCATACACATCGTAAACTTCTATGAGACATTCCCACAATAATTTTATCGTAAAACCTCTCACATGGGAGGTTATTATTAACTTATTAACTCTATGTGAGAGGTTCCACGATAAAATTACCATGAGATCGTCTCACAAGCGACTTATTATTCATTTAATCACTATAATGGTTTTAAGATGTCAAGAGTAAAAAAAATTATGCAAGAATATTACAATTGAATATTTATGTTACTCAACCCTCACTGTCATTCTCTCACTAGAAAAAAATCTCCCTCTTCTCTCTACAAAAAAAACCCAAAAATAATACCCTAATTGACCACCATCACAGTCGGGTTAGCCGCCACCACCCTTTCCCCTTCCTTTCTTTCAATCTTTGCCGGAGATGTCCTTACATCATTTGCCTAATTCTAGCTCCTAATCAATTCACATGTGTTAATCTCATTGGACCATAAAACTAAAGCATTAATTTTTTTATTAAACCAAGAGTATATTAAGACATTTATCTATTTTACCACGGAGATAAGATTTTTTTTATAAAACCAAGGATATATTAAAAGATTTATCCATTTTATTCAAAATAAGTATATAAATTTTAATTATTATACTGTCGTCGTCGTTATCGTTATTTTTAGTAAACAAAGTTTGGTAATATTGGTAGTCATTTTATTATATAAAAGACATGTTTTATCTTTGATGACACAAAATTCTTATAAGATATAAGATCTTAATTATAAATCTTAATTATAACACATAATAAAAAAATAATCATCTCAACCTAAGATAATTTTTTTTTGTTTATTCCAAAATCAATACGGAGTATCCAATATTGTTTAATTATAAATGCACTTATAAATATAGGTAACACGAGTTTGGAGTTAAATACATGTATGTCTAACAAAATAAGATAGCTGCGAAAGATTGACACCAGGTTCATTTATTTTTGTTACTTTTATTCATACTCCGTATATGTTATTTCGACTCAAGTACACTTCGAGAAATCATACAAAAGAGGAATAAAGTAAAAGGTGACTCTTTTAGAGAAACGACCGAAAAAGGAAAGGGCGACTCTTCTACTGAGACAGAGGGAGTACAAACTAAGGACAAAAATTAAAAAAAAATTGAAAAATATGACAAAATATAAAAAAACAAACGTAGACCCGTGCGGTGCACGGGTATGGCGACTAGTTTATATATAAAATAGATATCAAAAGGACTTTGGATGTCTTATAGTTGATATATAAGGGTATGTGAACTATTTTATGTTTTAAGTAGTATTAGTTCACATCACTATATTAATTTGTAGACAAAATTATGTATGATATTTATATCTCGATCTTGAGAAGTTTCAAGTTCATAGACGTTTTTATCACATATTTGACAGAGATATATTATCGGTACATGATTCAAGATGTCATGTAGATCATAAGTGGAAACACTTAGACAAATTGACTATTCAGGATAATAACGTCAAGGTTATTTCGGATACTTTCTAGAGATGTTTGATCCTACATTAAAGATTGCCCCATATGAAGGTTTAAATATGTATAGTGTATTATGTGTGCAAAGTAAGATCTTGGAGCTTGGTATGAATATGATTATTCACACTCTTTCCTATATAACTGATCTAGAAGTAACTTTATAATTGATGTTTGTTTGTTTTTGGATAAAATTACAACAATATTATTGATTGATTAATTATAGTGTAATTTATTTACACCTAAGGTATGTCCAACTAATTAAGAATATTTTTTCGAAGGTAATATAGTTGGATTTAAGGACAATCAATAATTATTTTATTGTATAATTATAAGGATTAAGGGTAATATATAAAGAAATGATCTCACACACAAGTTACTTTAAGATGGATAATATTGGGTTCATTGAGGTTATTGAGTTTGGGAAAGAAAGGGACTTATGGACATGATCCCACGTCTCATCATAAAGGATCGCAAGATCATTCCAGTAAAACAAACTCAAATACCTCAAGAACAATTGTTATTAAAGAAATGCACTAAGGAAGAATGAATGCATTTTCAAGGGATTACATTGTTTTCATGTCATGACAGACATATTACAAGGTAATAGCATATATATATATATATATATATATATATATATATATATATATATATATATATAGAAGTGGGATCAGGTGAGTCCCTTAATATGTTTTGAGTCCTTGAGTCCCAATATCAGCCATTGATTCATTGTTAGATTAATGGTGTAGATTTATTCACATAATTAAGGTAATAACAATAATATCTTTCAAAATATATTTGTTTTTCTCTCTCCTCCCTTAATATCTCCCGCCTATCTCTCTATCTCTGTCAGGCTCATTCATTTTCACCGCTTCCTCAATTTTCAATTTACTGTCTCTCAATTTTCTTACTAAATTTTCACCGCTTCCTCACAACAAGCGAGCTTATTTTGATTTCTGGAACACTCCCGCCTTCTTTACTGTCTTCATCATCTTCTCATCCTCGCTCATCTTCGCTCAAACCGTCTACATTCATCAACGACTGAGCTACACAATTTTTGAACTCTTAACCTAAGGTAAATTAGGGTTTTTTCTGTGGTTTTTATTTACTTTTAGAGTAAATTTTGGTTTTTTTCGTTGTGCTGATTACCTTTAGTTGTTTTATCTTTATTTCTCTCATTTTCTACCTAGAATGCACGGTTGATTAGTTTTTTATTTCCGATTTTGATTATATGCGTCTTCTGTTTTTCATGGCTCCCCTGCATGTTATTTTTGTTACTTTAATGAACATTGTATGTTACTTTAACTATTGTCATTTGTTTTTTAAAGAATAACATATATAACTAACCTTACCCTTCTATTATTTGAATTCACCTAAGGTAAATTAGGGATTTTTCTGTGGTTTTTAATTACTTTTAAGGTAAATTTTGGGTTTGTTCGGTATGCTGGTTACCTTTAGTTGTTTTTGTTTTATTTCTCTCATTTTGTACATAGAATGCACGGTTGATTAGTTCTTTATGTCCGATTTTGATTATATACGTCTTCTGTTTTCCATGGCTCCCCTGCATGTTATTTTCGTTACTTTAGTGAACATTGTTTGTTACTTTAGCTGGTATCACTCGTTATTTTAAAGAATAACCTATATAACTAACCTACCCTTCTATTGATACCATATTACCTGCAGCGTTTTGTAATGTATGTGTTTCTTGTTACTTTAATTCATGTATGTTGTTACTTTAATGCTTATTTTTTGTTACTGTAATTCGTTTCCAGATGGCAAAAGGAGGTAAGATTGTCGCTGATGGTGTGAAGAAGGGTCAGGTCAAGAATCGAGCTCGACGGGCGATGAAAACGGTTGTCAAGCCTTCGAAGTTGAAGAAGATAGCTACCGAAGAGTCTGGTGAATCCAACGTCGATCGTTCGGCGTCGGTCAGATGCAGCCCAAAGCTCCTCGTTGATCTGATATCTAATTTAAATCAGAGGCAGCGTGAGGCGCTTAAAACAATCGGTTTTGGCAGTGTACTTGAAATGCACCTTAGTAGTTTCCCAGTAAAGTTTGCCACTGACTTCATGTCTTTATTTAGTGACGACTCGCTGATTTTTCGGTGCGGGAGAAATCAGTTCCTGGTAACCAAGAAAGATGTACATGACTGCTTCCTCCTTCCAGTTGGACCGGACCCTGTTGAGCTGCTGCCGATGGGTCGATCGAAGGCAGCCGAATCTGAGTCCGTCGTGGAGCTGAAGAGAAAGTGGAGGGCTGATTTTCATGTCGCAAATGACGGTGATGCGATCCCTCTGTCGAAGGTCCTTAGGAAACTACAGGAGGATGTAGAGGGTGGCGACATGTTCTGTAGGTTGTTCGTTCTCTACAGCATGTCGGTATTTTTCAACCCGACGTCCAACCATGGTGTTGATCTGAGACTACTGAAGGCGGTGCAAGATGTACAGCGGATTAAAAACTTTGACTGGTGCACGTTCATCTTGGAAGGACTGGCGCGGGCGTGTGAGGATTTTGTGCTCAATAGCCCATCATATCTACTTGGTTGTGTGTCGTTTTTAATGATAACCTACTTCCAGCGGTTTGACTACCGCAATCTCCCGTGCCCGTGCGATCTCCCTTTGATCAAGCACTGGGATTTTCAACGCATGATTCAACGGTTGGCCGGCGAGTTTATTGGTGGTGGGCTGGGATTGCTTACCCTATCTGATGTTAAGTACCCCCGTTGTGTACGTATGATGACTGGGGGAGACGCGCCGTCGCCGCTGAGGATTACACAGGACCGTCACGCTGATGATGGTACATTGCCTGGTCAAGAGGGCGATAAGTTCACCACCATCAAACTTCCTCGTGGCCTTGAAGACGATAGTGAGCTGAGGACCAAGGCTATTGACGTAAGTAATCATGTCATTAATTCGTTAATGAATCTATATATGTCTGACTTGGAGAATCAGTAAGGATTTAAATCTGGGATGTCTGTATATCTGCATGGTACTCTAACATATCTTCTGTTACTTTAGCAGATTATTGACGTTACTTTAGTGAACTATATGTGTTACTTTAATTCTTACAATCCGTTACTTTAACCTCCATCATCTACATTACTGATCCAGCATATATGTGTTACTTTGATATATACCATCTCTTACTTTAATTAGTGTTATCTGTTACTTTAGTGTCCACCAGTAAGGGTGTAAATCTTGGATGTCTGTAAATTTGCATGTTACCCTAACATATCTTCTGTTACTTTAGCATATAACCGACGTTACTCTAGTTTACATTATGCGATACTGTAATGTTTACAGTCCGTTACTCTAGTGAACATTATGCGTTACTGTAATGTTTACACTTTTATTGAAAGATTTTTGTTAATTTACTTTATACTTTAGCGTCCACTCTCTTTTCACTACACAGTTATTGTTTCTTGCAGGATGTCCATCACATTCATCTGATGATGGGAAGGAATGCTATCGTATTCCATGATTGGTGGGTCTCACATGCTGCGAAGATCAGGAGGATTACATCGGGCAATCCATTACCCGAAGACCCGGTGCCATCACAAGCATCACAGTCATTATGGGGAGGAGCAGAGCTACACCGGGTGGTGGATGAAGTCTGTGAGGGGCCGGTATTTGAGGCCAAAAATTCAAATCAAGGTGAGGAGGACTATCTTAACATTCAGCCGTACTCTACGGCTGAGATTAACGAGGTTATTCAGGAGGAACTGAATTGGACGGTGACCGCCAGTTAGTTCTTTCTCTGTGGGATATTGACAGAATTAGAGATGTGGAGGTCGGTGAGTGTTTGTCGGTGGTGGTAGACGGAAGGAAGGTCTTCCACCCATTCTTTTTTCATTCTGAAACACAGCTGGTATGCATGCAAGTCGTCGATGAGAGGCTTGGGTGCTCTTGTGACTGTGATGTCCCAGATCCTGACCAGCTTACGCTGTCGAACTTCCTGTGTCGGGATTGCAGGCTTTTCAGGTCTGTTTTGTCTGTCAGGAAAGACGTAATCGACTACGTCTTCTACAAAAATGAAAAATACATTGCATCGTGAGTGGTCTACATCTTCTAATTTTTTTTAATGCGTTTTATCGTCGTTTTTGTTAAATGTTTTCATAGTCCGTTCGAATATTTGCAGAGAAATGATTGTGAGGTTCAGTGACTTTTTTAACATTCCCCGTGGTGAGTTGGCCACGCTGGCGCCCGGAGAGCAACTTTTGAATGCTGTAATTGACTGCTGGTGCATACTTATGAATCGCTTGGCAGCTGCTCAGTCTGCACCGCGGCGGACATCACGTTGCTTCTTCGGTGTCAGCCACAGTGTAAGCTCTCTCATTCTCTTTCTCATCCAATACGATAAGTGCAACATCATCAACAAAATCTAGTAATATTAATATAATGTCATCATATCAGTTGATATAAAATATTTATACAAAAAAGTGTTTTACAGTGGTTCTATGGTTCTGTTACTGTAAGGCACTTTGTGCATTACTCTAATGATAGCGACCAGTTACTTCAACAAATGTCATGCAGGATACAGCTCTCCAGATTTGGAGGAATAGAAAGGGTGGTGTCTTTGTGGACATGAGCGAAGCACTGTTCAACTTCTGGAACATATGGATCGAAGAAAATGAAGGGAATCTCGATCTAGATTCTGATCTGGTATTTTTTATTTTTGATCCTATGTTTTGTAAGCTCCCACCTCTATTATAATTACAAACGCGATACCCATCTCCCACCTACAGGTATTCATTCCGGTGCTGTCGGAAAACAATGACCATTACAGCTGCGCGTGTATCAATTTTTTGTCACAGCGCATCGAATACCTTGATAATAGGTCATATGACGAGGGGGAGTTTGAAAGTCTTCCTTACGTTGGGATCGCACGCCTCTCAGTAAGTCTGGTCATTTTGGTGTATATATTTACCGTTTGTTATATATAAATCGTCGTATATAAACATGGCATAAAAATGAATGGTGTTTCGTCATTTTCTCATTCTCATATGTTTTTATTTTATCTCATTGAATATCATCAAGGCCGAAGAAATGGGTAAGTATATGGTTCAGAGAGGCATCACCAAGGGGGCCAGTGTCTCTTCATTCCCTTTCGTCAACGTACCGTTCAGATGGCAGGGCAGCGGGTTCTCGGCTAATGATTGCGGCGTATACCTCATGATACACATGATGTTGTACGCCGGTGAGGAGTTCGACTGTCCTTTGGGGACCTGCGACGCGAACAATCTATATAGGGCAGAAATTGCCGCGACGCTGTGTCTCTGTGACTTTAATAAGGAGAGGGACGTGTTGATATCGCGGGTGTCCTCCTTTGTAACTGATAAAGCCAACCATGCCATCAGTAAGACTATGTCAGATGTTGCCACGTCCGTCAGTGAGTCTGAAAAGAGGTCAGGAGAGGCGATCCCTGACGATAGACCCTCTAAAAGGAGCCGTGGGCCACCATCCACTCCAGGAACACCCGCTGCAGAACCTGCCCATCAATCACCGGACACCACCGGGTCATTATCTGTCCTTGGTAGTCGAGCTAGGGGTGACGGGGACGGCTTAGGATGCTCCATTGACTGTGGTGATGCGGATCCCAGTGTACCGATGGCATGTCCGTTCCTCTCAAACAACAGGACCCTGCTTGGAAATCTCCCCGTCATGCGGAAAAATGTCGTGGACTACTGCTTAATTCAGCACAACAATTACAACGGCAGGTAATAGCACGAACGCTACACATATCGTCAACATATTGTTGTCTAAATTTCTATCATCTATCTGTTGTTTCGCGATGCCTAACGATCTGTTCTGAAAACAGCAAAATGGTTGCGGAGTATTCACCGTTGGCCGTGATGACTCGGGGTAATGTGATGTCCATGCTTCCGGGTGAGGACATGTCGTCATCTGTTGTCGAGTGCTGGTCAATGCTTATGAACAGCCTCGCTGCAAACGGCAGTGGGTCGGGTAATCCTCCGAAGATGGCGTATTTTGGTCTGCGACAAACGGTATGTATTAAATTAACCGCGCATGGAATGTATAATCAATCGGCAGAATGTGTAGTGAAAAAGAGTGTGGACACTAAAGTAACAGATGATATCGACTAAAGTAACAAATTATTTCAATTAAAGTAACATCATATATGTCACAAGAGCAATAATGTAGATGATACAGGTTAAAGTAACGGATCTCATGAATTGAAGTAACACACTTTGTGAGCTAAAGTAACGTCAGTTGCAAAGTAACAGAAGGATCACTGAACCACAATGACACCGACCACTGCATTGAGTTAATTTTCACCACAATTACTTTTGTATTTGATTACATTTGTTTACAGGATGCGGTAATGAGGATTATTGCCGAAGATCCGGACAGTCCGTCCACTCAGAATGCAGATGCCTTGATGGAGCAATGGCATATATTCAGGAGTAATTGTGGTGGTACGTTGCAACTGGACGCTGAATTGTTCTTTGTGCCCATCAACGTCGACGGGTACTTCTCTTGCGTAGTAATCAACCGAATTAAAAAGACAGTCGATCTCCTAGACCACTGTCATTATACGGCAGTCAGAGATACAGACCACTTTGCATCCATCAAGACAATTGTGAGCCTCTCTTTTATTCATTTAGTCAGTTTTTAATCACATTCTCTGCGTGCCAACGAGCGATTTCCTTGACTTTTATCATCAATGACATTCAGGTGGGGAATATGAGTGACTTCCTTGACTTCTATAAAGTACCTGGTGCGGAGGAAATTGTGGCGTACAAGTTCCGCACGATTAAGCTTGGTTGGCAAGACAAAGTCAAGAACAAGGATGAGTCAGGAACATTTCTTCTGATGCACATGCTATTGTACGAGGGACGTGAATTCGTACATGAGGACCTCGGCAGGAAGGTAAACAGAAGGTACCTGGTGGTTTAGCTTGCAGCCACTCTTCTCCTTGCAGACCTGAATAGCGCCCGGAAGCGGCTGATTGCTGATGTGAAAAAGTTTGTGGCAGCCAGGCCAAAATTAATTGAAGAATCGAAGGCTAAGGGACTCAACACCTATAAGCGAGGAAAGGGCCGGAAACAGTAGCCCGTAAATGGTTGGATTAACTAGTACTTTCGTTTAACAAAAAACATAACCGTCGTTTGGTACAAGGTTTTGACATATTGTGTTGTCAGAAAAACAGTTGCTTTCATCCTGTCACATTTCTATGTTATTATATCCTTTAAACTTTGTTACCCTAACTCGTGTTGGTTGTTACTTCAATTAATGACATGTGTTACTTCAACTCTAATATATTTCACCGTGCATCGTGGTCTCTTAATTCAATGCAGGATCAACACAGCATCATACTTAAACAAAATTGTAATGCCTTCTTCATTGAGTACTCCACAAGCAAATAGAAAAAGAATAACTTCTGTAATATCTGTAATTCGACTAACATTATTCCGCGTTACTATAACTCATTTAGCATGTTACTCTAATGAATAATGTATGTTATTTTAACTGAATCTTACTCTAGTAAAATATTATATTATCCAAGGAATGAATATCTTTAATACAGTCAACACTTTTAAAATGAATTAGGTTTTCCGTGTTACTCTAATTCATCCAGCACGTTACTTTAATGAATTATGTGTGTTACTTTAACTGAAACTTACTCTAGTCATAATATTCACCAAAGAATTAATATCTGTATATAAATAAAATCTTTAAAAAGTGTTACTGTAATTAATTCAATTAGCTACTGTAAATTTTAGGCTACGTTGGTCTAAGAACCACAGTTCCCTAATCAGAATACTGGTTCATCTTCTGCATCCTCCTTGTCCTCATCTTCTGATTCTGATTCTGATAGTGATTCATCGTCGGATGGTTCGACTGTCGCCGGCGGTCGTTTTGCAAAGGGATTGGGGCAATTCCTCTTGTCGTGATGCGCCATCTGCTTACAATTGTTGCACATGCGTTTGGGCTTCTTTGCAAGTGCAATGGATTTCGCTTTGCTTGATAACAACCTTTTGCCGCTACCTTTTGTCTTGGAAATCTTCGGCGGGAGTATCGTTATCTCTACGGTTGACGTACACCCCAGCATCTCTTCCAATTCCTGGGTTTTATTCAGTGTCTTGCTACCCCCAATTGGCTTAAGCTTCATCCTGAATTCGCTGATCAAAGCGCACATTCTCTCCACATCTTCTTTACTAACAGACCGTAGAATACCCATCGTCTCATGAACCTCCGACCACAGTTTAGACATCTCTATCTGCTTTTCGTCTATGATGTCAATATCATCGCCTTCCAGACCGTCGTCACCAACACGCGAATTGCGCAGTGCATCCCTCGACCACCTTCTCGCAACGTATTTATCGGGTATACTTGTCAGTCCCTTAGATGAATATATCCAAATTATGTGTCGACACAGTATTCCCCTTGTCTCAAACAATCTACATGTGCACTTGATGTCCGACGTCTCTGCAGGATGTTATTAAAACATTAGGACTATCAGAACCAACACCCTCAAACCGCGTTACTTTAACTCATATCTTGTGTTACTGTAATTCACACCTTTTGTTACTTTAATACACAAAATCACGCACAACAAAAGCATTCTGTGCTGGATCCACAAAATACAAATCGCATTACTTTAATTCATGTTGTGTGTTACTCTGATTTATTCATTCTGTTACTTTAACTCATAAATCCCGTATAAATGATGACAACAAGCAGGCCATTGCGTACCTTGTTTGTAGTTGACCAGGAATTCTTTACCCCTGGTGGCATCCCTCACTGTAGTTATTTCAACCCCATCCCGTTCAGCAAATCCTCGCACACTGCACTTACCCACTGAACCCGCCACCTCCTCTTGAAATTCGTCAAAAATCACGTGGGTGTACACCCTTGTTGCGTGTTGTTCTATCAGGAGGTGGGTCATTGTCTTCAGCAGAGATTGTAGATTCTCGCTGT
Organism: Agrostemma githago; assembly: GCA_958450325.1. Lineage (NCBI taxonomy): Eukaryota > Viridiplantae > Streptophyta > Magnoliopsida > Caryophyllales > Caryophyllaceae > Agrostemma > Agrostemma githago. Next base: position 48,751,288 of record OY288251.1, read on the forward strand.
CAAGCTTCTTCTGGTTATACCTCTGCTGATCCATAGCGCTCTCGAACCGCATCCAGAATTCAACCAACGTTCCATGCTGGTTCTCAAACCGTTTGAAAAAACTGTTTTCGCTCTCCGATCTCTGTGTCGTTCGCATTAAGCCACCCATCTTCATATCCCTACAGTGTGCCATGACCCACTGCTTCCTGATCGAGAACGTAGTTGTGAACCACTGAACATCGCCCACGTCATGCTCCTCCATTATTTCCATCCACCGCTCGTCGAATGCTGCTGCATCGATGTCCTCATCCCACACTATTGCATTCAGCTTCTTCAGGAATTCCTGGTAGTCAGCCCTCGAGGCACCATATTTAGTGGGTACCTTATTCATTATATGCCACATACAAAACCGTTGCCATGCTGATTTCAACATCTTCGCGAACGATGCTATGATCCCGGGATCCTGGTCAGTGATGATGTATGAAGGTTCCTTGCCACCCATGGCCTTCAAGAACCGTTCGAACACCCAGTTGAACGATTCAAAGTCCTCGTGCGCAATGAGAGCGCCACCAAAAGTCACGGATCGTTTGTGGTGATCGACACCGGTGAACGGGGTGAATATCATCTTATATTTGTTCGTCCCGTATGTTGGGTCGAATGAAACTGCGTCACCAAACAACCTGTAGTTCCTCCTAGCAACACCGTCAGCCCAAAATACCCTGCTCAAACTACCGTCGTCATCCAGGTTGTAATAAAAAAAAATCCCTCCCGATTGTCCGCCATACCTCTGAAACGATCAATGAATAGCTGACCATCTCTCTCATGGACGAAGCACTTTATATCTCTGCCAAAGTTTTTGAAGTCGACCAAGCTGGCACCTACGTTTGCGAACCCTTCAACCTGTTCCTTACACATCTTGTACGTCTGCGTGGCACCGATCTTCAGCTGAAACGATTCTTTTATTAAAGTAACGTATGACAGCAGTTGAAGTAACAGTAAGACGGCATTAAAGTAACCCGTTGATTAACTGAGCCAGACATTTTTTTAATTTACAGACGGCATTCATTAAAGTAACGGATGCTATGAACCACGGTAAGACAGCATGTGCATTACAGTAACAAAATATTACCCGTGGCGCGGTGTACTAAACACATAGTGACCTGAACTTATATAATTAAACCTGCAAGAAGCTACTCAATACGTACCCGTGAATTGTTCAGAATCATTTGCTTGTGGTACTTCGTGAAGTTTCTTGATAACTTATGAAATTCCCTGTCTTTTGGTGAAATTAGCTCGTGGTTGTGCCCACTGTGAAAAACAACAATTTTCATAGGTCCCCCATTGCTGAACAACTTAATTCTTGCCATACAGCCAATACGACGGACCTTAGTTTTCCTTTTTGGTTCCTTCACAGTGACTCCCTCTGTCGTCTCCTTGACCTCTTCCCCCATCGATGTCGCCTCCTTGGACGCCGCATCTTCGCTGACTTTCTTTTTCTTGTTAAATCCCTGCCTGTTACATACCAGCAGCTTTGATTTAATCTCACCACCCCGCCATCTTTTCGTTGTGTACCTCCTCACATCGAACCCGCACGCCAATGCGTAGATTTTATAAAAGTTTACCGCCTCTTCTTGGTCTTTGAATATCTGCCCTACGTATGGCGTGAAACTCTCACCTACATCCCTGCACCATTCGTGTGCCGCTGCGTCATCTGGAAAGCAAACCACTGCATTGAGTTAATCAAATAGACACACAGTAACTGATGAAGGTCGCTAAAGTAACGGGTGGTGTGCATTAAAGTAACGGCTATTGTGCACTAAAATAATGCTATTCAGATTTCATTCACATTTTTTAAAAATTATGTGGTAATACAGTGCTCATACAATGAGCGTAGAATCTGATAATAAGGAGTATTGCCTTCATGGTGTCTACAGTATAAATCAAAGACAAAAAAATTACGGTTTATTTGTTTGACCGGTTGAATATCAACAAAAAAGAGGGAGGTTTCTGCAGCGGCACAATGTTGAAGATGAATGACTTGACGTCTATTATAATTCGTTTACTGAACTTGGGTATTTTGATTGTAGGTTATTCTTATTGGATGTTGTTGACTATAGTAACGCAGATTGTTTCTCTGAATGGGCAGTTAATATTTTTATTTGTTTCCTATTTTGTTGGGAATCACGTCCCACCATTATAGGAAACAATATCTTTTTAAATCATTATTTTAATACGGCTGTTTCATATATCCCAATTACTCTCTAATGCGCTACAATAACAGATGGTAAGAATTAAAGTAACAACCCGTATAAATTAAAGTAACGGACCATTAAAGTAATACAATTTTGGCATTAAAATAACAGACTCTCTAAACCAAAGTAACACAGTATGTGAACTAAAATAACCCAACATATTTATAACGTATAAAAGTAGAAACTAAAAAATCAGTATCATCTTAATGACTCCCTCCAATTTAGGAAACATTATCTTTTTTGTTTATTATTTTAATACGGCGATTTCATATATCGCAATGACTCTAATGTATTACAATTATAGGCGTAAAGAATTAAAGTAACAACTTAGATGAATTAAAGTAACAGACACTCTACACCAAAGTAACACTGCATGTGAACTAAAATAACAAAAAAAAATTGTGTGCGCAGATATCGTTTCATGAATACGCAGTTCATTTTTAAACAGAATCTGGTAATTTGCTATCATTTTAAACAGAAACTGGAAATTTAGAAACTACAATGTATATACTAACCGCTTGTTTTTCCTATCATCTGCATATCAGCCATTGAATGAAAAGTAGAAGGCGACTATTGATTGAATGTCTTCCCGATTCTATTTTTGAACGTCTTCGCGATTGTGGTTTTGAAATAAACTCTACCTTCGCTATATGAGGTCGGTGACTGAATGAATGAGGTCTTGATTGTGTTATTTTGAAGAAAGAACGACGAACAACAGAAAGAATTATTTGAGTGAGCGAGAGAGAGATGAAGAGGAAGCGATGGAAACGAGAGAATGAATGATTGAATGTGTGTGAATGTTACGTTACTATAATATTCTCCTTCCTATTTTGTTGGAGCAGTATCTTCTTATTTTTTTTTTTATTTTTTTTTATTAATCTAGTGATTTATCTCGTCCCTTGATCCATCTCCCATCCGACGGATGGGAAGAGGACTTAGGGACTCAATATATCTAATGGACTCATAGGAACCCACCTCTCTCTCTCTCTCTCTATATATATATATATTGCATACATTCAAGAGTAAGAGTTAGATGATGAAACAGTAGAAAAATATTCATTTAGCATTTTACCGAATCATTGAAATTTCTAACTAATACATGTGAATTTATATATGTCATCAGTAAAGTATTAAGTCATTCGACAATAAAGACACTTTGAAATTGCTTCATTACCTAAAAGTATAAAACATATTGGTTTCAAATGGTTACTTGTTACCAAGACAAACTCATTCGGTAATGAGACAGTAAAGTTTGTCTTGTCAATAATGGCTATAAAGACAGTTGACATATCCGGTTATATATATATGGAGTTACATTGGATGAATGGTAAAGACAAGTTTGTCACCCATTGTTGCAGATACTGGAAATCTTGACTCGATAGATTCAAGGTAAAGTTTTTGCAAATTAAGGATAATAATCATCCAATGAAAACTCAAATAAGATTTTCCGTCAAAGAGTACATCAATCTACCATGATATCATCTCATTTGGTTTTGTATGAATGTGGTACATGATTGTAGATACTCAAGATTCAGTGGGAGAATGAAAATATATCAAGTTTTATACCCTTTCAGTAAATGGGACTAATGCAGTCTCATTGATGTCCTTAAGGAAAAATTCATTTAGAATACACAGTATTACTTAAAATCCATGTACTTTAGGATATTTTTCATGTGTTTAAGGAATAAGGTATAATTAAACTTTGTTTGTACTTGTTTGGATAATGTGTACATTCTATAGTTTAATTGAAAGATATTAAGGGAATACAGTAGGATATTTAGATCCTAAGGGCAGCCAAATGTATTGTTTGTCATTTATATTTGGAGCAAAACAATGTTATCATATAGAAGATCGATTCAGGTTGAGATCATTCATTATTTCGACTCCTATTCGGTCATGCTTATTTGTCGCAAGGCTGCAAATTGGGTCCGGTATGAAAGACCATTTAAGTTATTTGTGACACAATGACAATTATTATAGTTTCTAATAACAATACAAGTGATGTGTTGTTATAGATTGTTATAGAAACGATTCAGAGTGAAAGGCGTCTAAGATATGTTTGTACACACTCCATTTTTGCGGATTCGCTTGCTAAGGAATTACCACCCACGGTCTTTCTTGAGCATATTGCTCAAATGAGTGTTTTCGATTCTAAAGATATTCAGGTTAAGCGGGAGTTTGTCACATTAGACACATTATGGTATACGGTTATTCAGTTCTGCAGAAATAAAGTTTACGGTTTTCAGTTTCACTTTGTCTCATTTGGTTTATCTTACTAAGGTTTACGGTGGACCAGTTGAAAATATGCATATTTAGATTGTGTCAAATTTCGACCCAAAATGAACGTATTAACAAAATATACATTATGATTATATACGAGTAATGCTGTAAACTACTCCCTCCGTTTATTCATTTGTTTGTCTTTTATATTCAGTGCGTATAATACTTTAATCAAAGACAAAAAAATGAACGAGAGAGGAGAGTATTTAAGATATGAGCCAACATAATAGATAGGTACATAAAATTGTTACTGTAACAATTTGTGTCTCTTAAAAATCAAGCATCTTTCAAAAAAAATCTATGTTAATGCAAATCGGAATGACAATGCCCGAGCAACGCCGGGCATCCAACTAGTCCTTTAACCTATATAAAAAGAGGCTACCCCACTTTTGCGTAGAGTTTGGGTAGTTTTTTAAATTCCAAAATTGCCCCTTGCTTTAACTATTAACATTTGATTCCTTGTTTTGAAATTGACCTTCATATAAATGAATATATGTCACTAATTAAATTTTTAATTAGTTAAAATTAGACTATTAACACAACCCTAAATATAAATTCTCAGTTCTCACTAAATGTAGTGTCGTGGACATGACGTAGGTCCACCCCGACGGGGCCACGCGCGGGTCTGGGTAGGCGAATGAATCTCGTGGTGAGATTGTTCTCGGGTTCAAAATTTTAGTCAAAGTTGGAGTCGCCACCGAATTTATGGTAATTCGGAACCATTCGAGCCCACTCTATGTCGTCATGGGCTATATACAAAGTACGGCCCACTTCGATTTCAGAGTTTATGGGGCCCGTCCCTTTGCATTGCGATACCGATACCATCTACACCGGTATCATGTAAAGAATGACTCTCGTGCGCCAACGGTTTCGGGCATCCGGAAACCGAGGTTCTGAGTAAGGGGTGAGGGTACGTGTTGGGAAGCCCACTAAGGACACCCAACCCCGCCCGCACAATGGCGGCCTCTACTAAGACATCGTTCGTGTTCGTGTACGCGCGCTAGTAAAACGACTAAATGATATGCAAACAGCATTTTCGGGCTAAACATGCGAATTATGGGTTAGCTACGTCATTTAATGCATCTAACTATTGTCGAAGTTATTTAGCATGCGAGGTTCATTCATAAGGTGATAAACATCAAAATAAACAAAGCTCAAAAATAAATAACGTACAAGATACACGGGCGGAAATACAACCCGGCCAATACAAAAAGTACAAATAATATAACGTACGGAATAAAAACGATAAAAAGATAGAAACGGACCCGTGTATAATGAATATAAACTAGACCGTGAATCATGTAGATGTACGAACTCCGATTAAACACACATTATGTTGTGTATTAAACGAAGGACGGAGACATAGGGCCTAGGCGTGATGCTAGCCCGATCCCATGCCTCGATGCCTTGTCCCGACTTATCACGTCGAAAAATCGATCGAAGTCGTTAAAGTGTCGTGAAATGCATGAGTTTTGAAAAATAGGATCACGTGATTGACTTTACAAATGTCGACTAAAAGTCGTAAAAAAAGACGAGGCTCAAATATTGCATTTAAGCTCTCGGATTCCTGAGCTACAGGACCCACTCGATCGAGTCAGGGCATGGACTCGGTCGAGTGCGTCCTCGAAGTAGCTATTGTCCAGTTTTTGGGGTGCTACTCGATCGAGTGGCCTATGGGACTCGGTCAAGTGGCACCTGTACGAGGCATAACTCGTTTTGTTTTTGTGTTTTAAAAAGCCGATGATTGACCGAGTTAAATGAGAATATTGCATCATTAAAATTCAACTAGGTTTTCGGCCTCATGATCGCGTATTGTACGATTATGAGACCATCGTCGGGATTTTGTGAAAATGTCGTTATGGGATTAAAAAAAATGTGACCAGTGACGAAATTGTAGTCCTCCGCGTCACGACATCGATACTAATCCTAATAGATTATGTGATGTCGGTTTTCGCATCAACGGATTTCGCGGTAATCTTAGAAATGGAGTCCTTCACATTCAACCATGAACGACCACGATCACGTTATGCCTTTGAGCACATTGGGGCGGCGCTCCTCGAACGGGTGCCACCTCCATCGTTACTCGTAAAAGGATTAAACGGACTTTGGATGGTCGTCATGGTCAAACGTGTTAAGATCCGAATTTTGATACTAATATACATATATATATATATAGAGAGAGAGAGAGAGATAGAGAGAGAGAGAGAGAGGTAGGTTCAAATAAGGTCAACAACTTTTTTAAGTTCCTAAGTTCCAGTGTTAAAGTTACACAAAAAGTGCTTAAAGTTACACGAGATGAGTGATAAAGTTGCACTTTATCACTTGAAGTGATAAAAGTGCTGAATGTTATAGTTACATATCAATTTTGAAAAATGCAACTTTAACGTATGTCATTTGTAACTTTAATATAGACTTAAAAAAATAGTTGACCTTATTTGAACCTAACTCTATATATATATATATAAATGTATATATATATATATATAAATGTATATATATATACATATATATATATATATATATATATATATATATATATATACATATATATATATATATATGACCTTATTTGAACTTAAAAATATATATATATATATATATATATATACATATATATATATATATACATATATATATATATATATATACATATACATATAGAGATAGGTTCTAATGAGTCCCTATATAAGTGTTGAGTCCCTAAGTCCTCATCCCATCCGTTGGATGGGATGAGGATGGATGGACAAGATCCATCCTAATATTTTGTATTTAAAAAAAAAGAGAAAAAAAGAGAGGAAGATTTAGTATCCTAAAATAACTCCCATATTATAGGAAACAATAACTCCCATAATCACAATCATTCCTCATTCATTCACGTTCATTCACAGGTTCATCAAAACTGATGGGGGTCGGTTGCCTGTCATTGGCCGCCTGCCAATCAGGCCCCGAGGCGACCAAGTCCCAAAAGGGGGAAAGGTCTGTCCAGCAGCTTTTCCCATCAGTCACTGGAATCTCCAAGTGTGGCCCCAATCCCTTGGGCCGTCCGCCAAACGGAGTAAACCAGGCCTGCCGCCTGCTTCCAGGGCGTTCCCGCCTGAACGGAGCCGAAGGGGAACCGAGGACCCATCCGTCATTTTGCCTAAGGTAATTGGGAATGGATGGATGAGAAGCCGCCACTTGTCACTTTCCCATCCAACCATTCCTCTTTCTCTTCTCTCTCTTGTGGGATGGTATAAATACCTCCCCATTTCCCACATGAGAGGGGTTGGATTTTCTCTCTCTAGACTCTTACTCTTAAAACGCCGCCTAGTTCCTCACGAGCTAGGTTCATAAAGGCATTTCACGGACTGACTTAGGCATCGGAGAGGGTTTCCTGGGACAACCTCCGAGGCCCTGTGCGTTCATTGTGCAGGGAGCAGGCCGTTTTCCGCCGGGAAAGTCCGATTCAAGGAGTGAGAGGAAGGGGAGATCAAGGGAATCAAGCGACTAATTATCCATCATTAATTCAATTATACTACCCGGATTCTAGGCCGGGTAAATTGTTTCCGTAACCGGAACAATTTGGCGCCGTCTGTGGGGAACTTACGGTTGTGCTCACGAGTTACCCACTAAAATCAACCACTCATAACCACAAAATTAAACACAATCATGCCAGAAATCGTCGATGACAGTGCAGGAGCGGGTCCGACGGTCCCTCCGGTGACCCCCCTGTACGGAATGCCGCTGTTGGAGAGGGTCCCTCCTGCCACAATCCTTGGGGTAGAGGGAACCAATCCCCTCGGTGGATCTAACACTGCTGTGACACCCGAGCTGGGGGCACGCCCTGGACGTGCTCTCAATCTGACCCCAGCTCAGATGGCATAGGCAGCCGCGTTCTTCTCTGCGATGCTGGATCAGGAATTCACACCTGAGGACTTGGTGGGCAGGGTCGCATCGGCTCCTAGGCAACCGTCCCCAGTCAGCAGGGACGAGGCCGGGGGCACGAGGCGGACCGCCGCCAGAAATGCTCAGAGAAAAGCGAGAAGAACAGCCCAAGTGTATACGCATGTGCAGAGGCGCATTACCACTGACAAACCAGAACCACCTGTCCAGCAGGCGTTCTCTATTCACACGATAGAATCGGCGTCTGGAGGGCAGGGAGGCTTATCTCAAGGATTACAGGAGCACATGAGGCCCAGGGAGCCTGTGTCAAAACGCTTAGGAGAGAGGCCAGGCGGAGTTTTCTCCAGACTAACACCTGCGGCCAAGGAACAGTCAGCCCCCGGCTTATCCCAAAGCCTGCAATCCAGACTCAACCGAGGACAACCGCTCGAGTCCAGGTACCATCAGGGTGAAAACCTCTGCCACTCCCAGAGGAAGAGGCCCAGGCAGGCCTCCTCGGGAACAGAGGATGAGGCAGCTAGCAGACCGCCACCGAGGCACCGCTCCCCCAGTACGAGGAAACCGACCCATAAACAATGGGAATCTCATGGTAACCAGTCTGGGGAAAGCAGGTCACGACTGGTAGGCAGGCCTACGAAAACCCCGTTGCACCCTGAGGTACAAGAGTACCCCATTCCAAAAATCAAAATGCCCACCATCAAATTTGACGGGACGACGGACCCTGAAGACCACCTGGCAGCCTTTGAGAGCCACATGGGCATGTATGATGTAGATGATGCCATCTGGTGCAAAGTTTTCCCTACCACCCTGGTGGGACTTGCGCAGGGGTGGTTCAGAGATCTCCGCCAGGGATCAATCAAATTCTTCATAGAGTTGGCTGAAATTTTCCTCGAACAGTATGCCGGAAATAAGAGAAGACGCCTTACCCGTTTCGATCTCATGACCCTGAAACAGAAGAAGGGTGAGAGTGTGAGAGAATACATGAGAAGATTCGATCTATCCTACCAGCAGGTTAGGGAGATCGACGATTCCACCGCCGCCTACGCCCTGACAATCTCCCTACTTCCAGGGGAAATGAAAAACCAGATGATCAGGGCCCAGCCAGAAACCTTGGCCATGGCCAGAAAGATTGCTGAGGGGTTCATTCTGCAGGAGGAGTTCCACGGCCTGACGGACACCCCTGCAGGCCAAACAAAGCCTCAAGGGGGACCGCAGGGTGGAAGGGGCAGAGGTGAACCAGGTAAGCAAAAAGAAGAGGGAGACACTACCAAGAAAGAACGCCCAGTCTACCAACCCAGATTCGATAGTTACACCGCTCTGAACAAATCCAGGGTGGAAATCTTCGAACTGGAAAAAGAAACTGCCAAATGGAACCGTCCAAGCAAACCTCGCAGCCCAAAAGGCGACCCAAAGAAATTCTGCACTTTCCACGACTGTATAGGCCATACCACCGAAGAGTGCCGTCACCTGAAGGACGAAATTGAGAAATTAATCAGGAACGGATGGTTGGCCAACTACGCAGCTAAAAACAAGTCTCAGAAGGAAGTGTCTGAGAAACCCGAGGGGTCAGTGCAGAACCGGATGGTAATCCATGTGATTTCAGGGGGCACTGAGGGCCAGCTCAGTCGAAGAAGTCAAAAAAAGGCAAATGCGCGAGCTGAGGAACCAGATCTGCTACGCTGAGAAAGAAGGGAGCCCAAGGGGAGTGACATTAAGTATCACCCATGATGATGCAGGACGGGTGATATATCCGCACAGTGATCCTCTTGTGCTGTCCCTAGAGATCAGCAACCATATTGTGCGAAGATGTATGGTAGACACAGGCGCATATACAAATCTTTTGTACAAGGATGCTTTCGAAAAAATGGGCCTGGAAAAAAGGCATCTACGGCCTGCTCCCGGATCGCTGTATGGATTCAGTGGGGCAGGCGTGCTGCCCATGGGCGTCATCGACTTGCCTGTAACCTTCGGGGAAGGTTCCACAGCCAGGAATGTCAGGGCAACCTTTGTTGTTGTGGACGCAAGGTCTGCCTATAATGCCCTGATTGGCAGGGCCACGCTGGATGAAATCGAGGCCGCAATCTCCATCAGAGCTCTCACCATTGCGTATGTCACAGACTTCGAGCTGGAAGGAAAGATACGTGGGGACCAGGAGTCAGCCAGACAATGCTACTCCGTGGCCCTGCAAGAGCACGAGAGGGACAGAAAAGGAAAAAGAAAAGCTGACAGTTCCCCCTGCAGGGAAGGCGAAGTCCCAGTTGAGCACCCGACGCCCGACCGTCTGGAACCAGGGGGCGAAAGCATGCTGGTGGACTTAGAACCAGGAAGACAGGTCCTGGTAGGAACAGGCTTGGAGGAATCCTACCAGGCCGAACTGGTCAAACTTCTGAGAGAGAACAAAGACGTATTTGCCTATTCTGCAGACGAGATGCCCGGCGTTGATCCCTCATGCATCGTTCACAAGCTGAACGTAAGCATGGATGCTCGCCCTGTAAAACAGAAGAAACGAAACATGTCTGCAGAAAAAGACGCAGCAATCAAGGAAGAAATTGACAAACTCTTGAAAGCAGACTTCATTGAAGTCTGCGATTACCCAGAATGGCTGGCAAATGTTGTCATGGTCAAAAAGTCGTCTGGAGCATGGAGAATGTGCGTCGACTTTACGAACCTGAACAAAGCCTGCCCGAAAGACTGCTATCCGCTCCCTCGGATCGATCAATTGGTAGACGCCACCAGTGGCTACACCATGCTAAGCTTCTTAGACGCCTTTTCAGGCTACCACCAAGTGTACTTGTGGCAGCCGGACAGGGTGAAGTGTGCGTTCATCACTAGTTCGGGCACTTACATGTATAAGATGATGCCCTTCGGGCTCAAAAATGCAGGGGCTACGTACCAGCGTTTGGTTGATAAAGTGTTTGAGAAACAAAAAGGTAGAAACATCGAGGCTTACGTTGACGATGCCATCGTAAAAAGCAGGGAAGACAAGGAACACCTGACAGACTTGCAGGAAACCTTCAGTTCTCTGCGCGCTTACAAAATGAAACTAAATCCGAAAAAGTGCACGTTTGGAGTCCGCTCCGGAAAATTCCTAGGATTCTTGGTCAGTTCTCGGGGTATAGATGCCAACCCTGAAAAAATTCAGGCAGTTCTAGACCTCCCTGAGCCCAAGACCATCAGGGACATCCAGCGCCTGACGGGTCGAATGGCCGCCTTGGCCCGATTCATTGCCCGATCAGCAGACAGAGCCACTCCTTTTTTCAAAATACTGAAAGGAAACAAACAGTTCAAATGGGAAAACGAGCAGAAAGAGGCCTTCGAACAACTAAAGGACCATCTTAAGAGGCTCCCTACCCTGGCAAGACCAGTAGCAGGAGAAAAACTTTTCCTCTACATTGCAGTAACCAATGTAACTGTCAGCGCAGTCATCCTATGAGAAGAGGCAGGCACCCAGCAACCTATATACTTTGTGAGTCATGCGCTGGGGGCAGCTGAGAAGAATTATCCGATGGTTGAAAAAGCCGCCTACGCGGTCATAATTGCAGCCAGGAAGCTCAGACCTTATTTTGACGCGCATCCGGTCATAGTCCTCACCGACCAACCCCTGGAAAAGGTGTTGGAAAAATTCGAAAAATCGGGGAGATTGTTGAAATGGGCAATTGAGCTGAGTGGGCTAGGTATATCTTACCAGCCGAGAACAGCCATCAAAGCCCAAGCTGTGGCAGACTTTTTTGCTGAGTGCTCCCATTCAGGGGAAGAGGAAGCCCCTGCCCAGGAATGGGTCGTATACACTGACGGGTCCTCAACGGCCAACGGCGCAGGCGCAGGCGTCGTATTAACCAGCCCAGAAGGGACCGACTTTGAGCATGCTCTCAGATTCGTTTTCCCAGCATCAAACAATGAAGCAGAGTACGAAGCAGTACTCGCAGGCGTCAGGTTAGCTAAAGCCGCAGGGGCAGAACGAATTGTCTTGGCGACAGATTCCCAACTCATCGCCAACCAGATTAATGGAGAATACGAAGCAAGAGACCAAGCAATGGCCGCATACCTGGAGATGGTAAAGGGAGAGCTATCCAGCCTGAAATCATATGAGATCAAACAAATTCCCCGATCCCAGAACAACAGAGCAGATGCCCTGTCAAAACTGGCAAGCTCCAGTCTGCAGGACATCCGGAGGTCAGTATGGGTTGACGTTTTACACGAAAGGTCTACTAATCCCGGTCAAACGATTAATGCCGTGGAAGAAGAGCTAGAAAGCTGGATGACCCCTTTCGTCCAGTACAAGAGGCACGGTATCTTACCATCAGACTCATTACAGAAGAGGAAGGTACAGGCTAAAGCAGCCTGGTTCATATTCATTAATGGAGAACTCTACAAAAAATCTTTTACTTATCCCCTGCTTAAATGCCTACGGGCGGATCAGGCCGCTGAGGTATTGGATGATATCCACTCAGGGATTTGTGGACATCACATTGGCGGGAGGTCGCTGGCCCACAAGGCCCTCAGGGCAGGCTACTACTGGCCTACCATGCTGGCAGATGCCAAGAGCCTGACCCAGAAATGCAGAAAATGTCAACTCTTTGCCCCGTCGATCCATGCCCCGGCCCAGGAGCTCAGGCCAATCCTATCTCCCATCCCCTTTGCTCAATGGGGGATGGACATCCTAGGACCCTTCACAGTGGCCACAGGGGGCAGAAAATTCTTAATTGTCGCCATAGACTACTTCACCAAATGGGTGGAGGCTGAAGCAGTGCCCAACATCACTGAGCCGGCGGTCCGGAAGGTGATCTGGCGAAATGTCATCACCCGGTTCGGTGTACCAAAGATGCTGGTATTTGACCATGGCAGGCAGTTCGATAACGACCCACTAAGGATCTGGCTAGAAAGCCACAACATCTCAGTCGCCTACTCAGCTGTCTGTCATCCTCAAACCAATGGACAGGCGGAAGCAGCCAACAAACAAATTCTGAATGGCCTGAAGAAAATGGTGGATGACCGCAAAGGTAGGTGGGCTGATGAACTCCCCAGTATACTCTGGTCCATCCGAACTACCAGAAAGGAGTCTACAGGCCAGACCCCATTTGGCCTGGTATATGGAGCAGAGGCTTTATTGCCAATTGAGACAAGGATTCCCTCTCTACGTTCCCTGCAGTACAACCAGGCTGAGAATGAAGCCGCAATGGTTGAGGCCCTGGACCTGGTAAGTGAGCTAAGAGAGGAAGCCAGTACCAATATCGCTGCCTACCAGCAGCGAATGAGGAAAGCTTTCAATAGGAAAGTCCGTCAGAGGAGCTTCCAGGTGGGCGAGTTGGTTCTGAGAAAAACACGGGCGATTGGAAAGTCAAGAGAGCATGGGAAGCTAAGTGCCAACTGGGAGGGCCCATACCAAATAACTCAGGTTTTGGGTCCAGGCACGTACAGGATAGCCAATCTGGAGGGACAAGAGCTGAGCGCTCACTGGAATGCAGACACACTAAAGAAATACTACGTCTAAACAGGAATATAGGCAGTTTTTTACTAAAAAGGCGGAGGACAATCAGAAATGTCGACGGCTCCGACCACCCCTATGTCAAAAAGAAAATTTTAAGAGAAATGAGAAGATACAGATTTATACTCGTTGCCTGTTCACACTCGCGTCTTTCACACACAAACGAGCAGGGGGCAATAGGGGGAGGCCCCCCTGTTGCCAAAATTGGGAAAAGTGAACCCCCCAACGCAAACCAAAAAGCCACCATGCTTACCTCTGGGCAGGCAGGGGGCAGGCTAACAAGGACTGGGGGCAGGCCCCCCAACCTTGTATAAAAAACGCAAAAGCTACCCTGCTTACCTCTGGGCAGGCAGGGGGCAGGCCCCCTGGACTTTGAACGAAAAGCCAGGTGCAGGCCGTACCAACAAGGACTGGGGGCAGGCCCCCCAACCTTGTATAAAAAACGCAAAAGCTACCCTGCTTACCTCTGGGCAGGCAGGGGGCAGGCCCCCTGGACTTTGAACGAAAAGCCAGGTGCAGGCCGTACCAACAACGACTGGGGGCAGGCCCCCCAACCTTGTATAAAAAACGCAAAAGCTACCCTGCTTACCTCTGGGCAGGCAGGGGGCAGGCCCCCTGGACTTTGAACGAAAAGCCAGGTGCAGGCCGTACCAACAAGGACTGGGGGCAGGCCCCCCAACCTTGTATAAAAAACGCAAAAGCTACCCTGCTTACCTCTGGGCAGGCAGGGGGCAGGCCCCCTGGACTTTGAACGAAAAGCCAGGAGCAGGCCGTACCAACAAGGACTGGGGCAGGCCCCCCAACCTTGTATAAAAAAACGCAAAAGCTACCCTGCTTACCTCTGGGCAGGCAGGGGACAGGCCCCCTGGACTTTGAATGAAAAGCCAGGAGCAGGCCGCACTAACAAGGACTGGGGGCAGGCCCCCCAACCTTGTATAAAAAACGCAAAAGCTACCCTGCTTACCTCTGGGCAGGCAGGGGGCAGGCTCCCTGGACCTAAAACAAATGCCAGGGGCAGGCCAAGCAAACAAGAACCCGCCTACCTACAGGCAGGCGGGCTGCGAATCAAACTCATGAATCAAAATATACGAAAGCAAACAGAATTCACATATAAAGGGAAAAGTAGCGTCAAAGAAATACAAGACAAGTTTTCAAGTTTTTCAAGGCAAATAGTTACAACCAAGAGTACGGCAGCCGGCCAACAAAGGGCTCGGCGCGCAAAGAAGTAAGGAAATTAAGGCGTTGGCACAGGCGCAGCAGGGGACGAGCAAGAGCCCTCTGAGGAAGACTGCCCTCCATGTTAAGCAGGGGGAGCGTCTGGACCGGAAGCGTCTCCCTCAGACAGCCTACGCATTTGAGCTTCATCCTTAGCAGTGTAGAGGGCCCGGAAGGCATCTTCGTCAAAACCCGGGAACATCTCCCTGACGGCTTCCATGACAACCTTCAGGCAGGAGTTAGCACCATTAACGAAGCCCGCCGACACCGCCATTTCCACCTCCTGAAGAATCTCACCCCTTTCTTTCTCCCAACCCTCGGTCTTCGCCGCCAGACCCTCGGTCTTCGCCGCCAGATCGCCGAGGGCCGCCTGCAGATCAGAGTTTGCCTTGGAAAGGCACTCCCCGAGGTCAATAACGCTCTTCTTAGCATGGTCCAGTTCAGCCAAAGCCTTTCTGGCCTCCTCCAGTTCAGCAAAGGCCTGCTGTGCTCTCTTGGACTCCTCCCCCAGGCGAGACACTTCCCGCGTATCTTTCTCGCTCTCAAACTTCCAGTGGATAGCCCGACCCCTGGCCTCTTCTAGCTCAATCTCCTTTTTCGCCAGCTGATCCTTCAGGCTAGCAATGAGGGCGACATCCCTCTCAACTGCAGAAAGGCGGTCGGGGTTGGCTAGTTCCTCATCACTCAGGCGACCAAGGGCAGCCAGCTCCGCGGAAGCCTGCATAATTCGGGAGGTGCGCTTAATATACTGGGTCACTTGACTGGCAGCGGATTTGACGGTCTTGAGAAGATGGTCAGTTAAAACCGCCCCTGAGTCGGAGAGTAGGGCAGAAACATCCTGGCTGTCACCCGCATTGTAGTGGAACTCAATGTTCTCCTCAGAGAAAAGGGTGGCGGGAATCTCCGGAGCAAGACGCTTGGGTTCAGGCGTGGCAGTCTCCAAATCCACCACCTGGTCAGCGTTAGGGGCCTCCCGACTCCTCTTTCTGGTCAGTGCCCGGGGGGTACTCTCCCCAGTCTCCTCGGAACCTGCGGCCCGCGGCTGCGGGGGGATCTGAATCCCTGCTGAAAGGCCCTCTTGCCTGCCAACAGGCGATGGAGTGGCCTCGAAAGCGATCGCCCTTGCAGCTGGCGAAGGAGTAGCCTCAGAAACCGCCGTCTTGGCAGGCGTAACTCGAGGAGGAGGGGGAAGCCTTGGCCTACTGAATGACAGGCCCTTCAAATGCTTCATCAGATTCTTCTCGCCTCTCTTAAAACCAGGGGGAAGAGAAGGGCGACTTTGGATGACAGTGAGGTTCTCGTCCAGGCCCAGGCGTCTCACCTCCCCCTTTTTCCAGATAAAAGTGGCAAGAGCTGCAAAACAAACAAACAGGCCGTCAAGGCATTTCCGAAATACACGAAAGAGTAAGAAGGAATCACCAGCACTCCTGAACTACCTTTATCCAGACCCGGATTCATGCCCAGCCGGGTCAAATAATTGTCAGTCGCTAAAAGCTCCGCATGAGGAAGCCATAAGGTGGGGCCATACACCCCGTACTTGTTAGTATGGCCTGCAAAGTAGGCCGTCAACTCCTTCTCCTTCTCACTTAGCTTAACCTCCAAGGCCTTCCCACCCACGCCAGGGTGGTACTCCTCAGGGGTCTCCATCCTAGTGTGGACGTGATTCCTGAAGTGACGAGGAATCCTCCACCCATGGGTGCTGTGTATGTAAATGAAGTTGTTCTTCCAATCCCTCAAGCTGTCCATACCAGGCCACACCAAACAATGTCCCTTCTGCCTCAAGAGGGACCAATAACCAGGGGAGCCCGTACTCCCAGATGAAACCATCTGCAAACCCACCATGAACCGCAGGGCGTCGATGGAAGGCTCCATGCGGTGGAAAAGGCAGGTCCAGACGTATGAAATCAGCGCCCTGACAGCTGCGGCTGTCAGCTGGGCGACGGCGACGTTCATACGCCTGAAGATCTCCTCTAAAACAGGATGAAGGGGAAAGCGAAGGCCAAACTCTAAGCATTTATGGAAAACCGCTATACACCCATCTGGGGGGTTGCATACGGTATCCTTTTCGCCGGGGACAACAACTGTGTACCCCTCCCCGAAGTTATAGAGCCGCTCAATCACGACGGCGGCGTTCTTGGCAAGGATCACCTCCCGATTTTTTGGGTCAGGGAAAGTACTCAGAGGGATGCGGTATTTAGCCCTGTCTAAATAGTAAACCCTACCCTTTTCCCGACGGACGAGGGGACCGGAAGTTCGTGAAGGGTTAATTTCCAACGCCTCGTCGTCCGAATCGATAGCATCGAACGAAGGGGGTTCAGGAGAATTACCGCCCCCACTGTCCGCCGAGTGTTCCTCCTCAAAATCGACCTCCCTAGAGGAGGAGGCAAAGTCCATCCCTTCTCCCCTCTTTGATGGGTCGGTAAAGGGCAAAATCCTTTCACGGGTTCCAGACATGATTACTCTAAAAAAGATGCGGAAAAAAGGAAATCGAAGAGAGAACAAGAGTGGAGGATGAAAATCTGACCTAAGATCGCCTGACAGCACGCCGCAAGCCCGAAGAAAGAGGTCTCAGGGAAATGGGGGTGCAAGGAAGAATACGATTCGTCAATACTCCAAGGTTTTTGACAAGAAAAAAGAATGAGGGAATGTCAAAAGAGAAGAAAGATTGGAAAAGAGGAGAGTGATGGATAATGGATCACTTTTATAGAGGAAGGCATGCCAAGAGTCACTCAGCCCTCTGGAATTCGTCCAAGGGCTGCGGTCCACGTGTCACCCCTGGGGAGGTTTGCCCTAGGCAGCTTCCCAAGAAAAACCTTGGGAGGACCAAAGGGTGTCAGCAGGCTGGTCACCCCATGACGTCCCCCCTAAAAAAAAATAATAATAATAATAATAATAAATAATAATAAACTCATATTAAAAATTCAAATACGCAAAATCTTCATTTCATTGAAAACCCCGCAAGGGAAAGATACATCGTAAGACGGGCATGAAAGAAAATTACATAAGGCTTGAAAATTTCCAGCCTGACAGAAATTAAAGGCCCTGCCACGCAGGCCTAGTCGTCCCCCAAATCTGGGGAATAATCTCCAGGACTGCCTGGACTCCCGAGAGCCGAACCCCAGTCCCAACTTGAGGAACCCTGAAAGGGGTCATTTGAAGCCCCGTCATCGTCCCTGTCGCTCAGGCAGCCGAGACCTTCGCTGTCGTCAGAATCACGGCTGCTGTCTTCCCAGTCCCTTCCAAAAGGGACAGCTCGGGACTCGTCGCAAGTGCGACAGCCTGTCTTCTTTACAGGCGAAGAAGGACCCGACTCCAGGGAGGAATCGGTGTCAGAGTTGGGGCCGAATTGTTCAGGGTGCAGCCATGGAAAACATTCATGGCACCCCCTATCATAACAGCCCCCCCCCCCCTGGGAGCAACGCCTGAACCTAGGCGCAGCAGGAGGAGAGGACCTCCTAGGGCGTTTGCCCATCCTAATAGAGGCCTTCCGACCCCTCCGGCGAAGGCGAAGCCGTGAACAGCGACTCCGGCGAGCAGCTAAATAAGCGGCCCGCGCATATCTGAGCCTCCAAAACCCTCTGAAGATGAAGGAAACATGTTTGACTCCGCGACGAACTACACTTTTCTTGATCCAAGCCATGTTTAGAATGAGGAAAATGGAAAGATTGAAGGTGGAATGAAGTACAAATGATCAAGGAAGCTAAAGGTTTTATACCAAGGAAAACACCGCATTAATGGTGCCCCAACCACCTCTGCAAGGGTGAAAGCCAATCAGCGGAGCGGCACGCTGCCCAAAAATTCTCTATACAGAGGAAGGTAATCATAACGAAAGACGTTTGAACTCCCTGCGTGCCCAAAGAAATTAAAGCATGTTCCCTCGGGAACATGCGACGCATTAAATACAAGTGTCCAAAGAGGCAACCTCCCGCTGTCCCAGAGCAAGACATCGCCTGCCGAGCTGGAACCCCGTTCCTCCTCAGCCGGCGAGGGCCAATTGATGGGGGTCGGTTGCCTGTCATTGGCCGCCTGCCAATCAAGCCCCGAGGCGACCAAGTCCCAAAAGGGGGAAAGGTCTGTCCAGCAGCTTTTCCCATCAGTCACTGGAATCTCCAAGTGTGGCCCCAATCCCTTGGGCCGTCCGCCAAACGGAGTAAACCAGGCCTGCCGCCTGCTTCCAGGGCGTTCCCGCCTGAACGGAGCCGAAGGGGAACCGAGGACCCATCCGTCATTTTGCCTAAGGTAATTGGGAATGGATGGATGAGAAGCCGCCACTTGTCACTTTCCCATCCAACCATTCCTCTTTCTCTTCTCTCTCTTGTGGGAAGGTATAAATACCTCCCCATTTCCCACATGAGAGGGGTTGGATTTTCTCTCTCTAGACTCTTACTCTTAAAACGCCGCCTAGTTCCTCACGAGCTAGGTTCATAAAGGCATTTCACGGACTGACTTAGGCATCGGAGAGGGTTTCCTCGGACAACCTCCGAGGCCCTGTGCGTTCATTGTGCAGGGAGCAGGCCGTTTTCCGCCGGGAAAGTCCGATTCAAGGAGTGAGAGGAAGGGGAGATCAAGGGAATCAAGCGACTAATTATCCATCATTAATTCAATTATACTACCCGGATTCTAGGCCGGGTAAATTGTTTCCGTAACCGGAACAAAAACCTTAAAAAAAAAAACTCCCATCGATCATCACGTTCATTCATTCAATCAAATATGTGCTCGAAATTCCGTTACTATGAATTCAATGATCGCGACACCTTCATTAACGGTTGATAAACAATTCATCGAGTATAACAATGGTGGGTTTCGATATTGCTTTCATGTTTTGCGTCAATTTTTATTCATTATCTTGATTAATTTGCGTCAATTTGTGTTCATGTTTTGCGTCAATTTTCATGTTGATATTGTTTTCATGGTCGTGTCATTCATGTTTTGCGCTAATTTTCATGTTGATATTGTTTTCATGGTCGTGTTATTCATCATAGATTCATATGCAAATCGTAGAACACACAAACGGTGAGTATATATGTTTTGTAATTTATACTGGAATCGCCATGGAAGTCATTAAGATGCTACTCAATTATTAGTTTTTACGTTTACAATATATTGAGTTATTGTAGTTCATATACTGCGTTACTTTAGTGTAGAGCATCTGTTACTTTAATGTCTACCATCTGTTACTTTATATGTCGTGTTACTTTAATACACTCCAGTTGTTACTTTAGTGTTTTTCATCTGTTATTGTAGTGCATCTTAGTGTCCTAAGAATTTTGGAAACTGCCATATTAAAAAAATAATAAAAGAAAAAGATATTGTTTCCTATAATAATAGGACGTGATTGCCACCAAAATAGGAAACAATATCAAAGAGTAACGCCATATAAAAAAAAAAATACTACTTCCTATAATTATGGGACGTGATTACTTCAAAATAGGAAACAATATCAAATAGTAAGATATTGGGTCATACTCTCATTTTTATCATTATATGAATTTTTTGCACTAACTTATATCTGGTGTTATTTTAATGAACATTATCTGTTACTTTAATTCATACTTTCTGTTATTTTAATGTCTGACCTCTGTTACTTTATATCTGGTGTATAAGCATACTCTGTTAATTTAATTCAATGTTACTTCAATGCACTTCATCTGTTACTTTAACTCTTGTTATCTGTTACTTTAATCTACATGAATGATGTAGGGATGTGGGTGAGAGTTTCCTCCATTGTGCGGTGGTGAGATTAAATCAAAGTTTCTGAGATGATGAAAAAGATGAAAAAGATGAAAAAGATGAAAAAGACGGAGAGAACGAGAAGGATGAAGAAGAAGAATTATAAGTAGGACATTATGAGTAACAAGTGTGAAACATTGGAATTGTAATGGAGTTGATTTAGTTGGAATCTTGTACCACTTTTTGTTTTGGAGTATCTTAATAAAAACAAACATTGTTCTTTTTTTTAATTGGAACTCCTGTTTTTGCAAGAGACTACTCTGCAACGTAATTGATTTTATGAGTTAAAGTAACACAGTTCATGAATTAAAGTAACACATTGTATGAGTTAGAGTAACAGTTTTTGCAAGAGACTATGCACCGTAACAGATTTTATGAGTTAAAGTAACACAGTTCATGAATTAGAGTAACACATTGTATGAGTTAGAGTAATAGTTTTTGCAGGAGAATATATTAAACAACGTAACAGATTTTATGAGTTAAAGTAACGCAGTTCATGAATTAAAGTAACACGTTATATGAGTTAAAGTAACATAGTTGATTATGGCAGCAACATAGTAACATACGTACCAGTAAGAAAATAATGATTTTTTTGGTGAAAATGAAAAAAACTTACTTTTGAAAAAACTTGTTGTGTGAGAGAAAAAACATTTAAAAAGATTGATGATAGAGATAAACGATTTGCATTGAGATAATTAAGGAGGAGAGAGAGAAATGATATATTTACCAAATTTGTTAGTTATTTCCTTAATTATGAGATTAAATCTTGTCCATTAATCTAACATTGAATCAAGGGCTAAGATGGGGACTCACGGACTCAACATATATAAGTGGACTCACCTGATCCCACCTCTATACATATATATATATATATATATACATATATATATATATATATATATATACATATATACGCGGTATAATGTTAACGATGATAAATAAATGTTAGAGGTTAGTAACGAAAAGATAAAAGTTAGTATACAAGAATTAAAATGTTAGTGTTAATGTTAGTATACTAGTATAGTTATAATATAGACAATGTTAATGTTAGTATATATAGTATAGTATACTTGAAGTGATAAAAGTGCTGAATGTTATAGTTACATATCAATTTTGAAAAATGCAACTTTAACGTATGTCATTTGTAACTTTAATATAGACTTAAAAAAATAGTTGACCTTATTTGAACCTAACTCTCTCTATATATATATATACATATATATACATATATATATATATATATACAGAGTAAGGCTCTTATGAGTCCCTTACTCTATATGAGTCCATGAGTCCTCATCCCATCCGTTGGATGAGATGAGGATGGATGGACAAGATTCATTGCATTAAAAAAAAAAAAAAGGGAAAGATTTACGTTCCTAAAATAGATCCCAAGAATTTAGGAAACAATAACCACTCCATCACGTTCATTCATCATTCATCACATTCATTCATTAATTCAACCGTGAGAAAAAAAACCCTATCTTCATCACGTTCATCCTTTCATTCAATCAAAATTGTGCACGAAAACGCGTTACAATGGATCCAGAATCAGTATCATCTTCTTCAACAATTGATAAGCAATCGTCTGAGTATAACAGTGGTGAGTTTCAATAATAATTTGACGTCGATTTTCATTGTTGCTATTACTTTCATTGTCGATTTTCATGGTGAGTATAACAATTGTTTTTTCTTCATGGATTTCAATAGTCATATTGCTTTCAATTTGCGTTTTCATATCAATGTTTTATCGCGTCGAATTGCGTTTTTTTTACGTCGATCTTCATGTTTATAGTGCTTTCATTGTCATTTCGTATCACAGTTTCGTATCAATTTGCGTTTTTTTTATGTCATTGCGTTCTGAAATCACAGTTTCGTATCAATGGTATTTTGATATCTTGATCTCTATAGATTACAGGTCTTTATGCTTTTTATTAAGATTTTCCCTGATATCCATTGATTCTATTTTTTTTATTTCAGTTAAAGCAGATTCGTCGTTGAAGTAACATGCCTTCTGAGTTAAAGTAACACTTAATTGCAATTACAGTAACACAAATGAACGTTCAGGAAAAGAATTTTTATGATATGCTAGAGTAACGTATTGTACACGTTAGGGTAACACCACTTATGAATTACAGTAACACATTATTTACATTGATGTAACACTGTTTGATTTTGTGCAGGTAGTTGCGCCAGAGATGCGAACGCACAAGACAACACTGGAAAATGTGGAATTTAATTCGTTTGATTAATTATGGATTAATATTATGGTTCATTGATATTATTGTTTCACCGATATTATTGTTTTGCTTTATGTTGAAGCATGCATGGCATTGAAGTAACACAAGTAATGAATTACAGTAATACCTACTTTTAATTAGAGTAACACAAAAATGTAACACTAAAAAAGGGTTTTTGGCGCTGACGTTGGAGTAACATCTTTTTAGAGTTAAAGTAACACAACTTAGGAGTTACAGTAACACTTATGCCCATGGGCCTGACTTTTCTTAATTTTTGGCAGGAAGCATTGGTAAAGAGCCGAATGCACAGGAATGGTGCAGAGATGTGGGTGAGATTTTCACTCCGTACTGAAAAAGACACAGAGGAAGACGAGGATGAACAAATGTTTTGATAATACTCGTGTTCTTTGAATATTACAAGAATTTTTTCTTTTTTCCTGGTTTACACGAAAAACTAATGTTGTACACATTTGTGCAATTAACACTATATTTATTTAATAAATGTGTTTTTGGTTAGAGTAACATCTCATGTGCGTTGAAGTAACACTATTAATTTGTTACAGTAACAGAAAAAATGCATTGTAGTCACTGAGGACAGCAGTGTTGTTCATTCATTGAAAGAGTACCAATATTGGTGATTGCAATATCATTGTACTAACGGCATTAATCACTTAAAGTAACATAATTTGTTCATTAAAGTAACACACACAGTGCTTCGGTGTAACACACAGATTGTGAGACCAACGAAAATTGTGTTAATTTCAATAATCCCCATAGTAACACCAACAGTGAATTAGAGTAACAGGTGCAGCTGGTCATTGTAACAGAGTTTCACAGCTTCAATGTACTGGTGATAGTCAAAATACCAATGTAATTAGACAGGTAACTAAAGAATAGAGACCATTAAATCGTAGTTACAAAAGAGATGACATGATTCAGTAAACACGCTATTTTTTTCGGCCCTTTGTTGGCTTGCTCATGGGACCGTCGATGATTTTTTGTCTAGTGTTCTCATACTTGGCTACGTTTTCCAACAATTGCGATCGTACAGTGTTCCTGTCTGCCAATAGAAGTGTGGAGTAACATAAGAAGCAGATTAGAGTAACAAATGTACACAATTGAGGGTTTACAAGGATTCAAAGTATCACGAAGATGAGAGTTAAAGTAACACCTCTTATGCATTACAGTAACACATGGTTGTCTTTGAAATAACACCGTACATCAAACACAGTAACGAAGCACCCCTTACAGTAACACATCAAGTTTATTACAGTAACAGCGTATGTGCATTAAAGTAACATTCGATATATGTTCGTCTGTAGTTGAATTCAATTACACGAAACAGATGAAAACCCAGATAGCAAAACAGTCTTCAGTGAAAAAAATTAATTATATGGCACAGACGCAGCAAAATTAATGAATCAATAATTAGCGAAAGAGGTAATGAAATATAACACAGATGTAAACAAAACCTAGATCTTCAGTAAAATAATAATCTTGCTCGAGTTGAGGACAGCGATTGAATTGAGTTGAGCGACATAGTTCAGTTGAGCGAGTGCTCGAGAATCCTAGAGTTAAGCGAGCGATTGAGTTGAGTTGAAGGATTGAGTGCGAGTTGAAGGATTGAGTGCTCGGGTATGCCTGAGTTGAGCGCAAAAGTTGAAGTTGAAGTGGAGCGATTGAGTTTGAGTTGAGCGTTTGAGTGTAAGGCTGTGATTGAGTTGAGCGAAAAAAATTGAGCGAGATGAGAGAAGAGATGAAGATGAAGGATTTTCTTAAGCGGACGTTTGAAAGCAAAAAAATAAATGAGATGAGAGAGAAGATTGCAGTTGGCGTTAATCTAGGGAGGAGGAGGATTTTTTTATTTTTTTTCCAAAATTTGGTAGTTACTACCTTAATTACCCTATACAATCTCACCCATCCATCTTGTTTAGATCAATGGCCAAGATTAGGACTCATGGACTCAAAAAAAATAAAAGGACTCACTTGATCTTTACTCTATATATACATATATATATACGCGGTATAATGTTAACGATGATAAATAAATGTTAGAGGTTAGTAACGAAAAGATAAAAGTTAGTATACAAGAATTAAAATGTTAGTGTTAATGTTAGTATACTAGTATAGTTATAATATAGACAATGCGAAAATGTAAATAAAAAAAAATGAAGTAGTAAGGATCAAAATGGGGTTTAGGACACCCTCAACATACATGCTTAGTAAAGGCCTCGAAAATGGACTCGTAATAGCGGCGTGAACGCGGGAGTATCGAGGATGTAGTCGAGTTATGGTGTGTGTGTGTGTGTATCGGTTTTACGAGGGATGTAGACTCGGTTTTTTGGCTTGTGTTGTGTAGGGTTGTTGTGTGGGGAGAGTGTAGAGCACAAGAGAGTAAAAATGTAGGGTTGATTGCATTTGCCAAAGCTGAAAAATGAGAAGGGTTGGAGGGGTATTTATAGAGTTTACCCCACGACCTAGGGTCACTCGATCGAGTGGCCCTAGTGCACTCGATCGAGTGCCCTTGAAAAGAGGTTTGTTCCGGTTTATGAGGCTCCACTCGACCGAGTGGGTCAATCCACTCGATCGAGTGGATCAAGAGAATCGAGTCAATTTAGGAAAGGGTTGACTCTTTTGATTTTTTGAATTTTGAGCTTGGGCGCCAGCTTCTAGAAGCTCTCTAGGCTGGTTTTGAGGGCGGATTCATCTTTGACCGGGTTTTGACCCGGTCGCCAAAAGACGAGTTTTATTTTTGGTGTCGTTTTGGCCCAAATTAGTCTTATTTTGCTCGGAACGACCCACTGGGCCTGAATTTGAGGTTGGTTTTGAGAGATTTGTACTCCGCTAAATGTCCACATCGAATATTATTGATTCCGAGCCCATATTTGAGTATACTAAGTCACGTTTGCGTCCGATCATCATCGGGTGTTTTGTTGGAAACTGCTATAGACACTAGCAGGCAAAATGCGGGTGTCTACAAGTGCGTATTTGTAATTTTATTCTGACTATTAAAATGCTTCATGTTTGAGTAATTAATTTTAACGGATTTTTTTAATATCCTATAATAATAATAATTATTATTGTGTGAAACAGCCTACTTGATCACTCATTTAGTGCTGATAAATAAATGATCTTTGTAAAGAAATAGACCGTCTTACATGTGAGATAACCTTATCGTATAAACTGCTCACATGTTAATATACTCGGTGTATCTTAGTACGAGTAGTTAGTATCATCTACTTATCATATCATATATCATATAATATATATATATATATATTAGGCTTTTTTCGAGCGATCTCATTGGTCCGTTTAATCAAACCTCAAATTAGGAAAGTATCATAAATAATAAAAAAAATCAATTAGAGAATCTTTTAATTATTATAATATATATTTAATTTATTATATTAATGTGATGTTTTACCATTCTGAGGTAAAAATCTTTAGAGTTCATTTTTAAAAAAAATTAACGTAAAATAAATTATAAAAATGAAATAATTAGATTCGTAGTAAAAAATGCTTTCATTAGAGTATAAATTTCATATTATTTGTTTCACCTTATGTGATGAATTTATTACATATAACAGCTGTAAAATTATCCCACATTGACAAATTTTAATATGACGATGAAATTCTATATTATAAATAGGAGTAACCATTCGTTCTTTGATATCTATCAAAAGTCTTTTGAATCTAAAAAAGAGTTCTCAAGACTATAAACCTCAATTAATTATCTTATATTAAAAATTATGATGAGGTGATGAAATTTTAGATTATAAATAAGAGTAATCATTCGGTTATAAATATCGACCAAGAAAAACTTTTAAAATATCCCACATCGAAAAATTATGATGGGGTGATGGAATTCTATATTATAAATATTAGTAATCATTCGGTTTTAAATATCGACCAGAAAACTTTTTAGTCTTAAAAAAACTTTTAATGTATAAGACTATAAATTTAATTTAATGCATAAGACTTCAATTTTAAAATCATCCCACATTGATATTATAAACAAGAGTAATGATGTATTTTTTTAGTATTAAAAAAAGCTGATGGAAGACTATAAACTTAAATAAATTATCTCACATCAAAAAATTACGATAAGTTGATGAATTATATATTATAAATAAGACTAATCTTTCGTTCTTAAATATCAATCAAAAAAACTTTTAAGTCTTAAAAAGTCTCTTAATAAGACCACAAATTTAATTAAAAATAATCTCACATCAAAAATTTATAATAAGGTGATGAAACTTTATATTATAAATAATATTTCATAGTAATCATGTGCTCTTAGATATTAATCAAAAAAAAAATTAAGTCTTAAAATATACTCCGTATTAAGATTATAAACTTAAGTAAAATTATCTCACATTCGAAAAATTATAAAGTTTCATCAAACCTAAATCTTTTGAGTCTTAAAAAAGTTGTTAAGACTATACACTTAAAATTTATAACATTTAAATAAAAAATTATAATAAGGTGAGGAAATTTTATATTATAAATAAAACTAATAAAAAAAATTCCTTAGACATCAATCAACTTAAGTAATTCACCCACATCGAAAAATTATGATGAGGTAGTTTAAAAAGGTATTAATAAGACTACAAACTTAAAATTATCCCACATCGAAACAACATCGAAATAATTAAAATAAGTTACGGTGATGATTCTATATTATAAATAAGACTACAAATTTTCGTTAAATTATCCCCATCGACAAATTATAATAAGGTGATTGATTTCTATATTATAAATAAGACTAATTCTTTGTTCTTAGATATCAATCAAAATCTTTTGAGTCTTAAAAAACTCTTAAGACTATAAATTTAAGTAAATTATCCACATCGAAAAAATTATATTCCATTCGGTCATTATTTTTTGCCTCATTTCAGTAAAATATCCCTCACAAATATTTAGATAATGGATAGCAATCATTTAAGACATTTTAAGTCTTAAAAAGTCTCCTAATAAAACTACAAATTTAAGTAAAAATAATCTCACATCGAAAAATTATAAGAAGGTGATGAAACTTTATATTATAACTAAGATAATCATGTGCTCTTAGATATTAACCAAAAATCTTTTGAGTCTTAGAAATATATTAAGATTATAAACTTAAGTAAAACTATCTCGCTTTCGAAAAAATATAAAGTTTCGTCAAACAAAAATCTTTTGAGTCCTAAAAAAGTTCTTAAGACTATACACTTAAATATAAAATTATAACAAGGTGATGAAATTTTATATTGTAAATAAAACTAATAATAATTCTTCCTTAGATCAACCAACTTAAGTAATTCTCGCACATCGAACAATTTTGATGAGGTTATGAATTTCTACTAAATAAGAGTAATCATTGTTTTTAAATATCAACCAACAATATTTTATCGGAACAATTAAAATAAGATACGATGATGATTCTATATTATAAATAAGACTACAACTTTTAGTTAAATTATCCCACACCGACAAATTATAATGAGGTGATTGATTTCTATATTATAAAATTAAATAAGACTAATTATTTGTTCTTAGATATGATATTAATCCAAATCTTTTGAGTCTTAAAAAACTCTTAAGACTATATACTTATGAAAATTATCGCACATCAAAAATTATACTCCCTCTCTTTTGAGTTTTAAAAAACTCTTAAGACCATAATAAGACAATGGAATTTTATTATAAATAAAAATAATCATTTCTCCAAATTATGATGAAGTGATGAAATTCTATATAATAAATAAGACTAATAATTCATCCTTAGATGTCAACAAAAAACTTTCAGTCTTGAAAAAAGTTCTTAATAAGACTACAAATAAAGTTAAATTAAAATTATCACATATCGGAAAATTATAATGAGGTGATAGAATTCTAAGCAATCTTTCGTTCTTAGATATTAACCAACAATATTTTGAGACTTAAAAAAAGTTCCTAAGACTATATAGAAGTGTATACACCCGCATTTTGCCTGCTAGTGTCTATAGCAGTTCCCGACAAACACCCGATGATGATCGGACGCAAACGTGACTTAGTATACTCGGATTTGGGCCCGAAATCAATAATATCTGACATGGACTTTTAGCGGAGTAATAATCTCACAAAACAGACATCAAATTCAGGCCCAGTAGGTCGTTCCGAGCAAAATAAGACTAATTTGGGCCAAAACCGACACCAAAAATAAATCCCGTCTTTTGGCGACCGGGTCGAAACCCGGTCAAAGACGAACCCGTCACAAAATCAGCCCAGGTACATCTTCTAGAAGATGGCGCCCAACCACATTTTCAAAAAAGATCACACAATCAAACCAAGTCAACCTTTCCTCTTTTATCTCGGATCACCTGATCCACTCGGTCGAGTGGATTGACCCACTCGGTCGAGTGGAGCGTCAAAAATCGGATCAGGCCCATTTTCTAGGGCACTCGACCGAGTGCACTAGGGCCACTCGATCGAGTGACCCTAGGTCGTGGGGTAAACTCTATAAATACCCCATGACCCTCACTCATTTGGGGAACTTTTTTACCAACTTTGATCAACCTCTTCACCCTCATTTTCTACCTACATTTACCCCACATTTCAGCCATACTCCCTACTCTACAACCCTAAGCAAACATACACACAAACCGAGTCCCTTGTCCCTCGATAAACCGACAACACACACACACACACACACCATAACTTACATACATCCTCGATACTCCATAGTCCCGTCACTATTTGCGAGCCCGTTTCCGAGGTCCCTACTAAGCATGTATGTTGAGGGTGTCCCAAACCCCGTTTCTATCTTTGTTGTTTTCGCTTATGTTTTTGTATCATTTATTTTGTACTTATATTAATATCGTAATCCTAACACTCTAACTCTAACATTCTAACATTTTACTTTTTTTGCATACTAACTTTTACATTTCGTTACTAACATTATAATCATACCGCGTATATATATATAATTAGTATCAAAATCTCGGTTTCGGATACGTTTGACTATAATTGTCGCCTAAAGTCCGTCTAATCCTTTTACGAGCAACGACGGAGGTGGAGCCCTTTCGAGGAGCCCCGCCCCAATGTGCTCAAAGGCGTGACGTGATCGTGACTAATCGTAGTTGAACGCATTCGATCCCATTTCAATTAGTGCGGAACCCGTTGACACGAAAACCGACATCACATAACCCGAAGGGGTTAGTTTCGATGTCGTGACGTAGAGGGAAGCATTCCGTTACTAATTCAAATTTTCTAACACAAACATTTCATAAAGTCCCGACAACGGTATTATAATCGTACATGTACACGATTATAGTACCGGAGGTTGAGTTAAATTCAAATCATGCGATATTTGTATTTAACTCGACCGACCGTCGTTTTCAACCCCAAAAACGAAACGAGCTAACACTCGTACAGGGACTACTCGACCGAGTGCATAGGCCACTCGATCGAGTAGTGTCCATAAAGCTGGGCAGATTACTTTTTGAGGGCACACTCGACCGAGTCAGACCATGACTCGACCGAGTGGGTCCTGTAACCCAGAAAACCGAGAGCTTAAATGCAACATTTAAGCCTCGTCCTGTTTTTACGACTCTTAGTCGACACGTGTAAAGTCAATCACGTGAATCCATCTTCCAAAACCCACGTTTAGCGTGGCAACTCCTTTTCCAAAAATCCGATAACGGTATTACAATCATATGAGACATGATTATATTACCGGCAAACCGAATTAAATTTAAATTCGTCAATATTTTAATTTAATTCGGTCAACTCTCGATTTAAGACACATAAAACACGAGTCATAGCTCGCTCGTACAGGTGCTGCTCGGTCGAGTATACCTACCACTCGACCGAGTAACACCCCAAACCGTGGGCAGAAACTTCTTTTAGGACGCACTCGACCGAGTCAGACCATGACTCGACCGAGTGAGTCCTGTAGCCCCGTGACCGAGAGCCTTGACACACCTTTCAAGCCTCATCTTTTTATCGACATTAGTCATCACGTGTAAAGACTATCACGTGACTAACCTATTTTCAAAACCATGCACAACACGACACGTAGAACGACTTTGATCACCTTTTGACATGATGAGTCGGGACAAGACTACGGGATATGAGATCGGGCTAGCAATATGCCGTAATCTCGTATTTCCGTCCTTCGTTTAGTACACGATATAATGTGTATTTAATCGGGGTTAGTCCATCTACACATTTCGCGGTCTAGTTTACATACGGGTCCGTCCCTACTATTATATCGCGTTGTTTTTGTTACTTTTACGTAACGTTGTATTGTGAATTCCGGGTTGTATTTCCGCCCGTGTAACTTGTACGTTACCTTTTTGCTTACTTTCGAGCTTTGTTTATTTACTTGCTTTTACGCTTTATAAACGAACCTCGCATGCTAAATCACTTTGACCAAAAATAAGATGCATTAAATGACGTAGTTCACATACTATTAATATGCCTAGCCCGAAAACGCTGTTTGCATATCATTTAATCGTTTTACTAGCGCGCACACACGAACACGAACGATGTCTTAGTAGAGGCCGCCATGTGCGGGCGGGGTTGGGTGTCCTTAGTGGGCTTCCCAACACGTACCCTCACCCCTTACTCAGAACCTTTGGTTTCCGGATGTCCGAAACCCTTGGCGCACGAGAGTCATTCTATATACGAAAGCCGGTTTATACGGTATCGATATTGCAATGCAAAGGGACGAGCCCAATAAACTCTGAAATCGAAGTGGGCTTACTTTGTGTAAAGCCCATGACGACATAGAGTGGGCTCGTATGGTTCCGAATAACCACAAAATTCGGTGGCGACTCCATTTTGACTTAAATTTCGAACCCGAGAACAATCTCACCACGAGATTCATTCGCCTACCCAAACCCGCGCGTGGACGCGTCGGGGTGGACCTACGTCATGTCCACAATTTGGCGACTCCGCTGAGGATACCTGATGTACTACATGGCATCGGGGTTCCTAGGGTGAGACTCGAAGAGAAATCGTTCGAATATTAGTGTGTGCGCATTAGTTTAATGGTTCATGCATAACCCAAATTTTGCCCGGGCCGGTTACTTGTGACCGACGTCCCACTATACCACGGTGCATTCCTACATGGGTGCGCTAAAGACTTCGATGGCGGAACTCACCGGGGTTTTACGGCAGGTCCTAGTTCCAAATCGGCTAGGAAGTCCGTCCCGTTTCGTGAGAATGCGATCGTTGTTGGTATAGACCCTATTGTGACCGACCGAGACTTAGTGTAAAGCATACATAAGCGTCGTTATAATGCTTGTTTGACTACATGCTACTTGGTTTCCGTGTCGTTTTTCCAAAAACCGTCATTTCAAAAAATGCATCTTTCCAAAAACACCCAAATTTTGAAAAACCCGAAATGTTGTCCGTTTCGGGACCCGTCTTTTCAAAATATCCAATTTTCAAAACTCGGAATGCCGCCGAAATTTAGGATCAACTGATTTGACTCAAAATATCCTTTTTCTCTAGTCGGCATGCTGCCCATTTTAATTCGTGAATTTCCAACACCATCTCGATTTTCTGAATTTTTTTCAAAATTCTAATCTTGGTTTTCGGAATTCCGTTTTTTTCAAAACTCCCGGAAATTCTTCCGCTCATTCAACATTCAAATTTCAAACATCCAACCATCCTAGTAAACCTTCCTTATTATAGGACATACCGTCTAGCCGTGTGTCGGGTCTTTGCATAGTATGTCGAAGGTCTATAGCGTCGAAACTCCGCTGATCTTATATCACGAGTTTCCTCCCTTTCCCGAGTCCGCCTTATCAGTCAAGGCACGACCGACCCGCGTAGGGCATACCCCTACAAAGGAAAGTCCGTCCATACACTCGAGTCAAAAGTCTGGGGAAAATCTCACGTGAACCTTCCTTCGAACGGGATTAGGCCCACAAAGCCAAAATCCTAAGGAAGTTATACCACCCATCGAGTCATCCGTCTAGATGTCTTTCTCGAGTCTCTAGTCTCCTTTCCTAGTGTTGCTCGGGATGTACTTTTCCTTTCCTTTTCCGAGATCTGGGTTCAGTTTCTGATTACGCGGTGTTCTTACAGAAAGGCCGCCGGCAACCAGACACGCTCGAAGGATGGCTACTTTGAACAGTCTACAAACCGCTTTGGACGCCATGGTCGCGAAGCAGACCGACATCGAGGCCCAACTGACCGAAATGAGGGCTGGCCAAGTGGCCATTGTTGCTCGCCTAGCTACGGTGGAGCAAGGGACCCCTAATGTCGGGACTACTGGGCCCATAACTGAACTGGTCAGCGCAGTGCGCCGGCTAGAAGAACAAGTCCATTTGACTGGGAGTAACAATATCCACCGGGAGAACAGCCGAGAGTACTCCACGGTGAGTGACAAGCTGCCCGCAAACCTGAACCTCACAGGTTTGCCCATGTTCGAAGGAACTGAGGACCCGTTACTACATGTGCGGGCCTTCAAGGAATTCATGGCCATCAAGGGAGTGGACTCATCCATGTTCAAGAACCTCTTCGCTGCATCCTTTGAGAAGCACCCACGGGCCTGGTACTATAGGCTAGACCCGAAAAAATACCCTACATGGGATGATGTGGCTACCGAGTTCGCTCGGAACTACGCTGACAACACCGAGATCCAAACCACAATGCGATCTCTGGAGGTCATGGCCCAAGAGCCAAAAGAAGGTTTCACTAAATACCTTCAACGCTGGAGGGCCGAGAGTGTGAAATTGGTCGATAAGCCCAACGAGAAGACTCTGGTGGAGGCTTTTGTCAAGAACCTCCTCCCTTCCTACCGGGTTCACCTCCGGTACGCAGTCATACCCAATTTCACCACCCTTACTGAAATGGGTATGAGGATCGAAGATGACCTGAGACTAGAAAGCCTCACCAAGGCTACTAGCAAAGGATACCAAGGGGCCTCTTCCTCCACCACAAAGCCCCAGGCTGCAACCCGCAGCATTTTTGACGCGGTCAATCTACTAGATGCCCCGTCCAAGAAGAACACCCCACCTCGGGTCTTCACTGATATAGGTACTACCTATACTTATGCCTTACAAAGGCTATCCTCCAAAGGCCTAATCCAACCGATAGGCCCAACTCCTGAAGTTCCGGTCGAGCGACGCTCCAAGAACTACAATGCTCAGGCCTATTGCCAATACCACCGGGGCAATGGGCACGATACCGAGAAGTGTTGGAAGCTGAAACACTTGATCCAGGACTTAATTGAAAGTGGAAAAATCCCGCTACCCGGAGATAAGCCCAGCAACAAGGAGAACCCTTTCAGCTCCCATGCCATCTTTGCCGGGGAGGTGATCGACTGCTCTCACCTTATCTCCCCCTACATCCCGCAAGTGAACGGGATCTGGTTCGATGACGAGGATGATATCTACCTCGCTAAAGGGGAAGCCGTTCCCATCACCCCTGAACAGATTCGAGAGGTCAAAACTCGAGTCCTAGCCAGCAACAACCTTGGTCGTCCCTACTTAGCCACAAGCACTAGGGACACCCCTATCCCGACAACCATCACCGATCCACTCGGGATGGAAGTCGCCCCTGAAGAGCCAACCGCCGAAACGGCCGTCGTGAAGCAATTGAAGAGAACCCGAGTTGACCTCACTATATGGCAACTCCTTGTTAGCTCTCAAGAACATCGAGAAGCACTTAAAAAGGCTCTCGATCAAGTCAAGATCGACTCTTTGGCTACCCCCGCTGAAATGGTAGCCACGGTCCTACCCCACCTAAAGGGTAAGGCCAAAGTAGGAGGCCCAATGATCACATTTTCCGAAGCCGATCTGCCGCCATTCGGGACCTCCCACAACCTGGCCCTTTACATCACGGTGATTTGCCGGGGAAAATACTTCCCGATGACCCTAGTTGATGACGGGTCAGCCGTGAATGTCCTTCCTCTAAGGACCGCCAAAGCCCTCGGCATTACCGAGGCTGACTATATCCCGACCGCTCAAACCATCCAAGCCTTTGATGGGAGCCCGAAGTCGGTAGCTGGGGCCATAAAACTGACCATCATCACGGGCCCAGTAGAAAAGGAGCTTGAATTCCAGGTAATTGATGTCACCTCCTCATTCAACCTGCTCCTAGGAAGGCCGTGGATTCACGCGGTGAAAGCCGTGTCCTCCACCGCAAGATCAAGATGCCTCTACTCGACGGTATTATTACTTTAGAGGCGATCCCAATGACCGTGGCTAGCTGTAACGCCACGGGCCGCACGGACCTCTGGGGGTTCGACTTTGTGGGGATGATCGAGGAAGAGTACCTTTTCAGGCCTTACTTCACCACGAGCATTGACACGATGCTCCAGAACCTAGGGTACCTTCCGGGGGCTACCTCTCGATCCGACCTTCCAGCTGGGAAGATCATCGAGGTCCTTAAGGACGAAGACTCTCACTTCGGCCTTGGCTATGCCCTCACTCCGGACAACGTTGTCCGAGCAGGAATTGAAAAGGCCTGCGACATCATGAAGGGTACCTACTTGAGCCCTTATAGCCCACGGTTGTCTGACTACTTTGTCACACCCGTATTCGGGGCTGTCCAGGTTGGACTATACCAACCCAACGCTGCGCACCTCGGGACCCACTTGGCCCGGGAATGCAACTACATCCCAGATGAGGTGTTCGCCCTCACCCAGTCCGACGGAGCGGACGATGCCGAGCCCGCGCTAGGGCTAATCTTCGGGGAAGACACCGTAGCCCCGACTCCAAAGGAAGACCTGGTCAACCTGATTCTCCGCAGCAACAGGTTTGACCCGACCAAGCTGATCTCGGATGTTGGCTCCGAGACGGGAAAAAGGGCCTGGAGGAAGACTGTCAAGTGGACTGACAGTCAAGGAAGGATCTACAAGCTGGTCGCCGGAGAGGGAGACATGCCTGAGTCTGAGTCCGAGTCTGAGTCGGAGTCTGAGTCAGAGTCTGAGGTCGAGTCTAGAGAAGTCGGTGCTAGAGTCACTCCTGTAACCCCCCTCCCTTCTATCATTCCTGCTGCTAGCACCTCGGGGTCTGTCCCGAGTGCTTTACCAATTCCGCCTCTGACCAATGATCAGATGGCTGCTCTCTTTGAGCTGTTTTCTGAATTTTCAATTAATAATAACAACCGTTCTGCTTACGACTTGTCTCTTTTAAATCCTGCTTTCAAAAATGATTTATGCTATGACATTGAGAAATCCGACGAACAGGTACCCTTACCTCCACATCTGATCGAGCAACTCGAGCAAAGGGAGTCCCGGAATCCGGTAATTGAAGAGACCGAGTCCATAAACGTGGGAACAACCTTAGAGCCTCAGATACTTAAGATAGGGTTATCCTTAAATCCCGAGGAGAAACAACAGTTCATAAACCTCCTCCAAGAGTTCAAAGATGTCTTCGCGTGGTCCTACAAGGACATGCCGGGGATAGACCGGGAAATAGCCGAGCACCACATACCTATCAAAGACGGGTGCAAACCGGTCAAACAGAAGCTTCGTCGAATGAGGCCCGAGTGGTCTCTCAAAGTAAAGGAAGAAGTCGACAAACAGTTCAAAGCCGGCTTCATACAAGTGTCCGAGTATCCGGACTGGGTTGCAAACATCGTGCCGGTTCCTAAAAAGGACGGTAAGGTGCGGGTATGCGTAGACTTTCGGGATCTTAACAAAGCAAGCCCGAAGGATGATTTTCCGTTACCACACATCGATATACTGGTGGATAACACGGCCGATCATGCCCTTCTGTCATTCATGGACGGGTATGCCGGGTACAATCAAATCAAGATGGCGGAAGAAGACATGAGTAAGACTACCTTCACTACACCTTGGGGTACTTACTGCTACACCGTCATGCCATTTGGTCTCATTAATGCCGGGGCCACATACCAAAGGACCGCTACCACTTTACTACACGACATGATGCATAAAGAGGTAGAGGTCTATGTAGACGACATGATCGTCAAATCCAAAGAACGGGACGGTCACATCACCACCCTAAGAAAATTCTTCACCCGACTGCGCAAATACAACATGAGGCTAAACCCTCAGAAATGCAGTTTCGGGGTAACGTCAGGCAAATTACTGGGTCATATCGTTAGCCAACGAGGTATCGAAGTCGACCCAGCTAAAATCAAAGCCATTACCGAGATGCAAGCTCCTAAAACCGAAAAAGAAATAAGGGGATTTCTCGGGAAAGTCCAGTACATTAGTCGATTCATTTCCAAGCTAACCATGGTATGTGAACCAATTTTCAAGAAACTGAAAGTAGGGGAGCGGGTACTATGGGATGACAAATGCCAAGCTGCTTTCGACAAAATCAAGGAGATTCTGTCTGCCCCGCCAGTTTTAATGCCACCTCAACCCGGTTTGCCTTTGTCGTTATACCTAACAACGACCGAGACAGCCATGGGGGCTATGCTGGCTCAGACAGTAGACTCCGAAGAGCGAGCCATCTATTACATCAGTAAGAAGTTTTTAGAGTATGAGTGCAAATATACCATGCTCGAAAAGACGTGCTTGGCTCTAGTCTGGGCCACTAAGAAGCTCCGACATTATATGCTCAGCTATGAGGTCCATGTTCTATCCAGGACGGACCCGATCAAGTACCTCTTCGAAAAACCCGTCCTCAACGGCCGGATTTCAAGATGGACTCTAATGTTGGCAGAGTTCGACCTAAAATTTGTACCTTTAAAAGCTATTAAGGGGCGAATAGTGGCTGAATTCCTCGCTAATAGCCCAGTAACCGAGGAAGGACACACCGACACCTGGTCCTTCCCCGACGAAGATATTTTCCATACCGATGCCGAAACATGGGATTTATACTTCGACGGAGCGTCTAATTTTCGAGGGTTCGGAGTCGGGATCCTCCTAATTTCACCAAGAGGGGAGCATACTCCCGTCTCCATCAAACTGGACTTTGACGTCACTAACAATGCAGCAGAATACGAAGCATGCATTTATGGGCTACAAGCCGCCGCCAACCTAGGGATTACAAATCTCCGGGTACATGGCGACTCATCCTTGGTCATTAACCAAGCACTTCAAAAATGGAAGACTCGGAATGCTAATCTCGTGGCCTACCAGGCACGAGTAAGAGATCTCGAGAAACAATTCCAAAAGGTAGAATACATATACCTGCCTCGGGAAGAAAATCAGTTTGCAGATGCACTCTCAAAATTAGCATCTTTACTGAACATTCCTGACCATGTGACCAGTATGCCAATTTGCGTCGAAAGACGGTCCGAGCCGGCGTACGTCTATGACATTGAAGACATCGAGATAACCGATCCCGAACCATGGTACCAAGCCGTGTTAACATACCTGACCAACGGAGAGTATCCTCCCGGGACGGAAAGCCGAGCCAAAAAAGCCTTGCGGAGGCTAGCCACCCAGTTCATCCGTACTGATGACGGGCAACTGTACAAAAAGACGGCACAGGGGGCTCTTCTCCTTTGTGTTGACAAATATAAGGCCGAGAAGGTAATGGCCGAAGTACATGATGGCGAAAACGGTCCACACATGAATGCTCACATGCTGGTCCGAAAAATCATGAGGCTCGGATATTACTGGAACACCATGGAGGCCGACTGCCAGCTATATGTCAAACATTGCCATAACTGTCAAATCTTTGGCAATGTGCAACATATGCCGTCATCCCTGCTCTATACCATGACGTCACCTTGGCCATTCTCAACATGGGGTATCGACATAATCGGGAAGGTAAATCTCTCCGGTACTGG
Organism: Agrostemma githago; assembly: GCA_958450325.1. Lineage (NCBI taxonomy): Eukaryota > Viridiplantae > Streptophyta > Magnoliopsida > Caryophyllales > Caryophyllaceae > Agrostemma > Agrostemma githago. Next base: position 48,790,041 of record OY288251.1, read on the forward strand.
GGGACACTGCTTCATTTTGGTAGCTATCGACTATTTCACCAAATGGGTCGAAGCTGAATCATATCGCATCCTCAATGCTAAGCATGTTGCCAAATTTATCCAAAACAAGATAATATGCCGGTATGGAATCCCGCATGAATTAATCAGTGATCATGGAACCCATTTCCAAGCTGAGACCGCGGCCCTGCTGGCCAAATATAAAATTCAAAGGCACACATCCTCGCCCTACCGTCCCCAAACCAATGGAGCGGTAGAGGCAGCCAATAAAACGATTGTCACCATACTCAAAAAGATGGCCGATAATTATCGGGACTGGCCCGACAAAATACCTTTTGCCCTATGGGGGTACCGGACGTCAATTCGCACCGCAACCGGAGCGACACCATACTACCTAACCTATGGGATGGAGGCAGTCCAACCAGTGGAGCTAGAGGTACCGTCCCTCAGAATTCTGCTAGAAAGTCAAGTACCCGAAGCTGACTGGGTTCGAGCACGGTACGATTCGTTGGTTCTACTAGACGAACGACGGTCCCGCGCTCTCAACAATATCCAAATATACCAGAAACGGATCCAACGGGCCTTCAACAAGCGAGTAAGGCCCAGGAACATTAAGGAAGGCGATCTGGTCCTTAAGTCTGTTCGAGCTTTACTACCAGTGGACCCAAGGGGAAAATTCAAACCCAACTGGGCTGGGCCATATCTGGTGAAGAAAATCCTATCAGGGGGAGCAGTAATGCTGACGGACCTGGACGGGAATGAATTTGTCAACCCAACCAACCTGGACCAGCTGAAGCGCTACTACCCTTAGCCATTTCTCAATGTCATTAGCATTTTTTATCAAAAACATTTATTTTACAAAAGCAAGTCAATGAGCTAGAATTATTTATTCTACTGTCGCAAAACATCTGAACCAATAGTCTTGGTGTAATTCGAGATTGCAATTTCCTAAGCCTGAACTACGTTTGGTTTGATTCTGCTAATTGCGGATACGTAGGCAGCCCCTCAAAAGGGCACAACCAATGCAATCGAGAAAAGACAGGAACGGTTTTTAATAATAAACTACCTTTTATTTATCAAAAAAAAAAAATCCCAAAAGGCTCGGAAAATTACAAGTGCAGGAATTCAAAAAAAAAACTACAAAAAAAAAACACACGACAAAATAATAATAATATTTAAATAATAAAACTAAGGACTCAGTATTTAGGGCATCTTGCCCTTCCCTTTGTCCTTGGCCTCCTTGGCCGTCCACTGGCGACGACGCGGAGGAGAGCGTTCCCGAATCACCACAGGAACCTCTTTAGCCCGGACTCGTTTCTTGGAACTCGAGTCCTCATCCACCTCGATTGGTCCAAGTCGGGCCCTTACAGGCTCAAGGAGCCGGTCACGCGGACCTAGTCGGTCCCGGACCGCCAACCTTGGCCCAAGTCGCCGCTCCAAGTCAGTCTGGGGGCTTTGCCGCCCCCGCGTGCCACTAGCACCGGCATCTTTAGCTCGAGTCTTAGTATGTGACTTAAGACCCGACTCTAATCGGACTAAGGTAGCAGGGGTCTCTCCCTCATCGTAGAATCCTCTATTGTCCTTTGCCGTCTCCCGACGGACCAGTTCGAAGGCCTCATCGACCTTCAGAGCTTTGCGAGCTTCCTCGGACTCCTCAGAAGTCCATTTCTCGTAGGCTCGAGAAACCCAAGCAGATTGGCAAGGGTTGGGAATAGTCCATGTAGGACGAGTAAACCACCTCTGCAACCAAGTGTCGCACATAGCGTCCGTCAGTTGGAGCGAGACGCTAATAATGGCTTCAGTCTCAGGAATGCGCTGAGACGAACCGAACTGCCTCAGGATGCGGTCCGGGTAAATATGAACTGTCCAGTCAAAGGACAGAATCACGAGGTAGCGAGCTTGGTCCCTCTTGGCCAACCCCGTCAGCTTGGAAAGGAACCACCAAGCAACCGTCCACCTAATCAAGGGGCCACCGTGGAACACCAATTCCTCGTCCCAGTAAGCTCGATTTATATGGTGATTCGAGCTTATCCTGCGCCCCCTGGAACTGAGTTGGCTGCTACGGTAGTTTGGAACGCTCGGAGGAGGCTCTATGATCGATAAGCGCTCCGACAGCCAAACCTGCAAAAGTATACACGGAATGCATGAGTAACAGAATGGTTCGCTACAGCCCACTCGATCGAGTACACCCTCTGACTCGATCGAGTGAGGTTCTCTAAGATAACCAGAAGCTCGTCAGGTATGACACTCGGTCGAGTACACCCTCTGACTCGATCGAGTAAGCCCTTCACAGGCCAGCAGAAGCACTTTACAGACGCCACTCGACCGAGTGGTAGGTCCACTCGATCGAGTGACTCACGGACTTCAAGAAACCACGAAACGAAAAAAATCGCGCGAAGCAAAATTGAAAAATCAAAAGACGTTTACCTGCAGAATAAGGGTGCTCCCCGTCAGTTGTCGGGTTGGGTCCAGTCGCCTAGCATCCAGACCCATGATGAGTTCTCCAGTGGCTAGCCAAGCAGGGCTATGACCAGTCTCCATCTGGTCAACCACTCCAATCAGCCTGATTTGACCCACGCATGAGTCAGCATCCATCAACCCCTCGAAGACGTAGCGGTGCAGCATGCAAAACGCGAAAGCCCTACGCCGGTGAGAAGGCGTAGCCCTTACGTCCTGGCTGTTCATGAACTTGTCAGCCAAGTCGAAAAGGGAGACAGTATCTCCCCGCACCATTCGATCTGTCTCAGCATGAGACAGACCCAAGAAATCCCTCAGTCTCCTCCTCGGGTCCGGGTAGAACGGAGGAATGGCAGGGCGAGCAACAGGGCTCCAACCTCCAATGGCTGCGATCTCCTCGGGAAGAGGGCATATCTCTCCCCGCGGGAACGCGAAGACGTGATGGGTAGTGTCCCAAAGCGCCAAACAAGCGTCTAGAAAATGCACATCAGGCACCAGACGCCTAAGAGGAAATAGGCTGGTAATCCCCATTTGGGTCAGCTGAATCCTGTCTTCGTCCCGAAAGTGTTGGGACCAAGCAAAAAACATTGAAGTGAGATGCTCGATGCCCATCGCAGGAATTTGATGTCTCTTGAAAGACTGAGAGATTATTTTAAGAAAAGGAGAGTTTTGGCTTGAGGTGCAGAAAGCTGAAGCAGGAAACCTGTATTTATAATATGGAAGCCTGGCAATAACCTGACTAACCCTGCCTCCCCAAAAAAAAAACTGGGCCCCAACATGTGCAGACCTGACTTCAACCCAGAATAGGAATCTAGTTATCCTGAGCTTTCCTAAATTCTTTCTAAAATTCCTTAAGTTCAAAAATCTCTTCTTCGAAAATTTCAACTTTTTTTTTTTTTTTTTTCAAAATCCAGTATATTTTCCCCAGCACAAGTCGGTGTTTTGCCTATGTGTTACATGCAATTTATCATGTGTCAGCATACAGGTACACCTCAAGACTTCAGAAGCAAGTCCCCGCGCCACTACTTCACTCCCCAACGTGAACTCATATTTATCCCGGAATGCTACACTCAAAGCCATGATGTATCAGCATACGGGTACTCCTACATATCCAAGCGCAAGTTTTACTCCCCACGGAGCTATCATCGGCAGGACAGGTATGACCCTCTGCTTATGGCTGGCGAGCCCTTCACGCTAGTCTACTGGACTATAAACGACCCGACCGGAAGGCTGCCAGGTCGTAATCTGCGATTGGCCTGGTAGCTACTCTGACTTTCGCCTTGTCCAAGCCTCAGTCAGAGTGGGGGCTCTGTAGACACCCGCATTTTGCCTGCTAGTGTCTATAGCAGTTCCCGACAAACACCCGATGATGATCGGACGCAAACGTGACTTAGTATACTCGGATTTGGGCCCGAAATCAATAATATCTGACATGGACTTTTAGCGGAGTAATAATCTCACAAAACAGACATCAAATTCAGGCCCAGTGGGTCGTTCCGAGCAAAATAAGACTAATTTGGGCCAAAACCGACACCAAAAATAAATCCCGTCTTTTGGCGACCGGGTCGAAACCCGGTCAAAGACGAACCCGTCACAAAATCAGCCCAGGTACATCTTCTAGAAGATGGCGCCCAACCACATTTTCAAAAAAGATCACACAATCAAACCAAGTCAACCTTTCCTCTTTTATCTCGGATCACCTGATCCACTCGGTCGAGTGGATTGACCCACTCGGTCGAGTGGAGCGTCAAAAATCGGATCAGGCCAATTTTCTAGGGCACTCGACCGAGTGCACTAGGGCCACTCGATCGAGTGACCCTAGGTCGTGGGGTAAACTCTATAAATACCCCATGACCCTCACTCATTTGGGGAACTTTTTTACCAACTTTGATCAACCTCTTCACCCTCATTTTCTACCTACATTTACCCCACATTTCAGCCATACTCCCTACTCTACAACCCTAAGCAAACATACACACAAACCGAGTCCCTTGTCCCTCGATAAACCGACAACACACACACACACACACACACCATAACTTACATACATCCTCGATACTCCATAGTCCCGTCACTATTTGCGAGCCCGTTTCCGAGGTCCCTACTAAGCATGTATGTTGAGGGTGTCCCAAACCCCGTTTCTATCTTTGTTGTTTTCGCTTATGTTTTTGTATCATTTATTTTGTACTTATATTAATATCGTAATCCTAACACTCTAACTCTAACATTCTAACATTTTACTTTTTTTGCATACTAACTTTTACATTTCGTTACTAACATTATAATCATACCGCGTATATATATATAATTAGTATCAAAATCTCGGTTTCGGATACGTTTGACTATAATTGTCGCCTAAAGTCCGTCTAATCCTTTTACGAGCAACGACGGAGGTGGAGCCCTTTCGAGGAGCCCCGCCCCAATGTGCTCAAAGGCGTGACGTGATCGTGACTAATCGTAGTTGAACGCATTCGATCTCATTTCAATTAGTGCGGAACCCGTTGACACGAAAACCGACATCACATAACCCGAAGGGGTTAGTTTCGATGTCGTGACGTAGAGGGAAGCATTCCGTTACTAATTCAAATTTTCTAACACAAACATTTCATAAAGTCCCGACAACGGTATTATAATCGTACATGTACACGATTATAGTACCGGAGGTTGAGTTAAATTCAAATCATGCGATATTTGTATTTAACTCGACCGACCGTCGTTTTCAACCCCAAAAACGAAACGAGCTAACACTCGTACAGGGACTACTCGACCGAGTGCATAGGCCACTCGATCGAGTAGTGTCCATAAAGCTGGGCAGATTACTTTTTGAGGGCACACTCGACCGAGTCAGACCATGACTCGACCGAGTGGGTCCTGTAACCCAGAAAACCGAGAGCTTAAATGCAACATTTAAGCCTCGTCCTGTTTTTACGACTCTTAGTCGACACGTGTAAAGTCAATCACGTGAATCCATCTTCCAAAACCCACGTTTAGCGTGGCAACTCCTTTTCCAAAAATCCGATAACGGTATTACAATCATATGAGACATGATTATATTACCGGCAAACCGAATTAAATTTAAATTCGTCAATATTTTAATTTAATTCGGTCAACTCTCGATTTAAGACACATAAAACACGAGTCATAGCTCGCTCGTACAGGTGCTGCTCGGTCGAGTATACCTACCACTCGACCGAGTAACACCCCAAACCGTGGGCAGAAACTTCTTTTAGGACGCACTCGACCGAGTCAGACCATGACTCGACCGAGTGAGTCCTGTAGCCCCGTGACCGAGAGCCTTGACACACCTTTCAAGCCTCATCTTTTTATCGACATTAGTCATCACGTGTAAAGACTATCACGTGACTAACCTATTTTCAAAACCATGCACAACACGACACGTAGAACGACTTCGATCACCTTTTGACATGATGAGTCGGGACAAGACTACGGGATATGAGATCGGGCTAGCAATATGCCGTAATCTCGTATTTCCGTCCTTCGTTTAGTACACGATATAATGTGTATTTAATCGGGATTAGTCCATCTACACATTTCGCGGTCTAGTTTACATACGGGTCCGTCCCTACTATTATATCGCGTTGTTTTTGTTACTTTTACGTAACGTTGTATTGTGAATTCCGGGTTGTATTTCCGCCCGTGTAACTTGTACGTTACCTTTTTGCTTACTTTCGAGCTTTGTTTATTTACTTGCTTTTACGCTTTATAAACGAACCTCGCATGCTAAATCACTTTGACCAAAAATAAGATGCATTAAATGACGTAGTTCACATACTATTAATATGCCTAGCCCGAAAACGCTGTTTGCATATCATTTAATCGTTTTACTAGCGCGCACACACGAACACGAACGATGTCTTAGTAGAGGCCGCCATGTGCGGGCGGGGTTGGGTGTCTTTAGTGGGCTTCCCAACACGTACCCTCACCCCTTACTCAGAACCTTTGGTTTCCGGATGTCTGAAACCCTTGGCGCACGAGAGTCATTCTATATACGAAAGCCGGTTTATACGGTATCGATATTGCAATGCAAAGGGACGAGCCCAATAAACTCTGAAATCGAAGTGGGCTTACTTTGTGTAAAGCCCATGACGACATAGAGTGGGCTCGTATGGTTCCGAATAACCACAAAATTCGGTGGCGACTCCATTTTGACTTAAATTTCGAACCCGAGAACAATCTCACCACGAGATTCATTCGCCTACCCAAACCCGCGCGTGGCCGCGTCGGGGTGGACCTACGTCATGTCCACAAGAAGTATAATTATCGCGCATCGAAAATTAAGATGGGGTGATGAAATTATATATATTATAAATAAGAGTAATCATTCGCTTATAAATTAAAGTTCTTAAGGTGATTTTTTTTATTATATAAATAAGAGTAATCATTCATCAAAAATATATACTCCAATAAGATGATCAAATTCGATTATATAAATAAAGACTAACTTAATTAAGTAAATCAATTAAGTAATCGTTCGTCTATAAACTTAATTAAGTAAACTACCACATCGAAAAATTATGATGAGGTGATGGAATTTTATATCATAAACGAGTAATTTCGGTTTTAAATATCAACCAACAATCTTTTGAGTCTCAAAAAGCTTTTAAAAATACTACAAACCAAAAATTATCCCACATCGAAAAAAATTAAAATAAGGTGATGATTTTATATTATAAATAAGAGTAATCATGCATTTTTCTGAGTCTTAAAAGCTGATCTTAAAACTATAAACCTTGAGTGAATTAAGATTAATAAAAAGATTCATTCGCTCTTGGATATCAATCAAAAAAACTTTTGAGTCTTAAAAAGTCTCTTAATAAGACTACAAACTTAAGTAAAAATAATCTCACATCGAAAAATTATAATAAGGTGATGAAACTTTATATTATAAATAAGAGCAATAATGTATTCTTTTGAGTTCTAAATTGAGCTCTTAAGACTATAAACTCAACTTAAATTAAGTTTGATTATCAATATCATGTGATCATTTTATTTATTGTAATGACATAGTTTTATTAAGTTTCTTATTTAACGAATGTACATCATCAATGTAATTAAGCCAACTAACCCGCCGACTAACTCGTGCGGTGCACGGACTTTAATCTAATATATATATATATATAAAAAGAGGGAAAAAAGTCCAAGTGATTTTGCGTAATTTTTCTTGGACAGAATTGTCCTCATGGTTTTGGAGATTTGTACTCCAGTACATAATTGTCATTGTTCCTGTGTAGCTTAGTTATAAAATAATTAAGTGTTATGATACGAATGTCATTGTCACCCAAGGTCAGTACGCATCCGTTCACGAAGTAACACATCTCTTTGTATCAGTCACTATATGTAGATGACAAAGTCGATATAATAGATACGATTGAATACTAATCCAATCTCATTCCCATCTGGTATATCGTTCATACAAATATACATACAAATATATTTATAACATGAAGCACAATTTATCCACTTTGATTAGCAAAGTAATTACTCCATTTTTATTTAGCAAACGTAATTACTCCATTTGTAACCATCATCTGTTTTTTTTGTTGCAAATTTGATTAATTAATTCTCCTCTCTTATACCACATGTAATGCTATATTACGTAATATTTTGTTAGTCTCATGTGAGACCGTCTCACAATAACTTATCGTGAGACCTACTAATAGGAATATAATAATAATAATAAAACTAATTCCCTTATACGTGAGAGGTATCACGATAAACTTATCGTGGGACCGTCTCATACAAGAAATTGTGTTATTGTAATCAGTTTTTATAAATTTTTTCATCCATTGCATAACTTTCATCCATTGCATAACATATAACGTACATATTCATGAAAAGATAGTCACGTGTTTAAACAAGACTAGAGACACGTGAAAATCAAGTTTTAGTGCATACACCAACAGTATTAAAAGACGCTCACCTTAAAAAACTGTAAAAAAAAAAAAAATACTTGGACATTGTAGCCCGGGCGTAGCTGGGCCCAAAACTAGTACTAGTAAACAAAAGAGAGAAGAAGAGAAAAAACAAGTGGAGTTCACGTAATACATCATGACATGGATATCATCAACAAGACACAAGTCCACAACCACTTTTAGTTGCATAATCACAAACTATAAGATAAGACGTTTCATTGAACAACGATGAATTTAATTAGATTAATAAAAAACCTGCAATATCGTAGATATCTTAGTTTAGTGGTTAAAATTGAGCTATTATGAACGATTGTAATGCGATCAAGTACTTTATTCGTAGAATCAACAAATAAACGCATGTCATACAGCTCTCAAAAAGTATTTTTGGCTCAACGGAATATCAATCAATATACTGGTAGGATTCTCTTAATTTCTAGGAATCTAATAGGATGTTCCAAGGGAATCAGGCCCCATTCAGAAAAGGACATTTACATATAATTTTCTCATAATAATTGAAGTCCTCCTATAAAAAAACAGAGCTCACTTCTGCCTTTTGTCATCATAAACAAAAAAAAAAATACTCGTAACAGGTTATTTATTCTGCCAGAAACAAAAACAGTAGAGAACAAGAAGGTCAGGATATTAAAAAGAAAATACAAGCTAAGAAACAAAGAGTTGCTGTCGTAAAAGCCAATGAATGATTCTATCACAACCCAGTTGCTGCAACCAGCAGCAGCAGCAGCAGGAGGAGTAGGGGAAGGGCGAGCCGATGACATCGAAAACATTGATGTTAATCAGGCTCACCTAAGGAGGAGGAGACCTGCTATGAGTATGCTGCCTACCAGACACATGGCTATCGTGGGAGCTGAGATTTCCCACATAGAGAGCCTAGATTACGAGTACGTACATTCGTTCTCTTTAGTTAATAATACCAATGCTTGCTCGCTCTTTTGTCTACTATATATTTATATTTCATGTATGTTTCCGTTTCTGTTTTGATTTGACTGAGTGGTGCGTGTTTACTGGGACGGATGACTGCAGAATCAATGAAAATGCTATGTTTAAGCAGGACTGGAGAAACGGAACAAAAGCAGAAGTGTTTGCATATGTGTGCTATAAATGGATGCTAGCCTTTCTCGTAGGATTGTTAACAGGTGTAGTTGCTGTGATAATCAATCTCGCTGTCGAGAATATTGCTGGATACAAGCTTCTCATAGTCTCTCGTTTTATCGAAGAAAAAAGGTGCAACATCTCAACACCATTCATTTCTTCTTCTTAATTCAAATCCAAACCATAAAATTGAATTTAAGCTGTATGTGGTACGTGCAGGTTTGTGATGGGGTTGACCATATTGGCAGGGACTAATTTCATGTTGACCATGATCGCTACATGCTTATGTGCATTTTTTTCGCCGGCTGCAGCAGGGCCTGGTATACCAGAGATTAAAGCTTACCTCAATGGTATTGATACGCCCAATATGTATGGTCTCACAACGTTGCTTGTCAAGGTCACTACTCCTCCTCCTACTACTCTCATCCAGCACATTTTCATATAGTACATGTCTGAATATAATATCCTAGTAGTAACTCTCCTTGCTACACAGTTGATTATATGTCATGCCTACTCACCATTATCCCGGCATGCATCGACGGTTACGGGCCTCCGTTTAAGGGAACATGTTAAGAAATAATAATAATAGTCGGCCTGTTTAAATTGAGATAGTTCCTTTAATAAAAAAAGAAAAGATTCTTCATCCTTAATGTTATAGTTGAAAATTTTAGGTGAAGCATACATGACCGTTGTTCGTACGTACGGCCCTGTTTTCATTATTGTCCCTGTGATCTTTTAAATAGCCGAAAATAAATACTTGAACATGAGACGTCAATAGGTAATGCAATCATAGTATCAAACATGGGACAGACGATGATATACATCTCGGTTCGAGATGCATCTTCAAGAATTGGTTGTCATTATTATTATTATGTCACTGTGTCGTAACACAACATGAATACCACGTCCAAATGGTTGAGGTCAATGAAAACCTGGTCATGATTGTTTTTTTCCTACCTGCTTATTATCATGGATCTAATACATTGATATAGTCAAGGCCCTTGAAATCAGATGTTTGAAAGCAAAGATAATGCAATAAAAGAAATCATTTAGCATATAATCTCATTTAACTGTTAATCTGTCAGTAAATGAGCAACTTACATATCTGGTATTTTGGTGTAATGACAGTTTCTTGGAACAATAGCCGCTGTGCCAGCAGGCTTAGACTTGGGCAAAGAAGGACCACTGGTACACATCGGATGCTGCATTGCTGCATTACTCGGCCAGGGCGGTACAGGAAAGAACCGGGTGAAATGGCCCTGGGTTCGGTACATGGACAATGACAGGGACCATAGAGATCTCATCACCTATGGCGCTTCATCAGGAGTTTGTGCGGCTTTTCGGTCCCCAGTGGGTGGCATCCTCTTCTCAGTCGAGGAAGTGGCAACATGGTGGAGGAGCGCTCTCCTATGGAGAACTTTCTTTAGCACCGCAATTGTCGTGGTGGTGCTTCGCTGTTTTACTGAGTACTGCAGCGCTGCTTCTGGAAGATGTGGCCTCTTTAATGGTGGCCTCATTATGTTTGATGTGAGTGATGCAGATGTGCATTACCATAGCTCGGATATTATTCCAGTTATACTTACTGGTATCCTTGGTGGGCTTATTGGAAGCTTGTACAACTACGTCCTCATCAAAGTTATCCGACTCTACAGTCTCATCAACGAGTAAGGAATAACAAAGTCCATTTCATTCTATCCTCTCCTCCAAATGCACAGATTTTCGTTGGTATTATCTAATCATCGATATCATATTATTGCAGGAAGGGAAAATTAGCAAAGATTGCCCTCAGTCTTTCTGTTTCATTGTTTACCTCAGTCACCATGTATGGCCTACCTTTCCTTGTAAGGTGCACAAAATGTGATTCATCGCCTGGCATTGTCTGTCCAACTTCAGGAAGAACGGGGAACTTCAAACAGTTTAACTGCCCTGATGGCTACTACAATGATCTTGCAAGTTTACTCTTTTCCACCAACGATGATGCAGTTCGAAACATCTTTTCAATTAACACTCCCTCAGAATACCACCATGTTTCCTTAGTCCTCTTTTTCGGGCTCTATTTTATTCTTGGGCTCATCACCTTCGCCATTGCTGTTCCATCGGGTCTCTTCCTGCCTATAATCCTGATGGGTTCAGCTTATGGCCGTCTAATTGGGATCACCATGAACTCAAAGATGGACCAGGGGCTGTATGCCATCTTAGGTGCAGCCTCCCTGATGTCCGGCTCGATGAGGATGACGGTCTCAGTTTGTGCTATTTTTCTAGAGCTTACTAACAATCTATTGCTACTACCTATAACCATGTTTGTGCTTCTCATTTCCAAAGGTGTTGGAGATTACTTTAATCCAAGTATATATGATAGTATACTAGAATTAAAAGGGCTTCCTTTCCTAGACGCAAAACCAGAACCTTGGATGACAGGCATCACAGTTGGAGAGCTTGCTGAGGTGAAGCCGGCATTAGTCACTCTTCGTGTAGTTGAGACGGTGGCCCACATTCTCGACGTTCTAAAAAACACAACCCACAACGGTTTCCCTGTGATAGAGCGAGGGAGGGAAATAGAGCTGCGTGGACTCATCTTAAGAGCTCACCTTATAATTGTCCTGAAGAAGAAGTGGTTCCTAGAAAAGGTGAGAAAGACGGAACAATGGGAAGTTACAGAGAGATTCACATCCAGTGAACTCGCAGAAAGGGACATTGACTTTGATCAAATACAGATCTCCAAGGATGAAATGGAGATGTATATTGATTTGCACCCTTTCATAAACAAAACACCTTACACTGTAACCGAGGATATGTCAGTAGCCAAAGCAATGATGCTGTTCAGGCAGCTTGCATTGCGTCATTTACTCATCGTCCCCAAGTATCGACTTCCTGGGGTAAGTAACCAATTTTCTCTCTTACAAGTTACTGTAGCATATTACAACATCAAAATAAAAATAAAAAATGACTTCTTTTCCTGCAGAATTGCCCAGTATCTGGGATATTGACAAGGCAAGATTTGATGGCGGACAACATTCTTTGTGTATTCCCCGATCTACACAAATCCAAAGAGACATGAAAATATTGGGATCAATACTTGAAGAAAGCATATCAACACGTTGCCCATAACTTAGATATGATAATGTACAAAACTCATGTTCCTCCTATTCTTTACTTATACACAATCGGATAGAAAAGAGTGTAAATTACCCACATACCTTGATTGGAGAGCAAACCGCTATGTCGGAAGCAAGTTTTGTCCCACGACTTTTTATATATAATTGTTAAATCATACACGAATTTTACTATGATTATCGAACCTAATTCAATCTTGAATTTTGTTAGTTATCTCATTAACATCTCCTTTATTTCTCATTGATACCTTGCATTAATTAATCAATGTATCCAGGGGACAAAGCCAAGATTATTTGGTGCCCGGGCCGGTTTATCCCAAAGTGTCAGTTACTTAGTTCTTTGTACTCATCGCTCTTAAAATTTAGGGGTGTTTGTTTGGAGTTTTAGGAGTGGATTGGAATGAACTCCATTCCAATGTTTGGTTGGGCATTTTGGGATGGGGTTGGAACCCAAGGGGATTGAAATCCACCTCAATCCCTTGGAATCACAATTCACATTAGTACAACCTTATTACAACTCTATTACAACCCTATAACCTCAACCCTACGGCAGGTAACTCACTTTTTTTTTTCTTTTATGTTTTTGTTTATTGTAATATGATTATTTGAAATTTTTAACTTGAAATTTTTTAAAAATCTCATTGTACTATTGTTATTTCTAGGGTTGTTTAGATGATTATTTTTGTTTATTATCTCATTGTAATAATAATTATTTTATTGATAATATCGTTCTTTTATTGGATTTTTTCATCTAAATAATTTTTTACATACCTTATTTTTTAATTAAATTTGTATACTTTTTTGTTTATCGTCATGTTTTTTTCCTAGAATGTTTTATATTTGAAGTTTGCTATGAAATTTTTTTGATGGATTTTTTATGAACCATTAAAGATGATTGTTTTTTGTTATTATCTTGTAGTGATAAATTTTTAATTATAAATAATGGTTTTAGTTTTTAACAAAATCAAATGAATCTCCATGTATTTGAACCAAACACCTTGAATGACAATTACAATCCATTAAAGGATCGAACCAAACAACCATTAATTAGAATGAAGTTCTAATTTCATCCCTCCCTTCTATTAGAATCCATTCCATTACATTCCATTTGTTTGAACCAAACGGCCCCTAAGTCATTAATTAATCATCATCAAAATTTATTTGAATGTTATTATAAATTAGACGTCTATAGAAAACGTAAATGTCAGTGGTTATCATTAATTATTCAATTAGGTATTAAGTTTTCCTTTAAAATTAGCTATATTTTGAAATTATCTCATTAACATCTCATATTTCTCATTGATACCTTGCATTAATTAATCAATGTATCAATTATCAATTTAGTGGTGTATAGTTTCAGGCATAATTTACTGATAATTGAATAAATAAGATATTGTTATAAATATATTGCAAAACAATATCATAAGCAGTAAATCGGAATGAGATTATATTGATGTGTGTATTACAATACATGTGTTGATTGATATTCATAGATACCATAATAATATCCATATCATAACACTCTCCCTTTGATGTCTATTATCCAAAGTATGACATTCTACGATGCGAATGAAACGCTGCCTCATTAAAACCTTACCATGAAAACCCAGTGGGAACAAATAATGGTTAAGGAAAAAGAGTACACCTCGCATTACTACCCCTCACGATTACATAACTTAATACGTTGAAATGATACATAATTTGGCGAAAACTCTTGATCATCGATGTCGATTCCATTGTAGCTGATGATAAACTTGATATTATCTTCGATTAATAAAACTTCGTGATATACTTGTAATCATCACGTGTATTCAAAACTCAAAATATTAATGAGTCACCTACCACTCATTTCAAGTATTATATACTGTTTTGTGGTATCTTCGTGACATAACTTGTTCACGATAATTATCATGTCAACAACATAAAAGACACACATCTACCTCGTTAAAAACCTTGCCAGGTAAAACCCAGTGGGACAAAACCCTAGTCGAAGGGAAAAAGAGTGTAAAAGCTATCTATTCATTTTGATCTCTTCAGGAGAATCAATCCAATAAGTTGTCATGATTTTCAATTTTTATGGTACTTCTAGACCACAAATTATTTCGTATACTTTGCAAGATATTCATTCTTCTATTACTTCTCATATGCTCATACTTTTGGTCAAGATAATATTACAATTAGACTACTTTTGGTTCAAACGATATTGGATTACTAAAATAAACTCTTTAGGAGTATTAATATTCCCTTTTAACTCAGGGTAACTTCAGGAGTATTAATATCCCTAGATAAATGTTGTAAGCTAATGATGATAATGTATGAAACAAATATGAAAAAGGATGTAATTCTATATAATTGCACATGAGGCCAAATGCAAATCACATAATTCGATCGACTTCGTGTCAATACGTGGACTTCGTGTCCATGAGCTCAATTTATCCATAAATTATACGTTGACAATCTAGATGGACTTTTATATAAGATCTCCACTAGTGTCCATTTTATATCGCACGCAAATTTGTGGACATGACAAAGGTCCACCCCGACGCAGCCACGCGCGAGTTTGGGCGGCGGTATGTTCTCGTGATGAGATGGTTCTCGGGTCGAAATTTAAATCGAAGTTGTAGTCGCCACCGAATTTTATAGGAGTTCGAGCCCGTTCGAACCCACTCTATACTTGGGCGTATCGTGCACAAAGCACGGTCCGCTTTAGTACTAGAGCTTGTGGGGTTCGTCCCTTTGCATTACGATACCGACGCCGAGTTATCGGGTATTGTGTATCGAATAACTCTCGTATGCCAACGGTTTCGGGCATCCAGAAACCGAGATTCTGAGTAAGGGGTGAGGGTACATGTTGGGAAGCCCACAAAGGACACCCAACCCCGCCCGCACATAGCGGCCTCTACCGACCGAGTCATTGAAGGGACTCGATCGAGTGCCCTGGAGGAAGACACTCTGCCCGTTTTTGAGGGGATCACTCGATCGAGTGGCCCTTAGGCATTCGATCGAGTGCCCTCTGTAACGGGCAACGCCTTGTTTTTAATGACCCATTTTGTGACCTTGCGGGTTGAATCGAGACATGGTTGAACCAAACATAAATATTAAGCGATTTATATTTGTCCGACCCTCGATAACTCTTTGTGCACGATGCTCGGTTAAGGAACCGGTATCAAGCATTTGGAGTGACCTTTATGAAATCAAAAATAATTGAACTAGAATGAATATCGGTTTCACGCTAATTTAATCATCGTATGTATTCGACTTGATAAAGTCGATGCGTCGTCATGAAACTTAAATCCTTTGCATTTAGACGTCGTAAATTGGCTTTTAAACCTACGAAAGTCGATTAACGTCATTGGATGTCGCTCGAATCGGTTTTGAAAATATTTTTATAGTAATATGCACGACATTAATGTGATGGAAATGTAAAAGTCATTGTATAGGGTTGACTCACCCTAGACAACCAATTACGCGAAGTAACGAGATAAGCGACTGTCAACGCGAGTGCAATAATCTTGTGTCCGTGTTTCCTTATCCCGTCACCCTTTGTATTCGACACGTTAAAGGTGAGTATTTTATAGTCAAGTTAGTAATTAGATTGGTAGGAACGATAAAAAATGTTAGATCGCAAAAAATAAAAGTTAGCAACGATGATTAAAGAGTTAGTGATGTTAGTATACAATAGCGAAAGTGTTAATAGCGTTAATTTACAAGAATTAAAATGAGATTAGAGATTATAAAATGGGGTTTGACACCCTCAACCTACATGTTAATAATCTCGTGAATAGGCTCATTTTCGTGTCGTCGAAGGCACAGGAGCGGTTTGAAATATGTAGGGTGAGTTATGGTGTATGATTATGTGGAGGATGCTCTTGGTTTGGACGATTTTTGTCTCGGGATATCTTTGTGTGAGTATGGTGGACTCAAAGTGAGGAGGAGAGTATGCAAATAAGATTGAATGAGATGTGTGAAGAAGAGTTGTGAAAAGTTGTGAAATGTGGTGCATATGGGGGGTATTTATAGGCTTGGACCCCGTCTAGGGTCACTCGATCGAGTGACCCTATGTGCACTCAATCGAGTGCCTCTTTGGAGGATCTCTGGTCGTTTTTTAGGGGGTCACTCGATCGAGTGCTCTTGACCGGGTGAGGGAATCTCGGGTTTGGTTATGGTAGGTTTTGATTTGATTGGTTGATTGATTTGTTTTGATTTTGACTTGATTTGCTTTATACCTGGACGCAGCTCAAGGCTTGTTTCATTCTCGGTTTTTTGATTTTGACCGGTTTTGGCTCGGTCGCAAAAGACGGTTTTGCCCCCGGCGACGGTTTTAGCTCAAATTAGCTTTATTTTATTGGGAACGAACCACGAAGTCTAAATTTGAGGTCGTTTTTGGTGGATTCACACTTCGCTAAGTGCTCATGATGGATACTATAGATTCCGAGGCCGTATTCGAGCGTATTAATGCATGTTAGCGTTCGATCATCATCGGGTGTTTTGTTGGAGACTACTATAGACACAAGCAGTCAAAATGCGGGTGTCTACAAAGCCCCCACTCTCACTGAGGCTTGGACAAGGCAAGAGTCAGAGTAGCTACCAGACCAATCAAGGATTACGATCTGGCAGCCTTCCGGTCGGGTCGTTTATAGTCCGTTAGACTCACGTGAAGGGCTCGCCAGCCATAAGATAGAAATCATACCTGAGTTCTGTTTATCTGTGATAGCTCAGTGGGGAGTTTGGACTTGTCTTCAAAGTCTCTTGTATGCAGACACATAGTACTCGGAATATAGCATTTTAGGTGAGACACCGACTCGGTTCCGCTGGGGAGTAAAAATATTTTAGCATTTTTGAAATTGACGAAAATTTGGAGAAGGAATGCTCGGGACAAATCGATTCCTGTGTTAGACTTGATCAGGTGCTGAGGTGTGGACTGGGCCTATGTACACAGGTGGCTCGTAAATCCATGCCCTGGTGTGGAGGTGTTAGGGTTTCATGCTATATATATGCGATCCTATGGCCTTGATTTTACACCATCACCCACTCCCTTCTCTTAAACAGAAATTCTTGTTCTCTTTTCTTAGGAATTCAGTTATGGGTATCGAACTTCTGTCCGCAAAATTGCAAGCTTGTTCCCAAAACTTCAGGGATGTGGAAAAGGTGGCTATGAACTAAATGGATATTTCTCAGCTGTTTACAGTTTGCCAGCTACAGATAGACCCTCACTTTCTCGATGCTTGTTTATCGTATTGGGACGATATTTATCATGTCCTCGTTATGGGTATCGTATTTGCGTTTCCTCGAGGCGAAATCTGTCCTTTACCTGAGGAAATTGCTGCTGTGGAGGATGGAACCATATGTCTTGACCCGCTGTCCCGTTGTCTGTATCTAACCCAAGGAGGAAATTACGGGAGTTTCTAGGCCTTTCTCATATGGAGGTGACCCGTATGCTGGTTGGGTATGTCGTTTCGCTGTCAGCTCTGGTTGATAAATTTATGAACCTTAATGATGTCCGGGTCATGGCGGTCCATAGTCGTAGAGCATTTGCTGTTTGTATGCTCCATGTCTATGCTTTTGAAGGTCATATGGATTTGCTGTCGTGGATGGGCGACACCCGAATTCTGACAATTGTCGACCTGATGGAGACGGAGCACAGTCCGGCGTGGTTTATCACGGGGAAGATTATCCAAGGCTTAGATAATCGTAAAAGGAACCCGTCAGTTCGTTTGACCGGGAGTACCTGTTTGTTGCAGGTATACCGCCTCGATTATTTTTTTATTTTTTTATTTGGCGATTTCTGCTACACAGGGCACTCGACCGAGTGCCCTCATCAAAAGCGTCCTGCCCAGTTTTGAGGGGGTCACTCGATCGAGTGGCCCCTAGGCACTCGATCGAGTGCCCTTACGTGGACCTCAATTTTGCTTTGGCTCGTACATGAGAGCTTATGAACCCGTCTTTTTTTGTTAGGTTTGGTTATACAAGAGGCTATCAATCATGGAGTCTCCCCTTGACCTGAGCCAGTATCGGTTCAACCAAGTAACTGGACGAAGGCGAGCCATCGACTCATCTTGTCTCGTCAATAGGAAGTATTGGGACAAGGAATTGTCGTTCCGCCGTGGCCGACTGAATGGATGGGTGGTCCCGTGGTGGTTCATTCCCGTTTGGACCGGTTTGGCGAAAAAGAACAAGGCCCGTTATCAAGTGATTTTGTCCTTTAATCAGACGGTTCACCTCTACCCCGACCGCATTCTCAGACAGTTCGGTTGGTCTCAGAGGATCCCGGAGGACAAGGCAGTTGTTAGTGACCCCGCTCAATTGACCGACGTGACGTGTGACACCTGGATTCAGCAGTGGTACACCCGAGTTATCTGGTCCGTCCCTGAGTCTCTTCACTCAACTTGGGTATCAGACTCTTCTGAAAATTGGACGAAGGAAAGCTCCGTGGAGGCTCGAGCTGCCTTGAAGGTCTATGAAGCTTTCGACATGGTTCGTAGGGAGCAAGCCAATGACAACAGAGGCTTTTTCGGTGAAGGTGAGACTCCTGCCACCTTAGTTGGTCTAATGTCGGGTCAGAAGACAAAGACTAAGACTCAAGCTAAAGAGTCTAGTGCTAAAGGTGCTCTGGGCAAGGTGAGCCCCTAGACGGATTTGGAAATGAGACTTGGTCCGAGATTGGCTGCCAAGAACCGACTTGGTCCTCAGGACAGACTACCGGAGCACGTGAAGGCTTGGCTCAGACCAATTACCGTGACGAATGACCCACTTTTGAAAAAAGGGGTCGAGCTAAGGAGGTTCCCGTTGTGATTCGAGAACGCTCGCCCCCGCTCCGACGACAATGGACCCCGAGAGATGAGAAGGATAAGGGCAAGGGCGAGATGCCTTGAATACCCGTCTCCTTAGTTTTAATATTTGAATAATACTACTATTTTGTAGTGTTTCTTTTTTTGTTGCTTTTTTTGAATGATGTAGTTTTGAATTCCCGAGTTTATCGGGATTTTGGTAATAAAAAGATATTCGTAGTGAAACCATTTCTGTCTTTTCGTTATTGCGGTGGTTGTTCCCTTTATTTTGAGGGGCTGCCTACGTATTCACACTCAATGGAATCAAACTAGACGTAGTTCAAGTATCAGAATTTTGCAATCTCAAAATAGACCAAGACTAGTAGTTCGAGGTGTGTGCGACAGTGGGATGAATAATCTCAGCTCATTGACTTGTTTATTTTTTGAAAGTTCATGTTTTAAAAGGATAACTTTAAATAAACTTTTGCAAATGACATTGAGATAAGGTTAGGGGTAGTAGTGTTTCAGTTGGTCTAGGTTGGTAGAATTGGTGAAACCATTCCCGTCCAAGTCTGTCAGCTTCACTGCGCCTCCTGATAGAACCTTTTTCACCAGATATGGCCCGGCCCAATTGGATTTTAATTTTCCCCTCGGGTCAACTGGTAGTAAAACTCGAACAGATTTGAGGACTAAGTCCCCTTCCTTGATATTTCGGGGCCTGACTCTTTCGTTTAAGGCCCATTTTATTCTTTTTTGATATATTTGAATGTTGTTGAGGGCCCGGGAGTGCCGTTCGTCTAAAAGGACTAGCGAATCGTATCGAGCATGGACCCAATCGGCTTCAGGTACTTAGCTTTCTAGCAAAATTCTGAGGGATGGTACTTCCAATTCGACCGGTTGAATTGCATCCATCCCGTATGTCAGGCAATAGGGGGTTGCACCGGTTGTAGTGCGTGACGTTCGGTATCCCCACAGGGCAAAAGGTATTTTGTCGGACCAGTCCCGATAATTATCAGCCATCTTTTTAAGTATGGTGATAATTTTTTTGTTGGCCGCCTCTACCGCTCCATTTGTTTGGGGATGGTAGGGCGAGGATGTATGTCTTTGAATTTTCTATTTGGCTAACAGAGCTGCAGTTTCGGCTTGAAAGTGAGTTTCGTGATCACTGATAAATTCGTGCATGATCCCGTACCGGCATATGATTTTGTTTTGGATGAACTTAGTGACGTGCTAAGCATTCAAGATCTGGTATGACTCGGCTTCGACCCATTTGGTCAAATAGTCGATAGCTACCAAGATGAAACAGTGACCTCCTGACCTGAGAGGGTTTACTTTCCAAATTATGTCAATTCCCCATGTCGAAAAGGGCCATGGTGACGTGACGGGAGGGATTTGCCGTGGATCCCACCGATCAAAGTAATAACCAACTAACCTAGGCTAGGCAGCTAGGGTAAGTCGGGTCGATCCACAGGACGGGGTGTCGGACTAGGGTGTGCTACGGTGTAAGACTAGGTTCAAGACAAACTAAACTAGGGTGATGGCTAAAGTGAACTAAGGACTAAGCTAAACAAACAACAAATTAAATGACAAAAAGAAGCAAATAAATCAATAAGAAGAAACTAGGGCTAGGTCGGGTTCATGGATGCCAAGGAGATCAAAAGAAGGAAACAGGGGTTACTAGCATGCTTTCGTAGCCTAGGTTACGATCGGCCTCTCGCGAATTAAACGGCCTAGGGGTCATTCTCACCACGCTCTCGCTACTAATGAGGAAACCAAACCTACAACCAAACAAACACATACAAGAGAAGAGGCAAGAAAAATAAGGATTGATCATCTCAAGTCTCACAAGCATTTCATCAAACATGTGGAGTGCAAGGTAAATAGGAAACAACAAAATAACAACTAGTACCACCCATCTCACCTTAATCATCCCTAATCACACCCAATCCCCCTACTAACTCTAGGGGAAAACTACTCTCTCTCTCTCTCACACACACACACACACACACACACACACACACACACACACATATATATATATATACTAAAACTAGCACTAACTAGAGAAACAAACTCAAGAACAACCCCATTCATTATGAAGAACAAATAAGGATGAACAACAAACACAAACAAAGATGCAAACTTCACTAACAAAGAAAGATTAAGAGAAAAGAGATAAGAAAGATTATACCAAACTAAGAAGATGAAAAGAGGAACATTTGCATAGAAGAAAACCCCAATAATTCCACCAAGGTTGTCAATCTTGATAGATTCTTCAAGAGATCCAATAATACAAGATTAACTAACTATATTAAGGACTAATCTACACTAATCTAAGCTAATCTAACCTAAAGTAGTCTAGGGTTTAGTGGGTAATGTCTAACATGTCTAACAAAACAAATGATTACAAGAGGGGGATATATATAGGGTTACAATGAATAAGGGAAGCGAAAAAGCGAAACAACCCTTCCCTGGGCCCTTCCCGGCCGGGAAGGTGGTGGTCCCGACCGGGATGGTGATGCTCCCGGCCGGGATGGCCTCACAGGAGCCGTCTTCTTCTTTGCTCTTCATCCCGGTCGAGATGGGGTCCTTCCCGACCGAGATGGGTCATGTAAGCTTCAAATATGATCCCATAGGTCCCTCCTTGCTCTTGTTAGGCTTCTCATCGATTCTCGGTGCTTGGGAATGGGTCCCAAGGGCTCGGGATCGAGTCTAAGCCACCGAGTGATCGTCGCTTCTCCTCGTTGGCTCCAAATGTGTCTGAAACGAGTCAGAATCGTTCTATTTTTCCAATATTGGCCTTAGGAACCTAACACAAGCTAGAAGAAGCGTAAGTAGCCTCAAAAACCGCTCCAAAGAGAGATTCCACAAGAGAAACCGGGACCAAACACAAGGAATAAGCACTACAAACCACACTTATCAACTCCCGCACACTTAACCCTTACCCGCTCTCGAGTAAGCACGAACTAACTACTAAACTAATAAGAACTAAAATACTAGCCGAGCGGGTATTACCGCACCCTATGCCCTTTCAACTCACGCGAGAACACTTAGAGGACAAGTGCTCTCCGCAAGGCAAATAGGTTTTTGCGACAAAACTGTGGATACAACCGAACACGAAAACACACAAACAAACAAACAATCGGTTGCATCCAAGAAGAAAAAAATACCGCTTCCCTAAAAAAAGCGGTGAAAGAAACACCGGTTAAGGACTCAAGGCAAGTGACAACGTTCCCAATCTAATAACACAAATCGATATGGACAAAACCCTAATAGTATGACGACAAAGCAGTAATAACGTTGGTAACTTACCTAGGTTCCTCCTAACCTTCTAAGAACGTACCACGGGACGATAGGCGGGATGGAAAAGGGATGAACCACGGAGTTAGTCGACACTGTAGGTAAGTGAAGCCCCGCCCCCTTTGGCGATAAGCCAAGAGGGTCGTCCCATGCTCAAGAACAACCTAACTAGTCTAAGTATGATTTGGGAGATCACACCCTAAGGGTGTTGCTTCTTCTACGGGGTCAAGAGTAGCACTCTTTTCCACCATTCGACAAGGATCCACTTCATCAACCGTCTCACATGACAAGGGATTTGAAATCGAGTGCGATAAAGGAGGTGAAGGCATCAAGTTTTCTTCGTTGAAGGCTTTAGGGGAGACCTCATCGTCATTCTTACTAGAATTCTAACCATGAAGAAACTCAAGGCCTTTGATGGCGGCCTCAATTTATTTGACGGTTTGGTCTAGCATAACATCTCCAAATCCCCTAATCGGCTCCTCCAATTTCCTATTCAAGGCAAGTTCTAAGGCATCTATCTCTTTCTCCCAAGTGTTACCTTCCTTCTCACTCACCTTGTCAAGTTGGCCTAGAGGAGTCTTGTCTTCACTTGGCTTTGGATTGTCAAGATCCGGTTCATCAGGAAGAAAATCATACAAATCTAATTTGATAGCCAATACATTGGCTCCCCAAGAGTTACCTTGAGAATCATGTTCAATTCCCTCCTCATTGTTAACTCTTGAAGCTTCAACTTCCTCCATTATTCCCATATCTTCACCATCCAAGCAACACTCAACAATTATCTCTTGATTGACCCTCTCTTCTTTATTCGTGGCTTCATAATTGGGTTGATTTCCTTGTGGAGACAACCGATTTTCTTGCCCAAATGAACCTTCCTCATGAAATTGTGGAGCTCGAGTGGCCAACATCGTGAAACGAGCCATGAGTGCATTGATTCGAGCATCTTGCACCTCTATTTGGGCCTCGAACTCCTCTTTATCCCTTTGCATTTGAATCATCATCTCTTGTTGACTCTTTTGCAATTGAATCATCATCTCTTGTTGAGTCTTTTGCATTTGAATCATCATTTGACAAAGCTCAAAGTTGAGGATTTTTGGTTGTAGCTTATGTGAGGGTATTTGGTAGTTGTTAGGATGTTGGAATGATCCTTGACAACTTTCATGGTAGTCATATGAAGAGGGTTCAAAAGAAAGTTGTGGGTTTTGGCAATTTGCCCCATGATTGTCCCATGATGATTGATGGTAGCTTGGATGCCCCATTGTCGTAACGTTGCCTTGATACATTGAATGCACTAGAAGCACTTGAGCAAACGTTAGTAGCCTAGTGCTTTTCAGGCACTAGGATGAGAGAATAGCACACAAGAAGGAACGGAGATACACAAGGAAAAGACAACACAAAAATGAAGAACAAAGTCTAAAACTAAGCACACAAAAGTCTAAACTACGCAGTCCCCGGCAACGGCGCCAATTTGACGGGAGGGATTTGCCGTGGATCCCACCGATCAAAGTAATAACCAACTAACCTAGGCTAGGCAGCTAGGGTAAGTCGGGTCGATCCACAGGAACGGGGTGTCGGACTAGGGTGTGTTACGGTCTAAGACTAGGTTCAAGACAAACTAAACTAGGGTGATGGCTAAAGTGAACTAAGGACTAAGCTAAATAAACAACAAATGACAAAAAGAAGCAAATAAATCAATAAGAAGAAACTAGGGCTAGGTCGGGTTCATGGATGCCAAGGAGATCAAAAGAAGGAAACGGGGGGTTACTAGCATGCTTTCATAGCCTAGGTTACGATCGGGCTCTCGCTACTTAAACGGCCTAGGGGTTATCCTCACCACGCTCTCGCTACTAATGAGGAAACAAAACCTACAACCAAACCAACACATACAAGAGAAGAGGCAAGAAAAACAAGGATTGATCATCTCAAGTCTCACAAGCGTTTCATCAAACATGTGGAGTGCAAGGTATATAGGAAACAACAAAAACAACAAATAGTACCACCCATCTCACCCTAATCATCCCTAATCACACCCAATCCCCCTACTAACCCTAGGGAAAAACTACTCACACATATCTATACTAAAACTAGCACTAACTAGAGAAACAAACACAAGAACAACCCCATTCATTATGAAGAACAAATAAGGATGAACAACAAACACAAACAAAGATGCAAACTTCACTAACAAAGAATGATTAAGAGAAAAGAGATAAGAAAGATTATACCAAACTAAGAAGATGAAAAGAGGAACAGTTGCATAGAAGAAAACCCCAATAATTCCACCAAGGTTGTCAATCTTGATAGATTCTTCAAGAGATCTAATAATACAAGATTAACTAACTAGATTAAGGAGTAATTAAGGACTAATCTACACTAATCTAAGCTAATCTAACCTAAAGTAGTTTAGGGTTTAGTGGGTAATGTCTAACATGTCTAACATAACAAATAATTACAAGAGGGGGGGGGTATATATAGGGTTACAATGAATAAGGGAAGCGAAAAAGCGAAACAACCCTTCGCTGGGCCCTTCCCGGCCGGGATGAGGTGGTCCCGACCGGGATGGTGATGCTCCCGGCCGGGATGGCCTCACAGGAGCCGTCTTCTTCTTTGCTCTTCATCCCGGTCGAGATGGGGTCCTTCCCGACCGGGATGGGTCATGTAAGCTTCAAATATGATCCCATAGGTCCCTCCTTCCTCTTGTTAGGCTTCTCAACGATTCTCGGTGCTCGGGAATGGGTCCCAAGGGCTCGGGATCGAGTCTAAGCCACCGAGTGATCGTCGCTTCTCCTCGTTGGCTCCAAATGTGTCTGAAATGAGTCAGAATCGTTCCATTTCTCCAATATTGGCCTTAGAAACCCAACACAAGCTAGAAGAAGTGTAAGTAGCCTCAAAAACCGCTCCAAAGAGCGATTCCACAAGAGAACCGGGATCAAACACAAGGAATAATTACTACAAACCACACTTATCATGATGTCATGGTGTACAATAGGGATAATGACATATGTTGTACGTTGGCAAAACTCTGGCAGTTATAACAGTGTTTGACATATAACTGGCAGTCAGTTTCCATATTGTTCCAGTAGTATTCTAGTCTCATGATCTTTCGAACTAGAATCTGGGCGTTCATATGTGGGTCACATTCACCGTCGTGTACCTCGGCCATAACCTTCTCGGCTTTTATTTTGTCGACATATAGGAGGAGAGCCCCCGGTGCTGTCTTTTTGTACAATTGCCCGTCGTCGGTACGGAGGAACTGGGTAGCTAGCG
Organism: Agrostemma githago; assembly: GCA_958450325.1. Taxonomy (NCBI): domain Eukaryota; kingdom Viridiplantae; phylum Streptophyta; class Magnoliopsida; order Caryophyllales; family Caryophyllaceae; genus Agrostemma; species Agrostemma githago. Next base: position 48,815,985 of record OY288251.1, read on the forward strand.
TCCGTAGGGCTTTCCTGGTCCAATTTCCGGTTCCAGGAGGGTATTCCCCTGTCGATATGTAGGTTAAAATAGCCTGATACCATGGCTTGGGGTTAGCTATTTCAATGTCTTGAATAGCGTGGATGTATGCCAGCTCGGATCGTCATTCGACGCAAATCGGCATGCTGGTTAGGTGATCGGGGATATTCAGTAAAGATGCCCTTTTGGAAAGTGCATCTGCGAACTGATTTTATTCCCGGGGCAAGTATATGTATTCTACCTTTTGGAATTGTTTCTCGAGAGCCCTTACTTGCATGTGATAGGCCACGGGGTTGGCGTTTCGAGTTTTCCATTTCTGGAGAGCTTGGTTGATGACTAGAGACGAGTCGCCGTGTACCCGAAGATTTGTGACTCCTAAATCGGCGGCGGCTTGTAAACCATGGATGCATGCTTCATATTCAGCTGCATTATTAGTAACATCGTAGTCCAGTTTAATGGATACGGGAGTATGTTGTCCTTTTCGTGAGACTAAAAGAATCCCGACTCCAAATCCTCATAAATTGGATGCCCCGTCGAAATATAAATCCCATGTCTCTACATCGGTATGGAATATGTTTTTTTCTGGGAAGGACCAAGTGTCGGTGTGTCCTTCGGTTATGGGGCTATCAGCGAGGAGTTCGGCTACTACCCGGCCTTTGACGGCTTTTAGTGGCATGAGTTTTAGGTTGAACTCTACCAATATTAGAGTCCACTTAGACATCCTGCCGTTGAGGATGGGCTTCTCGAACAGATACTTGATAGGATCCATTTTGGATAATACCTGTACTTCGTGGCTAAGCATATAATGCCGGAGCTTTTTGGTGGCCCAGACTAGGGCTAGGCATGTTTTCTCGAGCGTGGTATCTTTGCATTCATACTCCAAGAACTTTTTGCTGATGTAGTAGATAGCTCGTTCTTCTGAGTCAATGGCTTGTGCTAAATTAGCCCCCATGGCTGTCTCAATAGTTGTTAGGTATAACAATAGAGGCAAGCTTGGTTGAGGTGGCATTAAGACCAGTGGGGAGAACAGAATCTTCTTGATTTTGTTGAAAGCCGCTTGGCACTTATCGTCCCATAGCTTTCGTTTACCCACTTTCAGTTTTTTGAAGATCGGTGCGCATACTGATTAGTGTAGTTTGTAGTGCCTATTTCGTAGTATTTTGGTCTCATTTTCCTTGTGGAACCGCTCCTTGGGAGCGGTTTAGGGGCTTCTTATGCTTTCTTTAGTTCGTTTCAGGTTCCCGAGACCAATTTGGAAGAGTTGGAGCGATTCCGACTCTATACATACACATTTTGGAGCCAACGGAATAAAGGAACGATGACTCGATGCTTCGGAATCAACCCCGAGACCTCGGGACCCAATCCCGAGCCTCCGAGACCCGATCCCGAGTCCCGAGAATCGATGAGAAGCTCATGTGAAGCAAGGAGGAACCAAAAGGGTCATATTGGAGGCCTACAAGACTCATCCCCGACGGGTATGCACCTCATCCCGTCGGGGATGAAGTGCACTTTGGAGGGTGCCACTGCCAGGCCGTCCCGGTCGGGACCAACCCGTCCCGGTCGGGATGGTGGGTCCGTCCCGGTCGGGATGGTCCGTCCCGGTCGGGACCAAAGGGCTGTAGTCCGCATTTCTTTCTTTCTTCTCCCTTCCATTTGGAACCCTATAAATACTTCCCTCTTGTATTGTTTATGCATCTTACCTTAGTTTTAGCCTCTCTTAAGTCTCTCTACATCACATAAACCCTAGATTTAGTTTCTCAAATTAGTTTGAATCTCTCTTTAATTATTAGTTGATCTTAGTTAATTAGTCTTGTATTAAGAAGTTACTTGAAGATTTCTCCAAGATTGACAACCTTGGGATTATTTGGGTTTCTCTTTTATGCAAGATATCATCTTTTCATCATCCTATTGTTGGTATAACATTCTTTTCTCTTGTTTATTGCTATTGAATCAAGTTTGAATCTTTACTTAGTGTTTGTTGTTATTGATTGTTATTGCTCTTGATGGTGAATGTTAGGGTTGTGATGTTGTGTTCTCTTCTTATTATTGTTAGTTTTTCTTTGATTATGAGTGAGTAGATTACTTGTGGGTTAGTAGGGGGATTAAGGGTAGATTATGGGTGATTAGGGTTTGATTAGGGGTGAAGGGTAAATCCTTATTGTTAGACACATTCTTGGCATACCATGTGTTTGTTGTAATGCTTGTTTGAGTTGTAGTGGCCATGCTTCTCATGCTAGTTTTCATCTACTCATTGTTTGTCTAGTATGTGGACACCTTTGACCACCCAAGTCACCCTACTACACTTATGAACCCGACCTAACCCACTCCTTTCTTTCCATATTTGATTCATCTTGTTAGCTAGTCATCATTTCTTTAGGTTGTTAGTTAGTTGGATTATTAGCATTGTTTAGCATTTCTCTTAGTTTGCTAGTTGGCTTGTGTTTAGTTAGTATTTGATAGTCTAGTTCATCATAGCTCATCATTAGTCTACTTTCTTCTCCTCTCATCTTAATTCATCAATTATTAGCTCTTTGTGTTTGTTTGGTAGCATAGTCTTGTTTTAGGCCGATTTAGTCCAAACCTTGCAAAACCGTCTCCGTGGACACGACCCGACTTACCCTAACTACCGTTAGGTGCTAGTTGGTTATTTAATTGGTGGCCGGATCCATGACAAATCCTACCATCAATTTGTCGCCGTTGCCGGGGACGGTGCATTGTTTAGACTTTGTTTGCTTATTTCTAGACTTAGTTACTCTCCTTTGTGCCCTTCTTTCATCTCTTGTGAATATTCTCTAGTTTTTCTTGATTCCTTAGCTTTCTTTTCTCTTTGTCTCTAGTTGTGCTTGCTTATTGTCGTTACCTAGTGCCCATAAAGCACTAGGTATTCTCACGTTTGTTCTAGTGTGTAGTGTATGCCTAGGCGGGGAGGCGAATCCTTTCTCTTTAATCCAGAGCCGGAGAGGCTTTTTCGAGCTTTTCGCCAACGGACGATTAACCGGGTTAGGATCTCTCAACCAAGTGCAAGCAATACCCATCAAGAGCAAGCTCAAGGAAGCGATAGTGAGGAAGCATATCGAGAGACGGCCGAAGGGAATTTCACCAATCCCTTTGGAGATTCTAGTCCTAGCTCCCCTTCTACATCTACATCAACTCCGTCTACACCATCTTCTCCCTTACATCCAATAATGCCGAAATTTTCCTCCCACTCTACATTTACGGAAGACGTCTTGCCGGGACCCAATGCTCTACCGGCCGCTTATGCCGGAAATTTTACGGCCAAGACCCACTTCATTCAACTTGTGGAAAGGAATCAATTTAGTGGTTTGCCCACCGAAGACCCGCACCAACATATGGAGACCTTCTCCGATTATTGTGACGCTATATCTCAACCCGGGGTTACTCAAGATCAAATCCGATGGGTTTTATTTCCATTTTCATTGATTGGAAAAGCGAAGCAATGGATTAAAGGTCTCGATAGGGCAACCATGGGCATCGACACTTGGAAGAAACTTGCATTGGCATTCTACCAAACTTTCTACCCTCCGGAGAAGACTAATTTGCTTAGAGCCTCCATCACCGGTTTCCAACAACGGGATGAAGAGAGCTTATATGAAGCTTGGGAGCGGTTCAAGTCTTTGGTTAGATCGTGCCCCCATCATGGACTTTCACAATGGTTCTTGGTCCAACAATTTTGGAACGGTCTTTATGAGGACTCAAGAACTATACTTAATATGGGCTCCAATGGTAGGTTCACCGAGGTCGATGATGACCAAACTTGGGCGAGAATCGAAGAGATGGCGGTGCATAATTCGCAATACTCTAGGCCTAGGAAGGCAAACCGAGGAGGTAGGCATGAGGTTGATGCTATAACTCAATTAAGCATTGACCTTGGGGCTCAATTGAAGACACACATGGAATCCATTGACAAGAAGCTTCAAGGTCACCTCACCCAAGTTCAAAGCATCGGTTCCTCAAACCAAGCCTCAATTCATGAAGTGAACGCTTTGAGTTTTGCACCTCCCTTTCCCTTATTATGGCATGTGTGATACTTGTGGAATCGTTGGTCATGACCCTATGCATTGTAGAGGGAGTATTGAGCAAGTGAATGCCTTTCAAGCATTCAAGCAAGGTACTTCCTATTCCAATCAATACCAAGCTTCCAATCAAGTCCCTCAACAACAAGCTTTTCAACACCAACAACAACATCGTCCTTATGTTCCACCTCCCTTAAGGGACAACAACCAAGGTTACCAAGGCAACTCAAGGCCTTTCAACAACTTCAAGCAAAGTAATCAAGGTTCATTCAACAACAATCAAGGGTTCCAACAAGGGAACTTCAACCAAGGCTATCAAAACCACAACCATGGCAACAATCAAGGCCTTAATCAAGGCAATTCTCATGGGTTCCAAGGGAACCGTCAACAACAAGCAAATCAAGGCAATCAACAACAAAGCAAGCCTAGGAGCCGGTCTCCTACTCATGACTATCGCATTCCTCTAGCCATCACCGATACTCCGCATAATCCATCATCTCCACCTCGGGGATTCGATATCCAAAAATCTATGATGGATATGCAAAAGAGTCAAATGGACATAACAAGAAACCATCAAGAGCTCTTTGCTTATATTCAAGGGGAAAACGCGACAAGAGATGCCCGTATGAAGATGCTTGAAACTCAAGTATCTCAACTTGCTTCGGGGAGCTCCTCAAGACAAAAAGGACAACTACCTTCTCAAGGAGAAACACCGAAATTTGAGCATGTAAATGCCATCACCACAAGGAGAGGTACATCTTATGAATCCCCTCAATTTCCTAGTGAGCAAGAGCCAATGCAAGAACCGACAAGAAAGGTGACACCTCCAACTCAAGAAAGCTCAACCCTTGATAATCCAATAGAGGAGCAAGTCTTATGGGAGGTTGAGAAACCTCAACAAGACAAGCTTCCCCCACCTCAAGCTAAAGATAAGGGTAAAAAGAAAGTGTCATTTGAAGAGTCTACCCCGATTGAGCAAAATAACTACCAAGTCAAGTTGCCTTACCCATCAAGGCAAATGAAGACCAAGATAGACTCTCAATATGACAAGTTCCTTAACATTGTGAAGAAGTTGGATGTGAGTGTCCCATTCACCGAGCTACTTACCCAAATCCCGGCATACGGAAAATTTATGCGAGAAATATTGGCTAGGAAGAGATCCGTCGACAAGGAAGAGACCATCGCATTCACAAGGGTGGTGAGCGAGCTCATTCAAGGTTCTACGCTTCCAAAGTTGAAGGATCCGGGTAGATTCTCGATCCCTTGCACCATAGGGCACTACAAGATCGAAAGAGCTTTATGTGATTTGGGTGCGAGTGTAAGCATCATTCCCTACTCCATTTGTTGCCGACTTGGGATGAAGGAGCTTAAAAGTACCTCTATCATGCTCCAAATGGCCGATAGTTCATTCAACCGGCCATTGGGGATGCTAGAGGATGTGCCGGTGAGAATCGGTAAGTTCTTCATTCCGGTTGACTTTATCGTGCTCGATATGCGGGAAGATGAAATCACTCCCATTATTCTTGGGTGCCCATTTTTACATACCGCCGGTGCCATGATCGATGTGAAGAACGGTAGGATCACATTCGAGTTAGGCGAGGAGAAGCTAGTGTTTGACCTTCAAGGTAACACTTTGCCTACTAACGATGAGTCATGCAATATGATCCAAGCCAAGGAAAACATCGATCTAGGGGGAGAACCGAGACAAAGCTTGAAGAAGTACTCGTATGTACTTGAAAATGATGACTCCGATTTGGAGGAGGATGAGAGCCCATGTCATGGGTCCAATGACAAGTTGAAGAGCAAAAAGGATGAAGATGAGCCTCCCTTGGGGCCACATGAGGATAGATGGACGTTTGGGTATATACCGAAGGATCGAAAGTACAAGTTCAAGCCATTGAACTTAGTAGATCGGGATGCCCCGGGAACGTCGAGACAAGGTCATGAAGAACCTTGGTTTGTGGATGCTTATGTTACTAGCTTGATTGAAGACTTTGCTAGGGCCTTCGACTTGTTCCTTCGTGCCCTCGATGAAGATGGAATTAGTTTTCGGTGTTGAAAAAGATTGAAGAAAGTACCACCTTGGTTTGACGGAGTTCCACAAGAACCGTCTCTTTGTATATATCTCTTTCCCTTTTAGTTTGTTTGCTTTTGTGAAACTCTTGATTATTTGGATGATTGATGAGCGTTGTGAGGGAGGGAATTTGATGTGTTGTTTGAGTTTAGTGTGATAGGTGTGAAGTGGAAGTGATTCCTAGGGAACGAAGAGCGGTCATTGTTGGAGCTTGGATTGTGTGAAGGGAAGTCGGTTTTTGAGTCTCGGTTCGAGCTTTTGGGTGCTATAGAGGGTTTGGAGACTCTTCCCGGCCTAGAAGAGGTCATCCCGTCCGGGATGGAAGGCCCATCCCGACCGGGAAGGATGCCATCCCGTCCGGGATGGGGTGCACAAAAGTTGGGTTCACTGGCAGTCCGTCCCGACCGGGACGAGGTCTTCCCGACCGGGACGAGACAGCCATCCCGACCGGGACCACCCATCCCGACCGGGATGGACCCCCTGTCCTCCATTGGCTCTTTTCTTCGTTGTTTGAGACCACCCAACCAATTTATACCCCCTCCCAACCTCCCTACATGTCCTTACTCTCATTGTATGACCCTTACACCTCACATACACGCTTTCACCTCACTTTCTATTCATTTAAAACCGACTTTCGCATCAAAAACCCGCCTCATTTTGCATTTGTGCCCCAACCATGGAACCGGATCGCAATTGGAGAGGAATAACGACGACATGGACAAGCTAAATTCCTATATTGACCTATGAGACAATGGAGCGAGTGAGTTGGTAACCGTATGGTACGGCAACTATCCTCTCTTTTCCGTTTTTATAGCTTGTCTGCTTGGTTTATTCCCTTTCCCTCTTATCCTTTGTGTCATGGTGGCCTTCGAGGCCTTGGTATGCTTGCTCCCGACTCTCGATGACGTGAATACATCGAAGGTCTTTTCAAAATCCAAATTTCTCAAGATTTTCACCCCTTTTTTAGGAATTAGTCGGATTTGGGCGGAATCCGGGCTAGGTGACTTGATTACACCTAGCCCTCCCCTCCCATTTTCCTTTTCTTCATTCTTTTTATTTCTTCCCCCATCCATATCTTTTTCTTGTCTCGGCCCATGGTGACTTGACTACACCCCGGCCGGACACATTCTACCATTTTCTCCACTTTTTGATTTTTAGCTTTATTTTCGTAGTTTATTTTGTACTCTCATGCACTACGGTCGAGCATGAGGACATGGCTCGACTTAAGTGTGGGGGAATGGTATTCTAGCATAGTTAGCTTTATTTTTGTAGTCTTTCGAAAAAATCTTGAAAAACCCTAAAAATTTTAAAAATTTTCACAAAAATCAAAAATATTTTCTTTTGTGTGTTTTCCCTTTTTGTCGTTATGTCGTGTTTTTGTTGTTTTGTGTGTGTTTCGCCTCCTCTTTCCTTATAGGTTGCTTAAATCACCGCTAGCTTTGGAGAGCTTTCAAGACTACCGGTAACATCTTATCCCTTTTTCTTCTTTATCTCTCGCGGAGTTTGGAGGAGAATGTGATGTGGTGTGCTCGGGAGGAGCTTTGTAATGCTCGAGGTTGATTTGATTGCTCATTTTGAAGATAGGGGTGGTGTTTGTGTCTTCTATATGTTTGTTTTGTGTTGTTCTTGTTTCGTTACTTTTGTTTCTTTTTCTTTCATTTTCGTTGAGTCTTTGTTTTGTGTTTTGTTGTGTGTCTTGTGCGTAATTGGTTTTCGAAAACCCGGTTTAGAGGCTAGTGTGTGAGTGCTTACTTTCCCTTCCTAGTAGTGTAAATCGAGTCTTGGACTTTAATCTAGTAGAATGACCCTAAATCAATGATTTCGTTGGTCCTTTACCTTGAGTCCACCTAGCCTACTAGGGATTTACTACGGGATTTGCACTTTTGACCATTATGACCACCCACGGTGTGAAAAGACCTTGGTTACCGAGTCCCGTCCCCTAGGTGACCGTGTTCGGAATTGTTTGATTAGTCCAAGTTCTCCACTTTTTGTGGGTTTGAAGGGAAAGCGCGCTCCCGACTCACCCATTCCACTACCTCCTACGCTCTTCCACACAATAAATTGCAAAGTGTTGATTTCTCCCTTTCTTGTCATACAAAGAAATGCCAAAAAGCCAAATCTTGCCAAAAGGACAAAGAAAAGAAAAAGAAAGAAAATAAAAGAAAGAAAAGAATTGAAGAAAAAGAAAAGGCACAAAAGCCAAAAAGAAAATAGAAAAGAAGAAAAAAAAAGGAATGGCATGGCAAAACAAAGTAAAAATGCAAAAGACAAGAGAAAATGCCAAAAGAAGAAAACCGTCACACAAAAAGATTCTAACCACAAAAAAATAAGCCTTTTTCCGATTTTTGCCGTGAAGAGCCTACCAAAGGACCGAGTCCCGAGGAAGGATGATAGCGGCATTAGTCGGTCTTCCCTCATTTTGCAATCATTTCCACTTTTTACTTGGACTAGTTAGGCGGTTTTGGACACGGAACGACCCTCTTGGCTCACGCTAAAGGGGGCGGGGTCTCACTTACCTATAGTGTCGACTAACACCGTGATTCTTCACTTCCCACTCCGCCGATCGTCCCGTAGTACGTTCTTAGAAGGTTAGGAGGAACCGAGGTAAGTTACCAACGTTTTTATTGCTTTGTCGTCATACTATTAGGGTTTAGTCCACCTCGGTTTGTATTGCTAGCTTGGGAACGTTGTCACTTGCCTTGAGTCCTAAACCGGTGCTTCTTTCACCGCTTGTTTGAGGGAAGCGGTATTTCTTTTCTTTTGGGTGCAACCCTTTCGTGTGTTTGTTTGTATGTTTGTTTGTTTATGTGTTTTGTGTCCGGTTGCATCCACAGTTTTGTCGCAAGACCTGACTTGCCTTGCGGAGTGCACTTTTCCTCTAAGTGCACTCGCGTGAGTTGAAAGCGCGTAGGGTGCGCTAATACCCATTCGGCTAGTATAGTAGTTAGTATGTGCTTACTCGAGGGCGAGTAAGGGTTAAGTGTGGGGGAGTTGATTAGTGTAGTTTGTAGTGCCTATTTCGTAGTATTTTGGTCTCATTTTCCTTGTGGAACCGCTCCTTGGGAGCGGTTTAGGGGCTTCTTATGCTTTCTTTAGTTCGTTTCAGGTTCCCGAGACCAATTTGGAAGAGTTGGAGCGATTCCGACTCTATACATACACATTTTGGAGCCAACGGAATAAAGGAACGATGACTCGATGCTTCGGAATCGACCCCGAGACCTCGGGACCCAATCCCGAGCCTCCGAGACCCGATCCCGAGTCCCGAGAATCGATGAGAAGCTCATGTGAAGCAAGGAGGAACCAAAAGGGTCATATTGGAGGCCTACAAGACTCATCCCCGACGGGTATGCACCTCATCCCGTCGGGGATGAAGTGCACTTTGGAGGGTGCCACTGCCAGGCCGTCCCGGTCGGGACCAACCCGTCCCGGTCGGGATGGTGGGTCCGTCCCGGTCGGGATGGTCCGTCCCGGTCGGGACCAAAGGCCTGTAGTCCGCATTTCTTTCTTTCTTCTCCCTTCCATTTGGAACCCTATAAATACTTCCCTCTTGTATTGTTTATGCATCTTACCTTAGTTTTAGCCTCTCTTAAGTCTCTCTACATCACATAAACCCTAGATTTAGTTTCTCAAATTAGTTTGAATCTCTCTTTAATTATTAGTTGATCTTAGTTAATTAGTCTTGTATTAAGAAGTTACTTGAAGATTTCTCCAAGATTGACAACCTTGGGATTATTTGGGTTTCTCTTTTATGCAAGATATCATCTTTTCATCATCCTATTGTTGGTATAACTTTCTTTTCTCTTGTTTATTGTTATTGAATCAAGTTTGAATCTTTACTTAGTGTTTGTTGTTATTGATTGTTATTGCTCTTGATGGTGAATGTTAGGGTTGTGATGTTGTGTTCTCTTCTTATTATTGTTAGTTTTTCTTTGATTATGAGTGAGTAGATTACTTGTGGGTTAGTAGGGGGATTAAGGGTAGATTATGGGTGATTAGGGTTTGATTAGGGGTGAAGGGTAAATCCTTATTGTTAGACACATTCTTGGCATACCATGTGTTTGTTGTAATGCTTGTTTGAGTTGTAGTGGCCATGCTTCTCATGCTAGTTTTCATCTACTCATTGTTTGTCTATTATGTGGACACCTTTGACCACCCAAGTCACCCTACTACACTTATGAACCCGACCTAACCCACTCCTTTCTTTCCATATTTGATTCATCTTGTTAGCTAGTCATCATTTCTTTAGGTTGTTAGTTAGTTGGATTATTAGCATTGTTTAGCATTTCTCTTAGTTTGCTAGTTGGCTTGTGTTTAGTTAGTATTTGATAGTCTAGTTCATCATAGCTCATCATTAGTCTACTTTCTTCTCCTCTCATCTTAATTCATCAATTATTAGCTCTTTGTGTTTGTTTGGTAGCATAGTCTTGTTTTAGGCCGATTTAGTCTAAACCTTGCAAAACCGTCTCCGTGGACACGACCCGACTTACCCTAACTACCGTTAGGTGCTAGTTGGTTATTTAATTGGTGGCGGGATCCACGACAAATCCTACCATCACATACCATGGTCAGTTTGGATATGAACCGGTTGATGTACTGAACCTTCCCAAGGAAACCCCTTATTTCTTTTTCGGTTTTAGGAGGCTTCATCTCAGTGATGGCTTTAATTTTTGCTGGGTCAACTTCGATACCACGTTGGCTAACGATATGACCCAGTAATTTGCCCGACGTTACCCCGAAGCTGCATTTTTTAGGATTCAGCCTTATGTTGTACTTGTGTAATTGGGCAAAGAACTTCCTTAGGGCAATGATGTGCCCGTCTCGGTTTTTGGATTTGACGATCATATCGTCGACATGGACCTCTACTTCCTTGTGCATCATATCGTGTAACAAGGTCGTGGTGGTTCGTTGATAAGTTGATCCGGCATTAATAAGTCCGAACGACATGACGGTGTAACAGTAAGTACCCCAAGGTGTAGTGAAGGTGGTCTTACTCATATCTTCTTCTGCCATTTTAATCTGATTGTACCCGGCGTATCCGTCCACAAAGGATAAAAGGGCATGATCAGCGGTGTTGTCCACTAATATGTTGATATGTGGAAACGGGAAGTCATCTTTCAGGCATGCCTTATTAATATCCCAAAAATCTACGCATACGTGCACCTTATTATCCTTTTTAGGTGCCGGCACGATGTTTGCAACCCAGTCCGGATATTCGGACACTTGTATGAAGCCGACTTTGAATTGTTTGTCGACCTCTTCTTTGAACTTAAGAGACCATTCGGGCCTCATTCTACGGAGCTTATGCTTTACCAGCTTACACCCGTCTTTGATAGGTATCGATGTTCGGCTATTTCCCGGTCTATCCTCTGCATGTTCTTGTAGGATCATGCGAAGACATCCTTAAACTCTTAGAGGAGGCTTGTGAACTGTTGTCTCTCCTTGGGATCGAAAGTTAACCCTAACTTAAGCATCTGGGGCTCTAAAGTGGTTCCCATATTGATGGACTCGGTTTCTTCGATTGCCGGATCCCGGGACTCCCTTTGTTCTAGTTGCTCGATCAGACGATGAGGCAAGGGTACCTGTTCCCCGGGTTTCTCAATGTCATTGCATAAAATATTTTTGAAACCAAAAGCATTTTGAAAATAAGACAAGTCGTAAGCAGAATGGTTATCATTATTATTAATAGAGAATTTTGAAAACGGTTCAAAAAGAGCGGCCATCTGATCATTGCTCAGACGCGGGATTGGAGGTGCTCTAGGGATAGACCCTGAGGCGTCATTGGAAGTGATTAAAGGGAGAGGGGTTACGGATTGGACTCTACAACCAGACCCTCTAGACTCGACCTCAAACTCAGACTCTAACTCGGAATCGGTGTCAGGCATGTCCCATTCACCAGTGATCAACTTGTAGACTCGACCCTGGTTGTCGGTCCACTTGACGGTCTTCCTCCATGCTATATTCCCAGTCTTGGAGCCAACTTCCGAGATCAGCTTCGTGGGGTCGAACCCGTTGCTTCGGAGGATCAAATTCACCAGGTCCTCTTTAGGAATCGGGGCGGTCTTATCTTCCCCAAATAGCACCACCAGCACGGGCTCAGCATTATCGGTACCCTCTTTGGATTCTGACTGGACAAGGATAAATATATCATCGGGAATATAATTGCAATCCCAGGCCAATTTGGTCCCGAGATGCGTAGTGGTTGGTTGGTACAAACCCACTTGGATGACCCTGAATACTAGTGTGACGAAGTAGTCGGTCAGTCTCGGGCTATAAGGGCTCAAGTAAATGCCCTTCACCAGGTTACATGCCTTTTTGGTGCCTGCTCGGACGACATTGTCCGAGGTTATAGCATACCCTAGGCCGAAGTGAAGGCCTTCGTCCTTTAGGACTTCGATAATTTTCCTGGCTGACAGATATGACTTGGAAGTGGCTCCTGGTAGGTAGCCAAGATTTTACAGCATTGTGTCAACGCTGGTAGTAAAGTAGGGTCGGAAGAGAAATTCTCCCTCGATGGTCCCTGTAAAATCGAACCCCCAAAGGTCCGTATCAAGGCGGCCCGTGGCGTTACAGCTAGCCACAGTCATCGGGGTAGCTTCCAAGGTGATAATCCCGTCTCCTAGGGGCAGCTTGATTTTGCGGTGTAAAGAAGAGGATACCGCCTTGGCGGCGTGGATCCAGGGGTGTCTTAAAAGTAGGTTAAAGGAAGAGGTGACATCAACCACCCAAAATTCCATCTCCTTCTCGACCGGGCCCATGATGATGGTCAGTTTAATGGCCCCAGCTAATGATTTCGGGCTTCCGTCAAAGACTTGGATAGTCTGAGCTGTCGGTATATATTCAGCCTCGGTAATATGAAGGGATTTAGCAGTCCTTAAGGGAAGAACATTGACTGCGGACCCATCATCTATCAGGGTCATCGGGAGATATTTCCCCCGGCATATCACCGTGATGTACAGAGCTAAGTTGGGGGAAGCCCAGAACGATGGTAGATCGAACTCAGAGAAGGTAATGAGCGGAGCTTCTTCCTCGGACTTGCCCCTGAGGTAGGGCATGACTGTGGCTACTATCTCAGTGGGGGTAGCGATTGAGTCGATCTTGATTTGATCGAGAGCCTTAGTAAGTGCCTCCCGATGTTCTTGTGAGCTGACTATGAGTTGCCATATAGTGAGGTCAACTTGGGTTTTCTTCACCTGCTTGACCAGAGCCAAATTAGTGGTTGGCTGTTCATAGGCGATTTCTGTCCTGACTGGGTTAGTGACAGTCACCGGAGTAAGGGTGTCCCTAGAGCTAGTAGCTTGGTAGGGACGACTGGAGCGAGCGAGGTGATTGCTAGCTAACGCTTTAGTCCTAGGTTTTCGAACTTCCTCACTAGTGATTGGGACAGCTTCCCTTTCGAGAGGTATACATCATCCTGGTTATCGAACCAGATCCCATTTACTTGAGGGGCAAAAGGGGAAATGAGGTGAGAGCAGTCGATCACTTCCCCGACAAAGATGGCATGGGAACTGAAGGGATTGTCTTTGTTGCTCGGCTTATCCCCGGGCAATGGAATCTTATCGCTTTCAATCAGATCTTGGATAAGGTGCTTCAGCTTCCATCACTTCTCGGTATCATGCCCGTTGCCTCTATGGCATTGGCAATGGGCTTCGGCGTCATAATTCTTGAAACGCCTATGGACCGGGACTTCTGGTGTCGGGCCTATTGGTTGAATTAGGCCCTTGGACGAGAGCATTTGCAGGGCGTAGGCATTAGTGCCTATAGCAGTAAATACCCAAGGTGGGGTGTTCTTCTTGGATGAGGCATCTAGTAGATTAACCTCATCGAATATTCCGCGGACCGCGGTCGGGGTCTTATTTGTTGAGGAATAGGCCCCTTGGTAACCTTTGTTGGAAGCCTTAGTTTGGCCTTCCAGTCGTAGGTCATCTTCGATTCTCATCCCCATTTCAGTTAAGGTGGTGAAATTGGGTATGACAGTGTACCAGAGATGAACCCGGTAGGATGGAAGCAAGTTTTTCAAAAAGACTTCCACAAGAGTCTTCTCACTGGGCTTATCGACCAGCTTGACACTCTCGGCCCTCCATTGTTGGAGGTATTTTGTGAACCCTTCTTCGAGCTCTTAGGCCATGACCTCTAGAGTGCGCATGGTAGTTTGGATCTCAATGTTATCGGCATAGTTCTGAGCAAACTCCGTGGACACATCATCCCAAGTTGGGTATTTCTTGGGGTCTAGCCTGTAGTACCAGGCCCTTGGGTGCTTTTCAAGGGAAGCAGCGAACAGATTTTTGAACACGCTCGAATCTGCTCCCTTAATGGCCATGAAATCCTTGAAGGCTCGAATATGGAGTAACGGGTCTTTGGTCCCTTCAAACATTGGTAGGCCCGTGAGGTTCAGATTGGCGGGCAATTTGTCGTGAGGTATATTGTGAACCCTTCAAATCGAACCCTTTTTATGTGGGAAATGGAAGAGTATTTATAACTTTCCACAAAAAAGGGAGAGGAGAGAGGAGGTGTGAGTGGATGAGGAAGTGACACGTGGGTTCACCTTGTCCACTCATACCTCTTTACCTTAGGCCTGGTCGGAGGGATTCTGATTCCTCCCCCTGGCCTTGCCAGGGGCCAGAGCGCCCTATATGGCAGGCAGGGGGGGCTTGCCTTGGAGCTGGGAGCAGCTGAGGCTTTCAGGAGACTTAAGCTGGGCTTCGGTCCGATGGCGTGCCAGGCAGGACGCTTCTTATTCTTGGGTTTGGCTTCTCCAGGGTCTGAATTAATGGGCGACCTGTGGCAAGCTACCGACCCCCATCAATTATTATTATTATTATTACTGTTATTATTATTATTATTATTATTAATTATTTATTTATTTATTTTATTATTATCATCATTATCATTATTATTGTTAGTTGATGTTATATTTTTATTTTATTTTCTTTTTTTAAAATATTATTAGATAATTTATATAAGTAGTTATTGGTTTCAGCTTCTTTAGTTCATCTCAGCTAAGCTTCTGTCAGTCCAGCTCAGCTCCTATCAGCTCAGCTCAGCCCTGTTTCAGCCGAAAAGAACAGGGCCTTAGTCACCTTCTAATATAATTGAATCTTAAGAAAAAAGTTAACAATATGTATATATGGAATTTTTGAATGATAAAGATGTATTCAAGCCGATTAATTACTTAGTAATTATTGAATGTAATATTTATCATTATTATGCAGAATTTAATTGTTATAAAAAAATTATCCAATAGTTTTATGTGTTACTCTTTAAGACTAATTTTCTCATCAAGATTAATATTATCCATATCTCGATTATCTATATTATTATGTGTCCATTTTTAACTGATAATTAGATCAACATATCGAGGTCGTGTCAAGTTCGTCTTCGTGTCATGTGTAAATAGGTCAAAAAATTCAAATAATCCAAACTCGACCCATTTAAAGAATGTGTCGTGTTTATGTCGACCCATTTACATAAATGAGGCATCAAATATCAACCCAAACTCGGGCCGACCCATTAAGTTCGCATAGGTTTGTATCATTATTTGTCAGCTCTACAGACAATATGTTTTACTCCCTCCGTCTCGTTCATTTGTTTGCCTTTGATTAAAATAATCCTCATAATGAATATAAAAGGCAAACAAATGAACGAGGCGGAGGGAATAGTGTTCTTCGAATACTGCCCCAGATACATCTTATTCCTGGGTCCGCCCCTGCTCACATTTTCAAAATTCTTGAATATTAAATGCCGTCAATACGTAACATATAATAATCATCTCTAATTTCATCATCAAATTAGTCATTTCAACTTCGAAGTCGACTTAGTTTGTGAAACACTTCATGTTAATTGAAGCTGACATATTTATGAGCTTTGCTTAAAGGGATTTGAAGTACTACTCATATCAACAAAGTGCACTTTCTTTTCGGGTTTGCCCTTTATAAGAACTCCATAGTTAAGCGTGATTGGCTGGGAGAAGTATTAGAATGGGTGACCTCCTGCAAAGGTTTCCGGGATGCGCATGAGTGAGGACAAAATGCGCTAGGACAGAATACACTGGAAAGGAATCGTGTTGGTCTGTGAGATCAGTACAAAGCCTGGCGAGCTACTACAGTTACCATTTTCGGTCCTGGGTTTGGGTCGAGGTGTTACAAATTGTATCAGAGCAACCCTGCGACCGTGTGGTTTGCACCTAGCAGGAGTGGATTCTGGGTTAGCAATTATGCTGCTAGGCGCAACGGGGACGTTGCGGTCTTCAAGTGGGATCAAGTGGGAGTGATTGAAACACCCCATGTTAATTGAAGATGTCTTATTAAGAACTCCACAGTTAAATGTGATACAATATGCGCTGAAATGACTCGTGATGATCCGTGAGACCAGTACAAAGCCTGGCGAACTACCGCGGTTAACATCTCTGGTCCTAGGTTTGAGCCGGGGTGTTACACTTTGAATCTAGGATAAATTAATTGTTGTCATTTTCCATTTGCACTATTTAGCTCGTTTTCTGCGAGGTTATTCACTTATTATTCTTGTTTTTGCTTCGAAATACGCAGCCCGATACTGATTCTGGATGCTCGATACTGCTTTTGATGGGTTTATTCGATCTCTGAGATCAACATTCTTACCAGCTTGGGTTTATTTTCGATGAACGAGGGTTGTTCGAGTTAGTTTATAGGCCAATGCAAAAGCTTTTCATTCAATTTCTTTTGGGGTCAAATTGATGATACAACATCCCAAACAAAGTCCTAAACGATACAAGTCCAATTCCACACCTCCACGTCATGTTGACTCTCACCTTTAAAACTAAGGAATAAAGTTTTCTTTTGTCAGCTAGAAAATACAAGAATTAACAGTTTTTTGTACACTGATTGCTAACCCATGAGCGCAGTTATTTCTAGGAACCATGACGTTTAAGTTCTCAGAACTCATATTACAACCTTTATTGAACTTAAAAACAAAATGTAATGGAACTAAAATCATGGGATGAATGCATCGGGGATCCACAGGAGCAGGATTGTGGACAACAAAATACTGGACACGAGCACTGGTACCATCTTCATCAACATTGCTAATCTTCAAAAACCGTCTAGGCATATGGGCAACAGGGTGACAATATCACCCAGGCGCACTTACGCTCTTGCGAAAACAACGTAGAAAGAAAAAGAAGAGAAGCAAGATAAAGTCTGCCCTCAACGAAGATAAAAATCCTACGCCTGGGTCATAGAAACTGCTGATCATAAGTCCAACCATTTGAGAAAATCATCATGCTAGGAGAGAGCATAGAGAGCCCCTGAACCATCCTTCTATCCAAAGTCACTAAAAACATCGGCTCTTGATGAGACCAACCCACACCGAGCACACAATTTCCATAACCATGTTATTAAGATCATTATTGCTACCAACACAAACATAAAACGACGAACAACTAGCCCGAGGGGCATAACTGATAAGGTTAAAGCAAACCCGACCGATCCCATGAGGGAAATTTATTGAAAGCAATAAAGTAACAACAAATAAGAGAAAAGAAAGATGAAAAGGCATTTGAAGCATGATGTAAAGACGAAGTAGCCAAGGCTCGACCACATTCCAAACACCAACACCCACCCACAAACAATCATACAAACTCTGAACCCTGAACAAATCCCAGAAAATAGACTGACACAGAAACACAATGGTGGAAAGCCCTAAGTGAGTTGTAGACACCCAGATTCTGACCTGGTGGCTGCAGGAGTACCCGAAACACCCGATGATGATCGGACTGCAACACAACACGTTTTTACAATGTTTTAGATGCTTTTTCTAAAGAATGGATCAAATAATTACTCGGAAAAATTAATTCAACATCAAGACAGTCTTTGTCGTGTCATTACGGTCGCATTAATACTAATTAGAGTCAATTCCGCCACCGGGGCTCCGAATCGGTCCCGAAACATGCAAAGTCAAAACCGAGTCAATGCGTCAGGCCGAGCGAACTTCAAGACACACGCCCGAGGCCTACCCGGCGCTTAACACGCTAAGTCAAGAAGGAATATTTAACCACCAAGCAAGCCTAAGATACGCATAATCTCCATTTTGGAAAGTTTCGAAATTGGATCTTCAAAAATCAAATCGCCCCTCTCCGAGCGACTAAGTATTCCTACGCACACCCTCAGCCGCCTCAGTTCTGCTGCGCAACCCACCAGGCGCCTGAGTAGTCGATTTGAACTGTGAAAAAACTATAAATATCCCAACTATTCCGCTCATTTTAACACACACAATTTAACTCTCTTCCCCCTCCTCCTCTTCACGAGCTTTTCCTTCTTACTTAGCATCCCACTCCGACTCTAAGTACGATCACTCGATTGTTTGTTCCCGATACGCGAACAAACACAACTCCTCGTAGTTCCTTGAGTCCTTAGCTCGATTTGAATGAAAAGGGGCAGCTGTGTTCGACTAGCCACCTCTAGACACACTAGCGAAGCTCTACCGGATCTGCCTCAGGAAAGCTAGGAGGATCCGCCTTTGAAGTCGAATCTTCACTAGGTTGTCATCTAAACACAACTTTACATTCTGTCCTTTTTATTATGCACTTCGATAATGTCGAGTCCAACTGGTATGGACGCTAGGTCCATGGCACGTTATAAACATACGTAACGTCCACAACTTCAACCATAAGCACTAAAACTCCCTAAACTAAACCCGAGTAGCTCCGAGATCCGTTCTCAATCATCTACACATTGTGTCTCGTATAGTGTACACTCTAAGGGTCCAACTCTTCACAATGTGATTTACTTACATTTCGCATTTACCGCTTTCGTATGATTTACCGCTTTTACGACTATAATCGCATGCTAAATCACCTAACACGGAATTCAAAACGTAAGCGAACTAAAACTGAACAAGCGGTGGTCGGGTTCCATATTAATTCCGATGCTCACCCCGCATGGTTTGACGCATACCTATTAATACCGAACCGAGCGACGCATCTTAAGAAGAATACCAGGTAAGGTATACTACGAGAATGAGTAATATCCGTATTATCACATTAAAACTGACTTGCTAATACGTATAATATCTAGTACTCTCTACTCTCCTATGTGCATCTTTTTATGGCCTGCCTTTCACGTGAAATCGTATGCAAAGAATATAAACGCAACTACTTCGACGACAAAAGCTTACTTGTCCTTAAACAACCGACATAGCAAAGACATAAGGTTAAGACAACGGATGTTATCGTACTTCTGCCACAATTAAGGAACAAAGTTATCAGCCCACCGATTGATTAGTAGAGGCCGCTACGTGCGGGCGGGATTGGGTGTTGATGTCTATTGAACGTTGGCTTCTCAATACGTACCCTCACCCCTTACTCAGAATCTACGGTTTCCGGATGTCCGAAACCATTGGCAATGAGATTTATTCTAGGCATGTAATGCTTAAGGGTACAAGTCTTTATCTTTAGGTCCCCATGTCACTCAGCTTTGAGCCGACTAAGGATTAAAGTTGACTTGAACGGTTTCTGAGTTCACTAAATTAAAAAGGTCGATGGCGACTCGGTGACTTACCAAATCGACAACGAATTCGGTTCACTAAAAAGGTCGTCTTACCAAACATATCGACCTTTAAATGTTTACAACCATGTCTCGATCGATTTTAACGGAAACACGGATGTCCGCATCCGTCTAGTACAATTCAAATCGTTAACCAAATCGAGGTCCGACACATCGCCCCATACGCGAGATCGGACCGGTCCTAGGACGGACGGGGCCGCGTGGGTGGCCGTCGCGACCGGGATCCCGCGCGGGCGCTTGCGGGGCGCCGGGCGGTGCGGATGAGCGTCCACAGTTTGGCGACTCCGCCGGGGATTTGGAAACAAGTTTCCAGCGGAGGTGT
The DNA here is from genome assembly GCA_958450325.1 of Agrostemma githago. Taxonomy (NCBI): domain Eukaryota; kingdom Viridiplantae; phylum Streptophyta; class Magnoliopsida; order Caryophyllales; family Caryophyllaceae; genus Agrostemma; species Agrostemma githago. The sequence goes on from OY288251.1 coordinate 48,835,968, forward strand.
AACTCGAACGAGGTTGGTGAAGCTCATTTCCTAGTTTCGTTTTTGTGGTCACTACAGGTTTCGGCTCTAAAATGCCCATCCTAACCAATTTTAGGATCTATCGACCTTTTCACGGTAAGATCCTTAATGGACGCGCGGAGAGACCCTGGATTGACGTTTCGTCCGTCTAAGGTAGCCATGCATTCCGGGGATATGTCAAGCGAGTGGCACTGAGCGAACAGGACGACGCTCACCTCCCCTGGTGACCCATCGTCGCCTAAGCAAAGACTATTCATGGACGGTAGCCTACCCTAACCTACCCGCGTATGCATCCAGCATGACTGTACGCATTCCTAGTTATGTTTAGCGTGTTGTGACAACCCGAATAAAACATTAAAATCCGGATTCAACCACGACAACATGTTCAACTATTCCCAAACTTCGTTTTCGGGCCTCTTTTTCTCAAAATGGCCTTTTATCGCCGTTACTTCGGCCGAAGTCAAACTTTTTATTTTCAACAAGAAACCTTAGCACCATCACCCTGGCTAAGTTTACACTCATCATTTTCAAAACTGTCTTTAGCGCCGTTACTCTGGCCAAAACGAAACTTGTTATTTTCGAAAAAACAACGACACGCTATTACTATTACCAAGCTCCCAACCAATGGGATCAAGGTACCTTATACGGTCACATTTTCCATTCAAACATTCCCACGCGCACCTTTAGTATCGCCAAATTCCCGACCAATAAGGCCAAGGCGTGTAAAACGGTTACACTTTGTTTTTTCAAAATGTTTTTCGCACATACTGTTAACGTTACCGAATTTTCAATTAATGAAATCAAGGAACCTAACACAGTCATACTCACGAAACATTTCACGAGCACCATTGCCATCGTTGAATTCCAATCAACGGGATAGACAAACGTGGTCACATGTTTTTCAAAATTTTCTAAGAACACTATCACCCCCGAAGTTCTATAACAAGAACCTGGTTACATTTTCGAAAGCACCACCACAAACACCGTGTTTTCTCACGAAACACACTTTACACCACAAATTTCGAACTCCTAACTGATAGTAGTCTCGATAGTAACGTGACATCACAATTTTAAAAAAAACGGTTTTACAAAATCACAAATTCACACTTTTGCTATCGTCAAACCCTCGACACCCGTATAGCAACACTTTCCGACACGCCACAAATGATGCTACTAAACCATCGTGATGCCAAGACAATTTTCAAAAAATCTGCTTTCAAGCCCATCCATTTTCGAAAATATCAAACTCTTTGATTCCGAGCCAAGATCGAGAGCAATACCTTACGTCGTACAACCGCGTGATTGACTGTCTGTGTTAGTTAGGGTCACCTCTAGTCGAGGTCTTATACTCTTGGGTCGTCTCATCTCGAGAAGTTCTCTCATTAAATCTCACCCAATCAAATCGTCTCGTTCTAGAGGTCAAAGTTTATTAGGCGTTTCCCCAAATACTCCAAGTGTCCAAAGCACCCGAATCTCTAATCCGATGACCGTAAACACGCGCAAATCAGAGGGTCTCGTTCAAGAGTAACCCTTGATCGACTAGATTCAACAAGAGTAACCCTTGATCGACTAATGCTTACGACTCGTTACGTTTAAACAACATGCCACCCAACTATCGACTCCTCAAAACAATGAGGAAATACAAGAACCGAGATCTCGTGCTTTTTTTTTTTTACCTATTCCATATCTGGTATAGAAAGCCACATAATTATCCCTTAGAACGAGCATTACTGAATCCTATGACGAATCTAGATTGTCTCTTAGCTTGTGATTAAAGACGGAAGGCAAACTCATTTCCCACAATAAACATCCCTCAAACAAAGGCCGACCAATTCCTACCATAGGTGCAAAAAAAAAGAAGGCTGAGCTAAACTGGCCCAATTCAATGATCAAGACCGAACTCAATGGTCAAAATCAAATCCCAATCATCCAATTCGATTTCAAATACAAGTCCGAACAAAGAGTAAAAGTGAACAGACCGGTTAGCTAGCACCAAATATTAGCCTCCCTACATTACAACCTTTAAGACCTTCACGAGACACTTGTTAGGAGACAGTCCCAAATTTTGAGGATTCAAGGTCAATAGGATAATCCCAACCATTACGGTCAGACATGGAAATCAGATCCCACGTAATTTATCCCGCCCGATTGAAGTCCGAGTCATTTTTACTCAGCTTCCTCTTTCCTACCACATTACGAAGCCATAACCTCATAGCCTTATTTCCACAAAAATCAGCTCCAGACTTTGATCCATCAAAACCACTTAATACCTAGCTCCACATTCCAAAACCATCCAAGCCAGTCGCCCTGACCTAAACGCGGTATCTCGGTAATTGTCACTTTCAAGGGGTCACACCCGATCACTTCACCTTAGTTCTTTAAATAGGGTGAAAACTCATGCAAAACACTCAAAACATTTTGCAATCGATAGATGGCATAACGAGTCTAAAGCAATATCAATCACCTTTTTACGAACTACAAACATGGTTTGATTCCATCTAAATACGGATACGTATGTAGGCAACCCCCTCGGGGGTACAACCAAACTAACGAATCAAATACATTTGATTCATGCGCAAATCAGAACACATCACACGCTCTAATTAGCGAATGATTTCAATGACGAAGCACACCAAATAAAAACGACGAGTCAAAGACGCGGTGAAAACCCGAAAGGGTGCTCCGGGCAAAATGAAGAATCGAGTTGCGAGCTGTCGTTTAAGAAAATATATGGCGAGCCGAGGACGGAGTGAAAACCCGAAAGGGCGCTCCGGGCAAAATGAAGAATCGAGTTGCAAGCCATTAAAAAAAAGAAAAAAAAGAAGCAAAAAACAAGGAAAAGCAAAAAAAAAGAGACAAAATAAAAGGTGAGCAGAGGACGGAGTGAAAACCCGAAAGGGCGCTCCGGGTAAAATGAAGAATCGAGTTGCGAGCCACCACAAAAAACATAAAAAAAAATGTGTGCTTCTCATTAATGCAAATTAAAATCAAGCCTCTGTCGAGGCCTTTACATCAAGCATCCGTTACTCAGGTACTCTGGAAACAAGACAATGTGTCAACAAACTCTACAAAAACTAGTACTAAAACGCTACATAATATCACATTGTACAACATAATACTAATGGTTGGGCACCATTTATCCATCTTCTCCTTACCCTTCGGGTGCGGTTCTTTTGGCCCCTCATCAAGGGCCCCTCGAGTGCAAGTATCCACCCTTTCAGCCAATTTTGGGTCCAACCAATCTCACGTGCCTTCTACACCTGCATCTTTAATACGGGCCTTGTCTGTATTGACCCACTTGGACGAATACTAGGATTGGTAACGCTGTCTTCAGTCGGGCGCCTAGCGGCATTAGCCCGCTTTCTTATTCTGTAGCTCAGCCACCTCCACGATCCTTAACTTCTCTCTAATACCTAATAACCAAAAACAATAAGAACGATTTCCTAAATCGGTCACCACTTTTCCCAAGGCTTACAAGCACAATGCATAAACGAAAGTTCCCTCGTAGGAAGCGGACGATCCATTTTCGTCCCCACGATCCACCGGACTTGGACGTTTTTTTTCCTTTAAGGGGGTAAAGCTACCCCACCTAAGCGTGTTGTAGCCCTTCGCGGCATTGTCAATATGTGTAGCCCTACACGGCATTGTAAATAAAGCATAAAAATTGGTCCAACTTTTTTCCTTTCGCTTTAAACATAAGCATCATAGTCTCGTGACATTTACACTCGTCTCCAGCATCGCACACGCACTCGGTCAAAATACTTTAACTACAAAACATTTTTGGGTTTTTCTATGGGGTATCCCTCAACTATCGGCTTTTCCAAGTGGTACCCCCGCCTTTTTAGAATTACAAGATGTACCCCTAAACTTTGTAAATTAGTCTATATTGTAACCAAAGTTATAATTTTCCAACGGAAATTTCTCAATTGATGATATAAATAGTGATTATTCCCTATTTTACTTTCATCAACAATGATATATTTCTTCAATTTGCATCCTTTACTCGAAAAAATCCTTTCCACCACACTACGACATGGGGGTGATGGAGGGATTGAGGTTGACGGATTTAAAAGAGTGAGGGAGATAGGTCGATGTCGGCCGACAACAGAGTGTGTTTTGATAGGCATTTGGTGGCTTGATGAATGGTAAAGAAAAACAGGTGGTTTGTGGCATCAAATTGGATTGATTAATATGTTAATTATTCATTGTAAAAAAATAATTGTAATACACTTATAACTTTGGTTATGATATGGACTGATAAGTAAAATGTAGGGGTACACCATGTAATTCGAAAAAGGCGGGGGTACCACTTGGAAAAGCCAATAGTTGAGGGGTATCCCATAGAAAAACCCAACATTTTTTATATATTTCGCGTGTCTCGAGTCAAACATTTTAATCGATGTACTACTTGATCCAACTCCCGGCTTAAACTAACACATTTTAAGCATCCTGAAAAGCATTTTCGCACTCCTATGCAATCATAACGCATCTAAAACATCTTAAATCCCGACTAAACCACTAGCAAGCCAAACTTGAAGTTATTACTTGTTACCTAAGTCAACATTTCAAAAAACATAAGACTAATAAGTCAATCAAATCACTAAAAGTTTAAAATACGCATGATGTACAAAATCCAAACGCAAATCGAGTTTATAATCTACGGAGGATCTCTAGAGGGTACAGCTACTGCCATTACAAGCCCCCCGGGGTCATCATCCAAGCCTTGATCCTCCAGATCAAAGGTGGGAGACTCGGTACCACACATACCCGTCAACATATCCAGGGTAACCGTCTCGAGAATTCCTCCAACATCCCCAGTAGCGCCCTTAGCCTGACCCTCAGCCTCAGCCTCTATCTCCACCTCGGCCCCAGACCTAGCTTTACCCTGCGCCGAGGTCTCACCACGAGATCAAGCCAACTGCTCCTTAAGCTTGGTATGGACATGACACAAGTTTAAAGAGGGTTTGGTTAGGTGAACGAATCTCATGGTAAGATTGTTCTCGGGTCGAAATTCAAATCAAAGTTGGAGTCGCCACCGAACTTTGTGGGTGTTCGGGCCCGTTCGAACACACTCTATACTTGGTCATATCACGCACAAAGCACGGCCCGCATTAGTACTAGAGCTTATTGGGGTTCGTCCCTTTGCATAACGATATCGATGTCGGATTACCGAATATCGTATATCGAATGACTCTCGTTCGCCAATTGTTTCGAGCATCCAGAAACCAAAGGCTCCGAGTAAGGGATGAGGGTACGTGTTAGGAAGCCCACGAAGGACACCCAACCCCGCCCGCTCTTAGGGGACACTACTAAGATATCATTCAGTTTTCGTGTGCGCGCGTTAGTAAGACGGTTAAATGATATGCAAACAGCATTTTAGGCTACGTATGCAAAATACGTGTTTAGCTACGTCATTTAATGCATCTTAAGTATTTCGAAGTTATATTTAGCATGTGGGTTCATTTAGAAAATGGTAAATGCAAACATAGAAAATAAACTTGAAAATAAATTACAAATTACACGGGCGGAATACATCCCAGAATTCACAATACACCGAGCAAAAATATAAAACTACCGAGTTAGAAATGGTGACGTAAATAATAAACGAACTCGTAAGTGATTCGTAATTGAAACCATAAACCGGGTAGCTGGACATACTCTAATCAGTTACGTATTACATTACGTATTAACTAGAGGACAGAGGCTCGAACACATGAAAGACCGTGGCCTGGAACTCAGGCGCCTGAGGTGAGGCGGCCTGGAGTTCAGGCGCCTGACCTTGGGCATCCGAACAAGTAGGGTTTGGGACCGAAGCGTGATGCTAGCTTGACCCCGAAGCCACGATATCTCGTCCCTACTCCTCAAAGCGAAGACTAACTGTCTCGATCCGTCGTATTCTGAGTCCGACTAGGAATTCATCGGTATAAAACTTACGTAGTGAGACGTTAGCTCAAAGTCGTAAAAGAATAAAAAAATGCTAAATGCAGATTCGAAAAGGAAACGCACGATTAATTAACGTTCGTCGACTAATATCGCAAGTATCGTTCCCTAAGTGAAATGTGTATCGTTCTGAACTATATCGGAAGTCTACGATGTCACATTTCGGCCATAATGGGGTACTTTCTCCCTAACCATCTTAATTTATGATAGATCGATTTTATCGACTTGATACGAATATCGGAGCCCTTCGTAACGCGATGTCGTTATCGAGTCGCGTAGACCATACGAATCTCGGATTGATGTCATAGGGTTTCGTACCACTTCGATTTTTGATGCCTCTTTCATGCGCGATATTCAACTATGGAGTCGACACCGGGCACTGAGAGCGACGTTTGAAAAAAAAGGGTATCGAATACGCCCGACAAAGAACAACTGCGATTGCGTCATAACACGTAGGGTCAGGCGCACGTCATGAGGCGCTCTGACCCTTAGGCGCCTGGGGCGGCACGCCTCAAAATTGGGGCGCCACCTCTGGTGCGGCCTATTCGGGTGTTATACGAACTTTAGGCAGCGTTTAATTATCGGATGTATTCGATTTGATTTTGAAAATAGTTTTTCGTATAATTTACATGCGCGGTTTTAATATGACGAAAATGTAAAAGTCATTTCAGGGGGTTGACTCAGATCACCCTAGACAACCAATTACGCGAGGTAGTGAGATAATCGACCATCGACGTGAGTGCGATACTCTTATGTCCGTGTTTCCTTATCTCGTCACCCTTAGTATTCGGTACGTTAAAGGTGAGTATTTTATAGTCAAGTTAGTAGTTATATGTTAGGAACGAGAAATGAAAAGTTAGATACGAAAAATAAAAGTTAGTATACATAGTTATAATGTTAATGGTGTTAGTAATGTTAGTAATTAGTAATTAGTATACGAAAAAAAAAGATTAGAGATCAGAGAAAACAGGATTTGTTTACACCCTCAACCTACATGCTAAAAATCTCGAAACACGGGCTCGTTATGTGGCGGCGTAGGCACGGGAGCGTCGAGAATGTAGGGTGAGTTAGGGTGTGTATAGGGGTTGAGGTTGCTCTCGATTTTCTGAAAATAAGGTTTCGAGAAAATGATTTTGTGTCCCCTCGAATGTTGGACGTGAGGGTGTATTTATAAGATTTTGCGAAATGCTTCGGCTCAAGACTCGGACGCCGTAAGGGAGGCGGTTCAGTATTGGGACGCTTCAGCTGAGGCGGCTCAGTTCTGGGGCACCTAGTTACGAGCGATTGAAATCGCGCGTATCGAAAGTTACTCAAAATACGGATTGATATCCGTGTTATTTGAGGTAAAGTCAGATTCCATTTTGACATTATCTTTGAGCGAATTTGGATGCGTTTTGGGTTTATTTTGTTTTCTGGTTTCGAATTTGACCGGTTTTGGCTCGGTCACAAAAGACGGTTTTGCCCCCGGTTGCGGTTTTGGCTCAAAGTAGCTTTATTTTGTTAGAAACGACCCACTGAGTCTGGATTTGAGGTCGGTTTTGGGAGATTTGTACTCTGATAAATGCCCACGTCGGATACTATTGATTTTGAGTCTGTATTCAAGCGTATTAAAGCATGTTTTCGTCCGATCATCATCGTATGTTTGGTTGGAGACTGCTATAGACACAATGTAACACCCCGTTATTTTTTGAGTCATTTGTAAGACGTTAATTTTCTATTTTTGATGTCTTTATAAAAATTAAAGTATTTTGGGCCTTCTTATAATAAATCAATTTTTGGACTATTTTAAAAGTGGATCGTTATTTATAAACCGACTTGTGTTCAGGTTGGACTTTGACTCAAACTCAAAAAAAAAGGGAAATAAAACCTAAACTAACTAAAACCCCCGTTTCCCCTTTTATTCCCCCATCATCACACCCCTATTTTAATTTATGTCCATCCTGCGGCACTACTCCTCCTTCCCTTCACTTGCTTCTCTGTTTCGAACTATCGATGATCGTCGGAAAATTTGCTTTTGATCTCACGCCAACACATTTTTACGTTCTTCTTCATAAATTGTAAGTACTGATTTTATTAAACGACCTTTAATCGTTTTCCTTCCTTTTAAATATATAAACCGAGTTTTTGTATAAGTAGGTCTTATGAGTTATTAAACATAATTCAAATTTATGGGTGTTGTAAGTATTACTTGGGGGTAATTCTATGATTCTAATTGTCAATTCGTGGCGAAAACAAGGGTTGTAATTATTGATAGTTGGGTTTTGATGTCCGCGTAGTGTTACCTACGGTGTTTGGTTGGGTGTCGGTTTCAGCTTTTTATGTTGGGGCATTGGCAGTGTGTACAGGGGAAGGATAATACAACGTAATAGGATGCTAGATATGACGATATGAAAGTGATAGTGGAGTAGAGTGTAAGGTGTGCGTAGATTTGGAATTTTGATTGAAATTGGCTTTGCAATTCAGGATTAGATTTATGATTACGTTGATATAGATGTGTTGGTGTTGCACTATGGTATACAATAAGTCTTTTGTTGACCTTCCAAGATGGTCTATAGGTTGGAATTTTAGCTTTTCGAGTCATGAGACGGAACTATGGAGTATTAGGTTAGACTCGGTGTCTATTAATTAGATAATTATTGAATCAGTTTATATTATTTGTAGAATGCCGGTTTGAAGAGAATGAATTTTTGGATAAATATTAGCTTGGATTGTCCGTCTTGAGAGGTAAGGACGTTTTACCCTTTTCACATTTAAGTAATGAGCATGTTCGGTTTAAATTATATTTTTAAAGCGGTTTTGTAAATTATTTTGTTAATGGTGAATTTTGATACTCGTAATATTTTGGATATTGAACTTGTGACACGAGTCACACATTGGTATTGTTTTGGTAAGTTTTTTTTGAGATTTATAACAGACTACTCTGGGAGCTCTGTTGGTCTAGTTGGTTTATGGTGCGTTTACGACGTTCCTGGGACTTCGTCCCGACACTGAACTCTTGGCCCGAGTTATATTTAAGTGGGGTATTGATGGTAGGAAATGCTGCGGGTCCCAACCGATCACGTAGAGTCCAACTAATCCTAACGGTAGCTAGGGTAAGTCGGGTCGTGTCCACGGGGACGGTTATAGGTGTCTAGACTATGGTCTACTCACAAACAAGGCTAAGTTACACAAACAAACACAAAGAAGACAATAATTGACAAACTATGATGGTTGAAGAAGTATGAACTAGACTAACAATGAACTACAAATAATGTGAACTAATAGAAACAACTAGGATTAACTAAGCAAATAAACTAGAGAAAATGATCGACTAAAGAGGTAGAGAATTCAAATATGGGAAGGAGTAGGGTTAGGTCGGGTTCATAAGCATAGTAGGATGGTTGGGTAATCAAGGGTGTAGGTGCCACTTAGTTACTAAGGTCGGTTTGCGCTCTCGCGCCAAAGCCAAAGTCCGCACTCTCGTGTCCAAGACTAGACCCGAATACTCATGCAAGATGCTACTCAAAACACAAACATTCAACCACAAATTGCATACACAATGAGAAGAAGAGAACAAGTATGAGAAGCATTGACCACTACTACCCACACAAGCAATACAACAAACACATAGTGTGCCCAATAAGTGACTAGCAACAAAGGAATCACCTTTACCCACAATCAAGTCCTAATCACCCATAATCCACACTTAATCCCCCTACTAACCCCACAAGGAATCTACTCACTCATAATGAAATCAAAACTAAGACTAACAAGAGAAATAGACATAATAATCAAAACATCCATAATGAACAAACAAGAACAAATAAGCAATGTGCAAAGATTAAAACTTGAGAGATTAACAAAGATTAAGAGAAAAGAGATTATTCCCACTAACAAGAAGATAAAAAGATGAGAACTTGCATTAATAAGAAACCCAAATAATCCCCAAGGTTGTCAATCTTCGATGAGTCTTCAAGAATCTCCTCAATTACAAGACTAATTAACTAGATTAAACTAAGATTAACTAAGGATTAACTAGAGATGAAGAGAGGCTAATTAGGGTTTTGAATGCTTAAGAGAGGTCTAAAATAATCTAGGGTAAAGTAAGATACTTAAACAAAACAAGGGAGGAGTATTTATAAGGTTACAAGAATGAAGGAGGAAGAAAAAAGGAGTCACGCGCAGCAGCCGGCTCATCCCGACCGGGACGGATCGGTCCCGACCGGGACGGTCTGATCCCGACCGGGACGGGTTGGTCCCAAACAAAGAAGAGGCCAAAAGAAGGAGCATGGCATCATCCCGGTCGGGAAGCTCTCGTCCCGGTCGGGAAGCTTCCGTCCCGGTCGGGATGACACACCAGAAAACCCAATTTTTGGTACACTCATCCCGATCGGGATGACATCCTTCCCGGTCGGGATGCTCTCTTCTCGGCCTGGAAGAGTCCTCAAACCCTCTATAACCCCAAAAGCTTGTCCAAAGCTTCAAAAACCTACTCCCATGCTCACAATCCAAGCTCTATCAATAACCACTCCTCTCTAAGATTCATCTTCACTTCACACCTACAAGTAAGCTCAAACACATTCATCAAAATCCCTCCCTCACATCGCTCATCAAAATACCAAATCACAAGAATTTCACAAAACCACTAACAATCCTAGAAACCAAACTATCCAAAAAAACATATATACACACACAAAAACTCAAAAAGATATTTACAATAGGATACTCTCACCATCTACACCTCCATAGCCATCAAGAGCTCGAAGGAGTAAGTCAAATGCTCTAGCAACATCTTCATTGAGGCTCACATGGCCGAGCCTAGCTACCTCCAAGAGCTTCCAAGTCGGAGGCAAGAAGCGATCATCTTCATTATGCTCGGGGTTCTCGTGATCTTCCGGGTCTTCCAAACCATGATAGCAACGACTCTTATGACCATCCGGCAGGTATAGTGGTCTAGAGTCAAGCTCGGCATTATGAGTTGGGAGATCACACCCTAAGGGGGTTGCTTCTTCTACGGGGTCGAGAGTAGAGTTCTCTTCCACCGCCCGACAAGGATCCTCTTCATCAACCGTCTCACAAGACAAGGGACTTGGAATCGAGTGCGATAAAGGAGGTGAAGGCATCAAGTTTTCTTCATTGGAGGCTTTAGGATCCTCCAATTTCCCATTCAAGGTGAGTTCTAAGGCATCTACCTCTTTTTCCCAAGTATTGCGTTCCTTTTCACTCACCTTGTCTACATGGCCTAGAGGAGGTATGTCTTCACTTGGCTTTGGATTGTCAAGATCCGGTTCATCACGAAGAAAATCGTACAAATCCAATTTGATAACCAATACATCGGCTCCCCAAGATTTACCTTGAGAATCGTGTTCACACCCCTACGCATTGTCGACCCTTGAAGCTTCAACTTCCTTCATTCTTCCCATGTCTTCACCATCTAGGCAACACTCAACAATGGTCTCTTGATTGACCCTTTCTTCTTCATTCATGGCTTCATGATCGGGTTGACTTTCTTGTGGAGACACCCGACCTTCTTGCCCAAATGAACCTTCCCCAACAATTTGTGGAGTTCGAGTGGCCGACATCGTGATGCGAGCCATGAGTGCATCGATTCGAGCATGTTGCACCGCTTTTTGGGTCCTAAACTCCTCCCTAACCCCTTGTAATTGAATCATCATCTCATGTTGACTCTTTTGAATTAGAGTTATCGCCTCTTGTTGACTCTTTAGCAATTGAATCATCATTTGACAAGTGTCAAAGTTGGGGATTTTTGGTTGTGGGTCACGTGGGGGTATTTGGTAGTTGTTAGGATGTTGGAATGATCCTTGACAAATTTCATGGTAACCATATGGAGGGCGTTCGTAAGATTGTTGATGAGGTTGATATGGTTGGTGAAATTTTGGGACTTGGCAATTTGCCCCATAGTTGTCCCGTGACGATTGATGGAAGCTAGGACGTGCCATTTCCATAACGTTGCTTTGATACCTAGGATGAACTAGAAGCACTTGAGTAAACGTTAGTAGCCTAGTGCTTTTGAGGCACTAGGAAGGGAGAATAGCACACAAGAATTAGAATGGAGATACACAAAGAGAAGAAAACACAGAAATCAAGAACAAAGTCTAAAACTAAGCACACAAAAGTCTAAACTACGCCGTCCCCGGCAACGGTGCCAATTTGATGGGTGGGATTTGCCGTGGATCCCGCCACCAAATAATAACCAACGAACCTAACTGGGTAGCTAGGGCAAGTCGGGTCGAATCCACAGGGACGGAAAATGGGTTTAGACTAATGGGTGCTATGGTCCAAGACTCGGTCCGAGACAAGCTAAACTAGGGGATAGACTAAGGACTAAGCTAAGGTCTATGACAAGAACTAACAAGGCAAAACAAGCATCTAATGACTAACAGAAGCTAATAAAACGATAAGAAGAAACTAGGGCTAGGTCGGGTTCATGGATGTCAAGGGCGTAAAAAGGGGAAAGACGGGATTACTAGCGTGCTTTCGTAGCCTATGTTCCGATCGGGCTCTCGCTACTTAAACGGCCTAGGGGTCATCCTCACCACGCTCTCGCTACTAATGAGAGGGAACCAAACCAACCAACCAAACACACACATACAAGAGAAAAGGCAAGAAAAACAAGGATTGATCGTCTCAAGTCTCACAAGCAATTCATCAAACATGTGGAGTGCAAGGTAAATGGGAAACAACAAAAACAACATCTAGTACCACCCATCTCACCCTACTCATCCCTAATCACACCCAATCTCCCTACTAACCCTAGCAAGAGTCTACTCAAACATAACTAAACTAAAACTAACACTAACAAGAGAAACCAAAACAAGAACAAGAGCATACATATGTAAAACTAACAAGGATGATGAACAAAACAATAAAGAATAAGAAAAGATTGAAACTTGAAAGATTAAACAAAGATTAAAAGAAAAGAGATTATACCAACTAGAAAGTGGATGAAAAGAAGAGAACTTGCATTAATGAGAGAAACCCAAAACAATCTCCCAAGGTTGTCAATCTTGGATGAATCTTGAAGAATTCTCTTAATACAAGGATTAAACTAAGATTAACGATTAAGTAAACACTAATCTACACTAATCTAAGCTAATCTAGTCTAAAGTAGTCAAGGGTTTAGTGGGTAATGTCTCTCATTACATAAGATTACAAGAGGGGGGGGTATATATATGGTTACAAGAACAAAGGAGAAGAAAAGAAGCAAATGCGGGCTACATCTGCCTCATCCCGTCCGGGACGAAATGGTCCCGACCGGGCCGGGGTGGTCCCGACCGGGACGGCATGGTCCCGACCGGGACGGACCCAAAACAGACCCTTCGCATTTGTGCACCTCATCCCGGATGGGATGAGGTCCTTCCCGACAGGGATGGGTCTTGTAGGCCTCCAATATGATCTTCAAGGTCCCTCCTTGCTTCTCATGGGCTTCTCATCGATTCTCGGGGCTCGGGATTGAGTCTAAGGGGCTCGGGAATGGGTCCCAAGGTCTCGGGATCGAATCCAAGGCACCGAGTGATCGTTCCTTCTCTTCGTTGGCTCTAAAAGTGTATGAAACGAGTCGGAATCGTTCCAATTCTCCATGAATGGCCTTGAGAACCTAAAACGAACTAGAAGAAGCTTAAGTAGCTCAGAAACCGCTCGCAAGGAGCGATTCCACAAGAGAAACGAGGACCAAACATAACAAAATAGGCACTACAAACTACACTTATCAACTCCCCCACACTTAACCCTTACTCGTCCTCGAGTATGCACAAACTAACTAAAAGAACTACACTACTAGCCGAGCGGGTATTAGCGCACCCTACACCCTTTCAACTCACGCGAGAACACTTAGAGGACAAGTGCTCTCCGCAAGGCAAGTGGGGTCTTGCGGCAAAACTGTGGATGCAACCGGACACAAAAACACACAAACAAACAAACATACAAACAAACAAGCAATCGGTTGCACCCAAGAAGAAACAAATACCGCTTCCCTCTAAAAAGCGGTGAAAGAAGCACCGGTTTAGGACTCAAGGCAAGTGACAACGTTCCCAAGCTAATAATACATACCGAAATGGACCAAACCCTAATAGTATGACGATAAAGCAATAAACACGTTGGTAACTTACCTAGGTTCCTCCTAACCTTCTAAGAACGTAATACGGGACGATCGGCGAGATGGAAAAAGAATGAACCACGGTGTTAGTCGACACTGTAGGTAAGTGAGACCCCGCCCCCTTTAGCGATGAGCCAAGAGGGTCGTCCCATGCTCAAAATCGCCCAACTATTTCAAGTAAAAAGGTGGATATGATTTCAAAATGAGGGAAGACCGACCATTACCGGTATCATCCTTCCTAGGGACTCGGTCCTTTGGTAGGCTCTTCACGGTAACGATCGGAAAAAGGCTTATTTTTGAGATGTGGGGATTCTTTTTGTGAGACGGTTTTCCTTGGCATCTTCTTTCTTTTGCATTTTCGATTTTTTGTGTTGCTATGCCATTTCTTTTTCTCATCTTTTGTATTTTCTTTTTGGCTTTTTGTGCCTTTTCTTTTTCTTCAATCTTTTCTTTCTTTCATTTTCTTTCTTTTTCTTTCCTTTGCCCTTTTTGCTAGATTTGAGTTGTAGGCATTTCCTTTTCGCAACTAAGAAAGAGAGAGATTTCAACATATTGCAACTTTATTTTGTGGAAATGTGTAGAAGGTAGGGAAATGGGTGAGTTGGGGAGCGTCCTTCCCTTCAAACCCACAAAAAAGGGAGAAACTTGGACTAATCAAAGCAATTACGAACACGGTCACCTAAGGGACGGGACTCGGCAACCAAGGCCTTTTCACACCGTGGGTGGTCATAATGGTCAAAATGCAAATCCCGTAGTAAATCCCTAGTAAGATAGGTGGACTCAAGGTAAGAAACCAATGAAATCATTGATTTAGGGTCATTCTACTAAACTAAAGTCCAAGACTCGATTTATACTACTAGAAAGGGAAAGTAAACACTTGCACACTAGCCTCTAAACCGGGTTTTCGAAAACCTTTTTACACACTAGACACAACTACACATCACAAAACAAAGACGAGACAAGAACGAAAGAAAAAGAGACAAAGGCAACAAAACAAAACAAAACAAAACAAAAACATAAAGATAACAAACATCACCCCGAACTTCCAAACAAGCCACCACAACCACCACAAATTTCAACAAGCTCCACCCGAGCACACATCATCACAATTCTCCTCCAAACTTCACAAGAAACAAAGAGGAAAAGAGATAGAATGACGTTACCGGTTGTCTTGAGCTTTCCGAAAATTACGGCGATCAAGGAACCTATAGGAAAAAGGGCAAACACACACACAAAACACAAAAACACGACACAAAGACACAAAAGAAAAAGACACAAAGTAAAAATCTTTATGATTTTTGCGAAATTTTTCAAATTTTTAAGGTTTTTAAAGATTTTTCGAAAAAACTACGAAAATAAAACTAACTACGATAGAATATCGCTCCCCCACACTTAAACCGAGCAATATCCTCATGCTCGACCGTAGTGTATGGAGACACTAAAAATCAAAAGAAAAGAAAAGAAACTACAAAAATAAAGCTAAAAATCAAAAATAAAGCGGAGAAAAGGGTAGAATGTGTCCGACCGGGGTGTAGTCAAGTGACCATGGGCCGAGACGAGAAAAGATATGGATGGGGGAAGAAATTAAAAGGAAGAGAATAAAAGGAAATGGGAGGGGAGGACTAGGTGTAATCAAGTCACCTAGCCCGGATTCCGCCCAAATCCGGCTAAATCCTACAAAAAGGGTAAAAATCTTGTAAATTTGGATTTTTCAAATGAGTCTCGATGTAGTCACGTCATCGAGAGTCGGGAGCAACGATTACCAAGGCCCCGAGGGCCACCATGACACAAATGATAAGGAGAAGGGGAACTAACAAAAGAAGACAAGCAATAAAAGACGGAAAAGAAAGGATAGTTGCCGTACCATGCGGTTAGCAACTCACTCGCTCCATCGTCTCATAGGTCGGTATCGGCACGTAGCTTGTCTTTGTCATTGATATTCCTTTTCCTTCTCAATAAGGCCGCATGGTTGAAGTACAAAGGTATAAGGAGGTGGGATTTGATGTGAAACTTGGTGCAAAGGTTCTTGAATGAAGTGTAAGGGTGGGATAATAGAGGCAAGGGTGAGCCGGGAGGTTGGGAGGGGGTATAAAATGGTTGGGTGGGCTCGAATGACAAAGAAGAGGCCAAAAGGAGCAGGGCATCATCCCGGTCGGGATGACACACTCGTCCCGGTCGGGAAGCTCCCGTCCCTGTCGGGAAGCTCCCGTCCCGGTCGGGATGACACAACAGAAAACCCAATTTTTGGTACACTCATCCCGATCGGGATGACGTCCTTCCCGGTCGGGATGCTTTCTTCTCGGCCTGGAAGAGTCCTCAAACTCTCTATAACCCCAAAAGCTTGTCCAAAGCTTCAAAAACCTACTCCCATGCTCACAATCCAAGCTCTATCAATAACCACTCCTCTCTAAGATTCATCTTCACTTCACACCTACAAGTAAGCTCAAACACATTCATCAAAATCCCTCCCTCACATCGCTCATCAAAATACCAAATCACAAGAATTTCACAAAACCACTAACAATCCTAGAAACCAAACTATCCAAACAAACATATATACACACACAAAAGCTCAAAAAGATATTTACAATAGGATACTCTCACCATCTACACCTCCATAGCCATCAAGAGCTCGAAGGAGTAAGTCAAATGCTCTAGCAACATCTTCATTGAGGCTCACAAGGCCGAGCCTAGCTACCTTCAAGAGCTTCCAAGTCGGAGGCAAGAAGCGATCATCTTCATTATGCTCTGGGTTCTCGTGATCTTCCGGGTCTTCCAAACCATGATAGCAACGACTCTTATGACCATCTGGTAGGTATAGTGGTCTAGAGTCAAGCTCGGCATTATGAGTTGGGAGATCACACCCTAAGGGGGTTGCTTCTTCTACGGGGTCGAGAGTAGAGTTCTCTTCCACCGCCCGACAAGGATCCTCTTCATCAACCATCTCACAAGACAAGGGACTTGGAATCGAGTGCGATAAAGGAGGTGAAGGCATCAAGTTTTCTTCATTGGAGGCTTTAGGATCCTTTAATTTCCCGTTCAAGGCGAGCTCTAAGGCATCTACCTCTTTTTCCCAAGTATTGCGTTCCTTTTCACTCACCTTGTCTACATGGCCTAGAGGAGGTATGTCTTCACTTGACTTTGGATTGTCAAGATCCGGTTCATCACGAAGAAAATCGTACAAATCCAATTTGATAGCCAATACATCGGCTCCCCAAGAGTTACCTTGAGAATCATGTTCACACCCCTCCGCATTGTCGACCCTTGAAGCTTCAACTTCCTTCATTCTTCCCATGTCTTCACCATCCAAGCAACACTCAACAATGGTCTCTTGATTGACCCTTTCTTCTTCATTCATGGCTTCATGATCGGGTTAACTTTCTTGTGGAGACACCCGACCTTATTGCCCAAATGAACCTTCCCCAACAATTTGTGGAGTTCGAGTGGCCGACATCGTGATGCGAGCCATGAGTGCATCGATTCGAGCATCTTGCACCGCTTTTTGGGCCCTAAACTCCTCCCCAACCCCTTGTAATTGAATCATCATCTCATGTTGACTCTTTTGAATTAGAGTTATCGCCTCTTGTTGACTCTTTAGCAATTGAATCATCATTTGACAAGTCTCAAAGTTGGGGATTTTTGGTTGTGGGTCACGTGGGGGTATTTGGTAGTTGTTAGGATGTTGGAATGATCCTTGAAAACTTTCATGGTAACCATATGGAGGGCCTTCGTAAGATTGTTGATGAGGTTGATATGGTTGGTGAAATTTTGGGACTTGGCAATTTGCCCCATAGTTGTCCCGTGACGATTGATGGAAGCTAGGACGTGCCATTTCCATAACGTTGCTTTGATACCTAGGATGAACTAGAAGCACTTGAGTAAACGTTAGTAGCCTAGTGCTTTTGAGGCACTAGGAAGGGAGAATAGCACACAAGAATTAGAACGGAGA
Source organism: Agrostemma githago (assembly GCA_958450325.1). NCBI lineage: Eukaryota > Viridiplantae > Streptophyta > Magnoliopsida > Caryophyllales > Caryophyllaceae > Agrostemma > Agrostemma githago. Next base: position 48,853,970 of record OY288251.1, read on the forward strand.
TACACAAAGAGAAGAAAACACAGAAATCAAGAACAAAGTCTAAAACTAAGCACACAAAAGTCTAAACTACGCCGTCCCCGGCAACGGCGCCAATTTGATGGGTGGGATTTGCCGTGGATCCCGCCACCAAATAATAACCAACGAACCTAACTGGGTAGCTAGGGCAAGTCGGGTCGAATCCACAGGGACGGAAAATGGGTTTAGACTAATGGGTGCTATGGTCCAAGACTCGGTCCAAGACAAGCTAAACTAGGGGATAGACTAAGGACTAAGCTATGGTCTATGACAAGAACTAACAAGGCAAAACAAGCATCTAATGACTAACGGAAGCTAATAAAACGATAAAAAGAAACTAGGGCTAGGTCGGGTTCATGGATGTCAAGGGCATAAAAAGGGGAAAGACGAGATTACTAGCGTGCTTTCGTAGCCTAGGTTCCGATCGGGCTCTCGCTACTTAAACGGCCTAGGGGTCATCCTCACCACGCTCTCGCTACTAATGAGGGAACCAAACCAACCAACCAAACACACACATACAAGAGAAAAGGCAAGAAAAACAAGGATTGATCGTCTCAAGTCTCACAAGCAATTCATCAAACATGTGGAGTGCAAGGTAAATGGGAAACAACAAAAACAACATCTAGTACCGCCCATCTCACCCTAATCATCCCTAATCACACCCAATCTCCCTACTAACCCTAGAAAGAGTCTACTCAAACATAACTAAACTAAAACTAACACTAACAAGAGAAACCAAAACAAGAACAAGAGCATACATATGTAAAACTATCAAGGATGATGAACAAAACAATAAACAATAAGAAAAGATTGAAACTTGAAAGATTAAACAAAGATTAAAAGAAAAGAGATTATACCAACTACAAAGTGGGTGAAAAGAAGAGAACTTGCATTAATGAGAGAAACCCAAAACAATCTCCCAAGGTTGTCAATCTTGGATGAATCTTGAAGAATTCTCTTAATACAAGGATTAAACTTAGATTAACGATTAAGTAAACACTAATCTACACTAATATAAGCTAATATAGTCTAAAGTAGTCTAGGGTTTAGTGGGTTATGTCTCTCATTTCATAAGATTACAAGAGGGGGGGTATATATAGGGCTACAAGAACAAAGGAGAAGAAAAGAAGCAAATGCGGGCTACAGATGCCTCATCCCGTCCGGGATGAAATGGTCCCGACCGGGACGGGGTGATTCCTACAGGGAAGGCATGGTCCCGACCGGGACGGACTCAAAACAGACCCTTCGCATTTGTGCACCTCATCCCGGACGGGATGAGGTCCTTCCCGACGGGGATGGGTCTTGTAGGCCTCCAATATGATCTTCAAGGTCCCTCCTTGCTTCTCATGGGCTTCTCATCGATTCTCGGGGCTCGGGATCGAGTCTAAGAGGCTCGGGAATGGGTCCCAAGGTCTCGGGATCGAATCCAAGGCACCGAGTGATCGTTCCTTCTCTTCGTTGGCTCCAAAAGTGTATGAAACGAGTCGGAATCGTTCCAATTCTCCATGAATGGCCTTAGGAACCTAAAACGAACTAGAAGAAGCAAAAGTAGCCCAGAAACCGCTCGCAAGGAGCGATTCCACAAGAGAAACGGGGACCAAACCAAAATAGGCACTACAAACTACACTTATCAACTCCCCCACACTTAACCCTTACTCGCCCTCGAGTAAGCACAAACTAACTAAAAGAACTACACTACTAGCCGAGCGGGTACTAGCGCACCCTACGACTTTTCAACTCACGTGAGAACACTTAGAGGACAAGTGCTCTCCGCAAGGCAAGTGGGGTCACGCGACAAAACTGTGGATGCAACCGGACACGAAAACACACAAACAAACAAACATACAAACAAACAAGCAATCGGTTGCACCCAAGAAGAAACAAATACCGCTTCCCTCTAAAAAGCGGTGAAAGAAGCACCGGTTTAGGACTCAAGGCAAGTGACAACGTTCCCAAGCTAATAATACATACCGAAATGGACCAAACCCTAATAGTATGACGATAAAGCAATAAACACGTTGGTAACTTACCTAGGTTCCTCCTAACCTTCTAAGAACGTAATACGGGACGATCGGCGAGATGGAAAAAGAATGAACCACGGTGTTAGTCGACACTGTAGGTAAGTGAGACCCCGCCCCCTTTAGCGATGAGCCAAGAGGGTCGTCCTATGCTCAAAATCGCCCAACTAGTCCAAGTAAAAAGGTGGATATGATTTCAAAATGAGGGAAGACCGACCATTACTGCTATCATCCTTCCTAGGGACTCGGTCCTTTGGTAGGCTCTTCACGGTAACGATCGGAAAAAGGCTTATTTTTTAGATGTGGGGATTCTTTTTGTGAGACGGTTTTCCTTGGCATCTTCTTTCTTTTGCAATTTCGATTTTTTGTGTTGCTATGCCATTTCTTTTTCTCATCTTTTGTATTTTCTTTTTGGCTTTTTGTGCCTTTTGTTTTTCTTCAATCTTTTCTTTCTTTCATTTTCTTTCATTTTCTTTCCTTTTCCCTTTTTGCTAGATTTGAGTTGTAGGCATTTCTTTTTCGCAACTAAGAAAGTGAGAGATTTCAACATATTGCAACTTTATTTTGTGGAAATGTGTAGAAGGTAGGGAAATGGGTGAGTTGGGGAGCGTCCTTCCCTTCAAACCCACAAAAAGGGGAGAAACTTGGACTAATCAAAGCAATTACGAACACGGTCACCTAAGGGACGGGACTCGGCAACCAAGGCCTTTTCACACCGTGGGTGGTCATAATGGTCAAAATGCAAATCCCGTAGTAAATCCCTAGTAAGATAGGTGGACTCAAGGTAAGAAACCAACGAAATCATTGATTTAGGGTCATTCTACTAAACTAAAGTCCAAGACTCGATTTATACTACTAGAAAGGGAAAGTAAACACTTGCACACTAGCCTCTAAACCGGGTTTTCGAAAACCTTTTTACACACTAGACACAACTACACATCACAAAACAAAGACGAGACAAGAACGAAAGAAAAAGAGACAAAGGCAACAAAACAAAACAAAACAAAAACATAAAGATAACAAACATCACCCCGAACTTCCAAACAAGCCACCACAACCACCACAAATTTCAACAAGCTCCACCCGAGCACACATCATCACAATTCTCCTCCAAACTTCACAAGAAACAAAGAGGAAAAGAGATAGAATGACGTTACCGGTTGTCTTGAGCTTTCCGAAAATTACGGCGATCAAGGAACCTATAGGAAAAAGGGCAAACACACACACAAAACACAAAAACACGACACAAAGACACAAAAGAAAAAGACACAAAGTAAAAATCTTTATGATTTTTGCGAAATTTTTCAAATTTTTAAGGTTTTTAAAGATTTTTCGAAAAAACTACGAAAATAAAACTAACTACGATAGAATATCGCTCCCCCACACTTAAACCGAGCAATATCCTCATGCTCGACCGTAGTGTATGGAGACACTAAAAATCAAAAGAAAAGAAAAGAAACTACGAAAATAAAGCTAAAAATCAAAAATAAAGCGGAGAAAAGGGTAGAATGTGTCCGACCGGGGTGTAGTCAAGTGACCATGGGCCGAGACGAGAAAAGATATGGATGGGGGAAGAAATTAAAAGGAAGAGAATAAAAGGAAATGGGAGGGGAGGACTAGGTGTAATCAAGTCACCTAGCCCGGATTCCGCCCAAATCCGGCTAAATCCTACAAAAAGGGTAAAAATCTTGTAAATTTGGATTTTTCAAATGAGTCTCGATGTAGTCACGTCATCGAGAGTCGGGAGCAACGATTACCAAGGCCCCGAGGGCCACCATGACACAAATGATAAGGAGAAGGGGAACTAACAAAAGAAGACAAGCAATAAAAGACGGAAAAGAAAGGATAGTTGCCGTACCATGCGGTTAGCAACTCACTCGCTCCATCGTCTCATAGGTCGGTATCGGCACGTAGCTTGTCTTTGTCATTGATATTCCTTTTCCTTCTCAATAAGGCCGCATGGTTGAAGTACAAAGGTATAAGGAGGTGGGATTTGATGTGAAACTTGGTGCAAAGGTTCTTGAATGAAGTGTAAGGGTGGGATAATAGAGGCAAGGGTGAGCCGGGAGGTTGGGAGGGGGTATAAAATGGTTGGGTGGGCTCGAATGACAAAGAAGAGGCCAAAAGAAGGAGCAGGGCATCATCCCGGTCGGGATGACACGCTCGTCCCGGTCGGGAAGCTCCCGTCCCGGTCGGGATGACACACCAGAAAACCCAATTTTTGGTACACTCGTCCCGATCGGGATGACATCCTTCCCGGTCGGGATGCTCTCTTCTCGGCCTGGAAGAGTCCTCAAACTCTCTATAACCCCAAAAGCTTGTCCAAAGCTTCAAAAACCTACTCCCATGCTCACAATCCAAGCTCTATCAATAACCACTCCTCTCTAAGATTCATCTTCACTTCACACCTACAAGTAAGCTCAAACACATTCATCAAAATCCCTCACTCACATCGCTCATCAAAATACCAAATCACAAGAATTTCACAAAACCACTAACAATCCTAGAAACCAAACTATCCAAACAAACATATATACACACACAAAAGCTCAAAAAGATATTTACAATAGGATACTCTCACCATCTACACCTCCATAGCCATCAAGAGCTCGAAGGAGTAAGTCAAATGCTCTAGCAACATCTTCATTGAGGCTCACAAGGCCGAGCCTAGCTACCTTCAAGAGCTTCCAAGTCGGAGGCAAGAAGCGATCATCTTCATTATGCTCTGGGTTCTCGTGATCTTCCGGGTCTTCCAAACCATGATAGCAACGACTCTTATGACCATCTGGTAGGTATAGTGGTCTAGAGTCAAGCTCGGCATTATGAGTTGGGAGATCACACCCTAAGGGGGTTGCTTCTTCTACGGGGTCGAGAGTAGAGTTCTCTTCCACCGCCCGACAAGGATCCTCTTCATCAACCATCTCACAAGACAAGGGACTTGGAATCGAGTGCGATAAAGGAGGTGAAGGCATCAAGTTTTCTTCATTGGAGGCTTTAGGATCCTTTAATTTCCCATTCAAGGCGAGCTCTAAGGCATCTACCTCTTTTTCCCAAGTATTGCGTTCCTTTTCACTCACCTTGTCTACATGGCCTAGAGGAGGTATGTCTTCACTTGACTTTGGATTGTCGAGATCCGGTTCATCACGAAGAAAATCGTACAAATCCAATTTGATAGCCAATACATCGGCTCCCCAAGAGTTACCTTGAGAATCATGTTCACACCCCTCCGCATTGTCGACCCTTGAAGCTTCAACTTCCTTCATTCTTCCCATGTCTTCACCATCCAAGCAACACTCAACAATGGTCTCTTGATTGACCCTTTCTTCTTCATTCATGGCTTCATGATCGGGTTAACTTTCTTGTGGAGACACCCGACCTTATTGCCCAAATGAACCTTTCCCAACAATTTGTGGAGTTCGAGTGGCCGACATCGTGATGCGAGCCATGAGTGCATCGATTCGAGCATCTTGCACCGCTTTTTGGGCCCTAAACTCCTCCCTAACCCCTTTTAATTGAATCATCATCTCTTGTTGACTCTTTTGAATTAGAGTTATCGCCTCTTGTTGACTCTTTAGCAATTGAATCATCATTTGACAAGTGTCAAAGTTGGGGATTTTTGGTTGTGGGTCACGTGGGGGTATTTGGTAGTTGTTAGGATGTTGGAATGATCCTTGACAACTTTCATGGTAACCATATGGAGGGCCTTCGTAAGATTGTTGATGAGGTTGATATGGTTGGTGAAATTTTGGGACTTGGCAATTTGCCCCATAGTTGTCCCGTGACGACTGATGGAAGCTAGGACGTGCCATTTCCATAACGTTGCTTTGATACCTAGGATGAACTAGAAGCACTTGAGTAAACGTTAGTAGCCTAGTGCTTTTGAGGCACTAGGAAGGGAGAATAGCACACAAGAATTAGAACGGAGATACACAAAGAGAAGAAAACACAGAAATCAAGAACAAAGTCTAAAACTAAGCACACAAAAGTCTAAACTACGCCGTCCCCAGCAACGGCGCCAATTTGATGGGTGGGATTTGCCGTGGATCCCGCCACCAAATAATAACCAACGAACCTAACTGGGTAGCTAGGGCAAGTCGGGTCGAATCCACAGGGACGGAAAATGGGTTTAGACTAATGGGTGCTATGGTCCAAGACTCGGTCCGACACAAGCTAAACTAGGGGATAGACTAAGGACTAAGCTATGGTCTATGACAAGAACTAACAAGGCAAAACAAGCATCTAATGACTAACGGAAGCTAATAAAACGATAAGAAGAAACTAGGGCTAGGTCGGGTTCATGGATGTCAAGGGCATAAAAAGGGGAAAGACGGGATTACTAGCGTGCTTTCGTAGCCTAGGTTCCGATCGGGCTCTCGCTACTTAAACGGCCTAGGGGTCATCCTCACCACGCTCTCGCTACTAATGAGGGAACCAAACCAACCAACCAAACACACACATACAAGAGAAAAGGCAAGAAAAACAAGGATTGATCGTCTCAAGTCTCACAAGCAATTCATCAAACATGTGGAGTGCAAGGTAAATGGGAAACAACAAAAACAACATCTAGTACCGCCCATCTCACCCTAATCATCCCTAATCACACCCAATCTCCCTACTAACCCTAGAAAGAGTCTACTCAAACATAACTAAACTAAAACTAACACTAACAAGAGAAACCAAAACAAGAACAAGAGCATACATATGTAAAACTATCAAGGATGATGAACAAAACAATAAACAATAAGAAAAGATTGAAACTTGAAAGATTAAACAAAGATTAAAAGAAAAGAGATTATACCAACTACAAAGTGGATGAAAAGAAAAGAACTTGCATTAATGAGAGAAACCCAAAACAATCTCCCAAGGTTGTCAATCTTGGATGAATCTTGAAGAATTCTCTTAATACAAGGATTAAACTAAGATTAACGATTAAGTAAACACTAATCTACACTAATATAAGCTAATCTAGTCTAAAGTAGTCTAGGGTTTAGTGGGTTATGTCTCTCATTTCATAAGATTACAAGAGGGGGGGTATATATAGGGCTACAAGAACAAAGGAGAAGAAAAGAAGCAAATGCGGGCTACAACTGCCTCATCTCGTCGGGACGAAATGGTCCCGACCAGGACGGGGTGATCCCGACCGTGGCGGCATGGTCCCGACCGGGACGGACCCAAAACAGACCCTTCGCATTTGTGCATTTCGTCCCGAACGGGATGAGGTCCTTCCCGACGGGGATGGGTCTTGTAGGCCTCCAATATGATCTTCAAGGTCCCTCCTTGCTTCTCATGGGCTTCTCATCAATTCTCGGGGCTTGGGATCGAGTCTAAAGGGCTCGGGAATGGGTCCCAAGGTCTCGGGATCGAATCCAAGGCACCGAGTGATCGTTCCTTCTCTTCGTTGGCTACAAAAGTGTATGAAACGAGTCGGATCCGTTCCAATTCTCCATGAATGGCCTTGGGAACCTAAAACGAACTAGAAGAAGCATAAGTAGCCCAGAAACCGCTCGCAAGGAGCGATTCCACAAGAGAAACAGGGACCAAACATAACAAAATAGGCACTACAAACTACACTTATCAGGTATCCGGCCCCCACTTGCTAGGTAGTTAGACTTTCTCCTTTGGCAGCATCATCCTACTGACTGTGCGAGAGGTGCGCACTATATAAGTCGAACTAAGCACAAGTGATACCTTTAGACCGTGCAAGGGTAGGACCTTGGCACACAGGTGGTGAAAAATATATTTTTATTGGTTTTGGTTTTAACTACTCTTTTTACCGTATTATGTTCTGGTATCAAAACGGTGACTTTTAACTCTGGTTAAGTTTACTACAAATTATAATCATTGTGTTACGTTTTCAATATAATGTATTTTACTTAGCTTTGTTGACGTCCTTTTGTTTTGGGTTGTTCCCCCCGCTGGAACCTGTACCTATTTGTGTTTTGGGTACAGTTGATAGGTATACTTAATATGCTGCATGAGTGCATTTGATTCGGGATGCTGAGCGATGAAGGATTTTATTATTTAACATTTACCTTCGAACTATTTATATTTATGTTGAATTTTGGTTTGAAGTTGTTTTAAACCGTTTTGAATTTTGTGGGACTTAAGTCTTCCGCTGCAACGTTTTCATTTAATTAATTATCGAAATTTTACTTCGTTTCAATTATTTCTATCAAACTTCTTTTTCGTTGGATTTATATCATTTTATTTGCCTTGCACTTGGCTTTGTGAGCTAAGTGCGGGGTAACAGCTTTGAATTTTTCAGTTTCGGTTTGTTATTTTGGTTACGAAAAATTTAGGGTTGTTACACACAAGAAGTCAAAATGCGGGTGTGTATAGAGCCCCCACTCTGACTGAGTCTTGGAAAAGGCAAAAGTCAGATTAGCCACCAGGCCAATCAAGGATTACATTACGACCAGGTAGCCTTTCGGCCGGGTCGTTTAAAGTCCGTTAGACTTGCGTGAAGGGCTCGCCAGCCATAAGTAGAGGGTCATAGCTGTCTTGATGATGGTAGCTCCGTGGGGAGTTGGCGTTGCCTTCACAGTCTCGGGTGTACCTGTATGCAGACACATAATAATTTGCAAGTAACATTTAGGTGAGACACCGACCTGCTTCCGCTGGGGAGTAAAAAGATTTTGATGGTTTGAGAATTGAGATTTTGAAAGGAGGTATCCTCGGGATGACTCGATTCCTATACTTTGGTTTAAAAAAGCGTTAGAATGTGGATTAGACCTGTGTACATAGGCGCGCATGTCGAGGCGGCTTAATGATCAGGCGCGGGTTCCCTTGCGCCTTAGGATTCAGACGCCCGAGTTCGGGCGACCCAATTTTTGGATTTCGATTTTTCGCGCTGCGGCGTGGAATCCGAGGCGCTGTAGGGTATCCGTGCTTATATACGACCCTTTCTTCCCCGTATTTTCCATACTCGTCTTTAATTTTTTACTTCTTTCCATAAAATCTCTCAGAGAAACCAAGTGATTTTGCTATGGGTATCGAAAATTTAATCGCGATGCTCTTGGCATGGCCCCAGTTCTTCCGGGACGAAGAAAAGGTTCTGCTGAACCAGATGGGGATTTCTGCTATATTCCCGTTACAGCATCTTAGGGTAGATTCACACTTCCTAGATGCTTTCTTATCATTTTGGGATATTACCCATCACGTTTTTGCATTCCCACGAGGAGAAGTATGTCCTCTTACTGAAGAAATTGCGGCTGTTGGAGGTTGGTGCCCTGTGGCTCGTCCTGCTATTCCTCTGTTTTATCACGACCCAATGAGAAAGTTGGGAGAATTTTTGTGTTTGTCCCATGCTGAGGCGGACCAGATGGTGCGGGGGAATTACGTTTCCCTTTTTGACTTGGCTGAGAAATTTATGAACGCCAGGGATGTGAGAATTACTGCTTTTCACAGGCGTAAGGGCTTCACTTTTTGCATGCTGCATCGCTATGCTTTTGAGAGGCGGATGGAGGCAGACTTTTGCTTGGGTCAAATTCAGATGATTGGTGTAGTTGACCAGATGGAGACGGGTCACAGTCCGGCTTGGCTGATAACGGGAGAGACCATTATGGGTCTCGATGCTAAAAGAGTTTACCTGCACCGTCAATTAACGGGCAACATCCATTTTCTAGAGATATACATTTCGCGCGTTTTTTTGTGCATACCCGATGTAGGAGGGGTCACTCGACCGAGTAGACCCATCGCTCGATCGAGCGCCATCTGGCGAGCCGTATGTTTGCTTGTGGAAACTCATAAATTTGTCCTGTCAGGTTTGGCTGTCCGAACGGTTGTCGATCATAAAGCCTCCCCTGAACGTGCTTGGATATCGAAGCAGTCAGGTCAGTTCGAGAAAGAGGCGCATAAGTTCGAATCACTACATAAACCAGACTTATTGGGATGAGGAGATCATATTCCACGGAGGTCCTCTGATTAGTTGGAACATTGTTTGGTGGTTCCTTTCCAGGTTGACTGGGTTGGCTAAGAGGGATCAAGCCTGTTATCTCGTGGTCCTATCACTTGATTGGACCGTTCATATTTACCCAGACCGCATTCTGAGGCAGTTCGGTTGGACCCAGAGGATCCTGATACTGAGGCTATCATTAACGTCCCGCTCCAATTGACGAATGCAATGTGCGATATATGGTTACAGCGGTGGCACACCCATGCCATCTGGACCATACCCAACCCTTGCCATTCCGCTTGGGTTTCCGAGTCATATCGGAAATGGAGTTCCGAGGAGTCGGAGGAGGCCCGCAAGGCCTTGAAGTTCGATGAGGCCTTCGACTTGGTTCGCCGGGAGATGGCGAAAGATAACAGGGGTTTCTACAATGAAGGGGAGACTCCTGATACTTTGGTTCGATTAGAGTCGGGTCTTAACTCAAAAACTAAGACTCAAGCTAAGGACGCCGGTGCTAAAGGCGTGTGGGGGCGACTGAGCCCCTAGACTGACTTAGAGAGCAGGATTGGGCCAAGACTGGCGACCAAGGATCGACTGGGCCGGCGCGACAGGTTACCCGAGCACATGAGGGCCCAACTTGGGCCAATTGAAGTGACCGAAGATCCGCACATGAAAAAACGAGTCCTGGCCAAAGAAGTTCCCGTAGTGATCCGATTGCATTCGCTTGCACCACGTCGTCAGTGGAAGGCCAAAGAGGTCAAGGATAAGGGTAAGGGCAAGATACCCTGAATACCCTAATCCTTAGTTTTCATTATTTAAGTAGTACTACTATTTTATAGTGTCGTGTGTTTTTTTAAAATTTTAGTATTTGAATTTCTCGAGTTTATCGGGTTTTTTGGTAATAATAAAGGAAGTTTTTTTAATGAAATTGTTCCTGTCTTCTCGCAATTGCAGTGGTTGTGCCCTTTTGAGGGGCTGCCTACGTATCCACAATTAGTGGAATCAAACCAAACGTAGTACGAACTTTGTATAATTTGCAATCTCGAATTACACCAAGACTAATGGTTCGAGATGTTTATGACAGTAGGATAAGTAATCCCAGCTTATTGACTTGCTTTTCGAAAGTTTATGTTTAAAAACAATTTTAATAAACTTTTTGCAAATGACATTGAGAAAGGATCAGGGGTAGTAGCGTTTTAGCTGGTCTAGGTTGGCAGGATTGGTAAATACATTCCCGTCCAAGTCTGTCAGCTTCACACCACCGCCTTATAGGACCTCTTTCACCAGATATGGCCCAGCCCAATTGGGTTTGAATTTTCCCTCGGGTCAACTGGTATTAGAGCTCGAACGGACTTGAGAACCAAGTCCTCTTCTTTAATGTTCCTGGGCCTCAGCCTTTTATTTAAGGGGCCTGTGGTATTCTCTTCTGATAAATCTAAATATTGTTGAGGGCACGAGATCGTCTTTCGTCTAATAGAACTAACGAGTCATATCGCGCTTGGATCCAATCGGCTTCAGGTACTTGACTTTCCAGAAGAATCCTGAGGGACAGTACTTCCAGCTCGACTGGCTGTACTGCTTCCATCTCGTATGTCAGGTAATAGGGCGTGGCACCGGTTGCGGTGCGGATCGATGTCCAGTATCCCCATAGGGCAAAAGGTATCTTGTTGGACCAGTCTCGGTAATTATCAGCCATCTTTTTGAGTATGGTAACAATTGTTTTATTGGCTGCTTCTACCGCTCCATTTGTTTGGGGACAGTAAGGCGAAGATGTATTCTTTTTAACTTTATATTTGGTTAGCAGGGCCGCTGTCTCGGCCTGGAAATGAGTCCTGTAATCGTTGACGAACTCATGCGGGATCCCGTACTAGCATATTATCTTATTCTGGATGAACTTAGCTACATGCTAGGCATTCAGAATACGGTAAGATTCGGCTACGACCCATTTGGTGAAATAGTCGATAGCTACCAAAATGAAGTAGTGTCCACCTGAACCGAAAGGATTTATTTTCCTGATTATATCAATACCCCATGTCGAAAATGGCCAAGGTGACGTCATGGTATATAGCAAATATGACAGCATATGTTGCACATTGGCGAAGATTTGACAGTTATGGCAGTGTTTGACGTATTGCCTGCAATCGGTTCCCATATTATTCTAGTAATATCCGAGTCTCATGATTTTTCGGACTAGCATTTGGGCATTCATGTGCGGACCGCACTCACCGTCATGTACTTCAGCCATAACCTTTTCGGCTTTAATTTTGTCGACGCATGGGAGAAGAGCCCCCTGCACCGTCTTTTTGTACAGTTGCCCGTCATCGGTACAGATAAACTGGGTAGCTAACCTTCGTAGGGCTTTCTTGGCTCGATTGTCAGTTCTGGGAGGATATTCTCCCGTCGACATGTATGTTAATACGGCCTGATACCACGGCTTGGGATCAGCTATCTCAATATCTTCGATGGCGTGGATGTAACACCCGCTATATTTCTAGCATCTTTATTCCTTACCGTTATGACATCGTTATAACTCTATCACATTTTGGCTTATGTGTCATCATTTTTCCAAGCTTATCTTCAATTTTGAGTTTAATGATATTTATTTTTATTTTAAAAGATTTTAATTCTTTTACATCTATTTATTTGATTTTCTTCGTAAGCTAATTAATTTTCCGCGAGGAATTCTATTCCTCTTTGAATTGACGTTTTAAAACTTGGATTTAAGTAACTCTTTTTCCTAAAAATGTTTAAATACATTTATATAATATTTTCAAGTAGTAAATATTTTTTATTTACGAAAATTTGGCCATTAATGATTCTATTACGAAGCTTCGCGAATAATTATTTTCTTACGCGAGTGATGGTGGGATTTGTCGTGGATCCCACCGCCAAATAAGTAGCCAACTAACACCTAATGGTAGTTAGGGTAAGTCGGGTCGTGTCCACGGAGACGGTAAAGCAAAGCTTAGACTAAATCGGCCTAAAACGAGACTAGGTCACACAAACAAACACAAATAAGCGATAAATGGAAAACTATTATGGAGGAGAAGTAGGAACTAAACTAATGATGAACTATGATGAACTAGACTACCAAATGCTAAACAAAGCTAATAATCAAACTAACTATCAAACTAAATGAAGATGATAACTAACTAACAAGATGAATCAAATATGGAAAGAAAGGAGTGGGTTAGGTCGGGTTCATAAGTGTAGTAGGGTGACTTGGGTAGCTAAGGGTGTAGGTGCCTCCTAATTGCTAGGTTCGGTCCGGGCAATCGCAACTTAAACCGATGTCGATGACTATGCTCAACATATCCACACACAAAACAAACAATGAGTAGAAGAAGACTAGCATGAGAAGCATGGCCACTACAACTCATACAAGCATATCAACAAACACATGGTGAGCCAAATATGTGACTAGCAATAAAGAACCATCTTTTATCCCTAATCAAACCCTAATCACCCATAATCTACCCTTAATCCCCCTACTAACCCACAAATAAACTACTCACTCATGATCAAACTAATTACAACAATAACAAGAGAAAACATCACCATAACCCTAACATTCATCATTAAGAATAATATGAGAAATAACAATCAACATTAAGTAAAGATTCAAACTTGGATTAATAATAAAGAACAAGAGTAAAGAAGGATTATACCAACACTAGGATGAAGAAAAGATGATATCTTGCATAAAAGAGAAACCTAAATAATCCCAAGGTTGTCAATCTTGGAGAAATCTTCAAGTATCTTCTTAATACAAGACTAATTAACTAAGATTAACTAATAATTAAAGAGAGATTCAAACTAATATGAGGAACTAAATCTAGGGTTTATGTGATGTAAAGAGGCTTAAGAGAGGCTAAACTAAGGTAGGTTCCATAAACAATACAAGAGGTAAGTATTTATAGGGTTACAAATGGAAGGGAGAAGAAAGAAAGAAATGCGGACTACAGCCCTTTGGTCCCGACCGGGACGGACTATCCCGACCGGGACGGACTATCCCGACCGGTACGGACCCACTATCCTGACCGGGAAGGGTTGGTCCCGACCGGGACGGCCCTGCAGTAGCCTCCTCCAAAGTGCACTTCATCCCTGACGGGATGAGGTGCATACCCGTCGGGGATGGGTCTTGTAGGCCTTCATTATGATCCTTTTGGTCTCTCCTTGCTTCATATGAGCTTCTCATCGATTCTCGGGACTCGGGATTGGGTCTCGGAGGCTCGGGATCGGGTCCCAAGGTCTCGGGGTCGATTCCGAAGCATCGAGTCATCGTTCCTTTACTCCGTTGGCTCCAAAATGTGTATGTATAGAGTCGGAATCGCTCCAACTCTTCCAAATCGGTCTCGGGAACCTGAAACGAACTAAAGGAAGCATAAGAAGCCCCTAAACCGCTCCCAAGGAGCGATTCCCCAAGGAAAATGGGACCAAAATACTACGAAATAGGCACTACAAACTACACTAATCAGCGAGGTTTACTCGAATTGCTTTAAAATGTCTTTAAATATTTTACGATTCTTATTTTTATCAACTTATAAATCATTTGAGACGTGTCCTCATATTTTGGACCGACAAAGCTTCTTGTCGCAATTTAACTACGTTTTACTAACACGTTCCATTTTATCACTTTAAACCGTAAACATAAGATTCTTTTCTTTTCATTAAATTGAGGCTTTACTACTCAAGCTCTTCCTACTCCTCCTCTTATCCTTTTGGCCGGCCAACTTTGGGTCTAGATGCACTTTGGATTCCTCATTTTGGAGGCTTTAATTTCATTCATACTCTTTAAAGTGTAGTAACCTCCATCTCCTCCTTTACTCTACATTCATTTTTGCATCAACAAAAAAATTACTACAACATCTTCCTCATTATCCATTGGCCGTGTTACTCCTCATCTTCTCTTGGCTGATTTTCGTTCAATTCGAGTCCTAATCGTCTCATTTTTAGCGTCGAATTAATCCTCTTTCCAATTCCTTCGTTAAGGTAATAATCGATGTCGTTTTCGATCATTATTCACCTTGATTTTTATCCTTTCTCATGGTATTTTTCTGCCATGATTTTTATATATTGTAGGATTCGTGAACGATCCCGAGGCTGGCGAGTATATTGTCGATTCAGACTTGGATTAGAGGTAACGTCGATGTTACTCGGTATTTCGTGTTTTTAATTGTGTAATTGCATGTATAATTTTTATATTTCAATTTGACAATATATGTATGTCATATAATCTGGAAAAATTTTAAAAGTTGAAAATTTGCATGTTTCGGTATTTTTATCGCTTTTACGAGATTAACGATTAAATTGTTATATTAGTTTTGTAAAATCGTAATATTTGGCCTAAACTTGTAATATATGATTATATTCTGTAAAAATGAATTTTTTGATAATTTTTAATAATTTAGTATTTTTCTGATATTTTAGTTATCGAATATTGAATTATTACCGTTTACGAACAAAAACGATTAAAAGCCGATTTTAGTTCTAGTACTTAAACATTTTATTTTAATCTGATTTTTGACATGGTGAAATTTTCCGATGAAATAGAATATTCTGAATTTTTTCATAATTTTGCGGAATTGTTAAGTGGATGAATTAATTAATCACTTTAAATCATCGTTTATCGTTAAAACCGCGTTTGTCGTTTAAATTCTCGATTTCTGGTCCTATGATTAAATCTGGAAAAAAAATATAATTCTGATGATTTCCTAATAAAATGTAACTTTATGATTTTTAATGCTTTAATAAAAAGTTAGGAACGCTAAGTTTTAGTAATGGAATCGTTAATTGTGAAAACGGGTTTAAAAGACGATTTTAACGGGATTTATTAAATCTGGAATTTTGGGAAATCTGGAAGAATAGTAGTTTCTGGAAAATAATAATTTTTAAGATTAATAATAATTTTTGGATATTAATACGTAAATCGTTTTGTAATTACTATTTTTATTAATCGTTATTGTCGAGATTAGAAGATTAACGAGAAAATCCTTTAAAAACCGAGTCTAAGTATTCTGGAAAATTTTCTTTTCTGGACAGAATGTCCATAAATATATTTTAGTTATTTTACGTAATTTTTGTATTATTTATTGAAGTCTTTAATTAATAGTAGCGATTTTTGGACAAATTACGATTTATCGTTAAAATGCTCCGTCTTACCTAAAAGAATTATTTTTCCAGCAATTTTGAAAATATTTAAATCTGAAACTTTAAGAGTTAAATCATCCCTTAACATACTCTAAATATATTCATTGGTTTAATTAAATAAAAGACGTTAAAAGATTTAATTTAACATTTGCCGTAAAATCCTATTTATAATCGTATTGTCGAAACTAATAATAATTAGGGAATTCTAGCTTTACAAATTTTGAAAACACCCTAATTAGTAGTATTAAAATGTTTAATACATTTTTAATCATTTTATAAATACTTGTATGATATTTCAATAATTTCATAAACTCAAATGTTCTCACTTTAAAAATTAATATCGTTAAGGCCGAAAGTATTAATTTTATAAATCTATATCGTTTACTATAGATTTTGAATTAGTATAAAATAATATTTTCGCTATTTTGATATGATGTTATTTTTAGTAAAGTTTCTAAAAATAGAAGTTTCCTCAAATAGAAAGTCTCCTCTTTTAGAATATTGTGATTACTCCTTTTATCTCTATAATGTTTACAATGATTATATCTTTTAAAGTATCGATAATGACCCTGTTTTGGAGTTATGGAATAAGGACGAGTGTGGGTTTAGAGTAATATAGTCTGGGATGTACGTTTTGCCATCAACTGTAAGGTTGGTGTGTCTTTATGGGGCGCATTGGTTGTTGAACTGAGCATGATTTGTGTTCAGGAGAGTGTATATTTACCTTAAACTTAGATATCGCATCGTATAAGTCGCGTCGGGTTGAACTGGATATGGTTTGTATCCAGGAGGGATGTGCACTACTTAAACCAGAACCTCGCTGCACGCAGTCCTGTTATAGTTGAGTTGCCTAGTTAGAGACTGGATTCTGTTATGAGTTAAGTCTACAGTTCTCGAAGCTAGTTTCTAGTATTGTCCTAGTGAAAGTCCAGATTCTACATTAACCCTATCCATAACGCCACATTGATTATTTTATTTATTATCGATATAAATTGGTTGCAGGTTGGCAAATATTTTTATGTTTCTTCGGAAACCCATTTTATTACTTTGATTTACGCTGAAAGCTTATTTTTAATATGTTGTTTTACTGTTTTACATTTCTACTATTTTTTTATAGTAGTAATTACAGTTTTAAAATCATGTTATACGGCTGGGAGAACGTTGACGTTGCTCCCCACTAATTGTGGCTGTTATGTTTAACATGGCAGGTATACTTGTTTACGGGTGTGGGCTAGCGAGCAATTTGGATCCTCCTCATTTTCTTTTTAATAATTATGTCTTGTGGATGTTAAACCCCTTTCTTTTGGATTGTTTAGTTTTTGGCCATTTTATTTTAGGCCTAATGTTTGGACTTACCGTTTTAATTTTATTAAGACATAGTTACAGCGTGTTTTAATCCCGACTCTACAGTGTTTCCGCCACTGTATCGCGTTAGATTTCTAGGGGATTACAGTGGATATATGCCAGCTCGGACCGTCTTTCGACGCAAATCGGCATATTAGTTAGGTGATTGGGAATATTTAGTAAAGATGCCAATTTGGAAAGTGCATCCGCGAACTGGTTTTCTTCCCGAGGCAAGTATATGTACTCCACCTTTGGAATTGTTTCTCGAGAACCCTTACTCGCACCTGGTAGGCCACGAGATTGGCGCACCGAGTTTTCCATTTTTGGAGTGCTTGATTAATGACCGAAGATGAGTCGCCGTGTAACCGGTGATTTGTAACCCCTAAATCAGCGGCGGCTTGTAAACCGTGGATGCATGCTTCGTACTTGACGGCGTTATTAGTAACGTCGAATCCCAGTTTAATGGACATGGGAGTATGTTCCCCTCTTGGCGAGATTAAAATAATCCCGACTCTGAACCCTCTGAAATTGGATGCCCCGTCGAAATATAAATCTCATGTTTCTGTATCGGTATGGAATATGTCTTCGTCTGGGAAGGATCGAGTGTCGGTGTCCCCTTCTTTGGTTACGGGACTATCAGCGAGAAACTGGGCTACTACCCGGCCCTTGATGAATTTCAGTGGCACGAACTTTAGGTTGAACTCTGCCAACATTAGAGTCCACCTAGATATTCTGCCATTAAGAATGGGCTTCTCGAATAGGTACTTGATTGGATCCATTTTGGATAATACCTGTACTTCGTAGCTGAGCATATAATGTCGGAGCTTCTTGGTGGCCCAAACTAGAGCTAAGCACGTTTTCTCGAGCATGGTGTATTTACATTCATACTCTAAAAAGTTTTTGATGATGTAATAAATAGCTCGTTCTTCTGAGTCAACTGTCTGCGCCAGCATAGTCCCCATGGCTGTCTAGGTCGTTGTTAGGTATAACGACAAAGGCAAACCGGGTTAAGGTGGCATTTAGATCGTCGGAGCGGACATGATTTATTTTATTTTGTCAAAAGCCACTTAACATTTATCATCCCATAGCTTTTGTTCCCCCACTTTCAGCTTCTTGAAAATCAGTTCACATACCATGGTCAATTTGGAGATAAACCGGCTGATATATTGAACTTTTCCGAGAAATCCTCTTATTTCTTTTTCGGTTTTAGGGGGCTTCATCTCGGTGATGGCTTTGATTTTTGCTGGATCGACCTTGATACCACATTGGCTAATGATGTGACCCAGTAATTTGCCAAATGTTACTCCAAAACTTCACTTTTGAGGGTTCAGCCTCATGTTGTATTTGCGCAGTCGGGTGAAGAACTTTCTTAGGGAGATAATGTGTCTGTCCCGGCTCTTGGATTTGACGATCATGTCGTCTATATAAACCTCCACCTTCTTATGCATCATGTCATGCAATAGGGTCTTAGCGGTTCGTTGGTAAGTTGCCCCGACATTGATATGGCTAAATGGCACGACGGTATAGCAGTAAGTACCCCAAGGTGTAGTGAAGGTGGTCTTACTCATATCTTCTTCTGCCATCTTGATCTGGTTATACCCGGCATACCCATCCATAAATGATATAAGGGCATGGTCAGCGGTATTGTCCACCAATATGTCAATGTATGGTAATGGAAAATCGTCTTTCGGGCTCGCCTTGTTAAGATCCCGAAAGTCTACTCATACACGCACCTTACCGTCCTTTTAAGGAACCGGCATGATGTTCGCAACCCAGTCCGGCTTTGAACTACTTATCAACTTCTTCTTTGACCTTAAGAGACCATTCGGGCCTCATTCTGCGGAGTTTTTGCTTAACCGGTTTGCACCCATCTTTGATTGGTATGTGATGCTCGGCTATTTCCCGGTCTATCCCCGGCATGTCCTTGTAGGACCATGCGAAGACATCTTTGAATTCTTGTAGGTGGTTTGTGAACTGTTGTCTCTCCTCAGGATCTAAAGATAACCCTATGTTAAGCATCTGGGGCTCTAAGGTTGTTCCCACATTGATAGATTCGGTTTCTTCGATTACCTGATTCTGGGACTCCATTTGCTCTAATTGCTCGATCAGAGGTGGGGGTACCGGTATGTCGGGTTTCTCAATATCATTGCATAAAATATTTTCGAAACCATAATTAAAAAGAGACAAGTCGTAACCAGAACGGTTATTATTATTGATTGACAATTTTGAAAACAGCTCGCAAAGAGCAGTCATCTGATCATTGGTCAGTGCCGAGATAGGTAAGGCACTCGGGACAGACCCCGGGGCACTAGCAGGAGTAACTAAAGGGAGGGGGGTTACAGGAGTGACTCTATCACCGGATCCCCTAGACTTGACCTCAGACTCTGACTCGGATACAGACTCAGAAGCAGGCATGTCTCCTTCACTGCTGACCAGCTTTTAGATCCTCCCTTGACTATCGGTCTACTTGACAGTCTTCCTTCAAGCCTTGTTTTTCGTCTTGGAACCAACATCCGAGATAAGCTTGGTTGGGTCGAACCTGTTGCTGCGGAGGATGAGGTTGACCAAGTCTTTCTTTGGAGTCGGGGCTATCGTGTCTTCCCCGAATAGTAGCCTCAGTACGGGCTCAACATCGTCGGCGCCTTCCTTCGGCTCCGACTGGATGAGCGTGAACACGTCATCCGGGATATAATTGCAATCTCGGGCCAGTTGGGTCCCGGGATGTGCGATAGTTGATCGAAACAGACCGATCTGGATGGCCTCAAAAGCCGGCGTAACAAAGTAGTCGGTCAGCCGTGGGCTATAAGGGCTCAAGTGGATACCCTTAATGAGATTGCAGGCCTTTCCAATGCCTCCTCGGACAATGTTGCCCGGCGTCATTGACGGGAGGGATTTGCCGTGGATCCCACCGATCAAATAATAACCAACTAATCCTAACTGGGTAGAAAGGGCAAGTCGGGTCGAGTCCACGGGGACGGTAAGGAGGGTTTCGACTAAGGTCACCCAAATACAAGACTATGTCGACTAAGCTAAACTAACTAAAACAATGAAGGGGGGATAAGACTAAGACTAAGAGTAAGATAAGAAGATGAAGAAATCAGTTAAGGAAAGAGTAGGGTTAGGTTGGGTTCATAAGTGTAGTAGGATAGTTGGGTAATCGAGGGTGTAGGTTTCACCTAATCACTAAGGTCGGTCCGCGCTCTCGCGTCAAAGACAAACCCGAATACCCATGCAAGATGCTACTCTAAACAAGAGGATTCAACCACAAATCAACCAAACAATGAGAAGAATGAAACAAGCAAGAGGAGCATTTGCAACTACTACTCTAACAAGCATTTCATCAAACACATGGTATGCACAATGAGTGACTAGTGACAAAGATTCAACCTTTACCCAAAATCAACCCAATTCACCCATAATCAACACTTAATCCCCCTACTAACCCCACAAGAAGTCTACTCAATCATATCTAAACTAACACTAACCAAAACAAGAGGAAACATCAACATATCCGTAACATTCATTAAGAAGATGAGACTAACAATAACAACGAACTATGAACAATGATTAAAACTTGAATAACAAAGAAAGATTAAGAGAAAAGAGGGAAGAAAGATTGTACCAACTAAACAAGAGAAGAAAAGATGAACACTTGCATAGAAGAAAACCCAAACATCAACCAATGTTGTCAAGATTGGTAGAATCTTCAAGAAATCGACTATTACAAGAGTAATCTACTAGATTAAGGAGTAATTAAGGACTAATCTACACAAATCTAAGCTAATCTAACCTAAAGTAGTCTAGGGTTTAGTGGGTAATGAAAAGTAAAGCATAAGTCCTTAAACAATACAAGAGGGGGGGTATATATAGGGTTTCACGGGTAAGGGAAGCGAGGAAAGCGAAAACAACCCATTCTGGGCTCTTCCCGGCCGGGAAGGTGATCAATGGACCTTCTTCCTTAGCTTTTCCCTTCAAGTGGGGCAGGACCGTGGCTTCCATTTCAGCAGGGGTAACCATGGAGTCGATCTTGATTTGATCGAGGGCCTTAATAAGTGTCTCTCGATGTTCTTGTGAACTAACCAGAAGTTGCCATATGGTGAAGTCAACTCGGGTTTTCTTCAGTTGTTTTACTAGAGCCGTGTCAGTAGTTGACTCTTCAGGGGGTGAATTCCGTCCTGACTGGCTCAGTGATGGTTGCCGGGATAGGGGTGTCCCTAGAGCTAATAGCTTGATAGTGACGACTAGAGCATGTGAGGTGGTTACTGGCTAGGACTTTGGAGATAGCCTTTCGAACCTCTTCACTGGTAAAGAGGACACTTTTCCTCTTTGATGAGGTATATGTCGTCCTCATCATCGAACCAGATCCCGTTCACTTGTGGGATAAAAGGAGAGATAAGATGGGAATAGTCGATCACCTCCCCGGTAAAGATGACGTGGGAGCTGATTGTCCTTGTTAATAGGTTTGTCCCCGGGCAACGAAATCTTACCACTCTCGATCAGGTCCTGAATAAGATGCTTCAACTTTCAGTATTTTTCAGTGTCATTCCCGTTGCCCCGATGGTGTTGGCAATAGACTTGAGCGTTATAGTTCTTGAACCGTCGGTTGACTGGAACTTCGGGAGTTGGGCCTATCGTTTGGATTAAACCCTTAGAAGAGAGCCTTTGTAAGGCATAGGTATAAGTAGTACCTATATCGCTGAATACCCGAGGTGGGTTATTCTTCTTGGAGGAGGTATCAAGTAGATTGACCTCATCAAAAATGCTGCGGGCTGTAGCTGGGGCCTTAGCAGAGGAGGAGGCTTCTTGGTAACCCTTGCCAGAGGCTTTAGTTAGGCCCTCTAGTGTCAGGTCGTCTTCAATCCTCATACTCATTTCAGTAAGGGTGGTGAAATTGGGTATGATAGCATACAGGAGATGGACCTGATAGGATGGGGGAGGTTCTTTACAAAAGCCTCCACCAAATTTTTCTCGCTGGGCTTATCAACCAACTTCACGCTCTCGGCCCTCCAGCATTGAATGTATTTAGTAAAACCTTCTTTAGGCTCCTAGGCCATAACCTCCAGGGAGCGCATAGTGGTTTGAATCTTGGTGCATAGTTTCGAGCAAACTCCGTTGCCACATCGTCCCAGGTCGGGTATTTTTTCGGGTCTAGCCTTTAGTATCAGGCCCGTGGGTGCTTCTCAAGGGATGCATTAAACATATTCTTGAACATGGTCGAATCAACCCCCTAAATAGCCATAAACTCTTTGAAGGCCTGTACATGTAGTCACGGGTCTTCGGTGCCCTCGAACATAGGCAAGCCTGTGAGATTCAGGTTTGCGGGCAGCTTGTCGTTCACTGGGGAATAGTCACGGGAATTCTCCTTATGAATGTTGTTACCCCCGGATAGGTGCACCTGTTCCTCCAGCCGGCGCACCGCACTAACTAGTTCAGCCATGGGTCCAGTGTTTTCAGTCCCGGAGTTAGGAGTCCTTTGCTCTACAGCAGTCAGCCGAGTATTGATGGTTGTTTGATCGGCCCTTATTGCTATCAGTTGAGCCTCAATCTCAGTTTGTTTCCCGATCATGGTTTCCACCATGGTTTTCAGATTGTTCAAAGCTTGCTCCATTGTAATTCCCTAGAAATTCTAATGCAATACAGTGGCGGAAACACTGTAGATATGGGACAGTAACACTCTATAACTATGTATCGATGAAATAAAAACGGCAAGTCAATACGTAAGCCATAAAATAAAAATGGCTACAAAATAAAAATAAAATAAAATCCATAAAAAGGGTTATAACAATCCAAAGTTCAAATTATTAATCAGCGAAGCAGGATCCGTAACTACTCGCTAGCCCACCCGAAGGGAAACACATATACATGTCATGTTGAAAACATAACAGCCACAATCAGTGAGGAGCAACAACGACGTTCTCCCAGCCATATTACAAGATTTTAAAACTGTAATTACTAAAAACGGAAAACAGTAAAACATAATTCATAAAAATAACCTTTCAGTGAAAAACTTCACGTATTGAAACAATATAATAAAGATGATGAGTTTTCCAGAGAAAACATAAAACATTTGCCAACCTGCAGCCAAATTATATCGATAATAATAAAAATTGTCAAAATGGCGTTATGGATAGAATTAGTGTTGACGGTTAGACTTTCACTAGGAGAACACTAAAACTAGCTTCGAGAACTTAGTTCAAACAAATCAAACTTTGGTCTCTAAGTAGGTTACTCAACCATAATAGGGCGGCGACTTATAAATGCGTGGCCCTAGTTTAAGACAATGCACACCCCTCCTAGGATTACCTGTCACCCAGTTCAACTTATGACGGCGACTTACTGTGAGGCCTAAGCTTAAGGTCAAAATGTACACAACTCCCGGGATACCTGTCACCCGGTTCAACAACTTATGTATCGATTCCTGATACACTAGACTTATAGTTGATGACAAAAACGTAAACCCCAGAATATATTACTCTAAACCTCACACTTGTCCTTATTTCATAACTCCAAAACAAAGCCATTATCGATATTCAAAAGATATAATCATAATAAATAATATGGAGATAAAAGGAGGAGGATTTTATCTGTTACAGCAGACTGTGATGGATTCAGATATCATCCACTATGCAAAAAGGTGAGGCTTAATCATTTATGTTTCACGGATGATATATTGCTTTTTTGTCGAGGGGATAGAGAGTCTGTTGGGATAATGATGAAATCATTCCAGGCGTTTTCGAGAGCTTCTGGCTTTAGAATTAACAAGAATAAATCTGAAATACTTATGAATGGGGTAAATTCTGGTACTGCCAGTATGATTCTGCGCATTACAGGCTTTGGTCAAGGATCGTTCCCGTTTCGATATCTTGGCATTCCCATTTCTTATAAACGCATTGCACCTGGGGATTGTAATAGACTCATTGAGAAGATGGTGGAGCGGATTCGGGGATGGGGAGCTCGTAAGTTGAGCTATGCAAGCAGATTGGTATTAGTAAAAGCAGTTCTTGTTCATATCCAATCATACTGGGCACGAATTTTTCTGCTCCCAAGTGGGGTGATGAAGACGATCGAGGCTATCTGTCGAAACTATTTGTGGGCAGGGCAGGCTAATTATGGGAAAGCTCCCTTGGTGGATTGGAATACATGCTGCAAGGCAAAGAAGAATGGTGGGCTGGGCATATTAGATGGCAATATTTGGAATAAAGCAAACATTGGGAAATATACTTGGTGGTTAGCATCTAAGGCTGATCATTTATGGGTTAAATGGGTTCATTCCATTTATCTTAAAGGGAAGCATTAGACTAACTATAAACCTACATACTCGAGTAGCTGGACATGGCGGAAAATTTGTCAAGTAAATGAGATGTTTAAAACTGCTTATATAGAGGATGGCTGGCTGAAAAAGTGTGGGATGTACACAGTGAATGCGGGATATAGCTGGCTGCAGGGGGATCAAAATAAGGTTGATTGGGCTTTCTTGGTGTGGAATAGGATGAACATACATAAGCAATCGTTCATTGCTTGGCTGTATGCACAGCAGCGTTTGCTTACCACGGATAGAATGCTGAAATTTGGGATTATTGTGGAGCAAACCTGCGTGCTGTGTGGTGAAACTAACGAAAGTCATGCTCATATGTTCTTCTCATGCAATTTTAGCAAGGTCTGTTTGAAGCTGGTCTTGGAATGGCTAGGGATTGGGGCTATAAATGGGCAAATACTCGGTTGGTGTAGGAAATGGAGGCACCGGTCCTTATTATGGAAGCAAGTTGTTTATACATGCCTTGTGTCTCTGATCTACCATATTTGGCATGAACGTAATATTTGCAGGTTAATGTTGTGTGTGCATCACCCTAAGAGCATAGTACAGCAGATCAGGCGTGAGATAAAAGACCGGATTAGGAGCTACAAGATGAGGATTCCAACGATTATAGAGACTAATTTGATGGATCGTATACCTAATTAGAAATGATTGTTGGTTAATTGATTCATGTATAGGTTCAAATTGTGAGTCATGGCTTGTACAAGGAAATGACTGAGATTTTATACATAATACTTACCTTTTACCAAAAAAAAAGAGATAAAAGGAGTTATCATTATATTCTAAAAAAGGAAACTTTCTATTTTAGGAAACTTATATATTTAGAAAATTTACAAAAATAGCATTATATCAAATTATCGAAAATATTAGTTCATACTAATAAACCATTTTTAGTAAACGATATAGATTTATAAAACTAATACTTTCGGCCTTAGAGATATTAATTTTTAAAACGAAAACCATTGGGTTTACGAAATTATTGAAATATCATACAAGTGTTTATAAATTGATTAAAAATGTCTTAAACATTTTAATACTACTAATTATGGTGTTTCCAAATTTTATAAAACTCAAATTCCCTAATTATTAATAGTTTCAACAAAACAAGCGTAAATAGGATTTTACGGCAAATGTCAAAATAAATCATTTAACGTCTTTTATTTATTAAACATTTAAACAAATTTAGAATATGGTAAGGGATGATTTAACTCATAAAGTTTCAGATTTAACCATTTTGAAAATTGCTGGAAAAATGGTTAATTTAACTGAAACGGAGCATTTTAACGATAAATCGTAATTTTGTCCAAAAATCAATATTATCATTTAAAGGCTTCAATAAATAGTACAAAAATTATGTAAAATAGCTAAAATACATTTTTGAACATTCTGTCTAGAAAAACAAATAAATTTTCCAGAATCTGTAAACTCGATTTTTAAAGTTTTTCTCGTTAATCGTCTATTCTCGACAATAACAATTAATAAAAATAGTAATTACAAAACGATTTAAGTATTAATATCCAAAAATTATTATTAAACCTAAAAATTATGATTTTCCAGAAACTATCAATTTTTCCAGATTTCCAAAATTCCATATTTCACAAATTTCAATAAAACCGTCTTTTAAAACCCGTTTCCACAATTAACGATTCTCTTAATAAAACTTGTCGTTCCTAATATTTTATTAATGTACTAAAAATCATAAAAATACATTTTTATCAAGAAACTATCAGGAACATTTTTATCCAGAATCAAAACAAAAATCAGATATTGGGAATTAAAATAACGATAAACGACGATTTAAAGTGATTAATTAATTCACCCACTTAAAAATTCTGAAAAATTATGAAAAATTCAGAAACTTCTTTTTCACCAGAAAGATTATCCATGGAAAATTTCAAATTAAAATAAAATGTTTAAGTGCTAGAACTAAAAAATCAACTTTTAATAGTTTTTATCCGAAAACGGTAATAATTCAATAATCGATACCTAAAATATCAAAAAAATAAAAAATTATCAAAAATCATCAAAACATTATTTTTAGAGAAAATATTCATATTTTACAAGTTTAGGCTGAATATTACGATTTTACAAAATAATATAACAATTTAATCATTAATCTCGTAAAAGCGATATAAATACCGAAACATGCAAATTTATGACTTATAATTTTTTTTCTAGAATATGAGACATACATATATTTTCAAAAATTAATTATAATTATATACATGCAATTACACAAATAAAATCAAGCAATACAGAGTAACATCGACGTTACCTTCAATCCAAATCCGAGTCTACGATAAATTCGTCGGCTTCGGGGTCGACCAAGAATCCTACATTACATGACATACTTGGTACAAAAATAACATGAGAAAACTAAAAGAATCAAGGTAAATAATGATCGGAAATAACATCGATTATTACCTTAACGAAGGAAATGGAATAACGATTAATTTGGAGATGAAAATGAGACGATCAAGACTCAATTTTGAGACAAATCTTCGTTGGAATAGCTGCTGGGATTCATGGCCAAATGAGAGGAAAATGAAGGGTATTTTTGTTTAATGAGGTTGAATAAAAATGAATGAAAGAAAAAATGATGAAATGAGTGTATGAATGTGTACTATTAAAATGATAAAAAAAAACTACGTTAAGCCATCCAAAACCACCAGCCAAATGAATAAGAAGGGAGTGTGAAGAGTCTTGCAGTAAGTTCAAAAATGATATGTAGGAAAATAAAATATCTAAGGCATTAATCAAATTATAAACCAAGTGTTAAAAAATGTGAGAGTGTGTGACCAAGGGTGTCACGGTCCAAAAATGAGTCAAAAGTGTTTCTTTTAATTGTAGGTTGCTTAAAAATAAGAATCGTAAAATTATTAAAAGCATTTCAAAGCAATTTGAGTAAACCTTGCATTAGAAAATAATTATTTACGAAACTTCGTAATAAAATCATTAAAGGCTAAATTTTCGTAAATAAAAATATTTTTTAGTTGGAAATATTATATAATTATGTTTGGACGTTTTCAGAAAAATAAATAACTCAAATCCAAGCTTAAAACGATAGTTCGTAGAAAAATGGGATTCTTCGCGAAATAAATGAATAGTTTGCGATGAAAACTTAATAAATAGATTTTTGATAGAAAAGTAAAAATATTTTAATGAAAATAAATAACATTTGACTCGAAAATATTATGGAGCTTGAAAGTGGAGGAATTTGAAGCCAGAAATATAACAGAGTCCTGACGGAGTCGTAACTGAATGTATAACAACGCTTAGAAAATTAGCGGGTGTTACATCAATTCTGAGCCTGGTTGACGATGGTCTGCCTGTAAGAATACCACGTAAACAGAAACCTTGAACCCAGACCTTGGAATCAAAACAGTACATCCCGAGCAAGGAAAAGACTGAACGAGAAAAAGACTCGAGAAGGACGCCTAGTCGGGTGACTTATGGGTGGTGTGACTTCCTTAGGATTCGGCTATGTGGGCAGGATCCCGATCGAAGGAAGGGCCGCGTGAGATTTTCCCAGACTTTGAACGCGAGTGTCTAAATGGACTTTCCTTTGTAGGGGTATGCCCTATGTGGGTTGGTCATGCCTTTAAGATAAGGCGGACTTGGGATGGGGAGGAAACCCGTGAAATAAGATCGACAGAGTTTCGACGCTATAGACCTTTGACGACTTGAAAGACCCGACACACTGATTACGATAGGTCCTAGAATAAGGAAGGTTTTGAAAGGGTTAACTTCCTAAAATAAGGTTTTTGGAAAGGTTGACTTTGTAAATTCGAGGACGGTCCTGACTTTCGAAATTGGTAGCATTCCGACAGGACCGGTTTTTCGGAAAGTCAAAAGTTTTGAATTTTGAAATGGGCAGCATGTCGGATAAAAATAGGTTGTTTTTGAGTCAAATCGTAAGTCTAAATTTCGGAAGCATTCTGGGTTTTTGAAAACTTGACATTTTTTTAAAAGATGCATTTTTTTAAATAACGGTTTTTGAAAAATGACACGGAAATCAAGTAGCACATAGTCATACAAGCATTATGAGGACTACATGTATACTTTTAAACTAAGTCTCGGTCGGTCTAAAGAGGGTCTATACCAACACCGATGGCTCTCTCGTAAATCAGGACGGACTTTCTAAGCTAAATTGGTCTTAGAACATGCCGCGAAACCCATACAAGTTCGTCCATAGATGTCTTTAGCGGTCCATGTAGGAATGCACCGCGGTATAGTGGGACGTCGGTCACAAGTAACCGGCCCGGGCAAAAAATGGGTTGTGCATGAACCATAGAACTAATGCGCACACGTTAATAACCGAACGATTTCTCTTTGAGTCTCACTTTGAGAATCCCGATGACAAGTAGTACAACAGATATCCCCAGCGGAGTCGCCAAATTGTGGACATGGCAAAGTCCACACCGACGCGGCCACACGCGGGTTTGAGTAGGCGAATGAATCTCGTGGTAAGATTGTTCTCGGGTCGAAATTTAAATCGAAGTTGAAGTCGTCATCGAACTTTGTGGGAGTTCAGGCCCGTTCGAACCCACTCTATACTTGGGCGTATCACGCACAAAGCACGGCCCGCTTTAGTACTAGAGCTTATTGGGGTTCGTCCCTTTGCATAACGATATCGATGTCGAATTACTGAATATCGTACATTGAATGACTCTCGTTCGCCAACGGTTTTGGGCATCCGGAAACCAAAGGTTCTGAGTAAGGGGTGAGAGTACACTACAAGAAATACTTCAATTAGCTACCATACACGCGCGACCGAAACTTTCAGTCGCTCATTTAGCGACTGAAAGTAACTCGGGCGACCAGACGGATTGGGGGGAAAAATTAATTCATGGTAGCGACTGATTTTGGTCACTAGGAAAAAAGTGTGTGACCGATATCAATCACTAAACTTAGAGATTTAGCGACCGACGTCGGTCGCTAAGTGACGTCAGATTACGCAGCAAAACAAACCTTAGTGACCGACTTTAAAAAAGGGCGCGACCGCTGTCGGTCGCTAAGGAAGCGAAGTTTTTTTAAAGCAGCGAACACCCCACTCCCCCCGATCACAACTCTCATTTCACTCTCTCTACCTTCCGTCTCCCTTCTCTCTAAAATTGCCCCCTCCTCCTTTCCTTTTCATTCCTTCCTTTTTCTCTTATTTCCTCGATTAAGGTATATTTTTTTTATCTATACTTAGTTTTAATTATTTGTTAATTTTTGTATTTATTGATTTAATTAAATTCGTTATTGGGTTAGATAGATTTTTAGTGTAGTCTTGTTGTTGTCGGAATATTTAGTGTAGTTAGCATTTTAAAAGCCCATAGGTTCCCCAATTTGAAATAGATAGATTGTTAGTATAAAGTTAGGGTTTATGATTGAGTAGTTGAATGAATTGGGTTGTTTTAATGTGTTAGGAAATAGGAAGTGAAAATATAATTATGCCGATTTAGGGATGTACTTATAGACGGATTAGGTTAAAATAGTATTATATTTAGGTGAATTGAGAATTTTACAAAATATGTGAGTAGTATATATTAATAAATTACTTTAGAGGAAATAATGTGTATTTGGTTATTGTCTAAAGTTTTTTTAGATAAAAAATGAAGAGATTTGAACGAAAATGAATGTATGAGGAAAGATTGGATAAGAGACGATGTCCCACATTGTAATTTTTAGAGGGTGTTAATAGTTTTCTGGAGTTTGCTAAAAACGACCCCGAATACGCGTAAGACGGTTGATTTAGATGTCCTTGTGTGAAATGTAAGAACCTGAAATTCTTGGAGATTATTATGATCAAGGAACATATTATCTCAAATGGGTTTTATCCAAATTATTATCGTTTGATTTGTCATGGTGAGATGTCTTCTGTTGAGGAATCCGAGGTTGAACAGAATGAGGGGGGGTTGAGAGGAATGATAGTTGATATAGTTGAGTGCAATTTGTTTAATGATGAGAGCATGTACACAAATGACGATGATCAACCAACCCCAAAAGAGCCAAACCCACGAGCGAAAGCGTTTTTTGATATGTTAGACGCTTCGGAGAAGCCGTTATATGGAGGGTGTGATGTGACATTGTTAGAAGTCGCGTCTATGGTCGTGACCCTTAAATGTGAGTATAACCTACCGTTTGGATGCGTAGACGGTGTTGCTGCGTTGCTTGAGTAAGTCATCCCAAAAGACAACATTATGACCAAAACATTCTACAATACCAAAAAAACAGTTAAAGGTCTTGAACTTCCACATCAAAAGATCGATGCTTGTCCCGATGGATGCATGCTTTTTTGGAAGGACGATGCCCTACTTGAGGAATGTAAGAAATGTGGTAAGGGTAGATAGAAAAGTGTAGATAGGAGGGGTAGGAAGGGAAAGAGTGTTGCGAGGGATAAAAAACCTATACCACTTAGTCGATTTACCTACTTTCCCATCGCCCCTGGACTTCAACAATTATATGCAACCAGAACCATTGCCGAACAAATGAGGTGGCATAAAGAAGAAACTCGTGTAGAGAGGAAGATGTGTCATCCCAGTGATGGGGAGGAGTGGAAACGCTTTGATAGACTTGGGTTGTGTACTGATGGGTTTTCCCCTTTCGGTCAGTTCGGTAAGTCGTACTCATGCTGGCCTGCCATGGTCACACCATACAACTTACCCCCATGGATATGTCTGAAACCACCGTTCATCTTCCTTTCTTTTATTGTTCCCGGCCCAAAAAATCCAAAAAACCACTTGGATGTTTACTTATAACCAGTGATAGAGGAATTGAAACACTTGTGGGAAACAGGAGTGGAGACATATGATGTGTCATTGAAACAAAATTTTCAGCTTAGAGCATCGCTTTTGTGGACTATAAACTATTTCCCTGTGTATGGTATGTTGAGCGGTTGGTCTACGGCAGGCCAAAAAGCTTGTCCTTGTTGCTTGAGTGACAGTAAAGCGTTTTACCTAAGAAATTCAAGCAAAATTAGTTGGTTTGACTGTCATAGACAGTTCCTACCCGAGGGTCACATTTACAGGAAAAACAGGAGAGCTTTTAAGAAAGGTGAGGTGGTGCTGAATGAGGCACCAATTCGTCTCCAAGGAGATGAGATATAGGAGGTGATTTCAGAGTTCCCATCTACTATTGACGGGATCGATCAAGAGTTTAAGGATCTTATGAAATTAAAAAATGGTTGGTTTAAAAGAAGCATCTTCTTTGACCTTCCATATTGGAGTACTTTATTACTCCGACATAATCTGAATGTGATGCATATTGAAAAGAATTTTTTGAGCAACTGATTCACACCGTCATGGATGTAGAGGGTAAGACATGTGACACCGTAGGATCCCGAAAATATTTGAAAAAAATTTGTGACCTTCCGAAATTGCATATCAAGCGGGATGGGTCCAAGCCTAGGGCCTTGTTTAGCCTTGATAAGGCTCAGAGAAAGGTCGTGTTAGAGTAAGTAGGGAAATTGAAGTTCCCTGATGGGTACGCATCTGATTTCAGTCGGTGTGTCGACATTAAGAACCTGAAGTAGCAAGGTTTGAAGAGTCACGACTGCCACGTGTTCATGGAGCGGTTACTACCTGTGGCTTTGAAGCAACTGCAACCGGAAGGTGTTTGGAATCCTGTCACTGAGATATCTTAGTTTTTTCGAGATTTGTGTTTGTCGACAGTTACAATTGACGACATGACTCGTTTGGAGGATCAAATTCCTCAGATACTATGCAAACTTGAGATGATCTTCCCACCCTCCTTTAACTCAATGGAGCATCCACCGGTCCACTTGCCCTACGAAGCTATGGTGGGAGGACCGGTCCAATTTAGATGGATGTACCCGTTTGAGAGGTGCGAACATTCAAATACTTACTTAACCATTAAAGTTAAATATTGTAATTTATTATTAATATAATTGCTTGATTGTCATAGATTTCTCAACCATTTGAAGAAAAAATTTGGTAACAAGGCGAAAGTCGAGGGCTCCATATGTAATGCTTATCTAACAGAGGAGATAGCCAACTTTTGTTCTCTGTATTTCGAGAAAGAAGTGAACACCAAAGCCAAGAATCTTAACCTAGAAACACTCGAGATGATTGACCCCAACGTACCAGATTTTTTCAAAGTAAGATAGGTGAAGGATCTTCATCAGCTAGCAGGTGGAGGATATTAGATGAGAAGGAGTACAATCGTGCTCACCTTTACTTGTTATCAAACTGCGAAGTTTTGGAGCCGTATGAGAAGAACTTTGTAATTGAATTTGTAGCTGCTAATCCACATTTAAATGCTGATGATGTTTGGAATAAGCATGAGGAACAGTTTCCCAGTTGGCTTAAGCAGCATGTAATTTCAGAGAATATTCGAGATGATTTGGTTAGGAGTCTGGCGTTAGGTCCTTTGTGAAAGGTTAGAACTTGGAACCGGTATTCGGTTAATGGTTGCAATTTCCATACATTTGCCCATGGTAGCAGTAGGGCTAGATGTAATTTCGATGTGATTGTGTCGTCACTTGATGGTGATGACTACTACGGTCTACTGGAGGACATCTTCGAGTTGTGCTATGCTGGACATGATCGGGGGTATAGAGCTGTGGTATTTAAATGCGAATGAAAGGACAGCTCAGTGCATGGTACTAGAGTACATGAACGGTACAAACTAGTTGAAGTTAATCATACCAAAAAATACTTCAAGTACGATATGTTTATACTTGTACACCAAGTGTACTTGTAGACGACCAAATTTGGACCTGGTGGCTGCAGAGGTGCCCAGCAAATACCCGATGACGATAGGACTGCAACGCGACATGGGTTCGCGATGTTTTAGATAGTTTTCTTATAGAACGGACCAAACAATTACTCGGAAAAATTAAAACTAACATGATGGCAGCCTTAGTCGTGTCGTTACGGTCGTATAGACACTAATTAGAGTCAATTCCGACACCGGGACCCCGAGTCGGTCCCAAAACTCGAACTAAGTCAACCCCGAGTCAAGCGAGCCTCGGGATGAACACCCGAGGCCCACGAAACCCACGGCGCTAGGTCAAGCCGTGGGGAAGCCTTCGCGATCAAGCAAGATATCACACACCCGCCTCTCGGTTTTGGAAAGTATCAAAATCATATCCTCAAAACTCCAACCGTCCCACCTGACGCGCCTGGGTCTCCCCACGCTCGGACCCAGGCGCCTCAAGTCACGCGTCCATATGGGCGAGGAGGGCTGAAAACACCTATAAATACCCCCCTCCGCCTCATTCATTCGACAATTCAATTCTGTCTTCTCCCTCAAAACTCTCGCTAAGGGCTTGCACTCCGACACCAGAGGCAAACGATCCACTCGATCGTAGTTCCGATAAAAAAAAGCGACATCGATGCTACTCCTCACCTTCGAGCACTCCACTCGATACCGAGGTGCCTGCGATCGACTAGCTCAAAACTAGTACCCAGGTTCTGTCGGATTAGCCGCAGAACTAGTCCCTAGTAACAAAGCTCTGCCGGAGTAGCCGCGAGAAGGTCAAACGGTAACGGGGTTCTGCCGGAGTCACTAATCACGCTAGGAGGATCCGCCTGTTGATCAAGTCGTCACTAGGTTGTCATCTAAACAAAACTCTCCATATTTGCACTTTCTATTATTATGCACTACGACAACACTAAACGTGGGTGCTAGCCCCACGAACGTCCACTAAAATACATAACGTCCCAAATTCAACAACAAATACTAAAACACCCTAAATAGACCCGAGTAATTCCGAGATCCGTTCTCAAGACTATCTATGCATCGAGTCCCGTTTAGCTTATACTCCGAGGGTGCAACTCCTCACAATGTGATTTACTTACATTCGCATTTACAGTTTTTCGTATGATTTATTGCTTTTATGACCTTATAATCGCATGCTAAATCACCTAACACGTAATTCAAAACGTAAAATGACTAAAACTGAACAAAGTGATGGTCGGGTTCTGTATTAGTCCCGGTGCTCACCTTATTAGGTTCGATGCATCTTTATTAATATCAAACCGACGCGTCTTAAGCAGAATACTAGGTAAGGTATACCACGAGAATGACTAATATCCGTATTATCACGTTAAAACTAATTTGCTAATACCTATAATATTAGTACTCTCTACTCTCCTACGTGCTTCTTTTCATGGCCTGCTTGTCACGTGAAATTGCATGCAAAGAATGTAAACACTACTATTTCGACAATAAAGCTTATCTGCCCTTAAAGCAACCGACATAGCAAAGGCATAGGGTTTAAAACAACGAATGTTACTGTACTTCCACCACAACAAAGGAACTAGGAAATCAGCCCACCGATTGATTAATAGAAGCCACTATAGTGCGGGCAGGATTGGCTGTTGATATCTACCAGACGTTGGCTTCCTAATACGTACCCTCACCCCTTACTCAGAATCGACGGTTTCCAGATTTCCTAAACCTTTGGCAATGAGAGTCATTCCAGGCATGGAGTGCTTAAGGGTACAAGTCTTTATCTTTAGGTCCCATGCCACTCAACTATGAGCCGGCAAGGGATCAAAGTTGACTTGAACTGTTTTCGAGTCCCCATAATTGACTCGGTGGCGACTCCACAAATAGGCAACAAATTCAGTTCACTAAAAAGGTCGCCTTACCAAATGAATCGGCCTTTAAACATTTACAACCACGAATCGATCGATTCCCAAACGGAAACACGGGTGCCCGCACCCGTCTAGTACAAGTCCGGATCGTCATCTGAATCGAGGTCCGACACTTTTCCCCGTATGCGAGATCGGACCGGCCCCCGGTAGAGAGGGGGCCGCGTGGGTGGCCGCCGCCACACGATGAAAATCGGTCGGTCCCGCGCGGGTACGCGCGGGGCACCGGGCGGTGTGGACGGACGTCCACAGTTTGGCGACTCCACTGGGGATTTGGAAACAAGTTTCCAGCGGTGGTGTAACTTGAACAAGGTCGGTGAAGCTCATGTCTTAGTTCCTAGTTGTGGTCACTACAGGTTTTGGCCCTAAAAAACCCACCCTAACCGATATCATGACCAATCGACCTCTTCGCGGTAAGATCTCTAGGGACACGCGGAGAAACCCTTGATTGACACTCCGGCCACCTAACGCGTAACCCGCGGGATTAATAAGCGGATAGTCCAAACGGACGGTATGACACTCATCTCCCCAGATCATTGTTAATGCCCAAGTAAAGACTATTCGTGGGCGGTAGCCTACTCTAACCTACCCGAGTCTGCATCCTGCATGAGTGCATGCATTCCTAGTTATGTGTAGCGTGTTTGAACAATACAACCCAAATAAAACACTAAAATCTGGATTCAACCACGCCAACATATTCAACCGCACCCAATTCCGTTTTCGAAAATATCTCATCTTTTCAAAATGATTTCTGAAGCAACGATACTCCGGTCAAGTCATAATTTCTAAAAACAAAAAGAAAAAAATCTTGATATGTCGTTGTCATGGCAAATTTTACGCTCACTATTTTTTCAAAAATATATAATATTTTCAAATGCCATCACCTTGGCCAAATTAAACCCACCAAACAACGAACACCGTCAATACTACCAAGACTCCCAATTAATGGGATCAAGGTACACCAAAACGGTTACATTCTCAAAACACTTTTTCACAACACACCACCATCCACTGTCGAATGTTGTTACAATCAACAAACAGGGATCATTCATTTTAAGAATAACTTTTTTTTTTTTAAAAAGAAAAAAAAAACTACTCATTACCTTAACCCTTGACGAGGATATAGTCACACCTTTAGAGCGCCAAGCACACTACAAATATCGAACTAGCTAATTAATAGTAGTCTCGATAAAAACGTCACTTCATTATTTTCAAAACCGGTCCCCCCTGAGGACCATGTTCATTTCAAAAAAGAGAGGAAAACATTTTTGCGTTTTGCTATCGTCGAATCCTCGACGCACATGTAGCAGCACGTTTTCGCGTCACAAACAACGTCACCACACCACTATCGCCCTAGTTTTACAAGACAATTTTTTTTCAAGAAAAAGAAGGACTCTCTTCTGCAAGTATCGGTCGTTTTCAAAAATCAAATTCTTTGGTCCTGAGCCGGGATCGCAATCAATTCCTTACGTCATACAACCGTGTGTTTAACTGTCCATG
Source organism: Agrostemma githago (assembly GCA_958450325.1). Taxonomy (NCBI): domain Eukaryota; kingdom Viridiplantae; phylum Streptophyta; class Magnoliopsida; order Caryophyllales; family Caryophyllaceae; genus Agrostemma; species Agrostemma githago. The sequence goes on from OY288251.1 coordinate 48,890,810, forward strand.
TTAACTAATAAGGACCATCTCTACTCGAGATTTTACATTTTTTTTGGGGTCGTCTCATTCCAAGAAGTCCTCTTTAAGCCTCGCCTCCGAGGCTTCTGTCAAATCATCCCAATACAGAGATTTAAAATTCGTTAGACGTCTCGCCAAATACACCAAGAGTCTAAAAAAAAAAGAGTACCTGACTCCCTAAACCAGTAACCACACCCGCGCGGGTTAAGGATCTCAGTTCCGCGTTGCTCAAATCACGAGCATCCTCCGAGTCTCTATAACATCCCACGAAACCCTCCTAATCCACGATACCATCTTGCGGAAATCTATCCCCGACATGGCCACGGAACCAGGGGTGATTGAGAACCTCTCCGCCAACGTTAGCGCCTTAGCTGAGGTGATGCACCATGTGCAAGCCTCGATTGACCATCTGTCCCATTTCGTTCATCGCCTTGATAGCCGTCTCTACTTTCTCGAAAACAAAGACGCAGAGAGCGAACCGAACTACAGTTCAATTAACTACCATACACACACCCCAAGCGAGTCACCCAGACACTCCGTACGGGCAAAATCCCCAGAGAACGACAAAGAAATAACTTCGATTCCTCGCAAGATACTACTTAGCAAAGCCAAAACACCCTGTAGAGAATTTACCAAGCTTGTCTCAACATATACTGAGATCCTTAAAGACTTGATAGATCAAGGGTTGCTTAAGCCTCTAGGTCCCACTCCAGACCCACCAGTTGGTAAAAGAAGTAAGAAGTGGAGTCCTAGTACCTACTGTCTCTTCCACCAAGGCAATGGGCACGACACTAAGGCATGTTTCTCATTGAAGCATGCCGTCCAGAACCTAATCAAAGCAGGGACTTACTCCCCAGCAAAAAGGCAAAGGACAAACTTCACCTTTTAGGTTGACGAGGGGGAGATTACAACGTCGGTAGTCGTTACAAGCCACTTCAAGCCCCTCAACGTGTCGACCCCACGAGCCGCCTCCAGGCGTCGCTCGAGGGGAGCGTCCTCGGAAAGACACGGCGAACTTTGAAACTCGGAAAGCGTAGGGAGGTCAGTGTCACAACGTGACCAGTCTTAGTTGGAGTCTGGTTCATCTTAGGGTCTAGACTAAACTAATAATAAATGTGTTGTCATTTTCTTATCAAGTCCAGGGAGGTGTAAGGGACATGTCCTACACCTCCCCCAAACTAAGTCACGGGCACCTAGCCCATCTACTATATTATCAATAAAACGGCCTTTTTTTTACAAGCATGCCTCGACAATTGCTCTATCTTTAGCAATTTACTTTAAAATACTTAAGACCTCGATTTTATGTCAATTATCGAGAACAACTGACTGAAATACAATGGGCTACCACGAGCAGCCCACTTAACTCCACCCTAAGAAGGAAGTCGGGAATAACAACCTTAGGCTCAAACAACTGCTAACCGTACAACGATAAACACGAAAACGAACAAACCTCCATCAAACCAAACTGCCCCAACGCGACCTAATACGAAACCTGCCTGATAAGTCTAGAAGCAACCGTACCTCTAGGAGTCGAAAACCTCAGAATACACAGAAACTCATTCTTAGTATCCAGCCGAGCCACAGGAAATTGGAAGGTCTATAGCGAAAGCCTAACCCCATACCAAGCCAAGGTTGCTAACGTCCAACACCTACCTCCGCATCCTCTACATACCATAGCCATACCCTGGCCATAGCCATAGGCACCTGTCCGGGATCATTGGACACCACGTTGTACTAATGGCCGTCAATTATTTCACCAAATGGGTAGCCGCCCCTCACACCGCGCTAACCCCAGAACAAGAAGTCAAACCCTTACAAAACAACATCGTCTGCTATTACGGAATGCCTCATGAAACGGTTAGTAATCAGGGGGCTCACTTCCAGGCCAACACCCACAAAGAAAAAACACACAAAAAAAAACTCCTAGACAAATACAAAATCCAAAGACCCAAATCTTCACCCTACAGACCGCAGACCAACGGGGCCGTAGAAGCAGTCAACAAAACCGTCACCACCATCCTTAAGAAAATGATAGACAACTACCGAGTTTGGCCGAAAAAAATCCCCTTTGTCTCATGGGGATACCGAGCATCCTATAGAACACCTACCGGAGCCACACCATATTACCTAACCTACGGTTCCGAAGCCGTCCAACCAGTAGAGCTAGAAATACCATCACTAAGAATATTAGCCGAAAGTGGCATCCCTGAATAAGAATGGAACCAAAAACGGTACGACAAGCTAGTACTCCTAGATGAAAGTAGGATACATGCCCTATCCAACGTACAAGCCTACCAACAACACATCCAACGAGCCTTTAACAAACGAGTGAAATCCCGAAACATACACGAGGAAAATTTAGTGATCAGACCCATTAGAGCACCCATTCCCATCGACCCTGGAGGGAAATTCAAACCAAACTGGGCGGGCCCCTACCTTGTTAATAAAATACTCTCGAGGGGCCCCGTAATCTTTACTGACCTAGATGGACAAGAATTCTCAACCCCGACCAATACGGGTCAGCCCAAACGATATTACCCGTAAACACCCCAGAAATCACGTCCCGACCTCCGACTTAAGGAGAAGCAAAAAACACAAAAACAACAACAATAACAACACGAAAAAAAAAGAAGTCCAGTTCGCATCGATAGTTGGCATAAACGAGTCTAAACCAAAATCACTCACACTTTTCTAAAAGAACTACGATCATGGTTTGATTCCGCCCGAAAGCGGATACGTAGGCAACCCTTTCCCGGGTACAACCAAACAACAAAACAAAGGAGTCGATTAATTGATTCGTGAGCAAACCGGGATTCATCCCACGACCCAGTCAACGAGTGATTTAAAATGACGAAGCACAAACGACGAGCCGAGGACGGGGTGAAAACCCAAAAGGGCGCCCCGGGCAAAATGAAGAAACGAGTTGCGAGCCGTCGTTAAAAAAAACGACGAGCCGAGGACGGGGTGAAAACCTGAAAGGGCGCCCTGGGAAAAATGAAGAAACGAGTTGCGGGCCGTCAAGAAAAACAACAAAAAGAAAAACAAAAAAAAAAGAAAAAGAAAACAAAACAAAAGGGTGAGCCGAGGACGGAGTGAAAACCCAAAAGGGCGCTCCGGGTAAAATGAAGAATCAAGTTGCGAGCCACCACGAAAAAAAAATGAAGAAAAATAAATGTGCTTCTCATTAAAAAAACTGGTTAAATCGAGCCTTCGTTGAGGCATCAACATCGAGCATCCAAAATCCGAACGTCCCGGAAAATTAATAACATGTCTAAACTCCCCAAAAACTAATACTAATATGCCACATAATATCAACTAATACAACATAATATTAAACGGCTGGACTCTACCGGTCCAACTTATCCCTACCCTCACCATTCGGGCATGATTGTTTGCGTTCTTCCTCTTCAATTTTCGAAAGCACGCTTCTAACGCCCTATCCAAACGTGAGTCCAGCAAATCCCACTTCCTCTGCTCTTTCGCAGCCTTAATATGGGTCTTGTCGGTCTTGGCCCATTCGGATGAACTGACTAAACTAGGATCGGTCCCACTGTCTCTGGTTAGGCACCAAGTCTCTCGAGTCTCCTCTTCGCCTCTTAGCAGAGCCGTCTTTCTAAATTTTGAAACGGTCTGTCCTGATGGGCGTTCACAAACCCTCTGCCAGACAGAAGTATTGTCGGTCGGTCGATCAAAGGAATGCAAAAACTTCCGTTCCCAGGATACCCTAAACCCCCTAAGCAAATCCTCGGTCCAGGGATCAGGATTAGAAACGACCTTAACATCATCTGGAATAGGAGGTCGGACACCCATTTGATTTGACAACACGCTAGGTAAATGTAAACTTGATCCCTAATGGATAGTAGTAACAAGACCCAGGTCGAAGACGAAAATGGTAACCCAACGCACCCACTGATATTCCACCACAGGATGGACCACCTGATGACAACTTCTCCCCTAACTAAGTAAGAGAATCAATCCTCCTCTTCAGGACTTTTATTCCACATCAGCACCATCTTCCGGCCCGTGAAACCTTGATAGTTGTAGTCTTTGAAACACCGGGGAGGGTCGATTAAGCCGAGCCGCTCCTGCAACCAAACCTGCACAAAATACGACGAAGCATCGAACCCCCGAAGTCAAAATAACCACAAAACAAATAAAAGCAAGCTACAAAAATACAACACAAAAAAATGCACACCTGTAGGATTACCCTAGAGCCCCGAGGAAGTCTCCCCTGTGCCGGAACACTAGCGTCAAGACCCAAAATGAGTTCACCTAAAATAAGCAATGAGGGTGATCGTCCATGCTCCATAGCCGCTACCACATCCAACACTCGAGGATTACCCAAAACCTTCACGTGACCGCACATCCTCAAAAAGATAATAACAAGCCATAGCAATATTGAAAGCACGCCTACATGCCAAGGTCGAAACACGACGAGAGCCAACTTGTGAGAATGTCCTAAAAAGCAACTCTAGGTTAAAACCATCCACACCAAAATAGCCTTTAGCCTCCTCTAATGAAGAAAGGTCCAAAAAGTGATAGAGTCGCTCCATGTAAGCACCATCCCCACAAGGCACACAAGGTCGAACCGAACTCCACCCGCCTATGGCATCTATTTGTTCGGGCAAAGGACAAACTTTACCCCCAAGGAAAGCAAAAACGTGATATTTAGAGTCCCAAAACCTAGAGCATGCCCGTAGAAAATCATCCTGTACCTTTACTCGACTTAGTGCAACAACTGTCGACAGACCATCGTTTGAACTAACCTCGGAATGACATTTCTTAAACAAACCCGCCCACTCGGTCAGAACATTCCCGAAACCCAACATAACCCTAGATATGGTTCTATACCTTACGGATATCCTAGTATGCCTAGGACATACACCCCCAACACGTATATATAGCACTAATCCCACAAAAATTGGGAAACAACGAAAAATTTCCATAACCTGGGACTCGGACCGCACTGGCCCATGCGCCCGAGGGTCCGCCCGCCTAAGCTCAAGCGACCCGGAAGTCAATTGCCTCAGCCCGAGCGCCTGAAGCCAAGCATGGCTCAACCCGAGCAACCCGGGGATAGAAACTTGAACCCCCCGTGATCAGCATGGCCATCATCTTGCGTTAGAAACAACCTCACCAAAATCATTAGAGCCCACCCCGAAAACCGAGATACCCGTGTAAGAGCTACAGGAATGCGAGCTCACTCGTCAGACGCACGAGACTTAGACATTTTTTCATTTCTTTTTTTAGGGGGATAAGCGACCCCACCTAGGCGTGTCGTAGCCTATTAGCGGTCGTCGTCAAGTCGCGTCTGTAACAAGGCAATTTTATAAATATATAAAAGTGGTCTAACTTTTTTTCAAAAGTTGCTCGAATTTTAAACTTCTGTTCCATCCTGAATGCCAAACAATCGCGCTCATCTCTGGATACATGTAACCAAACCACATTGATATTTTACATCTCGAGTCAAAAATGTTTTAACCGACGTACTACCTGCTCCGATTCTCGGCTCAAACTAACGCATTTCGGAACATTCGAAAGAAACTGTTTTCATCCTCCCACGCAACGCTAACGCACCCTAAGCCAAGTCACATCGCGAAATGAACGAACACAAAAGTGATTACTTGTTAACCTAGGTAAATCGCCAAACGAAAACGCAAGATTAATCCGACTAATTCAAATACTAAGAATCTAAAACAGATATAAAAAATATACAAATCGAGGCTAAGAAGGACCCCTAGAAGTCGCGCCGACGGTAATCACGATCTCACAAAGCTGATCATCTAACCCTAGGTCTTCCAGGTCTATAAGAGGAGACTCACTACCGTCCATCCCAGACAACATATCTAGAGTAGCCATCTCGGGAATCCCTCCAGCCTCCTCCATAGCGCCCGTAGCTTCAGCATCGACCTCAGCCTCCCTTTCGACCTGATGCCTAACCTCACCCTGAGCTGAGGTCTCACCCCGGGACCGGGCCAGCTGCTCCTTCAAGAAGGCGATCTCGTCAACTCGAGATTGCAGGAGCCGTTGTGCCTCAACCTCTCTCGCCTCGAGCTCGGTCACCCGATTCTCCAACTGACCCACCATATCCGGATTATCCTACAAATACACTTAAGCATTAGGAAAATACACCAACAGCCTAGAAAACCACTTTAGTCGCGTAAACTCACCGATCGAGGCCCCGAAGTGTCACGGGAGACCCTCGATCCATAAGCCCGGAAGCAGTTGGTAGCCTGCCACTACCGCTGATGGCATGCCGACGAAACCTGAAAAGTAAAACCATGGAGCTTAGGCAAACCGTCCCTAATTCTTAGAGCCCAAACGAATAACAATACCCGAAACTTACCCGATACACCCGGTCTCGCCACTCTATCCCGACATCCATCTCCTCGGCAGAACACGGGAGGAGGGGCTCAGTAAAGGGTATAACAGCTGCATCCACTCTGAGCAGGGTCAAAGGAAAATATGGGGGCTCGATTTCGTCAGCCGGGTCGGCTGGCTGAAAAGCCAACAGAATTGGCCGGCTAGATGGCAATGAAACAATAAACCACAACACAAATCTTAGAACCAAAGTTAGAACCTTACCACAAGGCGGTACCAAGACAGCCGCCGGGTGACATGGGACAAGGAGGAGGCACCAGGCACCAAGAGTGTATCGCCTCCCTCTCCGTCCCTATCCTCGAGAATCTCTTCGGCGGTCGGCGGTCTGAACATGGTCCGGGGAGGGTCAACCGGCACCCTGAAGTCGTCATAAAGGCACTGACGCACCAACCGCTCGCCCAGGTACCAAACCGGGCGAACCAACGCAGGAAGAAGCATCCTCCTATAACTTCGCGGCCTCAGCTCCGCGGTCACGTACCCGGGCACGCCTTCGTAATCAGCCCAAGGCCGGGCCACAAACTACGCAAGCAAAACCAAATTCCTAATGAATCCCGAAACTTGGGGGCTATGCAACGGTGACACCTACTAAGAAAATAAAAACATTTGCTAGCTATAGAAGGAAAACTTACATCTTCGATGCGCAACTTGTTAACCAGCCCATTTTCTACTGGATAATGGCTGATTGTGCTCTTAGGTTGAGCCAGCCTCCACTCAATCCCCGACGGGAACCTCTTCTGGTGCACCCATACCGTCTTGGGCACCAAACACGGGAAATAAGAATAAATCCAAGCCTGTAGAATTCCAAAGCAAACTTTAGCAAAACCAAGCCGAAACTAAATAAAGCTTCAAAAACAAAAGTGAGAGATGGTAACTGACCCGTAGTATAAGGCCTGGACCCACGATAGGCACAGCTGAACCCGACCCTATCACCAGCGGTCTCACCATGACTTGCAAGCAGCGAGTCATCTCCGCGAAAGCCGCGGTTACCCAATCATAACGTCCCAGCTGAGTCAACTCAGCCAGGAAAGGCAAGATCCTAGTACTTAACCTCTCGCCCTTCTCCGAGAAGTGGGTCGACCCTAGGAAGTACCACAACCACAACCGGGCATCCTGCTCCGGCGTGTACGGTTCTCGACTCTCTAACACTGCCACTCGCTCGAAGTGGTTGGTGATGTAAGAACTCACTATAGCATGAGGCGTACTATATGCCTCACGCGCCAAGCAATCCCCGATGAGGCCCCGCACCTCATCACTATCTAGACTAGGGCCTTCGGCAGCCCACCAAATCCTATCCGGACCCCAGGGCAAACCACTGATCATCCCAAAATCCTCCAGGGTCATCCCGACCTCCCCAAAAGACATGTGAAAGGTCGAGGTAGTGTCATGAAAGCGATCTATCAACGCCCTAATCACCATGAGGTTACGTTTAGTCTAACAATTCACCAGCCTAATCCATTGCCCGACCACAGGACCTAGTGTAGTCCTCTCGATAATCCCCTTTACCGCGGGGGTCAACTTCTGATGGTAGACATCGAGGCACGTAGTAAAACCCGAGAAAGTCCTCATCGGACCTGGGGGCTGCAAACCGAAACAATGCAAAAATAAACAAAACAAACCTAGCCTAACATGAGCAAAAAATATCAAAACCTGAGTCATAACAAACGAGCACGAATAGGACACTCACCAAGCCTCGCACAATACAGCTAGAAATATGACGGTCAAGATGAAACATCAGCTTGTGACCATCCCAGTCCCGAGCCCACTCGGGATTTTCGTAAACAATCTCCTCATTCTCCGGTACCGGAATCGGAACATGAGCCCTCCTAGCCACAGTCTCCGGAAGCTTACGTTTCTTCACTCTATTGAACTCGGCCTCGTTAATGGTCTCGCGATCACGACACTGAGACGAATTACTCATATATCTCCTGCGAATCCCTCGGGGAGTTTCGGAACTAGCCCCCATAACCTCCTCATTAGCACCAACCGAGGAGGCTCCCTCGGGACGTACGGTGTTACCTCTGGCTGCGAAACGCAAAACCAAGAAAAAAGAAGTGACACAACAAAACACAACCCAAGTCAGCCTAAGTCAGCTTAAACAGGTCAAAATAAGGTCAAAATTTTGGATAAGGACGTCGAAATTCCGAAAGAGCCGTTAGCACACATTTTAGACCCCGGTCACAATGGAAGTGGTTTCAGGAAAATCCAGCATCGTTTCGACACCTTTTGGTCTGTCTTAAGACACACAAAATCCCACGGAGGGTCCTAAAAGGTCATCCTAGCCCTAGCAATCGACGATAGAATTACCCATATCCTCATAAAGCGCTATTCGAACAAAAGCACGTAAAATAAATATGGGAATAATCGGAAAACGGTCCTTAACCCTAGCCTTCCAAACGCATTTTCATAACAGAGTCATTATTTAACCTCAAACATCCTTATCAAGCTTACAACTACTTCAACAAGTTCTAATCGACCTCAATTTAACAACGAAATCAAGCACAAGCATCGAAACTTAACAAGTAAAAAACACCAAAATCGATTTTCTAGGGTTTCCAACACACTAACTCCTAATCAATTCAATCAAGCGAAATCGACATTAAAGAAGTAAAGAACACTAACCCGGAGTCGACATTGTCGTAAAAAGTGGAATCGAAACGAAATTCGGTGAGAAAAATCGAAGAAGTCGAGTTTGGGGCGAGGAAGGTGACGCGTTCGAATTCTTTGTGTAATAAACGAGCGCCCCAATTTTCGCATTACTTAAGCAGGCCCGATCCACAAAAATCGGACCGCCCCAGCTCACGCACCCAGGTCCTTGTGCGCTGGGGGCTGAGCGCCTGAGTCTTGGAACGCTGACGGACGCGCGCTTGAGTAGCCTAGTCCAGACTAAAACAAAGCCAAATGAATGCAACTCAATGACAATACACATACACCTACTAAGACAAGCCAAACAACAATAACAAGACAGCTGCTAACTAACGTCAATAATACACCATCGACTAAAAAAAAACGCTTAACGCTACATCCAGACGCGTAACAAAAAAAACAACCAAGATTAACATAAGCAAACTCTGAGCCAACTCAAACCCAAGATCAAAACAAAAGCAAGAGCAAGCCCGAACAAAATAAGACAAGCATGCGAAACAAAGTTAACTAAGACAAATTCACTCCACCAGCATTTTACTAAGACAGATAAGCGAACAGCGATTTGCCAGAGGGGTCTGAGTTATCCCGGAGGCAACAGCAATTTTGTCCTAGGGGTCAAAGGCATCCCGAAAAACAGCATTTTTGCCCGAGGGTTAGAGTTATCCCGGAGGCACAGCAACAACATTTTTGCCCGAGGGTCAGAGTTATCCTGGAGGCACAACAACAGAAATTTTGCCCGAGTGTCAGAGATATCCCGGAGGCACAGCAATATTGCCCGAGAGTCAGAGATATCCCGGAGGCACAACAATTTTTATTCGAGAGGAGACTAACGCCCTCGAAGGAGTCTTATACCTCCACAGCAATTTTGATTCGAGAGGAGACTAACGCAATCGAAGGAGTCTTATACCTCCACAGCAATTTTTATTCGAGAGGAGACTAACGCCCTCGAAGGAGTCTTATACCTCCACAGCAATTTTTTATTCGAGAGGAGACTAACGCCCTCGAATAGTTTTATCTTGTCCTAGGGGTCATAAGCATCCCAAATACGATTACTCGAGCGGAGACTAACGCCCTCGAGTCTTTTATGTCATGAAGGGTTCACAAGCAGCCCAAGATATACTCGTAGAAATAAAGGCCAACTTAATGCGTTGCTAGCGCGCAAAAAAAAACACTTAAAACTAAACGAAACCTCTAAATAAATTGAAGAAGACAAAGCGCGCGCGCACAAAGAATCAACAACAAGATGTCAAACAACGGCCCGGGCCCCAAGCAATCAACCACAAGCGAAGACGTCAGGTATGACTTCTCAAGCCTTGGCTGGCGAGCCTCACCACGCAGTCCAACGGACTTAAAACAACACGACCGGACAGCCACCAGGTCGTAATCCTCGATTGACCTGGGTGGCTATACTTTGACTTTCGCCTTGTCCAAGCCTCAGTCAAAGTGGGGGCTTCTGTAGACACCCAAATTTAGACCTGGTGGCTGCAGAGGTGCCTAGCAAACACCTGATGACGATTGGACTGCAACGCGACACGGGTTTGCGATGTTTTAGATAGTTTTCTTATAGAACGGACCAAATAATTACTCGGAAAAATTAAAAATAACATGATGGAAGCCTTACTCGTGTCGTTACGGTCGTATAAACACTAATTAGAGTCAATTCTGACACCGACACCCTGAGTCGGCCCCGAAACTCGAACCGAGTCAACCCCGAGTCAAGCAAGCCTCGGGATGAGTCAAGCGAGCCTCGGGATGAACACCCGAGGCCCACGAAATCCACGGCGCTAGGTCAAGCCGTGGGGAAGCCTTCGCGACCAAGCAAGATATCACACACCCGCCTCTCGGTTTTGGAAAGTATCAAAATCGTATCCTCAAAACTCCAACCGCCCCACCCGACGCGCCTGGGTCTCCCCACGCTCGGACCCAGGCGCCTGAGTCCTGGTGCGCCTCAAGTCACGCGTCCATATGGGCGAGAAGGGCCGAAAACACCTATAAATACCCCCTCCGCCTCATTCATTCAACAATTCAATTCTCTCTTCTTCCTCAAAACTCTCGCTAAGGGCTCGCACTCAGACACCCGAGGCAAACGATCCACTCAATCGTAGTTCCGATAAAAAAAAAGACATCGACGCTACTCCTCACCTTCGAGCACACCACTCGATACCGAGGTGCCTGCGATCGACTAGCTCAAAACTAGTACCCAGGTTCTGTCGGATTAGCCGCAGAACTAGTCCCTAGTAACAAAGCTCTACTGGAGTAGCTGCAGGAAGGTCAAACGGTAACGGGGTTCTGCCGGAGTCACTAATCAAGCTAGGAGGATCCGCCTGTTGATCAAGTCGTCACTAGGTTGTCATCTAAACCAAACTTTCCATATTTGCACTTTCTATTATTATGCACTACGACAACACTAAATGTGGGCGCTAGGTCCACGAACGTCCACTAAAATACGTAACGTCCCAACTTCAACAACAAATACTAAAACACCCTAAATAGACCCGAGTAATTCTGAGATCCGTTCTCAAGACTATCTATGCATCGAGTCCCGTTTAGCGTATACTCCAAGGGCAACTCCTCACAATGTGATTTACTTACATTCGCATTTACAGTGTTTCATATGACTTATTGCTTTTATGACCTTATAATCGCATGTTAAATCAACTAACACGGAATTCAAAACGTAAAATGACTAAAACTGAACAAAGTGATGGTCGGGTTCTGTATCAGTCCCGGTGCTCGCCTTATTAGGTTCGATGCATCTCTATTAATATCAAACTGACGCGTCTTAAGCAGAATACAAGGTAAGGTATACCACGAGAATGACTAATATCCGTATTATCACGTTAAAACTAATTTGCTAATACCTATAATATTAGTATTCTCCACTCTCCTACGTGCATCTTTTCATGGACTGCTTGTCACGTGAAATCGCATGCAAAGAATGTAAACACTACTATTTCGACAATAAAGCTTATCTGCCCTTAAAGCAACCGACATAGCAAAGGCATAGGGTTTAAAACAACGGATGTTACAGTACTTCCACCACAACAAAAGAACTAGGAAATCAGCCCACCGATTGATTAGTAGAGGCCGCTATAGTGCGGGCGGGATTGGGTGTTGATGTTTACCAGATGTTGGCTTTCCAATACGTACCCTCACCCCTTACTCAGAATCGACGGTTTCCGGATGTCTGAAACCATTGGCAATGAGAGTCATTCCGGGCATGGACTGCTTAAGGGTACAAGTCTTTATTTTTAAGACCCATGCCACTCAACTTTGAGCCGACAAGGGATCAAAGTTGACTTGAACGGTTTCCGAGTCCCCATAATTGACTCGGTGGCGACTCCACAAATCGGCAACGAATTCAGTTCACTAAAAAGGTCGCCTTACCAAATGAATCGGCCTTTAAACATTTAAAATCACGACTCGATCGATTCCCAAACAAAAACACGGGTGCCCGCACCCGTCTAATACAAGTCCGGATCGTCATCCGAATCGAGGTCCGACACTTCGCCCCGTATGCGAGATCGGACCGGCCCTCGGTAGGGAGGGGGCCGCGTGGGTGGCCACCGGCACATGATGAAAATCAGATCGGTCCCGCGCGGGCACGCGCGGGGCGCCGGGCGGTGCGGACGGACGTCCACAGTACTTTGCTCCTTATCCAACCACAAAGAACGATAGAACTGTAAACCAGTGGTGGGCGGTGTTTAAAACTAAGCTGGGGCACATTAACACTGACCTCTTCCAAGAGGAGGTCATTTCTAGTGGTACAACATTGTCTCCAATTGATGAGAATCTTTTCGCAAGTGATGATGACAATAATGAGCTGGATGTGGGGGAGGATTTTGAAGACGATGAAGGTGGTGAGGAGGAGGAAGGTGCTTCTAGTGATATGGTCGAGGAGGAGGAAGATACCGATGATGTGGAGATCGATGATGAGGAGGAGGAAGATGACTACGAGGAGGAGGATGTAGTTGGTTCGAGTAGGCAAGTGGGAGATGACAACGATAGCGACGATGACTGCTAGTAGGGTATAGTTTTAATAAGTTATATTATTTAAATATAATAGTCTTTATTTAATATTTTGGGTATATTATTTCAATATTATGATGTCAGTTTCTAACTTTCTATCTTCGTCCCCAGATATGACGTTGGGCAGAAGAATGCGGTTTGGGAGTGGGAGCAGGAACAGGAGGTCTGAGTAGCAGCAGGAGGACCAGTAGCAGCAGAAAGAGGAGCAGCAGAACGAGGAAGAGCAGGTCACGGGAGACCAACCTCGACCACCACTGGGAGCTCACGAGCTTGAATATCGGGAACTAGACGGGCGCCTAATTCTGAGCCCTGAGGGCACATGGTGAGACGTTATATTATTAGCAACGTCATTATTGGTTTTCAAACTTTGATCATATTTGCAACTTCATTTTGTTTCATTTTTTGGTGAGACATCATCTTATTTCATTCTATGGTGTAGGTTTCGGCATCGAGTGACGGTAACTGGTGTGTCAGATAGTTTCATGAAGGACTTGACTACCTACTGCACTAGTTGGACCAAGGTGCCTCGGTGGCAGCAGGAGAAGTGGTTCGACAACTTCAAGGTGCACCATTTTTTTGGTTTTAGTAATTAACTTTTACTGTTTACGGATTACTAATACACTAACAAAAAACGATCTTGCAGTTGAAACACTATTCGAACCCAAGCCTCGAGGTGGCTGCAAGGGATCGATACATGGACGTCGCGAAGCCAAGGTACAAGGACGACATGTTCAAGTTGGCGAGTGAGGGAAAGGCAGACAAATACCTTAAAGGTTTGATTACTCAATTAGTGTTCGTACTTGACTAGAAAGTTGTATATATCTTCGATTTGCTTACTGATCTCTTCATATGAATTGTAGGTGCCGACATTGAAAAGTTCCAAAAAGCCCGCTCCGACCCTAAGTTTCTTAAGAGATCCCTCCAAGCGAAGAAAAACAAGAGGCGGGGAGGAGACCCTGAGGCGGAGGTGGAGGCCACCAACTACGGTGGCTCGCAGTCGATGCACCAGCGGGCTGTGGAGGTAAGTATTTCCTTTCCTTTGATTTTTATTTTGGATTCTTATTTAATATTTTCATTGAAAATATAAATGAGAAATCTACATGTACTGTCAACAGTTAAAGAAGAAAACAGGAGAACTCCCCGAAGCTGCGCAACTGTTTCTTGACACGAAGAGCAAGGGGGACTCCAACGGTCGAAGCTTCGTTACGAAGAGGGACGCCGCCATTTGGGTAAGTTTCTAACATAACGCTTCTTTACATTGTTCTTTACATCTCACCTAATCATCAATTCAATTTCTTTTAGTGAGCATATTTGGAGGCCACTTCCGCGCCCGACGCTGAAGGTAAGGATCCGAACGAGGTATGATTCACTATCGTGCAATGGTACCGCAAGGGAGCGGTTTACGGTACGGGGAACGCTCACACCCTATACTGGACACCACCCAACGCTCAAGGGGGCATTCGACCTCGACGAAGTACGCACCATCCGTCGTTTTTGAGATGAGGTCGGAACTGCAAGATGAGAGGGCGCAACGGGCTGCTTTGGCTAAGAGGGTGAGGGAGCGGGATGAGAGGTTGAAGGCGCAAGATGAGCGTATCCAGCGACAGGATGCGGTCATCTTGCAAATTCTAGAAGAGTTATCCCGCCTGAGGAGCATGCAGCAGCAGAACTGCAACTCTGACCCCATTCCCCGACACAGAGATCCTAGAGACCCCTTCAATGGGGTGGTAGTGGTTCTTAAGCTAGTTTCCCTATTAGCTGAGTAGATTGAAAACAGTTTGTAGTTTGTGAATGTTTATTGGAAACAGTTTGTAACATTACTCTTAATTTAGTGTATTCACGATATTTACTTACTTGGTTGCCAATTTTGGAGTGTGAAGCTGGCGTAACGTTTGGAACGACGTTTGGAATGTTTGGAATGATGTTTGGGACGTACTGTGGTTGTTGGTTTCTTTTTTTGTGCAGATTTTGGCTATAAATGAAACAAATCGAATCGGCCTATTACAGGTCCTTTAGCGACCGATATCGGTCGCTAAATGAATAATTTAGCGACTGATAACGGTCACTATTAGACACTCAAAAGGCGCAACGTCACCCCCTTTAGCAACCGATGTCGGTCGCTAAGTTTACGCCATTAGCGACTGATGTCGGTCGCTACGACATTCCATTAGCGACCGATGTCGGTCGCTAACTTTAGCGACTGATATCAGTCGCCCGTCTTCTCTTCAAGCGACTACCTGGTGCGACTGCTTCTTAGCGACTGTCATCTGTCGCGCGTCTCTTTTAGCGACAGATGACGGTGGCTAAGATCAGTCATCCGTGACGTTATTTCTTGTAGTGGTACGTGTTAGGAAGCCCACGAATGATACCCAACACTGCCCGCTCTTAGCGGCCTCTACTAAGATATCGTTCGGTTTTCATGTGCGTGCGTTAGTAAGACAGTTAAATGATATGCAAACAACATTTTAGGCTACATATGTAAAATACGTGTTTAGCTACGTCATTTAATGCATCTTAAGTATGTCGAAGTTATATTTAGCATGTGGGTTCATTTAGAAAATGGTAAATACAAACATCAAAAATAAACTCGAAAATAAATTATAAATTACACAGGCGGAATACAACCCGCAATTCACAATATAACGAGCAAAAGTATAAAACTAGCGAGTTAGAAACGATGACGTAAATAATAAACGAACTCGTAAATGAATCGTAATTGAAACCGTAAACCGGATAGGTGGACAGACTCTAATCAATTACGTATTAGCTAGAGGACAGAGGCTCGAATGCATGAAAGACCGTGGCCTGGAACTCAGGCGCCTGAGGTGAGGCGGCCTGGAGTTCAAGCACCTGACCTTGGGCGTCTGGATACCGAGTCCGACTAGGAAGTCGTCGGTATAAAACTTACGTAGTGAGACATTCGCTCAAAGTCGTAAAAGAATATAAAAAAATGCGAAAATGTAGATTCGAAAAGGAAACGCACGATTGATTAACGTGCATCGACTAATGTCGCAAGTATCATTCCCTAAACGAAATGCGTATCGTTGTGGACTACATCAGAAGTCTAAGATGTCACATTTCGGCCATAATGGGGTACTTAGTCCATAACCGTCTTAATTTATGATAGATCAAGTTTAACGACTTGATACGAATATCGGAGCCCTTCGTATCGTGATGTCGTTATCGGGTCGCGTAGATCGTACGACTCTCGGATTGACGTCATAGTACCACTTCGATTTTCGATGGCTCTTTTATGCGCGATATTCGACTACGGAGTCGACACCGGGCGCTTAGAGCGACGTTTGAAAAAGACGATATCGATTACGCCCGGCAAAGAACAACTGCAATTGCGTGATAACCCGTAGGGTCAGGCGCACGCCATGAGGCGCCCAGACACTTTGGCACCTAGGGCGACGCGCCTCAAAATTGGGGCGCCACCTCCGGTTCGGCCTATTCGGGTGTTATACGAGCTTTAAGCAGCGTTTAATTATCGGATGTATTCGATTTGATTTTGAAAATTGTTTTTCGTATAATTTATATGCGTGGTATTAATATGACGGAAATGTAAAAGTCATTTTAGGGGGTTGACTCACCCTAGACAACCAATTACGCGAGGTAGCGAGATAAGCGACCGTCGACGCGAGTGCGATACTCTTGTGTCCGTGTTTCGTTATCTCGTCACCCTTAGTATTCGGTACGTTAAAGGTGAGTATTTTATAGTCGAGTTAGTAGTTAGATGTTAGGAATGAGAACTGAAAAGTTAGATACGGAAAATAAAAGTTAGTATACAATAGTTAAAATGTTAATGGTGTTAGTAATGTTAGTAATTAGTAACTAGTATACGAAAAAAAAAGATATTGGAGATTAGAGAAAACGGGGTTTGTTTACACCCTCAACCTACATGCTAATAGTCTCGAAACACGGGCTCGTTTATTGGCGGCATAAGCACAGGAGCATCGAGAATGTAGGGTGAGTTAGGGTGTGTATATGGGTTGAGGTTGCTCTCGATTTTCTGAAAGTAAGGTTTCGAGAAAATGATTTTGTGTCCCCTCGAATGTTGGACGTTAGGGTGTATTTATAAGGTTTTGCGAAATGTTTCGGCTCAAGACTCGGACACCTGAAAGGAGGCGGTTCAATACTGGGACGCCCCAGCAGAGGCGGCTCAGTTTTGGGGTGCCTGGTTGCGCGCGATTGAAATCGCGCGTATCGGAAGTTACTCAAAATACGGATTGATATCCTTGTTATTTAAGGTAAAGTCGGATTCTGTTTTGACTTGGTCTTTGAGCGTATTTGGATGCGTTTTGGGGTTTTTTTTTCGGGTTTCGACTTTGACCGGTTTCGGCTCGACAAAAGACGATTTTGCCCCCGGTGGTGGTTTTGGCTCAAAGTAGCTTTATTTCGTTGGAAACGACCCACTGAGTCTGGATTTATGGTCGGTTTTGAAAGATCTGTACTCCGCTAAGTGCCTACGTCGGACACTATTGATTCTGAGTCTGTATTCGAGCGTATTAAAGCATGTTTACGTCCGATTATCATCGGGTGTTTTGTTGGAAACTGCTATAGACACAAGCAGTCAAAATGCGGGTGACTACACTTAGCAATCTCGTTGTCCCGAGATTGCAGAAATTGCAGCAGGTTGGCCTCAGTCGCCTCGAGCTCGGTCACCCGAGTCTCCAGCTGCGCTACCATATCCAGAACATCCTGCATACATAATTACGTCTTAGGAAAATACACGACCAGCCTAGAAAACCATCCCTAGAAAACCATCCCTAGCAACCGAGATTCCAATGTATCACGGGAAAACCCAGCAACCATCCTCGACGCATAGGCCCGAAAGCAGTTGGCAGCCTGCCACAACCGCTGGTGGGAAGCCAACGAAACCTTACCAGCAAAACCAAACAAACTAGTTAACAAAACCTAAACCTCGAAGCCAAGTTCAAGGGAAAATCCAGAAAGTTACTCGGTACGCCCGGTCGCGCCACTCCATCCCAGCCTCCATCTCCTTCGCAGAATAAGGAGGAAGAGGCTCCGTGAAGGCCACCTCAGTCGCGTCAACCCTGAGCAGTGTCACAGGGAAGTCTGGGGGCTGAACAGCATCGGCCGTATCGGCCAATTAAAAGAATGCAAGCCGATCAGGGCACAGACAAACACAAAACCATGAAACAAAAGCACACAAAAAAAACACACACACTCACCACGAGGTAGTGGCAAGCTAGCCGCTGGCAGATGTGAGATACGTAGGAGGCACCAGGCACCAATAGTGTATCGTCTCCTTCCATCCCTACCCTCGCAAGCCTCTGCGGTGGTCGACGGCCTAAACATGGACCGGGGAGGATCAACCGGCACCCTGAACTCGTTATATAAGTGTTGACGCATCAACCTCTCACCCAAGTACCACATCGGGGCGAAAGAGCGCAGGAAGAAACATCCTCCTATAGCTCTTAGGCCTCAACTCTGCCCTCACATACTCAGGCAAACCCTTGTAGTCGGCCCAAGGACGGGTTACGAACTGCATAAACAAACCAACATCTTAAAATCCTAACCTTGGGCACTACCAAAAAATAACAAAACGTAAGAAGGAAACTTACATCCTCGAGGCGCAGCTGGTTCACCAGCACGTTCTCCGACAAGTAGTGGCTCGTCGTACTCTTAGCCTGAGCCAGCCGCCACTCAATCCCATCCGGAAACCTAGCCGGGCGAATGCGCACCGTCTTGGGTGCCAAACGTGGGAATTAGGAGTAGACCCAAGCCTGCAAAACCCTAGTACCGTCAGCAAAACCAAGCCGATCAAACTAAACAAAATCTCAAAAGTCAAGTATGAAGCCAATGAATTACCTCTAGTACGAGACCTCGACCCACGATAGGTATAGCAGAACCAGAGTCCACCCTCAGCGGCCTCACCATGACCTGTAGGCAGCGGATCATCTCCGCGAAAGCTGCGGTCACCCAGTGAAAACGTCCTAACTAACCCAAGTCGGCTAGGAAAGGCAAAATCCTAGTACTAAACCTCTCGCCCTTATTCGAGAAGTGGGTCAACCCTAGGAAGTACCACAACCACAGACAGGCGTCTTGCACCGCCGTGTTGAGTACTCGACCCTCTAGAACAGCCACCCTCTCAAAGTGGTCGGTAATGTGTGAACTCACTAAAGCACGAGGCGTGCTATAAGCCGAGGGCTCTAAGCAGTCCCCGATACAACCCCGAACCTCTACACTATCTAACCTAATGCCCTTCGAAGCCCACCTAATCCTCTCAGGATCCCAAGGCAAACCCGTAATAACCCCGAAGTCCTCTAAAGTCATGTCGACCCCACCAAACGACATATGGAATGTCGAGGTCGTGTCATGAAAGCGAGCTACCATCGCTCTAATCACCATTAGGTTGCACTTGGTCTTGAAACCTACCAAACGGACCAGTGTCCGACTAAGGGGTCCAAAGCCCTCCCCGTAAAAACCTTCTTAGCCGTGGGGCTAAGCTTCTGCCCGTAGATCTCTCGGCACGTCGTAAAACCCGATAAGGTCCTCATTGGGCCTGGGGGCTACAGACCAAGACACTACAAACACAAGTAAACTAAACCAGTACAAACCAAAGTTAAAACCTGAGACCATAACAAAAGTCGAGCACTCACCTTGTCGTTTACAACATGCATGGCTGAACACGTGCAAATCCGAACGGAGTAGTAGCTACCGACCATCCCAATCCCGAGCCCAAACAGGATCCTCATAAACGGTCTCCTCGTCCTCGACAGGCCCAAGGACGTGCGTCCTCCTAGAGACCATCACGGTCAATCTACATCGAGTGCCTCTGTCATAATGGGCCTCATCCACGGCCCCAGGCTCAAGGCGAGCCGAAGGAATGCTCCGCCGTTTCTTGCAAGCCACCCGGGAAGTCAGTGAAGTCGACCCGGTGGCCTCACCACTAGTGCCCATTGTAGGTACCTCCTCGGAACGTCCTGTACCATCTCCAGCTGCAAAACGAAACAAACAAGACGCCTCAGGTCAGGTCAAGACAGCCCAAATGGGTCAAAATAAGCTCAAAATTTTTGATAGCTATATCAAAATTCCAAAAAACCCACTAGCACCCATTTTCGACCCCGGTCAAAATAAAAGTGGTTTTGGGAAAATCCGGCATCATTAAGGTATCATTTGGTCCATCGTAAGTGTCACAAACTCAAACGGAATGACCTATAGTGCATTCCGGCTCATGAAAATTGACATATGAGCTATCCACAATGTCAAAAACATTAATCGAGCAAGATTACATGGGGCAAGTACGGGAATAATCGAGAAATTGATCCCTAAACCCTAGCATTCCAATTTTCATCCATGGGAAGCCATTAAAGCACCTCCAAGCTTTCACCTCAAACAAACAACTACACTATCAAGCTATATTCTACCCTAATTCAACAAGGGGACCAAGAGTAAACATCGAAACATAGCAAAACCAAAATGCCCAAATCGATTTCTAGGGTTTAGTAAAATCGATCCACAATTACACCAATCAAGCACAAATCGACAATAGGTGAGTAAGGAACACTTACCCGGAGTCGACATGATCGAATATGACAAAAATCGAGTCGGAAATTGGTTGATGGAGTCGGGAATATGAGTTTGGAGCGATGGAGATCGCGCGTCTGAGAAGTCAATCGAATAAGCCAAACCCTCCTTTATCGCAACCTTTAAACAAAATCAGAGGGCAAAACGTGGACCGCCTCGACTCGGGCGTCCTAGTATTAGGGCGCAGTAGGACCTACGACTGTGTTTTAAGTCATTGAGTGAGGGGCGCCCCACTTTCAGATCGTTATTCGATGCGCGCCTGATTTTCAGCTCAAAACAAAAATCGAAGTAATCTAAATGCGAAAATCAATACCCACGGGACGCACTCACGTGCTAAACAAAATAAACAATGACGGGGCAATTTACTTCTCCCCGACGAACTAAATAAACCTTAAAACTCTTTGAACGGGATTATTCAAGTCGATCCACCCCTCCCCAGCGGATCAAGCAAACCTTAACAACCCTTTTAACAGGATATATAATTAAACTCAATCTACCTCTTCCCCGGCGGGATGAGCACGAAATCCCCAGCTTGTACGGCAGCCCGTGCTAAAACCTATGGCAACCCAAATACCCAGCAAAGTATCTCGCAAACCAACATAGCCCGCTAGTCGAACCCATGAAAATCCCCAGCGGTACCCCTTAACTCAAGATATCTAAAGCAATCAACTTGCATCCCCAACGGGAAACCATAAGCCCCAGACCAAATGCAAACACGAGAATCGATGCCAACACCACTATACACTCGTTAAGAGTTTATACATCAACCCTAGTGAATTAAAAGCAAAACTATCATCAAGTTTAAACAATCATTCATCGATATACGTAGGCCAGAGATGTCAAAAACCATCTCGAAGAAAAGTCCAGGGACAGATTCGTCCCAAAGAGTAGTCCAGAGATGTCAGATACCATCTCAAAGAAAGTTCAGAGACAAATATCCGTCCCAAAGAGTAGGACTGAGATGTCAGATACCATCTTAAAGAAAGTCCAGGGCCAGAGATGTCAGATACCATCTCAAAGAAAGTCCAGGGACAGAGAGTAGGCCAGAGATGTCAGATACCATCTCAAAGCAAGTCCGGGGCAAATATCAGAGATGTCAGATGCCATCTCAAAGAAAGTCCAGGGACAAATATCTGTTCCAAAGAGTAGGCCAGAGATGTCAGATACCATCTCAAAGAAAGTCCAGGGACAAATATCCGTCCCAAAGAGTAGGCCAGAGATACCATCTCAAAGAAAGTCCAGGAACAAAGATCTGTTCCAAAGAATAGGCCAGAGATATCCAGAAACTATCTCGAAGAATGATAGATATAATTTAACGCGGCCACCCGAGAGAGATAAATCTAACGCAGCCACCCGGGAGGGATAAATCTAACGTAGCCACCCAAGAGGGATAAATCTAACGCAGCCACCCAAGAGGGATAAATCTAACGCAGCCACCCGTAAGAGATTAAACCAAAACTAAATCACCCATAAAAGACTTGGAGCAAAAGATCCATGTCAAAAACCGAAACACTAATCAACTATAACAACCAATCCAAAGCAAGATAGGCAGGCACCAGACCAGAAACGATCGCAGGCAAGGAAGTTAGGTATGATTTATAAGCCCTGGCTGACGAGCCTTAGTACGTAGGCCAGCGGACATAAAACGACCCGAGCGAACAGCCACCAGGTTGTAATCCTCGATTGACCTGGGTGGCTATACTTTGACTTTCGCCTTGTCCAAGCCTCAGTCAAAGTGGGGGCTTCTGTAGACACCCAGATTCTGACCTAATGGCTGCAGAAGTACCCGATAAACACCCGATGATGATCGGATTGCAACACGACACGTTTTTACAATATTTTAGATGATTTTTATATAAAACGGATCAAATAATTACTCAGAAAAATTAATTCAACATGAAGACGGTCTTAGTCGTATCATTACGCTCGCGTCGACACTAATTAGAGTCAATTCCAACACCTGGGCTCCGAATCGGTCCCGAAACACGCAAAGTCAAACCCGAGTCAATGCATCAGACCGAGCGAACCTCTAGACGCGCGCCTGAGGCCCACCCACCGCTTGACGTGCTAGGTCAAGAAGGAAGCCTTAACCCCCAAGCAAGCCTAAGATACGCATAATCTTCGTTTTGGAAAGTTTCGAAATCGGATCTTCAAAAATCAAATCGCTCCCCTCCAGGCGACTAAGTATTCCTACGCACGCACACCATCAAGCGCATCAGTTGTGGTGCGCAAGACACCAGGCGCTTGAGTAGTCGATTTAAACTGCGAGAAAAACTATAAATACCCCCCTATTCCGCTCATTTCAACACACATAATTTAACTCTCATCCCCCCCCCCCCTCCTTCTCTTCACGAGCTTCTCCTTCTAACTTAGCATCGCACTCCAACTTTAAGTACGATCCACTCGATTGTTTGTTCCCGATACGCGAATCAACAATACTCCTCATAGTTCCTCGAGGCCTTGGCTCGATTTGAACGAAAAGGGACACTTGTGTTCGACTAGCCACCTCTAGACATAGTAGCGAAGCTCTGCCGAATTTGACGCAGGAAAGCTAGGAGGATTCGCCTTTGAAGTCGAATCGTCACTAGGTTGTTATCTAAACACAACTTTACATTCTGTCCTTTTTATTATGCACTTCGATAACGTCGAGTCCGACTCGTATGGAGGCTAGGTCCATGGCACGTTCTAAACATACGCAACGTCCACAACTTCAACCATAAGCAATCAAACTTCCTAAACTAAACCCGAGTAGTTCCGAGATTCGTTCTCAATCATCTACGCATCGTGTCTCGTTTAGTGTACACTAAGAGGGTGCATCTCCTCTCAATGTGATTTACTTACATTTGGCATGTACCCCTTTCGTAAGATTTACCGCTTTTACGACTATAATCGCATGCTAAATCACCTAACACGGAATTCAAAACGTAAGCGAACTCAAACTGAACAAGCGGTGGTCGGGTTCCATATTAATTCCGATGCTCACCCCTCACAGGTGGTTCGACGCATTCCTATTAATACCGAACTGACGCACCTTAAGCAGAATACCATGTAAGATATACCACGAGAACGACTAATATCCGTATTATCACGTTAATACTGACTTGCTAATACGTATAATATCTAGTACTCTCTACTCTCCTATGTGCATCTTTTCATGGCCTGCCTGTCACATGAAATCACATGCTGATAAGTGTGTTTTGTAGTGCTTTTTCCTCGTGTTTGGTCCCAGTTTCTCTTGTGGAATCGCTCTTTGGAACGGTTTCCTGACTACTTACACTTCTTTTAGTTTTTTAGGTTCCTAAGACCATTCTTGGAGAGGTGGAACGATTCCAACTCGTTTCTGACACATTTGGAGCCAACAGAGAGAAGCAACGATCACTCGGTACCTTAGACTCGATCCCGAGCCCTTGGGACCCATTCCCGAGCCCCTTAGACTCGATCCCGAGCACCGAGAATCGATTAGCCTATGAAGAGCAAGTAGGGACCCTTGAAATCTCATTTGAAGCCTACAAGACCCATCCCGGTTGGGATTGCATCCATCACGAAAGGTCGATGAAGTGCAAAGGAAAGCAACGATTCTGGGCAGCCATCCCGGCTGGGACCAAGGTCCTTCCCGGTTGGGAACACCCATCCCGATCGGGATCATCACCCTTCCCGGCCGGGAAGGGCCCAGCAGAGGCCGCGTCACTTCTTTTCTTCTCCTTTGCTCGTGAACCCATATAAATACCCTCCCTTTGTATTGTTTAAGCACCTTACATTACTCTACACTATTCTAAACCCTAATTAGACTCTCTTCATCCTTAGCTAGTTTAACATTAATCTTTCCTTAATCATTTGTTAATCCTAGTTTAATTTAGATAGTTAATCTTCTATTAAGGAATCTCTTGAAGAATCCATCAAACCTTGACAACATTTGGGGGAGATTTTTGGGTGTTCTTATAATACAAGTTCTCATCTTTTCATCCTCTTGCTAGTTGGTATAATCTTCTTATTCTCTTTTCTCTTAATCTTTCATTGTTATTCAACTAGTTTTAATCTTTGCATATTGTTCTTTGTTCTTGCTAGTTCCATAATGAATGATTGGATGCTTGTGTTGATTTCTCTTGTTTATGCTGATGTTAGTTTAGATATGATTGAGTAGACTCTTGTGGGGTTAGTAGGGGGATTAAGTGTGGATTATAGGTAATTAGGGATCGATTGTGGGTAAAGGTTGAATCTTTGTTACTAGTCACATGTTAAGCATGTTATGTGTTTGTTGAAATGATTGTTAGAATTGTAGTGGCCATGCTATTTCTTGCTAGTTTCATACTTCTCATTGTATGCATAATTTGTATTGAATTCTTTTGTTTTGGGTAATATCATACATGAGTTTTCGGGTTTGTCTTTGACGCGAGAGCGCGGCCTTACCTTAGTGACTAGGTGAAACCTATACCCTCGACTTCCCCCTAGCCTTATACACCTATGAACCCGACCTAACCCTACTCTTTCTCTTATTGAATTCTCCATTTTCATCATCATAATTTTAGTTCTTATCATTGTTTTAGGTTGCTCTTGTTCCTTTAGTAATAGTCTTAGTCTAATCTATTATCAACAATTCTTCTCTTTGTTTCCTTGTGACTTTGTCTTGAGATTAGGTAAGCTTTAGTCTAAACTCACTTTGTCGTCTCTTGTGGACCGACCCGACTTGCCCATACTACTTAGTTTAGGTAGGTTGGTTTATTGGTGTCGGGATCGACGATAAATCTCCGCATCTCATGCAAAGAATTTAAACACAACTAACTACTTCGAAGACAAAAGCTTACTTGTCCTTAAACAACCGACATACCAAAGACATAGGGTTAAGAGAACGGATGTTATCGTACTTTTGCCACAATTAAGGAACAAAGTTATCTGCCCATCGATTGATTAGTAGGGGCCGCTACGTGCGGGCGGGATTGGGCGTTGATATCTTTCGGACGTTGGCTCCCAATATGTACCCTCACCCCTTACTCATAATCCACGATTTCAGGATGTCTGAAACCATTGACAATGAGAGTCATTCTAGTCATGGAATGCTCAAGGATACAGCTCTTTAGCTTTAGGTCCCCATGTCACTCAGCTTTGAGGCAACTAAGGATTAAAGTTCATTTGAACGGTTTACAAGTTCCTAAAATTAACTCTGTGGCGACTCCACAAATCGGCAACGAACTCGGTTCACTAAAAAGGTCATCTTACCAAACATATCAACCTTTAAACATTTACAACCATGTCTGGATCGATTCTAACGGAAACACAGATGTCCACATCCGTCCAGTATAATTCAAATCGTCAACCAAATCGAGGTCCGACACATCGCCCCGTACGCGAGATCGGCCCTGCCCTAGGATGGACGGAGCCGCGTTGGTGTCTGCCGCAACCGGAGTCCCGCCCGAGCGCGCACGGGACGCCGGGCGGTGCGGCCGAGCGTCCACACGAGTGTCAAAAGAAAAGAGCCTTAAGAACTTAAAAGAAAGAAGAGGAAACCCGCAGAAAGTCGGGAAGGCCGACCTAAGACCAAACACGCACATAAAAAACCAAAGACCAACAGATCTGAACTAAGAAACGTGTCCACTTGAGGATGGGGGAGGGGAGAGACAACCTCCGGCGAACAATGTCGATAGTGGGAGGGTCAAGACTGAAACACATACGACCAAAACGGTCAAACAAGTCAACCACCATGGGAGAAGACAAAGAGAGCACAAGACCCGACAGCAAGGGGACTAACACCGGCGACGGCGACTGGAGGCTACGAGGGAAGAGAATGGATCAGACAAGGGAACAAAATTAATACGACTGTTCGGTCGGAGGTTGGCCTAAGACCGACCATACCTCCGGTCATGTGGGTGGGTGAAGGAGATGAAGATAGGGTAAGGCGACGACTAGAGAGGAAGGGTTAGGGTTTCTTTTTTGATTTCCCCTTCTCTCTCCTCTCTGACTTCTCTCTAAAAAGTTTTAAAAATAATGCTAAGAAATAAAGTTAACTCATAGAATTACCTTAGCTTTGGAGAAAGGGCAGGAACGCTAATATATGTATGCATTCTACTTGTTGCTTTACTAGAAATGTTTTGTATTCACTTGAATCACAAATTCAAGTATGTATTCAAATTACACTTGAATTAATATGCATACCATCCGTGTGTTGCCAGAACTATTTTTTTACCGTCGGCGTTAATTACGTAAAATGACGACTTTGCCCTTGGTTTTTATTCTCAAAATAATATTACTTTTACATTTGATAGATTATCGGTTTATTAAAACTCGATAATAAAACCGTCTTTTTCGATTATCGTAATAAACCAAAACCGACTTCTTATATAGTTAATATATTGAATTACGTAAAATGACGAGTTCTCCTTTGCAATTAATTCTTGAAACATTATCACATTTACATTTTATAAAGTATCGGTTTATTAGAACTCGATAATAAAACCATTTTTTTTATTATCGTTACGCCTTCGATTTTAAACAGCTTTTAAAAAATTCCCAAATTTTTTAAGTTTATAAATTACTCCACATTTTACGTT
This sequence comes from Agrostemma githago, assembly GCA_958450325.1. Taxonomy (NCBI): domain Eukaryota; kingdom Viridiplantae; phylum Streptophyta; class Magnoliopsida; order Caryophyllales; family Caryophyllaceae; genus Agrostemma; species Agrostemma githago. Next base: position 48,917,968 of record OY288251.1, read on the forward strand.
ATTATTTTCTTTATAAATTACTCCCTATTTTAGGGTATTATTTTCTTTATAATACTTGAAAGTTTTGAGCAATAAGATGGTGAAATTGGTTACATTGACAACATTTCATATAAGTGGCTCATGTTCGAATCCTCCTAAGATCGAACCCTTAACCAATTGACTAGAAGGCAAATACCTAAACCATTACACCAACATCAACAAACTGATATTTCAACTGATTTTAAAATTACTTGTTTCTAAAGGCAAATTAAAAGAGAAAAAAAAGCCCGGAAATGGATCGGATCGAGTGGATTTTTTTACCCGCCCGTGGGGTAGTCGAAGAAACCACTCGACTGACCCATCGACGGGTTGAATGAGTTCTTCGACTACCCAATGGGCGGGTCGAAAAACCCACTCGACCCAACCCATTTCCGAGTTTTTTTTTTCTCTTTTAATCTGCATTTAGAAACAAATAGTTTTAAACCATTTGAAATATCAGTTTGTTAACGTTTGTTTAGTGGTTTAGGTATTTTTCTTATAGTCAATTGGTCAGGGGTTCATTTTGTAGATTTTCAAAAGACACCTTATACTTCACGTTACATATCATTGGAATATTTATATTATACTTAAACTAATGCTCAAACTTTCAACTATTATGGAGAAAATAATAGCGTAAAATATGGAGTAATTTATAAAGAAAATAATAACGTAAAATGTGGAGTAATTTATAAACTTAAAAAATGTCGAATTTTTTTGTATTAACTGTTTAAAATCGGAGGCGTAACTATAATAGAAAAAACGATTTTATTATCGAGTTCTAATAAACCGATACTTTATAAAATGTAAATGCGATAATGTTTTGAGAATTAATTACAAAGAACTCGTCATTTTACATAATTCGATATATTAACTATATAGGAAGTCGATTTTGATTTATTACGATAATCGAAAAAGACAGTTGTATTATCGAGTTTTAATAAACCGATAATCTATAAAATGTAAAAATAATATTATTTCGAGAATAAATATCAAGGACAAAATCGTCTTTTTACGTAATTAACGCCGACGGTAGTAGTCCCATGTGTTGCGTTATCTATTCTGTTTAACTGTCATAGTTTCATTTGTATACTCGACTCAATAGAGTCATGATCTTTAGAATCAGGGACAGTACACAAGAATAGAAGAATATCAATACCTGATGAGATACGTGGACGTTGTGTTCCATGTTCTCCCTCATCTCTCCTAATGAGATTAGGTAAGTGCGTCATTGAAAAAAAAAATATACGCCTCGATAACTTGACAAAATACTTAACATATTTCAAACAAACAAGTGGAAAACGGTTTACAGCACTATCATTTAGCAAAGGGTTTACAGCACTATCATTTAGCAAAGGAATCATACAAGTCTTAGACCCACAAACGATACAGCAAACTTATATGTAAACATTTTTCTTCACTTGAGTTTGCCCTTGCCAATTGGGGATTTGTGGCCTCTAATTAAACCGTATTTCCTTATCTTCTCCCTTACGAACTTGTCATAAATAAAGGCTGCACCCCTAAATTGTGGCAACACCAGCCAGGCTACCAACACAAGCTTTAGCGTGTACCAGATTGGCATCCTGCAATTTTCATTTTGGCATGCAAGTAAAGACTTTAGCGTGTACAGTCTACAGGTACAATTACAACGTACTAAAGTTCACCAGTTTGTGGTTAAATACAACACTAATTCAACAGCTTATAGGGAGATCTGAATATTAATATGAAGTTTAAGCTCAAAAATGTTGCATCGACCACAAACTTTGTGGGGAACCAATGTATTATGATGAATCACTAATACTATCAATGCAACCAGGAATTCCAAATTAGAAGATTATGCAAGTAAAAGTATGCACGCAAAATATGGTTTCAATCAAACAGCCAACATTTAGAATAGAATAGGAAACTAAAGTACACCACTCGAAGACAATGCTCAAAATAACAGACTGAAAGTCTGAAAGTAATGAAAGAATCCCAGTGGAATACAATGCTTAGAATGAAAAACTAAGCTAGTGACTAATGATGCTCAATTGATCAGGTATCATTTGGAAGTACACTATCATTTCAACCAAGTTATTGGGTGAGACGATCTCCCACCGCAAAACCGTCATCGTATAAAAAATCATGCATTTTGTCAATAGAATGAATCCTACGTCTTCTTAAATGAGTTCGTCTTATTCTATCATTTGTGAAACCCAAAATGATTGAGCTAAAGAGTCAACTGCTGCCAATAAAGTATGCATATGACCCAAACGCATGATCAAGGTATGATTTTATATTCATTCAGAGAAATATTTTAATCAAACACAAACAAATGAACGAGACGGATGGAGTATGTGGTACTATTCCAAGACATACCATTCTAGAAGAGGCTGAAGTACAATCTCAGTAAGGGTGAGAAAAGAGTACAAGATCCAATAGGCCAACCATTGTTCATCGTCTTCTTTCGATGGGCTCTCTATAGCCACCACTGATGCATACCTACATAAACACAAACATGAACGATCAATAGACATTTTTGTTGATCATGTTTCACTTGGGAGGTTGAAATTGCAATCACCCTATAATGTTGAAACTACTCTCATACAAAACAAAAATATGATAATATTGCATATATCATAAATTTTCTTGCATATAATTTTTTAATTGTAAAAAAAACAATATCTAAACGCAAAAAATCATTGTCAAACTTTGACCAAGGAGAACGCATAAAAACAATCCAATGTGGGTGGTGGACGCAAGAACAGCGTGGGAGATGGATGTAATACTATTTTACTATGGTGTGTGATAAATCAAGACCAAGGAAACATAAAATACCAAGCATCAAACAATTTGAAAGAAGATAACTTACAATGGGTAGAGTAGCATTATGATGGGCCTGTCTCCAACAAGAAAACGAAAACAGTAGAATCATTACTATAAGTATCGGATATATAATAAAGCATAACAAATTCTTAATCATAGAGGTACGTACTAAGAGTATACTTAAATTGTCACCTCAAGATAAAATAAAATTAAACGTGTCGATTGACAAATTTTCATACATAAAACGAATATACGTTTTTTTTTCAATAGGTTAGGATGATTTCATATTAGTTTTCAATATTTAGGAGACCATTGTTCACCGAGTCGCGCTCAACTTTAAAGAAGTTGAGGGTTCTTCGGGGGAAGTCTAGAGGTGGCAATCAGATCACTCGATCGGGATTGGGTCGAGTTAAGACGTGTTACATCGAGTCAGCATACTCTTCTTCCGGGACGAGTTTAGTTCGGGTCGAATCATTTTCAGGACAACTAATATGTCGGGTCACATGGATTTACGTCGGGTCATTATCGGGTCTAGTTAATGAATCATATTCATTCAATATATTCTAAATAAATTTAATTATTGATGCTTATTTGGTTTTAATTAATTTGTTATTATGTCAAATGTAATTATACACTTATAACTTAAATCACATTTAAATCAATCTTTAATTTTAATAATTATCCCATTGTCAATTTTATTATGTCAAATGTAGTTTAGTAGTTACACACTTATAACTACTAACTCAATTTTATTGAGTCGAGTTTAAATCGGGTTGGGTTACATTTGGGTTCGGTTTGCTAGTCATGGCGTTATATCGGTTAACCCGGTCATAAGGGTTGGATCGGTTTCGGGTCGTTAAATTTACATGTTCGGGTTCAATCGGGTCGTGTGTCGGGTGGGTCACGCCCGGGTCGGGTCAGCTTTTGCTGAAACTCTTAGGAAGACCAAAGGGTTCTAACTTGGGCCATGGAGCTTCATCTCCATAATGTAGCTCAATAAGAAACAATCCACTAACCTTAACATCTATCCCCTCCGTTCCAATGAATTGTTTGCCTATTTCATATTTGGGCGTCTCAATGAATTGTTTGTCTTTCTATTTTAGGAATGTTTTTTATATGCAATTTGACCCTTCTCATGAGTTTAGCTCCACATGTCACTTCCTCATTGGATCCTTATCCTTGGTGCCAAAAAGAAAGGCAAACCATTCATTGGAACGGAGGGAGTATCATGGTAAATCCATACTCTCCATCATTTAGTTTCTTTCCATTTTTTCAAGATTTATGAGAATTATTTAATTGAAACTAAAAAAAAACATAAGGAGTATATTATAGGAGTACTCCCTAGTCCCATAGGTACAATGTTGAAGTCTTGGATACAATATTTTGTTTTCTTTGTAAGCCATCCTCTTGCATATTTTGAAGTCAAGAGTTAGGCAACTGCTTTTAGCAATTATTTTGGTCTTATGTATCTTTACTTGTCTTAAGTAAAATGTATAAGTCTATGAATTAAGGTGGGTGTTAGATTTGTCTTTCCTTGTGTTATATAGATCCATTGTAGTTATGAGCAACGGGTCTATTACAGATTTAATTACTACTTAGAAATTTGGGGTTACATTGAAAACTAAGATACAAAATCCATAAACTGATAGATTTAAGAAATTTTTGTTGATGTATCTCACTAAGTACATTTGAATATATTCAATGGCTCAATATTCATCAGCAACTCAAATATATTCAATGGCTCAATATTCATCAGCAACTCAAATCGTAGCAAAATATCATTAATATAATTTTGACTAATAAATAAAGAAGGAAATTATTTATTGAAGTGATAAGAATGTATAATAATGATAAAAGAAGTAGTAATAAAATTAGCTTACCCGGCAGCGGAATGAACATGGGTAAGCAAGGTCCAAAGCTTACTCATCGCCCTCCTTGAGATTTAAATTGATCAAATATCCGTCAACGACGAAAATGAAGACACTCTCGAAAGAAACAGAAAATCTAAAGGACTGGTTTTTAGAAAACTTGAAACTCAGGAGATGTTAAAGCGGTGGTAATGGAGAGATGGAGTAGTATATATATAGTATATAGAAAGGGTTGAGTGAGTCACGTGGCAAGGAAGCACCTGATTCTTTTAGTATAACGTGTCCCATGAAGCAGGCAGGCCACCGTCCAACTCAGTTACTCACTCACTCACTCGTACCGCTTACTATATTCAATTTTCATTCTTATCGAGATTCGAATGCCTCTTTCTTTATATTCTACTCCCGACTAGGGGTAAAACAAAACTCCATTTTTTCTTTTTTTCCTTTTCTGTCGTGGCCGACATGGAACATACACTTTCTTTTAGTTTTCAAAATATTGAGGACCCTCTTGTGGCCCAGGGTATCGTTTTAATGTCGTTAGGTCATGTCCATTCATGGATTCATTTTTTCTCCATATTTGACATCACTTCTTTCACCTCACTTTTTTTATCTATTTTCTCTACCCTATAAATAATTATCCCATCCATGAATATATTATCCATCCACTTAAACCCCACACTAACACATTATTTACTATATTTCTTTTAATTAGATATCATTCTCTCACAAACACAAACAAAAACTAAAAATAAAATAAAGAGTGAGAGGCGCACCACACCCCTTCTCTCCTACCTTCGATCTCTCCATTTACGGAGAAATTTCTTCTCTTTCCTCACCTCTCCATCATAGAATGCAATGGATCCGTGGATGGGGATGTGTTCGGGATAAAAATTCGCATCTTCGGAATGATGACGTGACACGCTGCAATTGGACGATCATGAAAGACGAAAGTCAAAGGTCAATATTATTAAGAGTCATTGGGCCGATCAGGATCAAAACAACACAAGAGAGCCCATTAAAGAATGTAGCCCGCGGACGGAGAATGGGTCAAAAACAGCTCCCTATCTCCAAGGGACTCCTCCTGAAAATGAGGAGTAGAATCAGGAAGTTTCAGGAGGAGGTGGGCAGCATAAACCCTAGAAGAAAACGGTATTATAAGGAGATAACACCCCAAGGGAATCAACCAACGAATGCAGAGCATACCATCGCCAAGTAAATTGATGGTAGAGTTTTGTCGTGGGTCCTACCGATCAAATAATGCCAACTAAACCTAACACGTAGCTAGGGTAAGTCGGGTCGAGTCCACGGGGACGGTAGAGGGTGTCTAAGATATGGTCTATCTAAAAACGAGGCTAAGCTACCAAAACAACACAAAGAGGAAGAGAATTGACAAGGAAGAACAAACTAGAATGATGACAAGAGAAAGGAACTATGACTATCAATAGACTAGGTATAACATGAACTAATGAATTAACTAAAGCTAAATTGAAACAATAAACTAGAAGAATGATTACTAACAAGATGGGTAAATCAAATATGGAAAGGAGTAGGGTTAGTTTTGGTTCATAAGTGTAGTAGGATAGTTGGGTAATCAAGGGGTGTAGGTTTCACCTAGTTTCTAAGGTCGGTCCGCGCTCTCGCGTCAAAGCCAATGTCCGCACTCTCGTGTCTAAGACAAGACCCGAATACTCATGCAAGAGGTTACCCAATACACAAGGATTCAACCACAAATCAATCACACAATGAGAAGATGAAAACAAGCATGAGAAGCATGACCACTATATTTCAAACAAGCAATTCAACAAACACATAGAGTGCTCAATATGTGACTAGTAACAAAGGATTCACCTTTTCCCTCAATCAAACCCTAATCACCCATAATCCACACTTAATCCCCCTACTAACCCCACAATAAGTCTACTCACACATAATCAAACTAATACTAAAACTAACAAGAGAAATCAACATAATAACCCTAGCATTCATAATGAACTAACAAGAACAATGAACAATAAGTAAAGATTGAAACTTGAAGAATTAAACAAGGATTAAGAGTAAAGAGAATACGAAGATTATACCTACTAACAAGAAGATGAAAAGATAATAACTTGCATTAATATGAAAAACCCAAAACAATCTTCCAAGGTTGTCAATCTTGGATGAATCTTGAAGAATTCCCTTAATACAAGGATTACAAACTAGATTAAGCTAAGTTTGATTAAAGATTAAGGAAAGATTAAGCTAATGGGAGGAGAAACTCTATCTAGGGTTTAGTCTAATGTAAGATAATCTAAAAGTGCTTAAACAATACAAAGGAAGGGTATTTATAAGGTTACAAGAGTGAAGGAGAATGAAAGAAGTCACGCGGGCTATAGCACCTCCTTCCCGGTCGGGATGGATGGTCCCGGTCGGGATGACACATCCTTCCCGGTCGGGAAGCTTGCTTCCCGATCGGGATGACACATCAGAAGATGCTCTAAGTTTGCACTCCTTCCCGACCGGGAAGGCTACTCTTCCCTCCCGGGAAAGGTCTTGTAGGCCTCCAATATGGTCCCAAAGGTCCCTCATTGCTCTTGTTAGGCTTCTCATCGATTCTCGGTGCTCGGGATCGAGTCTAAGGGCCTCGGGAATGGGTCCCAAAGTCTCGGGATCAAGTCTAAGCCACCGAGTGATCGTCGCTTCTCTTCGTTGGTTCCAAAAGTGTCGGAAACGAGTCAGAATCGTTCCATTTCTCCAATATTGGTCTTAGGAACCTAAAACAAGCTAGAAGAATCGCAAGTAGCCTCGAAAACCGCTCAAAAGAGCGATTCCACAAGAGAAACCGGGACCAAAAACTACACTTATCAACTCCTCCACACTTAACCCTTACTCGCCCTCGAGTAAGCATAAACTAACTAAAAGCTAAAAGAAACTAAACTACTAACCGAGCACCCTACGCCCTTTCAACTCACGCGAGTACACTTATAGGAAAAGTGCACTCCGCAAGGCAAGTGAGGTCTTGCAAGAAAACTGTGGATGCACCCGGACACGAAAACACGCAAACAAACAAACACACAAACAAACAAACACCAAATGGTTGCATCCAAGACAAAACAAATACCGCTTCCCTCAACAAAGCAGTGAAAGAAACACCGGTTAGGGACTCAAGGCAAGTGGCAACGTTCCCGAGTTAGTAATACAAACCGAAATGGACAAAACCCTAATAGTATGACGACAAAGCAACAAAAAATGTTAGTATCTTACCTAGGTTCCTCCTAACCTTCTAATAACGTACCACGGGACGATAGGAGGGATGGAAAAAGGATGAACCACGAAGTTAGTCGACACTGTAGGTAAGTGAAGCCCCGCCCCCTTTAGCGATGAGCCAAGAGGGTCGTCCCATGTCCAAAATCGCCCAACTGGTCAAAGGAAAAAGGTGGATAAAGGTTGCAAAATGAGGGAAGACCGACCATTACCGCTATCATCCTTCCTAGGGACTCGGTCCTTTGGCAGGCTCTTCACGGTAACGATCGAAAAAAGGCATATTTTGAGAGGGGGAGAATTCTTTTTGTGAGGTGATTTTCTTTGGCATTTTCATTCTTTTGCATTTGGCTTTTGATTTTCTGTGCCACTTCTTTTTCTTGTTTTGTATTTTGTTTTTTCTTTGTTGTGCCTTTTCTTTTTCTTCTTTCATTTCTTTTCTCTCTTTTTCTCTTTTCATTTTTCTTTCTTTTTCTTGGTTTGCCCTTTTGGCTTGATTTGCAATTACAAGTCATTCAAGCATTTCATCAAACATGTTCTATGCACAAAACTAGGAGGCAACCAAAACTTCCACCAACATCTTAAACAAACCCTTAATCACCCATTAAACCACCAAATTCCCCTACTAATCCTAGCAAGATATGTGTGAGAGGGAAGTGGGGCGGGGCGGGCTGCTTAATGAAGGAAAGACTCGGGCTGGGCTGCAAGAAAAACAAGCTGCGCAGGAAACAGCTTCGTCTCGACCGAGAAGAACCGGTCTTGCCCGGGAAGAGATGTCGTCTCGACCGGGAAGAGACTCGTCTCGCCCGGGAAGAGCTCACAGTGGTTGGGTTTTTGCACCCACCCGTCCCGACCGAGAAGGGGCCGTCTCGCCCGGGAAGAGCTGTCTTCCCGTCCGAGAAGCATTAATCTCATCCGGGATGACTAAGGTAACGACCTTGAAGCTTCTCTTCATTAAGAACACACCGAACCTTTCTCCCAATCGACAAATAACACCTCGGGATCTTAAATCCCGTCCCCAAAAGCTTATTCTAAGCTCAAAAACGACCGTCTAGCTCCCGTCTTCTAATAAAAATCCCACCGAGCCGACACTTGTAGGAAGAATAGAAGACCGAGCAAGAAATACTTGATGCTAATCATGGGAGATAAAAGTAGAGCTTCTCTTGATTTGCGAATATTCACCTAAGCACAAAGCTTCATCAAAGCTCCAAAAATCAATAATAGAACCGCTCCCAAGATCGCTTCAAGCGTTCACCTTCAAAACTCAACATAATCACCCTTCAAACTTCAATCATTCTACACAACTTTACAAGAATCAATAAAATCACCTCCCTCACATCACTCAACAAAATTCCAAATTACAAGAATTACACAAAACAAAACAAATCCTAGAATCAAACAATCAAATCACACATACACAATTACAAAAAACTCAAGAGAAGAGGGAAAGGGGAATATACAACATGACGGTTCTTTAGGAACTCCGCCAAACCGAGGATGGTGGACTCTCATACTTCAACCATAGCCCTCAAGGGCTCGGAGGAGCAAGTCAAACGCACGGGCCACATCATAATGAAGGCTCAAAGAGTGCCCGAGCCAAGCTATCCTCCAAACCCTCCAAGTTGGAAGCAAGAGGTAGTCACACAAAGACCCATTATCATCTTTTATGTCGTCTCCGGGGTCTTTCAATCCTACTAGCTTAATCGACCTCTTCCTCCCTAAGCATCGTCTCCAATCACAAGCAAGCTTCGAATGTTTGACACAAGGCACAAAAAGCGGTTTTGGCCTCATTTCCTTGTTGCACATTATCATACCTTCCTCAAGTTGTGGTTCCCCATCTTCAAGTCCCAGAATAACACTTGTCCCCACATCGTCTTGAAGGAGAGAATTGAAACTTCTACCGGCGGTTTCAATCTCTTCCAAACCATTGCTTCGCTTACGTGCAAGGGGCTCTTGATGTTCTTCCACATTTTCGTACAAGGGCAACTTGAGTTCGTCATTTTCACCCAACAACTTCACAAATTCCACCAACTCATTCAACCCACTAACCTCCTCCAATTCTTCACCAACAATGCCTTCACCAAGGGTCATTTCCTCATTCGTCTCTTCTTGGGTAGACGATTGAGGTTCTTCAAAGCAAGTCTCGCTTCCAAAGGGAACTTCATCGGCGGCTTCATGATTAGGTTGCTCCTCTTGCTCAAGTGAGCACCCTTCATCTAGTTGTGACGTTCGGGCTAAAAACATTACGGTTTTAACCGCTAACGCATTCAATCGAGCATCCATCACCTCGTTTTCCCTTTGATATTGGGCCATGAATTCATCTTGTACCTTTTGCATTTGGATGGCCATTACTTTTTGGCTCTTTTGCAATTGAAGAATCGATTGATATAACTCCAAGTCGGGCAATTGCTGGTCATTGGGGTCTTGTAAAGCTCCTTGAAAATCTTGATGATGCACAAGGGGTGGGGCATCATATTGTTGGTAGTGAGGTTGAGATGATTGGTAGTATTGTGGGTTTTGGGGTTCATATTGTGGTTCAGGTGAAGGGTAATATGGTGGGTTTTGGGGATATTGGCTTCCATATGAAGAATTATGATTATACATGGTAGGGTTAGGATGTTGAATTGAGTAATAATTACCATGATCATAAGATTGATGAGCGTTTACTTGTTGGAAGCCGTTTCCATGGCCTTGAAGTTCATACCCACGGGTTTCTTGATTACCCCATGAAGCTTGATAGTAGGTAGGAGTCATCATGTCATAGCTTTGATCCATGGAGGGAGAGGAGTAGCTTATGGTGGCTTCTATAGGTGGGGTGTTTAGATCAAACCTCATGTTATGCTCGAAAATCGTGGCTCGTACCCGGTTGAGGACCTCTCAATCTAGCAACCGCCCGTTGATGCGGCTCTAAGTTGCAAGGAAGAAGATGGTCACCACCTCTAGGCACAAACTGTAGACTAGGAGCAAACGTGAGAAGTCTAGTGCTTTTTAGGCACTAGACAAGAAGGAAATAAACTTCACACACACAAGAAGCAAAAAGAAAACAAAGAAAACACAAAAACAAAGACAAAGTCAAATAAATAGGTAAACAAAGTCTAAACTAGCACCGTCCCCGGCAACGACGCCAAATTGATGGGAGGAATTTGCCGTGGGTCCCCACCAACAAGTAGAGTCCAACTAATCCTAACTGGGTAGAAAGGGTAAGTCGGGTCGAGTCCACGGAGACGGTAAAGAGGGTTTAGACCAAGTTCCAACTAAAGACTTGACTAGGTCTCGAGGCTAAACTAAACTAGAACGATAAGAAGTAGGAACGAACTAGGTATAACAACTAGGCTAAAGGATACAACTAACTAAAGGAGTAATAACTAAGAAGAAGCGGAAAATTATCAAGGAAAGGGCTAGGATTAGGTCGGGTTCAAGGGTCATGGAATGATCAAGGAAGAGATAAGGTGAAGGGGTAGTCGAGTTATATAGGTATAGTCCGGGCTCTCGCTACTTAAACCGACCTATAGGTTCCTCGCTCTCGCGCAAGAACCCAACCTAGCAACGTACAAGACCGCAAGAAGAAGGCAAGAAAACATGCATTTGCAACTACAAGTCATTCAAGCATTTCATTAAACATGTTCTATGCACAAAACTAGGAGGCAACCAAAACTTCCACCAACATCTTAAACAAACCCTTAATCACCCATTAAACCACCAAATTCCTCTACTAATCCTAGCAAGATGACCACTCACCCATGTTCAAGATAGTAAACCCAACACCCATAATGAAACAAACATAAACATGAACATTCATAATGGATTATTGAAGATTACTACACATAAACACTAATGAAAACTAAATAGTAGCGATTAAAGAGAAGAGGAATTATACCAAACACAAATGAAAGGAAAAGGTAGAATCTTTGCATAAATAAACCCAAAGGAAGATCTCCAATGTTGTCAATGGAGTAGATCAACCCAAAAAGTCTTCAATATTACAAAGATGAAACTAGGATTAAACTAGGATTAAGGACTAATTAAGGATAGATTAAACTAATCTAAGCTAATCTAACCTAAAGTAGTCTAGGGTTCTGTGGGTAATGTCTAAGATAAGCTAAGATTACAAGAGGGGGGGTATATATAGGGTTACAATGAATGAGGAGAAGAAAAGAAGTGAAGCGGAGCTACAACACGCCCTTCCCGACCGAGAAGGCACTTGGTCTCGGCCGGGAAGGATGGTCCCGACCGAGACGGTCCTTGGTTTCGGCCGGGAAGGCTCAACAGTAGCCACTCTAAGTTTGCACTCCTTCCCGACCGAGAAGGCTACCCTTCCCGCCCGGGAAGGGTCTTGTAGGCCTCCATTATGATCATAAAGGTACCTATTTGCTCTTCATAGGCTTCTCATCGATTCTCGGTGCTCGGGATCGAGTCTAAGGGCCTCGGGAATGGGTCCCAAGGTCTCGTGATCGAGTCTAAGCCACCGAGTGATCGTCGCTTCTCTTCGATGGCTCCAAATGTGTCGGAAACGAGTTGGAATCGTTCCATTTCTCCAATATTAGCCTTAGGAGCCTAAAACAAACTAAAAGAAGCATAAGTAGCCTAGAAACCGCTCCAAAGTTCGATTCCACAAGAGAAACCGGGACCAAACACAACAGATAAGCACTTCAAACCACACTTCTCAACTCCCCCACACTTAACCCTTAATCGCTCTCGAGTAAGCACTAACTAACTAAAAACCTAAAGAAACTAGCCTACTAATCCGAGCGGGTATTAGCGCACCCTACGCCCTTTCAACTCACGCGAGTACACTTGGAGGAAAAGTGCACTCCGCAAGGCAAGTGAGGTCTTGCGACAAAACTGTGGATGGAACCGGACACGAAAACACACAAACAAAACAAACATACAAACAAACAATCGGTTGCACCCAAAAAGAAACAAATACCGCTTCCCTCCACAAAGCGGTGAAGAAACACCGGTTAAGGACTTAAGGCAAGTGACAACGTTCCCAAGCTAATAACACAAATCGAAATGGACAAGACCCTAATAGTATGACAACAAAGCATTAAAAACGTTGGTAACTTACCTAGTTCCTCCTAACCTTCTAAGAACGTACTACGGGACGATCGGCGGGATGAAAAAAGGATGAACCACGGAGTTAGTCGACACTGTAGGTAAGTGAGACCCCGCCCCCTTTAGCGATGAGCCAAGAGGGTCGTCCCATGCCCAAAATCGCCCAACTAGTCCAAGTAAGAAGGTGAATAAGGTTGCAAAATGAGGGAAGTCCGACTATTTACCGCTATCATCCTTCCTAGGGACTTGGTCCTTTGGTAGGCTCTTCACGGTAATAGCCGGAAAAAGGCTTATTTTTAAGGGGTGAGTATTCTTTTTGTGAGAGGATTTTCTTTGGCATTTCGCTTTTGCATTTGGCTTTTGAGTTGCTATGCCACTTCTTTTTCTTCTTTTGTATTTTTTTTTCTTTTGTTGTGCCTTTTCTTTTTCTTCTTTCTTTTCTTTTCTTTCTTTTTCTTTTCATTTTTCTTTCTTTTCTTGGCTTGCCCTTTTGGCTTGATTTTGTAGGCAATTCTTGCAACCAAGTAAGGAGTTCAACAATTTGCAACTTATTGGTGGGAAATGTGTAGAAGGTAGGGAAATGGGTAAGTCGGGGGTCGCGATTTCCCTTTAAACCCACAAAAAGGTGGAGAACTCGGACTAATCAAACAACCTTGAACATGGTCACCTAAGGGACGAGACTCGGCAACCAAGACCTTTTCACTCCGTGGGTGGTCATAATGGTCAAAATGCAAACCCCGTAGTAAATCCCTAGTAGACTAGGTGGACTCAAGGTAAGAAACCAACAAAATCATTGATTTAAAGTCATTCTACTAGACTAAAGTCCAAGACTCGACTCATATTGCTAGGAAGAGAAAGTAAACACTTGCACACTAGCCTCAGAACCGGGTTTTCGAAAACCTTTTCACAAACTAGACACAACCTACACAAGACAACACAAGGACACACCAAAACCAAATAAAATAAGAGAAAAGAAAATAAACACATAAAGAAAACAAACACCACCCCGAAACATCCAAATAATCAACCAATCAACCACAAATCTCCACAAAGCTCCACCCGAGCACACCATCACAAATCTTCTCCAAACTCCACAAAAAAAAGGGAAAAAGGGGAAAGAACTGAAGGGGTATTACCGGATGTCTTGAGCCTTTCAAAACTCACTGCGTTCAAGGAACCTACAAGGAAATGGGGAGGCAAAACACACAATACAACAAAAATACGACACAACGACACAAAAGGAAAAGACACAAAGGAAAATATTTTTTTGATTTTTATGAAATTTTTCAAATTTTTAGGGGTTTTTAAGATTTTTTCGAAAAAACTACGAAAATAAACCTAAACTAGCCTAAGATATCGCTCACCCACACTTAAACCGAGCGATGTTCTCATGCTCAATCTGTAGTGTGTGCGGAGACACTAAAAAGAAAAGAAAAAAAAAGGGAAAATAAAGCTAGAAAAAAAGAAAAAAAATGAAAGTGAAGAAAGGGTAGAATGCGTCCGACCGGGGTGTAGTCAAGTCACCAAGGGCCGAGACAAGAAAAGATATGGATGGGGGAAGAAATAAAAAGAAAGAAATAAAAGGAAATGGGAGGGGAGGGCTAGGTGTAATCAAGTCACCTAGCCCAGATTCCGCCTAAATCCGACTAATTTCTACTAAAAGAAAAATAAATTAAAGAAAGTGAAAAGACTTGTCTATTTGGATTTTTTAAATGATTCTCGATGTAATCTCGTCATCGAGAATCGGGAGCGATCACTGTAACACCCCTGATTTTTATAGTATTAAATTAAATTAAAATTTTGTTCGTATTTTTATTTTTACGATTTAACTCGTAATTCATAAAATTATTATAAAACGGATTTATCGTTTAATCGTTTCAAACTCATAAAATTCTATTTGTCTCGTAAACTCTCCTTATATTTAAAACATATTTTTATGTATGTTTCGACTCATTTTATACATTTAATTTAATTCTTATCGAAAGTCTATTTCGGCGATTTAAATTCTAAATCATTTTATTTATTTATATTTAAGCTCGAATTTCTATTTCCGGCTCGAATTTCATTTATTTAATGTTTCGTCAAAATATTTACTTTATTTCCTTGAGAAATCAATTTAATTCACTTTATCAAAAATTTATTATTTATCGGAAAATTCTATTTCACCGTCTGATCATTTACTTATATAAGACGGGATGACAAAGACTCTTGGACGGGATACCCGAACGTTGACCTAGACAAAGTAACGACCGCGAATTATACTCGAGCTGCAGAAGGACGAGTCCGAAAGTGGGGCGACCGTGTTTGACCGCTCGGGTGGAGGACAGCGCCTGAGTGAGACTAA
Organism: Agrostemma githago; assembly: GCA_958450325.1. Taxonomy (NCBI): domain Eukaryota; kingdom Viridiplantae; phylum Streptophyta; class Magnoliopsida; order Caryophyllales; family Caryophyllaceae; genus Agrostemma; species Agrostemma githago. The sequence continues at coordinate 48,933,295 of OY288251.1, forward strand.
TGACTTTGGTAGGACTCAGATGGTGTGACATCTAAGTGACTCAAAAGTGGGGTACGTGAGACAACACGTGTAAGACATGACCCTTAGAGCAACCGTGATTGATCACTCTGCTGAAGGGTAGCCCCCGAGTGAGATTGAAGACTTTGTTAAGACTGGAGTGTCGGACGAGTGACCCTTAGACGTAAGGATCACGAACTTTTTGTTGTAGGGCTATGCCTTGTAAAAGGTTGACTCGGCCTCGAGGAAAGGCAGACTGGGTAGGGGAAGAAACTCGTGATGTAAGATCGGTAGAGTTTCGATGCTAGAGACCCTCGACTTGACCCGAATAAGGGTGGCCCCGTGATTAGGGTAGACCCTTAAGTTAAAGGATTTTCGAATTGGGATGACTCGACTAACGGATTTGAGAGGTGGGCAAAATTCCCTTAGGAAAGGTCGTGGGGACCGTCCTGCTAGAGGGAAAGATCGCGTGGGACTCTCTAGTTAGGACCCGAGTGTGTCAACGGGCTTTCCTTTGTAGGGGTATGCCCTACGTTGGTTGGCCATGCCTTAGTCAAATAAGGCGGACTAGGATAGGGGGGAATCCTCGATGTAAGATTGACGGAGTTTCAACGTTATAGATTCGACAACCTATGAAAAGACCCGACACACGAATTACGGTAGGTCCAAGGACAAAAGGGTTTAGAAAAATGATTGAAATTTGGAAATTGAGAAGATGGACCTGAAACCGGCAGTGGCCTAGGCACGGGAGCGTCGAGATGATATAGGAAGAGTTATGGTGGTTTATAATTGGAAAGGGATTTGACGAGTTTTGCTCTCGGGTCTTTGACGAGTTTTGATCTCGGGTTTGCTAAAGGTTGCTGAAATTTCGGGGATGAATTGTGTGTATCGTTGTTGTGTGTGTCGTTGTTGTCGTTGTGTGTAATTGTAGGCTTGCAAAGGGGGTGTATTTATAAGAGGGGTTTCCGGCTTTGATCAGGAAAGGTACTTGGCTTTTGGATAGGAAAAGCTTGCTTGGATGAGAAGAAAACACCCGGTTTAGATGAAGTAGGATTCCGACTTTGGATAGAAAAGGAATCTGGTTCTAGCTGGAAAAGGGGTCACTCGATCGAGTGGTGCATGGCACTCGATTGAGTGCCCGGTCTGACGCCTGGTTTTGGTGCATTTTTCGAGACTACTCAACCGAGTGGGCCGGTCCACTCGATCGAGTGCGTCTGGACCGGGTAGGAGTCTCTTTTAGAGATCGATTTTCATCTCTAACGAGTTTGTTTGGTTACTTCATTCTTTTTTGTAGCTGATTTTTGTAGTTTTTGGCTTTAAGTCGGATTCTTGAGGTGGCGCGGCAGATATTTGTGCCTCGAAAATGCCTTTGACCGGGGTTTGACTCGGTCGCTAAAAGACGGTTTTGCCCTTGGTGTCAGATTCGACCCAAATTAGTCTTATTTGATTGGAAACGACCCACTGGGCCTGAATTTGAGGTTGGTTTCGCGATATTTGTACTCCGTAAAAAGCCCAAGTCAAATGCTAATGATTTCAAGCCCATATTCGAGTATGTTAAAGCATGTTTGCGTCCGATCATCATCGGGTGTTTGTCGGAAACTGCTATAGACACCTAGCGGCCAAATGTGGGTGTCTACAATATTACAATGCGTACTTCCTAGATTAGCAGATAGTTTCATCTTGGAACTATAAACGTATGGTAAAAAGAAAGAAACCTCAAACAATAGTTCGAGTTATGCCAACAAATCGACAATCAATGACAACAATATGCGCCATCAAAATACATACACGAATCGTACCTAACCATCCGCGCGCATCGCGCGCGGCAAAAAAAACTAGTATGTGTGTGTGTGTGTGTAGAGAGAGAGAGAGAGAGATGTGGGTTCCGGTGAGACAACAAAACTCCTTACACCCATTAAGACACAATCTTGACCACTAGATTAAAAATAACCTACGGACAATATTAGATCATAACTAACCCTCCACCTTTTTAACTTTATTCTCTGTTTGTGGGGAGTTGTGCATTGTGATAAGATTTTGTTTTCTTTTCATCCATTGAGTAATGATGATATCTGCTTATTTTTTTTCTTCTTTCTTCTTCTTCTTCTCTCCATTTGTTTTCAGATTTGCCTGCTCACTACTATTTTTCTTTATTTTATAGTCCATACTAGTTATTTTATTTATTTATTTATATTTTCCTATATCAACAACCTTAATTTATAATCCGTATTGCTCATTTTTTTTATATATATAGTGAATTATGTCGAATCTTACAAAACTCGAGTTTGAGGCTCTTGATATCACCGAAAAGAATTATTTTTCATGGGTATTAGATGCCGAGATGCATCTAAATGCAAATGCTCTATGTGAGACGATAAAGGAAGGAAATAAGACAACATGTCAAGAGAAGGCAAAAGGCATGATATTCTTCCGTCATCACCTCCATGACGGTCTTAAAAATGAGTATTTGACGGTTAAAGATCCACAAATCCGGAAAGATATGACCAACAGAAAACAGTTAGATTACCAAAGAGTCGTTATGCTTGGTTGCATTTACGTCTACAAGATTTTAAATCTGTAAGTGAGTATAACTCCTCCATGTTCAAAATTACTTCTCAATTAAAATTATGCGGTGAGAAGATTAGTGATGAGGATATGCTTGAAAAAACATATTCTACTTTTCATGCTAATAATATAGTCCTGCAGACACAATATCGTGAAAAGGGTTTTAAAAAGTATTTTGAGCTAATTTCTTGTTTATTGGTGGCGGAACAAAATAACGAGTTGTTGATGAAAAATCATGAATCACGTCCCACTGGCTCTACTCCATTCCCTGAAGCGAATGCGACATATTATAATAGGGATAATGCTATTAGCAGTGGTCACGGGCAAGGCCGTGGCCGTGGTCGTGGATCATGGCGAGGCCGTGGACGTGGATTTGGTGGATATCTTAAAGGTCGTGGAGGTTATTTCAAAAGGACACAATCCCACACGCAGTGGAATCAAAAGAACGGTAAAAATGTTGATGACAAAAGCGAGAATGTACCGAGTATATGTTTTTGATGTGGTGGAAAAAATCATTGGTCTCGCGTTTGTCGCACACCGAAGCATCTAATAGATCTCTATCAACAATCCATAAAACAAAAGAGAAAGAATGTTGAGACAAATATGGTGATAGAGGATGGTGAAGGCGACTTTGATTCCGGTGATACAACTCACTTAGATGCAGCTGATTTCTTTCCGACCCCTGAAGGGAATAATTAAGCAATGAATGTAATTCTATGATTTTTAAGTTTACTTAAGACTTCCTTATTTACATTTATAATTCTTATGAATTTCTTAATATTTAGTATTTTATGGTTATTTAAATGTTTTACAGACATTATGTGTAATTTATGAATTTTATCATATAGACCTTAACTTAGTAATTATATTAGTTGAAGTAGTTTTATAGTTATGAAATAAATATTTCTGTTTTGGTGATTTTGTTAATTTTTTTTTTTAACATATATTATATTTTCTTGAAGAAAATAAATACCCCTCATGCTCGGTTAGGTACAATTGATGAAGAATTATGTCTAACTGACAGTGCAACAAGTCATACTATACTTAAAAATAAAAGATATTTTTCTCAAATAATGAAGAAAAGAAATAGTGTGAGTACTATATCAGGTAGTACGAATATAATTGAAGGCTCCAGAACAGCACATATAATGCCTTGGGGAATGAAATTTGAAATTAAAGATGCGTTATACTCTCCATTGTCTCAAAGAAATTTATTAAGTTTTAAAGATATTTGCAGTAATGGATATCATCTTGAGACAATTAGTGAAGGAAATAAAGAATTCTTGCTAATCACAAGTATAACCCAAGGCACGAAACAAGCTTTAGAGAAACTCCCTACATTTTCTACCGGTTTGTACTACACAAAGATTAATACTATTGAAGCAAATGTTATTCTAAACCAGAAGTTTAGTGATAACTCTATAGTTTGGCATGACCGGTTAGGCCATCCCGGTTCAACCATGATGTGAAAAATAATGAAAAATTCATGTGGACATAATTTGAGAAACCAGGAGTTTCTTCCTAATAATTTTTCTTGTACAGCCTGCTCCCAAGGAAAGTTGATTGTCCGTCCATCACCAGTTAAAATAAATTTTGAATCAATTAGTTTTCTAGAACGTATACAAGGGGATATTTGTGGACCAATACATCCTCTAGTGGACCATTTAGATATTTTATGGTTTTAATAGATGCATCGACTAGATGGTCACATGTATGTTTATTATCGACTCGCAACCTGGCGTTTGCGAGACTACTTGCTCAAATAATAAAATTATGAGCACATTTTCCAGATACTCCTATTAAGACTATCCGTCTTGACAATGCTGGTGAATTTACTTCTCAAACTTTTGATGATTACTGTATGTCAGTTGAGATGAATGTGGAACATCCTGTAGCTCATGTCCACACACAAAATGATTTAGCTGAATCATTAATCAAAAGACTTCAGTTAATTGCACGACCATTACTTATGAGATGCAAACTCCCAATTACTGCACGGGGGCATGATATATTACATGCAGACGCACTTATTCGCATCAGACCAACGATTTATCATAACTTCTCCCCATTACAATTGGTTTATGGTCAGGAACCAAACGTCTCTCATCTTAGAGTATTTGGATGTGCGGTTTATGTACCAATACCTCCACCACAATGCACAAAGATGGGACCACAAAGAAGGTTGGAAATATATGTAGGATTTGAATCCTCATCAATTATAAAATATCTCGAACCAACCACGGGGGACTTATTTAAGGCTCGTTTTGCAGATTGTCATTTTAACGAGTCACTCTTCCCGACATTAGGGGAGAAAATAAACAACTGGTACAAGAAATTAATTGGAATGAATTATCATTATCTCATCTTGATCCTCGTACTAAAGAATGTGAACTCGAAGTTCAAAAGATAATTCATTTTCAAAGCTTAGCTAATCAATTGCCAGATGCTTTCACTGACCCAAAAAGAGTGACAAAGTCACATATACCAGCTGTAAATGCTCCGTTCAAAATTGAGGTCCCAGAAGGAGAAACTAAAATGGCAAATGAGTCAAATTCACGCCAGAAACGTGGAAGACCAATTGGTTCCAAAGATAAAAATCCTTGGAAAAGAAAAGGAGCAAAGAATAATGATGATGACCTAATTGAGGACGATGAAATATGTTTAGATAAATCTCCAGTCGAGACTTTGAACATGACTGAAAATTTAGAAGAATCTCAGGTACCTGAAAATGAAGAGATCTCAATAAACTATGTCATGTCTGGAATTACTTGGAACCGGAATACAATCGACGTCGATGAAATTTTTGCATGCAATGTTGTGCTAAATGTTATAGAGAATGAAGAGGATCATGAACCTAAGTCTATTGAGAAATGTAGACAAAGAGATGATTGTATAAGATGACTGAATCCCTTGATCAGGGTTGATATTATTACTCACAATATATAGGCTAGGTTATAGTATGAACACTACAGTAGGAACACAATATCAGTTGCCTAATTACATGGGTCAACTATAGTAACAAATATGCTAAGTTAGGTAACACAAGATATACAGAATCGGGATATAATACACCCCCGCAGTCGGAGCAGGAGGAGGCCGAATGCTCAGACTGGACCGGAATCTGTTGAACAGGTAGCCCGGGAGCCCTTTCGTGAAAATATCCGTGTATTGGTATTTGGACGGGACATGTAGGACACGGATGAGACTAAGCTAGACTTTTTCCCGAACAAAGTGAGTATCAATCTCAATGTGTTTGGTTCGCTGATGATGAACCGGGTTGCTGGACAGATAAACCGAGGAAATGTTTTCACAATATACTAGGGTGGCGTGGCGGAGAGGTACATGTAGCTCGAGTAATAAGTTGCGCAACCATCTAGTTTCTGCGACGGTGTTAGTAACGCCTCGATATTCAGCTTCTGTGCTCGATCGGGATGTCGTTTTCTGTCGTTTGGATGACCACGAGATTAAATTGTCACCAAGCTAAGGAAAATACAATGCCCAGAGGTGGAGCAACGTGAGTCCGGGCAGCCAGCCCAATCAACATCGGAGTACATTGCGAGATGGTGAGACCGAGACGCCTTAAGGGTAAGACCGTGGGTCAGTATGCCTTGGATATAACGCAGTATGCGTTTCATGAAGTTCAGGTGAGGTTCCCGAGGTGCATGCATGAATAAGCAAACTTGTTGGACCGCATAAGATATATCGGGTCGGGTTATAGTTAGGTACTGAAGAGCACCTGCCAGCTGTCGGTATAGGGTAGGGTCGGCTAGGAGAGTGCCGGTCTGTTCACTTAGTTTGGATGAGGTGTCTACTGGTGTAGCTGAGGGATTGCAATTCGACTTCGAGGCGCGGCCTAGGATGTCTTTGGCATACTTTTCCTGACTTAAGAAGAGAGTGTTAGTGGACTGTGTTACCTTAATTCCAAGGAAGTGGTGGAGAGACCCGAGGTCGGTCATAGCAAACTCGGTGGAGAGTGTGTGAATAATAGTCTTCAGGAAAGCAGGTTTTGAGCATGTGATGACGATGTCATCGACGTAAAGAAGCAGGTAGGCCGTAAGATCCTTGGTACGGTAGATGAAAAGGGACGAATCACAAATGCTTCTTTTGAATCCTTTGGAGATTATGAATGTCGCAAACCATTGGTACCAAGCCCGCGGAGCCTGCTTGAGACCATAAAGTGATTTTCTTAGGCGACATACATGACGGGGCTGAGACGGGTCCACAAACCCGGGAGGTTGGTGCATAAAGACAGTTTCAGCGAGTTCCCCATGCAAGAAAGCATTTTTTACATCGAGCTGGTGAATCGGCCAGGAGCGCGATAGGGCAAGGCTGAGTACGGTACGGATCATCGTCGGTTTGACAACCGGGCTAAAAGTTTCGTCACATTCAATGCCTATCTGTTGGGTTTTCCCGTTAACAACGAGACGAGCCTTGTATCGTTGAAGGGTTCCGTCGGCATGAAATTTGTGGCGGTAGAGCCACATACATCGAATAATGTTGGTGTTAGCGGGCCGAGGAACTAGCTCCCAAGTCTTATTAACTTGCAAAGCACGAAACTCATCCTGCATAGCATTATTCCAATTTGGGTCGGCTAAGGCTGGTGTGGGTGATTTAGGGACAGGAGATAGATTGGGTGGGGTCGAGGTGAGGAATGCATTGGGTTTGAAAATCCCGTTCATGGCGCAAGTGGTCATAGAATGGGAGGGGCAAGGGGCAGCGGACGGTGGTGAGGGCGGGGTAGGTGAGGTGGTGGGTGGTGTGGTAGGTGAAATTATTGTGGGGGTTGGGGGAGATGGCGGTATTGGGGTTTGGGTAATAGGGGATTCGGGTGGATTGGTTTTATGTGGGGTTATGGGGTCTTGGTGGGTGTCCTCAAATAACAGAAGGTGGATAGGGTCTGGGTCAAGGAAATTGTAGTCCGAGGTTGGGTGAATTTGGGCGAAGGGGAAGCGGGTCTCATCAAACGTGACATGTCGCGAAATAGTAACTTTCCCTGTTGATAGGTTAAGACACCGGTAACCACGAGAATTAGGAGGATAGCCCAAGAAGACACACTTGGTGGAGCGAGGGGCTAGTTTGTGAGGAGTTTTGGCGGTGAGATTCGGAAAGCAAACACACCCAAAAACACGTAAGTGATAGTAGGATGGTTCCTTGAGGTATAGGGTGGAAGTTGGTGAGCGGAGATGGAAAGTTTTTGTGGGTGTAATGTTGTGGAGGTGAGTTGTGGTGTGGAGAGCGTCGACCCAATATTCGGGAGGTAGTGACGCTTGATGGAGAAGGACACGGACAATGTCGTTAAGACGACGTAGCATACGCTCTGTCTTACCGTTTTGTGGGGAAGTCTGAGGACAGGAAAACCGGAAGACGAGGCCGTGAGTTTGGCCGTAGTGGAAAAGGGCATTGTTGTCAAATTCTCGACCGAAGTCGCATTGAAATGCTTTAACTTTGACGTGAAATTGAGTTTGTACAAATGCATGAAAGCTAGTGAAGGTGGCTACAACTTCAGATATATAGCGAAGAGGGAAGACCCACACAAATTGGGTAAAATTATCTATAAGAACAAGATAGTATTTAAATCCATTTTTGCTTAAAATTGGAGATGTCCATAAGTCGCCATGGATTATATCCAATGAAGATAACGGGGGAGTAGAACTATGAAGAAAAGGCAAACGTTTGTGCTTACTAATTTGACATGAATTACACAGACTCGATTTGATAGACGACGTACAAGTAATAAGAAAGTGACGCTTAATATGATTAAAAATGGCAGGACTTGGATGCCCAAGACGGGCGTGCCACGACTCGGAGGTGAGAGCGGCGACATGAATACTATGGGCGGGTTATGTGAGACTCGATGGTAGCACCGGGTAGAGTTCCCCGGGACTGTCACTCTCATAATCGTAGTCCCAGTCGTAAGGTCCTTCACAGAAAAACCAACCGGGTCAAATTCAACGGAAACGTTATTATCGCGGGTGAATTTTTTAACAGAGATGAGATTCTTAATTATTATGGGTGCATAATAAACGTTATTTAGATTAAGTGGTCGGGATTGGGATGGGAACTGGGAGGAACCCGAGCCCAAAATTGGAATGCTACTGCCGTTTCCGATATAAACAGAATGAGTTGTGCTAGTATCGAGAGGGGTAATAAGCTTACTTTGGTCTGATGTGAGGTGAGTCGAGGCGCCGGTGTCCATGTACCACTGAGGATCCGGTGGGCCTTGGACTCTCAAGGCGTGAAACGCACTGTTGATGTCGGTGGACTGCAAAGGCTCGAACTCAGTGAGATGGGCCCGGTGAACTTGAGGACGCGGTGAGTAACTTTGGGAAGCATTGGGATGCGGCTGTTGTTGCCGTTGGGTAGGCGGTGCAACCCAGCCCTGTTGTGTGGGATATGGGCAGGGTGGCGGAGTCCACTGTGGGTACCACTGTCGTGGTTGGGCAGCGGGTGGTGGTCCCCAGTTTTGGTGTTGGCTGCTGCCGGCTCTATCGTTTGGACGAGACGAGCGATCAGGTCCTCGAGACTTTCCATGATGACCATTTCGGGGTCCATTGTTGTGATTGCTAGGACGAGGAGCATCGGTGGTGGGCTGTGGGCTAGGCACGACGAGGGCGGCAGGAGGTTTCGTCTCTGGGCAGGCTGTCTGACGATGATGCTCGAGCTCGAGCATGCTTCTTTCAGTTTCGAAAGTTGGTAGAGTTTGGTTGATGTAGGATGCAACCGTATTATACTCCTTGGGTAACCCGCGGACGAGTTGGAGTACAAGACGGCGATCAGTGACACCCGCATCTAAGTCTTTCAATTGGCCAGCAAGGTCCTGAAGTCGTTGACAGTACGCCTCCAAGGATGCAACTGAAGCGAGTTTAAGATGTATAAACTCATGTTCGAGAGAGGCTGCTCGCGCACCTTTGTTTTTAAGGAAAATGTCTTTGACCCGAGTCCAGGCGTCGTTGGCAGTGTTTCCTTCCTTCATGACACAAGGGAGATAATCCTCACGAATGGTTCCGTAAATCCATTGAATAACAATGGAATCAATTTCCATCCACGTCGCAAGTTCATTTTCGTCCGTGGGTTTGGACGTACCATCGATATGACTAAGAACCTTGTGACCACTCGCAGGGAGTAGGAACAACTGTGACCAAGTGGAGTACGGGACTTTCACACCGTCAAGTATACGGACTCGCTGTTGAATATTCGAGACGGTATACACGGGGTGTAATTTTTGGGGAGTCGGTGTGTCGTCGCCGACCATTGTAGCGAGAGGCTAGGCAGGGAGGAACACACGGTGGTATGAACAATTGGAGTGTCGAGTTAGGTATTTCGCCTAAGCTCTGATACCATATAAGATGACTGAATCCCTTGATCAGGGTTGATATTATTACTCACAATATATAGGCTAGGTTACAGTATGAACACTACAGTAGGAACACAATATCAGTTGCCTAATTACATGGGTCAACTATAGTAACAAATATGCTAAGTTAGGTAATGCAAGATATACAGAATCGGTATCTAATAGATTGGCCAAAAAGGAAAGAAGCAATAGAATCTGAATTAAAATCTCTTGAAAAAAGAGAAGGTTTTGGACCTGTTGTCCGTACACCCAAAGGTGTTAAGCCAGTGGGATATAAATGGGTTTTTGTGCGAAAGAGAAATGAAAATGGTGAAATTGTGCGATATAAAGCTCGATTAATCGCACAAGGTTTTTCACAAAGACCCGGAATTGATTACGAGGAGACATATTCTCCTGTGGTGGATGCGACTACTTTTAGATTTTTAATTAGTCTGGCAATAAAAGAAGGTCTTGATTTAGGTCTAATGGACGTAGTCACAGCTTATTTATATGGTCCATTGGATAATGATATATATATATATATATATATATATATATATATATATATATATATATATATATATATATATATATATATATATATATATATATATGAAACTCCCAGAAGGATTCAAGTTGCTGGAAGCAGCAAAATCAAGTTCAAAAGAATATTTTTCTATCAAGTTGAATAGATCTCTTTACGGACTAAAACAATCTGGACGTATGTGGTATAACCGCCTCGGTGAGTATTTAATAAAGGGAGGCTACAAAAATGACCCTATTAGCCCTTGTATTTTCATAAAGAGATTTGGATCGGGATATGTCATAATAGCCGTGTATGTTGATGATTTAAATATCATTGGGACTCCTGAAGAGATTTCAGTGACGATGGAATATCTAAAGAAAGAATTTGAAATGAAAGATCTTGGAAGGACCAAATTTTGTTTGGGGTTACAAATTGAACATCTAAATGGAATTCTTGTTCACCAGACAATATACACAGAGAAAGTGTTAAAGAAATTCTATATAGATAAATGTCACCCATTAGATCTAAAGAAATTCTATCTAAAGAAATTCTTGTTCACCCATTAGATTTGCAAGGTCAAAGAAGCCTTTAGATCGGCTTATGAGCAGGGAGAATGGACGGAATCACACCAATACACGATTTCTAGGGGCTATGAGTGGTGCAGGTACAGAAGGGCGAAGGTAGAGTGGCACAGGCTGGTATGGAACAGGTGGACAATCCCAAAACATCGAATCATTGCATGGCTCCATCAGCATAAGGCCATGAATACTAAAGAACATCTAATTCGGCTGAACATAACCAACGAGGATCGGTGCTGCATATGTGATATGAACACGGAAACAGTGGATCACTTGTTCTGTAGCTGCCCGTATAGTAGTATGCTGCTGCAGTATGTGAAGAGCTGGACTGGAGTATCAATACCGGCGGCTATTCCCAACAGTTGGAGGCTTGATATAAGGGGGTCGAAGCTAAAGAGAGCAATAGTAAATGGAGCGATTAGTGCATCCATATACCACATATGGATGCAACGAAACAGGAGCAGAACAGAAGGTGTACTGTTGAGACCAAAGACGGTTAGCATGGGTCTAATCAAGGAATTGCAACTGTATTTTCGTACCCTGAATAAAGGGAAAATGAGCACGAGGGACATTGATTATGTAATTAAAATTATGCAACATTGTACATGAATTTTGATTATTAATATATCACTTACCTTTTACCAAAAAAAAAAATGTCACCCATTAACCAGCCCAATGGTGGTAAGATCACTTGATATAGATAAAGACCCTTTCCGCCCTCGGGAGAGTACGTATTGAAGAAATTCTTAGTCCTGAAGTGCCATATTTAAGTGCAATTGGGGCATTAATGTATCTTTCTAGCCATACAAGGCCCGACATATCATTTTCGGTAAATTTGTTATCCAGGTTTAGCTCATGTCCAACCCGAAGATGTAACACCCCGTGCTTTGACCATTTTAGTTATTTATAATAACGATTAATATTAATAAATCAAGTCTCGACAAAATATTTTATATAGTAATATTCAATTCTTGTGCCTTTGGAACCTTTCTATTTCACTTCAGTGTTTGCAAAACTGAAATTTCTATCGTTATCGCAATTCTGTGCGATTTCGTAAAACGGTTCCTATTTTCTCATACAAACTCCGATTGAGGCGTTTCAAAAGCCTAAATTTATTAATTTTCCAAGATTTACACAATGGTAATATTCAAAATTACAATTTATAAGTTCATCATAAAAATATTGTACTGGACAGCTCCTTTACTACGAAAATCGTCACCCGACGAATCGTTTCTCGACATTCGATTTCCGTACTTCTTTCCTAACCATGGTGTGACCAAATAAACTCAAAAACATCACCCTAAGGCATGCCATACCGTCACTTTGAAGTCCAAGCCTCAAAATATGCTTTTCTAATCAAAAACACCAAATAGGGTATGTACCTCTTAAAGTATGCTTAGCCACTTTTGGTAATTGTCAAGTTCTTGTCCACCCTTTGCTCCCCCATATAATGCACGACTTGTGTGCTTATAACCAGCCATTATCTCTTCATTTACTCATCCATTCACTCACCTAAACACTCCTTCAAAGATCCATCTAAAAACCAAAGAAAATCATACAAGTTTTTCTAAGTTCTAAGGTGTTTACACCACCATATCTCAAGAGTATAGCTGTTCATGGGACGTACCGCCCGATTGGCCCATCCCGTCCGGCCCGAATTTTTAGCGGGTTTGGACACAACATTTTCAAAAATATACAAAGGCCCGGCCCGCGAACCCGTCCCAAACCCGCTAACCCGCTTGTTCGTGGGCCAAAATTTTACACTTAGCCCGGCCCGTGTCCGGTCCGAACCCGCAAATGATCACCTCTACTCAAGAGTACATACTCTTTCTTTTCCTTACCTTATACTCTTTATTTTTAACTCTTATTCCTATTATATTTACTAACTTACTTTGTTTGTGTGTTCTTCTAACTTATTCATGAAGAGGAGCAAGAGGAAGGGGGCTTCGATCTTAGTATATTTGATTTCATAGTTGATCCGGGGAATTGCTAATAGGTAACCTAACTTTTCTTCGCCCTCAAATCTCGTAGTATAGTTTTTAGACTCTAACTAACATGTAACATCATGTTTAGGAGTAAATCATTAGATCACCAAGTTTAAAGCTAACTATTTGTTGATTTATCACTTAACAATACATGCTGTAAAATGGATTCTGTGATGTATGATGTATGTTCACGATTTGTATGTGTAAAATATGTTTCGAATTAGCCTTAGGTTCCTTCACGAAAGTTGTATATCTGAATGTCTAGAACATGTTAAAAATATGAAAAGTAAGTTTTTATGAAACTATATATTTAGTAATGATTTATTTCGTAAACTGGTACTGAATGATTTTATGTACTGTCTGAGAAAATAGTGTGTTTCGTGATGTTAAACGTTTCTTTTGGACTTGGAAATATTATGTTATGTTCCTTATGATGCCTAAAATGTGTATGTAAAATTTCATATAAATCCATCATATATATTTTCATTTATAAAATTTGTACTAAAATGGGTCAGATCTGGAAAGAATATTTTATATAAGCACTTTTATAAAGTATTTTAATCTAAATTTCTGGGTATAAGTTATGTACAAGTATAGGTATTCAAAATAAAAGTTTGGTTCACTTTAATAATGTTTAAGTATTTTAAACGATTTAAAAGAAAGTATTGAAAACCGTATTGTTTTCTATTTTAAGTTGTTAAAAATAATAAACCTTATTATTTTTGAAAAATGACTTTATATCTGGAAACCTAACTTATAAAAGTATGTTGAGTATGAAAATCGAAACTTAAAAATAACATTTGAAAAATGACTCATTTAGTATCCTTAATAATATTATCGATTTCGTTATTACTTAAAGTTACTTTTGTAAAACTCTATGTTTTGAGAAATATGATACCTAATAAGGTTAAAAATGATTTTTATAATTAGTATTGATATATTTGGTGTTTGAAATATTTTAATAAGTATAAATAGGCTTTAAGAGATAAGTATACTTGTACAAATACGAAACCGTATAAAAATACTAAATACGTACACTTGAACAATAAATGTACTAAATACTTGTGCCCAAAAAGTATTGAGTACTAAAAGACGAATAACCATAAAATACTAAGTTAAACAATGCTTAAATATGCAAAACAACACTTAAACTTTATAATGAGCACTTAAGGACTAATTAGTGATTAAGTCAAAACTAAGGGTTGACTAGTCCATCTTGGTCAAACTTTGGCTTTTTAAGTCAACATAGACCAAGTCAAGATAAAGGAACCCATCTTAAATAATGTACTTAGAAATAATTGAATCTTTAATCAAATCTCAACTAATGAACGCTTCAAATAATATATCACAAATAAAATGTTCCAAATCTCTTACATCAGTATACTAAAACTATCAGTTAAGATAAATTTTACGACGATTGATAATGTTTGTTAATCTTAAAATCGACATACTTAAATTCCATAGGAACAACCGTACTTCTAGTCGGTGTGTTACCTAAGCCGGTGATCAGACACGTTTTCACGAACGATGTTATCAACACCAATCATGGTGAAAATGAACATGTGCCCTGGCAGTACCCTCTGAGTCGTCTTCACCATTCCATGTTGTAATGACTTGTTCCAAGTCAATACACAGGTCACAGACCGGTCATCCTTATGGAACCCGGTATTGTTTCATCTCTCTGGTTATCAGACATGTGCCCCACGATGACCGCTGAGCTCGATATTCCAGAGACTCTGTCTTTATAAGACACCCAAATTCAGCCTACGTTTCATGTTGGGCGCTATCTTGGTAAAGTTTAAAAGGCGATGCGATAGAAGACAGCTTCGAAAGTAGACTACGACACTCGGAGTCACTGCTCATGGGAGGCCATGATGCATCCTGCCGGTGCGAGAAAATGCTAAGAAGTAAATGGGCAGCCAACTCTTTATGAGTTTGTCGGTAGAGTAGTAGTCGTCCAGTTGCCATTGAGGTGCTCGGTTGTGTAAAGGTTCTCTTTCCCGAGACCAAGAGTATGGATTGGGTGTGTGCGCATACATAGACAAGGGCACTGATCAGCTCTCACTCTCTATATCGGATATCTTTGGGGGCGGAATACCTTCCGACCTTTGCCTTAGCAGTGTATGGGACATGTTCGGTTTAGCGGGGCCTCTGAGTCCATGCACTTGCAGTCCTTCTTCTCCGTATGTCAGTCGACTAAACCGAGTCAATTTAGGTGTTCGATCCTATTGAGCACTAGGGGTGAGATGTAAACCTCCTAGTATCGATATGATTGGCGGGATTGATGTGCCCATCCGCACTTATGGTGAGATGCAGGCCTTAAGTGTGCATGAGACATTAGTAGTCACGTCCCGTGCATTATGTAAAAGGAAACCATTGTTTTTAAAAGTAAATGACTACAGTTTTCTAAATCACATTATGTTTCATTACTGTTCTATACTCTTATGACTAATGATGTGATTGAAATGCTTGATAATGGGAAGTGATGTTTTGTTATATGTCTTGCCTGAACATTGACTATGATTGATATTATATTTCATATGATTTGTATTATGTATGTCTTACTCTATTTTCACATGACACTTCTATGAATCCATGATCCATGCTTTACTGTATTCTATTCACATGATACTCATATGATGTATGTATTACTTTATTTTATATAACCTACGTGTCTTATATATGTAAATTGATTCGCATGTTAAATGAAATCACTTCATGTGTATCTCACATTGTATACATGTCGATTTGTAATGTGACATGCCTGCTTATCTGTTAATTAGATAACCTAAACGTTATACTACATTGATTATTCGGGGCCGTGTTAGAAGGATGGTTAGGTTACTCCCACTAAGTGGGACATGTATATTTAAATATGCATTCAGGTTGACGAACCCTCGAGACTGGACATGGGTGCATGCTTGAGTGCAAGAGATACAACTTAGCAGATGAGAGTGTCAATCTATAAATCTTGTAACACAAATTTTGTCAGACTATTGTATTTAGAAATTTGTAATTCGGGTTTCAGTTGTTGTATTTTAACAAACGGTTCATTTATCGATAAAAGACTCACTTGAGTCAACGGTTTTTTTTATTTTTACCCCTTTTTACGACTTAATTATTTTCCGCCTTGTTAATTAATGTCATTAGAAGAACCGAGTTGTTACAGAAGACATTGGAATGGAATTAAACATATATTTCGTTACCTTCAAGGTACAAAAGATATTGGTTTGTTTTTTCCTAACATGTCCAAAGAAAATTTAGTAGGTTTTGCAGATGTAGGTTATTTATCTGATCCTCATAATGCACGTTCACAAACTGGATATGTGTTTACATATGGTGGTACTGCTATTTCTTGGCGTTCTATGAAACAAACTTGTGTAGCTACTTCATCTAACCATTATGAGATTTTAGCAATCCATGAAGCTAGTCGTGAGTGCGTTTGGTGAAGTTCTGTTATTCAACACATACGAGAAGATTGTGGATTGTCCTCCAATAAAGAAGCATCAACCATCCCTATTCTACTAAAAGGATAGGAACACCTACCAATATGCTGACATGTCAACACATGAGAGAAAATTTTCCCGCCTAAAACCATATTACTACTATACATTATTATATTATTATATTATTATATTATTATGGCAGTAGAATAGTTTGTCCTCCGTATCCCAATAGAATAATTTGTAATTATGGTAATTAATGACAATTATGTAAAAACTTTTTTCCAATAAATACCTTCGAAGTAAAGTGTAGACGTAAACCAATATAAAATATTTAATGATGAGAAAAACTTTACGGAAAAATCAATACACAACAATAAAATTTCAAGTTTTTTAATACAAACGTAAAATAAATTTTTTATCTAATAATATTTTAAATATGTTATCGTCTAATTTATTAACAAAATTTCTAATGATCTGAATATATAAACGAATGTATTTTGATTTGTGACTATTGGTTTTTTAATAAAAAAAACAAATTTTTAATCAAATAACCATGTAAAACTATCAAAATATTATTATTAGGTTTGTAAAAAAAATATGATCATTAAAATATTAGAATATACATTAAATAAGATTGTTTGATTAGTTTGATTATCATTGATTTTTTTTATCTCAAATCAAAATGAAAATAAGATTAAAAATGTTAGAAAAACTAATAGGTTACCAATTTACCAAGTACAGTATTTATTTATAAATAATCACTAAATATAAAATGTTAAATATACCGTGCATTATTGCGCGGGATCTATACTAGTTATATATGAAGACAATACCGCATGTAATGCTCAACTAAAAGAATGATATATCAAAGGAGACAGGACAAAGCACACTTCACCTAAATTCTTTTTCACTCATGAACTTCAGAAAAGTGAAGATATCAATGTTTTACAAATTCGTTCAAGTGAAAATCTAGCAGACTTATTTACGAAAGCTCTTCCTACTACTACATTCAAGAAGTTGATACAACGACTTGGTTTACGGTGTTATAAAGATCTTCTGTGATATAATCATCAGGGGGAACAATGCGAGTTGTACTCTTTTTCCTTCACCATGGTTTTTCCCACTGGGTTTTCCAGGTAAGGTTTTAATGAGGCAACATTTCATTCGCATAGAGGATGTTATTTTTTTTTTGGATGGTAGTCATCCAAGGGAGAGTGTTATAATATGGATGTCTACATCCTCCAAGCAACGTGACTCTTCACGAAGCAGTGTTTCGATATCTATAAATATGTATCATATCATGTATTGAACTACACATTATCATAACATAATTTCCTACTCACTGCTTCTATCATACTCTTAGTATATTAAGTATAATATAATTATATCTGATAATGATTTATGATGCGTTATTGTTAATAAGTGTGACCTAAATTATTGTCTCAGTTCCCAAAATGCTGGATTTTTTGTGTAATTTTTAGTGCTTTCAATCATGAATTTCTAAGGAAAGAAGAATTACCCTGATTAGTGATTTAATGGTGGTATCTCACTATTCGTGATTCTATATGCTCTACTCAAAATTCAGGCTTTTACGTTAAGGTTCCGAACATTGTGTATAAATTTGAGAGATGTACACAAGTTTGGTTTTTTTTTTCGTTCAACGAAGAGCACACTTAGTCGCATTACAATATATATCATTCAGTTTATCAAAATATATCGAGTAATAATAATTTGTGATAGACAAGGTGTACCAAAGTAAATAGAACCTCAATTAAACTTAGCTCTCCTATTAGAATTAGTAAATAAAATCTTAACAAACAATGATTATCTTCTAATCCGAGTATATGTATGAAGTTAAATGTTTCCTAAAAGAAGATAATTTGTGTACTGTTTAAGAATCACGACTTCTATTAGGATTAGAAACTGATAAGTCTTCTCGCAACTATATATACACACACACACAATCATGTTGTTCATAATTTATACTTCTAATAATTTATTACTCCGTATAAAATTGTGTAAGATTCCGTCGATAATGTCAACGCGAGATACAACAACGTCCGTGCGCAAGAGGGAAAGGCAGTCAGGTGACATCGCAACAAATAGACAACAACGTAGACGCATTGATAACCCACCAACAGCAGCTCCGTCACATTCAAGTGACCACTTAAGAAGTGACGACCAGAATCGTTCCACAGGTAGTAAAGAAAACCATTATAATTGGCTTTTTCATTGGGATGTATTGTTTTTTGTTCAAATAATACCATTAATAACAATTATTGATTTTTTAATGGTTAATTACTTATAGAAATAACCAATTACGAATTGTAGGTCCTGCAATTCCAAGAATCAAATACCTCAGCTTAGGCAACCCGGAGTTCAAGTGTACCAAGTGAGACGCTATAATGTGGTGTGAAGAAAGAATAAAAGCGACGAACACTAAAAAAATCAATAAAATTCAACATGTGTTGTAGAGACAGCAAGGTTTGTCTACAAAGAATAAAAGACCCACCAGATCTCTTATACAGACTAATAACGAGCAACGATACAGAGGCAAAAACATTTAGGCAACATGTTCGTTGTTACAACTCATGCTACGCGTTCACTTCAATGGGAGCAAGGATCGATAAGTCAATAAATATGAATCTTGGAACATAAGTTTTTAGAATAAGCGGTCAAGTTCTTCATCGTATAGGTTCCCTCCTATCGACAAAAGGTGAGGAACCTGTTTACTCACAACTATATGTTCACGATAGCGCAAATGAGATTACATTGAGGAAGAAGGCAGTAGGGAGGCAAGAAAGTAGTCCGAAATTAAACCAAGATATTTTGTTGCAACTCAAGAGCATGCTCGATGAGATTAATCCACTTGCTCAGACGTTCAGGATGGCACGAGAAAGGATCAAGGAGGACATTGATGTAAAATTATCGATTAGGTTATTAGGCACGAGGGA
This sequence comes from Agrostemma githago, assembly GCA_958450325.1. Taxonomy (NCBI): domain Eukaryota; kingdom Viridiplantae; phylum Streptophyta; class Magnoliopsida; order Caryophyllales; family Caryophyllaceae; genus Agrostemma; species Agrostemma githago. The sequence continues at coordinate 48,952,679 of OY288251.1, forward strand.
TCACAAGGATAGGGTATATAATGCAACGACAGCATCTGAGATAGCCGCTCTTCTGGTCTACCCTGATGGCGCCGCGACAAAAGGTAGAGACATAGTGATTGATCACAAAGCACAAGGACTACGAAATATTAGTGAACTACACCCGTCGTATATGGCCTTACAGTACCCATTATTGTTTCCCTACGAAGAGGATAACTTCTATATAGGGATTCCTCATTGCGGTGATCAGGAGACGCTGAAGACATCTAGACGAAACAAAGTGACTATGGGGGAGTACTACGCGTACAGAATACAACAACGGATTTCAGAGGGCCATATATTACAGTGCGGGGGAAGGTTATTCCAACAATTTTTGGTTGATTATTATTGTGCAATCGAAACTAATAGACTGCGATATATAAGAAGCAACCAGGACATATTTCGTTGTGATGTCTTGAATAGTATATGTGACGTTGTTGAGAAAGGCGATTCGATTAGGCATGCAGTAGGAACACGATTTTATCTACCTCCCTCATTTACTGGAGGCCCAAGGTACATGCAATAAAGTTATCCAGATGTCATGGTTATCTGCAGATGGTATGGGAACCCATATTTGTTCATAACTTTCACCGCAAATCCCAAGTGGCCAGAGATCGAGGCAATGTTACGATACATTCCACATCAACGGGCGGAGGACAGACCTAGTATAGTTGCACGTGTTTTCAGGCTAAAGTTAAAACAATTAATGCACGTCCTCAAACATGAGCAGTACTTCAGTGCGACAATTGCCGGTAATTATTACACTGCACCCAATGATCACCGACCGTTGTTTCATCGAAATTTGTCAGTGATGTTTTGAAATTTTTTAATGTGCGCAGTTGTTTATACCATAGAGTTTCAGAAGCGAGGTTTACCTCATGCACATATTTTATTGTGGTTGAAAAGGGATGAGGTTGATCTGTCCACAGAGTTTAATGATAGCATCATTCACGCGGAGATACCCGACAAGAACTTGGAGCCAGAGTTATATAAGATCGTCTCCCGGTCAATGTTACATGGGCCATGTGGCACCGCAAATCCAAAATGCCCGTGTATGATCAACAACAACTGCAGCAAGAATTATCCAAAAAAATTAATGAGGAAATGACTTTGGATAACAATGGATATCCTATTTATAGAAGACGACAAGACAACAAGTATTTCTTTATGATTCTTAGCAACATACAGTATTCTTTAAACATTATCTTCTTGATATACGTGCATCCATCATTAGTAAGTAGCCATGTCACAACTTGATCCAACCTGAATCCCGAACCAGAAGGTCCGTACTACTGGAGTCATAACCACGTTTCAACAAATTTCTAAATATAGTCAAAATTCCAATTAATACACATATTTTAGTAATGACATAATTTATGGAATTGATTTCACAAATTGATATTAAATCCATTTATTGAGTTAATAGAAGTTACATATGTTAAGTATTCAGAAGTATTTCCGATCAATTTTTTACTCTATTTCGACCCGAGCCTCGTATGACCTTGATCGTATTTGATTTGCCTATTTTAGAAACCACCACGTATTCTGATTCGATTCGTGTGGCACAGTCCGTATGATTCGAACCTGCACTCGACCCGTTTGACATATCCACTAGCATGAAGTACCAGATAACAAATTAATGCATGAACATTTACTTTACTGACGTCCCTAGACCCTAGATGTAATTACTTGACCGTTTTTTAACTTTCCACTCAACAGGTTCATCACCAAAGGTCAACATCAGATGGATAACCGCTCTATAGTAACATACAATCTGGGACTCCTTTTGATGTTTGATGCTCATATCAATGTCGAATGGTGTAACACTGCCCGTGCGATCAAATATCTACTTAAGTACATATTAAAGGGGCCCGATAAGGCCACAATGATCATAAACGATGACAAAATGGACAAGATAAAGGCCTACCAAGATTACAGGTACCTGTCCGCTTCTGAGGCAGCCTGGCGGATATATGAATTTGATATTCAGGAGAGAAACTCATCGGTTATGCGTCTACCGGTCCACTTAGAAGGAGAGCACGCCGTAGTTATAAAGGATGACGACATACTTAAGGTGGTGATATAGCGACAAAGTAGTTCGATGACGATGTTCACATCTTGGATGGCTATTAATGAAGTGACTCCTGAAGCAAGATCCCTATCTTATGCAGAATTCCCGACACACTATGTGTGGGATAAGGAGTGGAAGAAAAGAAAGCAAGGGTCTTGCATTGGCAGAATTTGTTACGTGCACTCGACTGCCGGTGAAAGGTATTACCTTCGATTACTTCTCAACATAGTAAAGGGCATGAGACGATACGAGGACATAAGAACTGTAAACGGCCAAGTATATCCCACGTTCAAAGACGCTTGCTATGCACTCGGGTTGCTAAATAATGACAAAGAGTGGAATGATGCTATGCAGGAAGCGAACCGTTGAGCAATGCCATCACAACTACGGGAACTCTTTGTCATAATGCTCTTATTCTGCGAAATAACAGATATCAATGATCTCTGGGAGAAGAATTTCGATATCCTCTCAGAAGACATAGAAAGGAAAAAAGCGAAGGTTATTTGGGTATCCAAATCTCATACTCACAGATTCTGCGAAAGGAACGTATACCTTAGTAGAAATAGACAAAAATCCTAATGAAGTACGGGAAAAGACTTAGTGATATAAAGAGTATGCCTAAGCCAGAAGAATCCGATATTGCTGGGATGAACAACAAGCTCATAATGGAAGAACGGATGTACGACAAGAGAAGGTTAAAATCTGAATGCGAGACAAGGAGGAGACAGCTAAACAATGATCAGTTAGGTACGTCCTCGATCAACGTGACACGCAAAGTTGTTACAATTGATATTTATTATCCCTCTCTTTTTTTTAGTTACCCCCGTTTCAATATGGTATACCTCACATATATATTCTATCAAATTGAACAAAAACATAAAACTTAGAGGGGGTATTAATCGCTCCATTGTTTTTGTTTACGTGACTACAGTTGTATACGAGAACGTAATTGTTGTTGTGCATAATCGTGCCGAAGAGGTGTTCTTCGTTTACGGTCATGGTGGAACTGGGAAAACCTTCTTATATGGAACTATTTCAGCAAAGATACGTGCCAATGGCAAGATTGTACTAAATGTGGCCTCATCGGGTAAGACCTAATGAGGCATTTTAATATTGTGTTATAAAATTTGCTGGCATGATGGATTTACAAGTTATTTGCAAACTGCAGGCATTGCTGCTTTACTTTTGCCCGGGGGCAGGACAGCGCATAGTCGCTTTGACATACCAATTGAGTTGTTTGATGACTCTGCGTGTAATATCAAGCAGAACAGCCAGCTCGCAGAACTACTGAGACAGACATCACTAATAATATGGGATGAGGCGCCAATGGACCACAGTAACGCTGTTGAGGCCCTTGACCGAACGTTAAGAGATATTGTAAGTCTTAAAGATCCCGACGCATCGTCGAAACTCTTTGCAGGGAAGATTGTCTTACTCCGGGGGGACTTCAGACAAGTCTTTCCTATAGTTCATAAAGGGAAAAGGCAGATGTAGTTCAAGCGTCTATAAATAAATCATACATATGGAGATCATGTAAAGTATTCGTTCTGAAGAAGAGTATGTGCGTTCGTGAAACAAACAATCCGGGAGAAGATAAAAATCAAAGGTTCAACGAGTGGTTATCATCCATGGGAGACAGATCCATAAAAAATTAAAATCCATAAAAAGGGTTTTAACAATCCATAATACAGTGATCTGATTAAAACAAGCAGGATCCATAACTGCTCGCTAGCCCACCCGAAGGAAAACATATACCTGCCATGTTAAAAACATAACAGCCACAATCAGTGGGGAGCAACGTCAACGTTCTCCCAGCCGTATAACAGGATTTTAAAACTGTAATTACTATTATAGAAAAATAGTTAAAATGGAAAACAGCAAAACACATTATAATAAAAATAAAATTTCAGTGAAAAACTTCACGTATCAAACCAATATAATAAAAATGAGTTTTCCGAAGAAAACATAAAACATTTGCCAACCTGCAACCAAATTATATCGATAATAATAAAAATATTCAAAATGGCGTTATGGATAGGAGTAGTGTAGACGGCTAGACTTTCACTAGGAGAATACTAAAACTAGCTTCGAGAACTTAGTTCAAACAAATCAAACTTCGGTATCTAACTAGGCTACTCAACCATAATAGAGCGGCGACTTATAAATGCGTGGCCCTAGTTTAAGATAATGCACACCCCTCCTAGGATTACCTGTCACCCAGTTCAACTTATGACGACGACTTACTGCGAGGCCTAAGCTTAAGGTCAAAATGTACACAACTCCCGGGATACCTGTCACCCGGTTCAACAACCAATGTACCGATTCCTGATACACTAGCCTTATAGTTGATGGCAAAACCGTAAACCCTAGAATATATTACTCTAACCTCACACTTGTCCTTATTCCATAACTCCAAAACCAATCCATTATCGATATTCAAAAGATATAATCAATATAAATAATATGAGGATAAAAGAAGTAAACATTTATATTCTAAAAGAGAAAACTTTCTATTTTAGGAAACTTCTATTTTTAGAACTTTACTAAAAATAGCATTATATCAAAATAGTGAAAATATTAGTTCATACTAATACCATATTTTTAGTAAACGATATAGATTTATAAAACTAATACTTTCGGCTTTAACGATATTAATTATTAAAGTAAGAACATTTGAGTTTATGAAATTATTGAAATATCGTACAAGTGTATAAAATGATTAAAAATGTCTTAAACATTTTAATAATACTAATCAGGGTGTTTTCAAAATTTACAAAGCTAAAATTCCCTAATTATTATTAGTTACGACAATACGATTACAAATAGGATTTTACGGCAAATGTCAAATTAAATCTTTTAACGTCTTTTATTTAATTAAACCATTGAATATATTTAGAAAATGTTAAGGGATGATTTAACTCTTAAAGTATCAGATTTAAATACTTTCAAAATTGCTGAAAAAAATAATTCTTTTAGGTAAGATGAAGCATTTTAACGATAAATCACAATTTGTCCGAAAATCAATACTTATTAATTAAAGACTTTAATAGATAGTACAAAAATTACGTAAAATAGTTAAAATATATTTATGGACATTCTGTCCAGAAAATAAAATTTTCCAGAATCCTAAAACTCAGTTTTTAAAGCGTTTTCCCGTTAATCGTCTAATCTCGACAATAACGATTAATAAAAATAGTAATTACAAAACGATTTAAGTATTAATATCCAAAAATTATTATTACACTTTAAAATCCTGATTTTCCAGAATATAAATTTTTCCAGATTTTTCCAAAACTCCAGATTCAACAAATTTCAACAAAACCGTCATTTAAACCCGGTTTCGCAATTAACGATTTCATTAATAAACCTATCGTTCCTAACATTTTATTAAGGCACTAAAAATCATAAAAATACATTTTAATATGAAATCATCAGAATCATAATTTTTTCCAGATTTAAACCAAAGACCAGAAATCGAGAATTTAAACAACAAACACGGTTTTAACGATAAACGATGATTTAAAGTGATTAATTAATTCATCCACTTAACAATTCCGAAAAATTATGAAAAACTTCAGAAAATTCTATTTCACCAGAAAGTTTCATCACGTCAAAAATCAAATTAAAATAAAATGTTTAGGTACTAGAACTAAAAATCGGCTTTTAATCGTTTTTGTCCGAAAACGGTAATAATTCAATAATCGATATTTAAAATATCAGAAAAATCCTAAATTATTATAAATCATCAAAAATATAAATTTTACAGAATATAAACATATATTACATGTTTAGGCCGAATATTATAATTTTACAAATTAATATGACAATTTAATCGTTAATCTCGTAAAAGCGATAAAAATATCGAAACATGCAAATTTTCAACTTTTAAAAAATTTTCCAGATTATATGACATACATATATTGTCAAAAATGAAATATAAAAATTATACATGCAAATACACAATTAAAATCATGAAATACCGAGTAACATCGACGTTACCTCTAGTCCAAATCGGAAACGATAATATACTCGTCGGCCTCGGGATCGTCCACAAATCCTACCATACATGAAAATCATGGCAGAAAAATACCATGAGAAAAACTAAGAAAATCAAGGTGAATAACGATCGAAAACCACATCGCTTATTACCTTAACGGAAGGATCGGAATAACGATTAATTTGACGATGAAAACGAGACAATTATGACTCGATTGGAAGCAAGAATTAGCCTTGAGAGGCTGCTGGAGTCATGGCCAAATGAGAAGAAAGAAAGGATTTTTTTGATGTTTAATTGTAAGAATGAATGTTAGGAAATGGATGGTTTTTTTTCCTAAGCTTGAATGCTATTAAAATTTGATGAAAACAATGCTACTCTACCATATATGGCCAGCCAAAATGAACAAGCAAGGGAGGATGAAAAGTTTGACAATAATGCAAGGAATAAATGGAAGAAAAATAATCATACGTTTACGGTTTAACGTGATAAAATGAAACGTATTAATAAAACATAATAAAATTCCTGACCAGAGGCTTAGTCGGTCCAAAAAGTGAGAAAATGGCCTCAAATTATTTATAAGTTGATAAAAAATATAATCGTAAAATAGTTAAAAGCATTTCAAAGTAATTCGAGTAAACCTCGCGTAAGAAAATAATTAATCGCGAAGCTTTGTAATAAAATCATTAACGACTAAATTTTTGTAAATAAAAATATTTACTAGTTGAAAATATTAGATAAACGTATTTAAACATTTTTAGGAAAAGGAATGACTTAAATCCGAGCTTAAAAACGTCAATTCGAAGAGAAATAGAATTCTTCGCGGAAAATTAATTAGTTTACGAAGAAAACTAAATAAATGGATTTAATAGAATAAAAATCTTTAAAATATAAATAAATATCATTAAACTCAAACATTAAAATAGAGCTTAGTAAAATGATGAAATATGAGGCCGAAAAGTGACAGAGTTAAGACGGAGTCCTAACGGAAAGAATAAATATGCTAGGAAAAATAGCGGGTGCTACAGGTTATCATCCATGGGAGACGGAAGACTTGCGGCAAAGGCAGAGCCCCAAGAAGATGAAGCTACATGGGTAAAGATACCAGATGAGTATGTCTACGGTACTGGAGCCATAGACATTCACAAGGTAGTCGATGAGTTATATCCTGATTTCTTGAACAATAATGACGATGATAACTACTTAAGAGAGAGAGAGCGATCTTGACTCCATTAAATGAGAGCGCCGATGTCATTAACGATTACATGGTCGATTTAATGCCCGGAGACTATAAAGTATATAAGAGTTGTGATGAAGTGTGTGCATCATCGATAGATATTGAAGACCAATTCACCGCATACCCAGAGGAGTATCTCAACTACCTCAAGCTACAAGGACTACTAAATCACGAATTAAAGCTCAAGATCGGGATGCCGGTAATGTTTCTGAGAAATATAAATCCATCTCGATGGTTGTGCAATGGGACTAGGCTTATAGTCACGAGATTAGGAAATTTTGTTGTCGAAGCAAGAATTATAACTGGGTCAAACATAGGGAATCAAGTTCTCATACCAAGAATTATAATGACCTCCAAAGATACAAAAATACCATTTGTATTGAAAATATCCTCTTAAACCGTGCTACGCTATGAAAATAAATAAGAGTCAGGGACAATCACTAACTCATGTGGGTGTCTTTTTACCTAGACCAGTCTTCAGTCATGGTCAGCTATATGTTGCCGCATCGAGGACAACATCACCCCAGGGATTGAAATTTTTCATCGATGATTCGGGTCAGAGTTACAAAGGGCACACAAGAAATATAGTATATAAAGAAGTCTTTTCGAATTTGTCAATGGTTTGAGTTGTGTATACTACATGTAGTTTGTGTTTCTTCTTCTGAATTTTCTATTTGATGTTTGTTTGTTTATTTGATATCTAGCATGAATCACCATATAAAAACTTTTACACTTTGTGCTAGATCCTTCATTCACTCATTAATAACATTGTCTGGATTTACCGTAATAAATTGATCCCGTTTCATTCCTCGATTTACCTTGGTTTGGTACCCGTAACATTATCGTCGATGACGGATTTCAGTTCTCTGAAAATGACAATTATTATGAATGAACGCAATACTTCATCTAATATCCAATTATTACAGGGAATATTATTGTCATTTCGGTAGTATTATTTTTTTTTGGTAAAGTGTAAGTATATTAAAATAACGCGTCTCTAAGGACGTCAATCATTTACAACGGGTTCAGTAGTATTATTGGTGAACCGTGCATCGCACGAGCTTCACAACTAGTAGAAGAATTAAATTCAAGATATTCAAATCAATTCTGAATACCCAAACGCAACTTAATGGAATTTTATAATCCCGCTTGGGGAATTCACAAAAAAAAGTGCTTAGTGCCATACTGCCATCAATGCATCGAGATTTCGAGGCAAACAAACAAAGTTCCACCACCAATCGCCCGGCCATGCACAATCATGTAGACGGCAAATTTACATAACACATACTGAACTTAGTAATCATGTCCCCAAATTTACAGAATCACAGGTACCTATGACAAAAAGATCTTTAGCCCATCCCCAAGCAAGGTGGATGGGAAAGTCATGACCCCCTAGGTCATGCTAAACATCAATTAAGTAAATAATTAGCATGACCCAAGGGAAGAAAAGGTCATGGGATGACCCAAGTTCATGACCTCTACCTTCTCCATGACCTTACATGTGCCACATTATTATTGATTGGCACAATTAAAAAGATCAATTTTATTTATTTTCTTCATGCAAAGGAAACAAATTTAGTTAAATATAAAAATTAATTGAAAATACTAAAGAAAATCAATAAATTAAATTGTTTTATTTTTTCTCCTTAATATGAGTTTCATTTTCAACTATTTTGTTAACTTCTTTTTTTCTCATCTTAGGGGTCGTTTGGTTACTCATCCAATTACCGGGAAGTACAAGTTCCCAGGAAGTGCATTTTCAGGGAGTTGTTTGGTTGTCCACTTCCCGGGAATTGCCACTTCCCGGGAATCGCCACTTCCTCCACAATGGGGAAAGTTACTCACCAAGCCCCCCTTGGTGGGTAGAACTTCCCGCATGAAGTCATTTTCCACCTGGCAACCAAACAATATTTTTTAATTCCCATGAAATACAAATTCACGTGAATTTAAAGTTCCCGGTAACTTCATCTTCCCATGGTGAACCAAGCGAGCCCTTAATACATAAGAATACATCATGTTATTATGAAAACATAATATATATATATATATACATATATACATACATATATATATATATATATATAGTGGAGTTCTCATAAGGTCACCAATTTTTTTAAGTGCATAAGTCCTCATGTTAACCCTTGGATTATAATAAATGAAGGACCAAGATTTGATGTGTAGTGGGGGATGTTCAATGCAAAATAAAAAAAAATAAAAAAAAATAAAAACCTAGCATTTAAGGAGTTCTTCTTCCCAATACTAATTGCTTAAATAGAAGAGAAAAAAATGAGTGTATTGATTATGGAATTATCACTATTTTTTTTTCATGGCTAATTATGGTCAACCAAAATATGTACTCCACTATATTATTGAGTGATTTGAATGATACAGTAACCCATTATTGTTCAAAGTTATTCAATATTTTGTTAATTTTACTCATTATTATATTAAACTTATTAAATAAGTAATTAAATAAATTACTAAAGTTACACAAAATGTGATTGAAGTTACACAATAAATTATTAAAGTTACACAATAAATTATTAAATAAATTAAACACTTTAAGTAATTAAGTTACATATTGTAAGAGTCAATTACATATTGTAAACACTACTCCGTATAATATAACATTTGAATCATTTTGCACTAAATCAACTAAAGTTATTATCCTATCTGATTAAAGTTACACTAAATCTACTTAGAAGTTACATTATATATCTGATTAAAAATACACTATATTTTTTTGAAATACATCATATTATAACATTTGAATCCTTTTGCACTAAATGCCTAAAGTTACATCATATCTGATTAAAGTTACACTAAATCTACCTAGAAGTTACATTATATATCTGATTAAAAATACACCATATTGTTTTATCAAAAAAAAAATACACAATATTGTTTTGAAGATACATCATATCCGATTATAATTACACTAAATGTGATTAAAATTACACTATATCCGATTAAAGTTACACGGATATTGGTTGAAGATACATAAAGTGTCACTTGTCTCATCATCTTCCCACATCTTCATCTTCGTCTTCATTTTCACTTCTTCATCCTCATTAAAAATATGCAATTAACAACTGAAAATATAGATATTATTCAACAAAAAAAAACAATCGTACAAATCACTTTATTTTAAACTTCAAATATTACAATATAAAATCATTTCAAATAATCTCAACCATCAACTAAAAACACTATATTACAATGTAAATTTTATTTCAAATATCTCATCAATGATTCCAACAAAACCAACTTAAAAAATTATTAAACATTACGAAAAATTAAATCCAACTTAAATTTAAACATTGATCAATGTAAAATACAAACTCATTATTTTTTTAGAAAGAAAAAAAATACTAAAAACATACCTTTGATGGAAAAAAACGACATGGAACTTAAAAAACAAGAGACTACTTGCTAAAAAGAGAGATGAAATTGGGCAACAAATGGGTAAAAAGAATGGTGATGTTAATTTAATTAGATGGAGAGATAGAGATAGAAAAGGAGAGAGAGAAATTAAAATACTGTAATAGGTGATGATGGGAATGTGGAGTGTTAATGAATAGGGTGAAAATAATGAGGGTGAGAGAATAATGAGGGTGGGAAATCATAGGAGGGTGGGATACGTGAAATTAATGTGGTTTAGAAAAAATAAATATAATCCTTTCAATCTCAGCCATTGTTTAAATTTGATCTAAAGGTCATATAAAGACTTATGGACTTATGATTATGGATGGGACTTACTTGATCTCATCTCTCTCTCTCTCTATATATATATATATATATAGAGAGAGAGAGAGAGAGAGAGTAAGGCTCTTATGAGTCCTTATATATATATATATGAGTCCCTAAGTCCTCATCTCATCCATTGAATGAGATGAGAATGGATGGACAAGATGCATCCTAATATTTGCATTAAAAAAAGAAAAAATGGAGATACTGCTTTCTAAAATAACTCCCATAATTTTAGGAAATAATAACATCATATTCATTCATTCACATTCACGTTCATCAAAACCTAAAAAAAAAATACTTATAATATCACGTTCATTCATTCAAATTTGTGCTCGAAATCCCTTTACTATGAATTCAATGATCGCGATATCTTCATCAACTGTTGATAATCAATTCATCGACTATAACAATGGTGAGTTTCGTTATTGCTTTCGTGTTTTGCGTCAATTTTTATTCATCATCTTGATTAATTTGCGTCAATTTGGTTTCATGTTTTTCGTCGATTTTCATGTTGATATTGCTTTCATGGTCATTTCATTCATCATAGATTCATATCTGGTTCATTGCTCTCTTGTCAACATAAATTCCAAATTTTTATTATATTTGTTAAAATGTAGAATTTTATTCATTTGATTATTCATAGATTCATATCAATGGTTCATTACTCTCGTGTTATTGTTTTGTTTATTCTTTAGGTTTTTCTTAAGCTTCACTGATACTTACTATTGTTTTGTTTTCTATTGAAGCAGACACGGCGTTGAAGTAACACACGTTCTGAGTTACAGTAACACCTAATTTTAATTAGAGTAACACAAAAAGGTCTAAGCATTATATAAATTTTACGCACGAACAAATATATGGAGTTATTGTAATGCACATACTGTGTTACTTTAATATACACAATATGTTATTTTAATGGCTAACCCTGTTATTTTAATGCACATAATGTTAACTGAATCTCGTGTTACTTTAACGCACTTCATCTGTTACTTTAGTTCTTTTCATCTGTTACTGTAATGCATTGGAGTCACAAAAAGAATTTAGAATACCGCCATATAAAAAAATAAAAAAATAAAAAAGAAAGATACTGCTTCCTATAATTATGGGACGTGATTGACTTCAAAATAGGAAACAATATCAAAGAATATCGCCCTCATAAATATATTGTGTCATACTCTCATTTCTGATCATTATATGAATTTTTTGCACTAACCTATACCTGGTGTTATTTTAATGAACATTATCTGTTACTTTAATTCACACTATCTGTTACTTTAATGTCTGACCTCTGTTACTTTATACATGATGTATAAACATCCTCTGTTAATTGAATCCAGTGTTACTTCAATGCACTTCATCTGTTACTTTAATTCTTGTCATCTGTTACTTTAATCCATATTTCAAGTTCTGATTGTTTCTTTTTCGCCACGTTTATTGACACTGTTATTATTTTCAGTAGACGCAAAAGCACATGAATGATGTAGGGATGTGGGTGAGAGTTTCCTCCATAAATAGGGCAGATCTTCAAGGACGTGGATGAGTCAGTAAACTTATATAAAATCTACGCATTGGCTTGTGGATTCGATGTGAGGAGGTACACAACAAAAAGATGGCGCGGTGGTTAGATTAAATCAAAGATTCTGACGATGATGAAGATGAAGATGAAGAAGAGGACGAGGAAGCAGAATTCTAAGTAGGATAGTATATTGTTAGAGTAACATACATTATTCGTTAGAGTAACATATTTAATGAGTTAAAGTAGCACAGATTATGAGTATGTAACCACATATGTAATGAAGTTGATTCAGTTGGAACTCCTGTACCAATTCATTGATGTAAAATGAGTTAGAATAACACACATTATGCGTTAGAATAACACACATCATTCGTTAGAGTAACATACATAATGAGTTACAGTCACACAATTTATGAGTATAATTTGATTACCAATATTAAGTTCTTAGAGTAACAGGTGTGAAAAATTGGAATTATAATGGAGTTTTATAATTTTTGGTTTTGGAGTATCCTTAATAGAAACATACATTTTGCAACGTACTGTTTTTGTAAGACACTATTATGTAACGTAACAGATTTTATGAGTTAAATAACACAATTCATAAATTAGAGTAACACATTGTATGAGTTAGAGTAACATGGCAGTAGCGAAATGATGATTCTTTTTTGTGAAAATGAAGATGAAATGACGCACTTGTTGTGTGATAGAAAGATGCAGTTAAAAATTTGATGGGAGACACAAGATTTGCATTAAGATAATTAAGGAGGAGAGAAAAAAAAATAAAATATTTACCAAGATTTAGTTAGTTATTTCCTTAATTGACAAAACAATCTTATAAGTGGACTCACTTGATTGATCCTTCCCCCCTCTCTCTCTCTCTATCTATCTATATATATATATATATAATGTGTGTGTGGGTTTAAATAATTTTGATTTTTAAGTTACGGTCTACATCTCAAGAAACTCCAATTATCGATTTAAATAATGTACTCCAAATTATTCCTAGTTTTACGGAATTAATTTTAGGTAGTCAAACTTTCTAAAATCATGATGTTTTTGAAAAAGAAAATCATGTTTTAAATAAACTACCGAGTATATTAATTATCAATAGAATCATCTTTCCCGTTTTAAAATTATAACATCTTTTTTTTCTAATATTTGAAATAAAATTAAAATACTTATTTTATTGGAATAATTATTACTCCCTCCAATTCTTTTTTTTCTTCCTACTCCCCCATTATATGTGAGGCATATAATAACGTAGGAAGAACAAAAAAAAATCCGAGGGAGTATTTATTAAGATATTTAGAAAATAAAAAAATTAACTTAGTTACAAGTACTATTTATTATTAATTGAAAAGGTAGGAGAAAAGTTTTGGTGAGTTGAAAAAGTTGGAAAATTTAGTTGGGTCAAGATAAATAAGATGAGATTAAGAGGAAAAATGGGTGGTGACCTAATTAACTTGATTCTTGCTTGAGGAAGGTCTTAGGTTACATTAGCTTATAGCCAAGTATAGCTCCAAAATAATTTAACGTCTGCAATCTGTATCTGTATTTAACAACGCAGTTGTACACAAAATTAAGGTTATCCTTCTTTCAACAGACGACTAGCAAACAGTTTTTTTGGTTCGTAAATTCCAGAGGGAGACCTGCTGTGGTAATAATACCTGCCAAAAAAATATAATATAATTACAGAATACCTTGGTAAAAGAGAAGAAAACTGTAGCCATGACATACAACATAAGGGGAAAGGGGTGCAAGGCAAAAGAATAGTTTACGAAATAACTTGTTCAGAGGAAATTGTACCTCAGATAGTATCTCTACTCTTTAAAACCTTCTGCTGGCAACTTCACCTTAATCACCTTAGGTAAGACATCTTTCAGTGGTTCAGTGATCTCACTTTTCTTGGCCTGTTAAAGAAAATAAAATAATTAATCTCCAGTGGAACGAGGAAAAACAATTAACACAATATTTCAATAAAACATACGAGTACCTTCAAGGAAGGAAGTAGAGCATAAACCTCATCAATAGTCTCAGGGCAAGCATTGGCAATAACACATATCTGGAAAAAAAACACAAGGGTTTAAGAATTACGGAAGACTTCAACTCTTAATGAATAAAAAACAGTGTGTTACTCTGACCTCGCCATCAGAAGCCCCATGCTTTTTGAGATTTCTGATCAGTAAGTTAACGACTAAACAAACTCAGTTACATCACACACAGAGTACATTATCTTTTGACAATGATGATTAGAAAAGGATACTCAAGAGCGTCCCTAACTGTCCCGGGATCAGAATATCGCGCTCCAGTTTTGGCAAATTGTAAGCCCCTGTCAAATGAACTGATATGGGAAAATGTTTGAGTCAACTCATTTTGATTCGGTAGCCAACTAGCCACCAGGAAAATAGCATTCGTATGTGCCTCCAGTTTAACAATAAAAACATGCACACATCCTTTGTTCCACATAATCCCTACACCATCTGCATATTTAGCTCTCTGAGAAAAAAAGCAGGGATAAAGAGGCAACATCATTGAAAATCAGAAACTTACATAGGAAGTTTAATAGTCGGATCCCGAGAAAGAAACACCATCTGCTCCTGGATTCCTAGTAAGATATCAGCGGCCTCACAGTCCATCACACACTGGGCGTTCTTAGGAAGTTCTGTCAAAAAAAATTATAGAATTTTTCTGCAATGAATGGGCTGGTTGTTGATGAGTAAGACATGGATGTATGATGGCAAGTTTGTTAGAAAAAACGGTTGTTAAAAGTTTGTTAGAAGTCAGTTAGAAGACTTGGTTGTTAGACACTTAGACTTAGTTGGTTAGTGGGTTGTTTAGATGTGATGAGCTGGTAACAGTTGTATAAATACATAAGCGGTAAGAAACAATACATTCAATCAATATATCAATTTATCTTTTCCATTTACATATTTGGTTCTCTCTATAATTCTCTCTAAACTTCCTCAAGAACTCACAAGGTTGAGCTTGGCTCCTTTGTGATTAATTGAAGAATTACAGAACCAGTACCATTTCTGGTTGGTATACTTATCCTGGCGCCAAGAACAAGAACAAAGAAGAACGCTATGGACGATCAAACTACGAGTTTACAATCACAATTGGCACTGGAAGTGCAAATTTCAGAAATGATCACTACGGTGCAGGGAATTCAAGCATCTTTGAAGAAGAGACCACCTATTTCTGCTGACAGGAACCCAAATACTGAGATTCCTCCTTCCGAATCCTTAGGGTATACTCCTAAACTTGAATTTCCTGGTTTTGATGGTTGTAATTCATCTATATGAGTTAAGAAATGTGCTTGTTTCTCACTTTGTCATATAAATCACGAAAAAAAAATGTGGATCTATTAAACATACTGGAAATGCTGAAACTTGGGGCATGTTGTCAATAAAGGGGTTGTATGGGACGAGTTTGTAGTTCATTTGATGGCTAGGTTCAGAGATGAACACATAAAGTAGTTAAGAAATTTAAAAGGCTTCAACAAGTAGGGTATATTAAGACATATGTGGATGAACTTGAGGTATTAAAGGGGTGTTATTATTGCAAGAGAATCAAGGTTTACCCAATGATTATTTTCTGGATTGCTTTGTGGGAAGATTGAATCTATCCCAAGCCTTCTGTGAAGACCTTTAAACCCCAGAAGCCTTTGAATATGCAAGGTTACGCAAAGAAATTCTTTCTGCAACTTCCAAAAGGGTTTCAGAAACCCTCTCAGAATTCTGCTCTTAGAAAAGCAGAAAAATCACACCGGAAATATGTTCCAACAAATGAAGGCATAAATGGAAATACTTTTTCTTGAAATAGAACATACATACGAGGACTAAAAAAACAAGCTAAGGGTGAATGTTATTACTGCAATAAGCCTTATGATAGTAATCAGAAGGGTCAATTAAAAGAAACCCCGGTTTTTTACCGTTGAGGTATTGGGGGAAGATGAGGTATTGGAGGGAGGAGGTATGTTGAAGATTTAATGCTGGATAAAAATGAAAGGATTATAATCTTTTAATGGAACAATGTATATCAGTTAACGCATTGTTTGGAAACCAAGGATTTCACACAATGAGAATAATGGAACATATAAGAAGTCCTTACATATACTAGTGGATTCTGGAAGCACACACATAGCCCTTAACTAATACAGTTACAGAATTAAGGAGTTTCCTGGGTTTGGTCGAGTTTAGCTGGATACTAAAAGAAGTTTGTTAGAGCATGTGCAGTGATAAGGGCTTATTAAAGAAAGGGAGATTTGAATGGAACCAAGAGTCGCGGGAGGCCTTTGACACTTTGAAGGTAGCAGAAGTTGTATTGACATTTCCAGATTTTGCAAAACAGTTTGTTGTTGAGACACAGACACTTAAATTAATGGCATTGGTGTTGTACTTATGTAAGAAGGTCGCCATATAGCTTTCATTAGTAGAGCATTGGGGTCTAAATGGCAAAAGTTATACATGTATGAGAAAGAATTGCTAGCCATTGTGTTTGCACTTCAAAAGTGTGAGCAATACCTATATAAGACAGCATTGCATTTTATCATAAACAGACAAAGAAGACTTAAATGGCTACTCCAAAATAAAATCTTCACCCCTTTCCAGCAGTTTTGGTTATCTAAACTCATGCGGTTCAGTTAAGAAATCCAATAAAAGAGTGGGAAAGAGAACCTTGCCGCTGATGTTCTTTCTACACTTAAGGGTTCAAAAATTCTAGCAGCAGCAGTTGTTTCATCTTCCTTACAAAAGCAGCAGATTAAGGACAACTATGTTACGTATACTAGAATTGTTCAACAAATCCATCAGTGCCCCGCATTACTCGTTACAAGGTGGGGTATTGAGAAGGAAAGGGAAAATTACAGTGGGGAATAATGAAGAATTGAGGAGGCATATCTTGAATTGGCTTCATACTTCTGGTGAAGCAGGACATTTAGACAGGGACATCACATCAAAATGAGTTAAGGCCCTCTTTTATTGGAAGGAGTTGACAAAGGATGTAGCAAGAAGTCTCAGAAACTAATGTCATTTTCCAAGCTAAGACTGATTGTACCCCTACCTATTCCTACCTATTCCAGATTCCATGGATTTTATCACTGGCCAACCAAGATCTAATGGAAAAGAGTTGATTTTTGTGGTAGTGGATAGAGTAAGTAAGGGAGCTCGATTTATGGCCTTAACTCATCCTTTTACAATTGTCCATGTAGCTCCAACTTACATGGATAATGTCTTTAAACTTCATGGATGGCCCATAAGCATTATATTGTGAGTGACAGGCTATCCTTATTCCTTAGTCACTTCTAGTACTTCCTTAGTCACTTCTGGCAAGACTTATTTTCTATTGCATACACTGGATTCAAACTCTCGTCATTTTATCATCCACAGACAAATGGCCAAACTTGAGTGGTGAACAGATGTCTAGAAGCCTACTTAAGATGTGTATGTAGAGATGCACCCAAGGAATGGAGCATGTGGTTACCATTAGCTGAATGGTGGTTTAAAACTCATTTCGGTGGTTTAATACTCATTTCTGCAATGCTCCAGGCACAACCCCGTATAAACAACCTCCCCCTCTAAACTTGCCCTATCTACATGATGTTGACGCTGTAGATAGGTCGTACGATTTCTTTGTTGAAAGAAAGACGGTTGAGAGCCATGACAGGTATATCTAGGAGAGAATTCCAAATAGGGGCCTCACTGTCGATCACACACTGGCGTTCTTAGGATGGCAAGTTTATTAGAAAAAAACAAATGTTAAAATTTTGTTAGAATTCAGCTAGAAACTTGAGTTGTTAGACCTAGTTGGTTAGAGGCTTGTTTAGTTGTGATGAGCTGGCAACAGTTTTTTAGTTGTATAAATTCATAAGCTGTAAGAAACAATTCATTCAATCAATATATCAATTTCTCTTTTCCATTTACATCTTACTGTATCAGGCATACAACAGCATATATAGGCAAATGAAATACACCACCACCCTGCCCAAAAGCTCCCACATATGTACACCACCTTGTTTCATAAGGTCATGTTGAAACAAACAGATGTGGATGATGACGCCATAAAGAAGTGTGTTTTGGATCAAGTGCTTCGTATTATCACCTAATGCCAAATGGTGGGTACTAAGAATGCAGGTGAATGGAAGGTGGTCTAGGTCAGAGATGGAGATAAGAAAGAGTAGTAGTAGTAGTAGTATAAGATAGGAGTTAGGAGTACATTATACATGCATACCTGAGTGAAGATTGAGTTCATATTTGATTTGTTTTGGAATAGAGGTCTTCCCTCCTTTACCCGTCTTTAGAGGATCACCTGTGGAGGGTGAAAAGCAGTGTTACCAGATTCGCAGTTCGCCGGCACGAACTAGTTCGCCCGATTTACGAATTAGTTCGTTCGCGAACTAGTTCACCATCACCAACGAACTGAGTTTTGAAATAGAAATTGCTCAATCAATGAAGCATGAAAACAACAAAAATCAATCCGGAACAAATATTATTACCTGATGAGCCCATGAAATGAACCAGAAGTAGGAGAAAAATCTTCAGAGTTTCGACTTTCGACTTTCGAACGCCACGAAACTTTTCAATTTTTTCGAGGAAGATGAGGAGGAGGAGGATGATAAGCGAGGAGGAAATAAAGATGATATATTAGGAGGAATAGGTTGATTTCAATTTTTTTAGGTTGATTAGGTGGAGGAAGATGAAAGATGTAGCACTGCAGGCTGTCACCAACTCTGCTCATAGAGTCATAGCCTCATAGGGTTAGGGTTATAATTTAGAGTAAATTAAAAATTACTCCCTTTTAAGATATCAATTTTAAAATTTACTCCCTTTTGAAATTTTTGTCAAAAATAACTCCCAAAATCTATCAAAAGTTCAAAAATTGCTCCCAAATTTAATTTTAGGACGGAAATGCCCCTGGTTAGAGGGTGAGGTGGAGTAATATGGCATAAAAAAGGTAGGGGCATTTTCGTCCAAAAATTATATTTTGGAGCAATTTTTGAACTTTTGATAGATTTTGGGAGTTATTTTTAACAAAAATTTTAAAAGGGAGTAAATTTTAAAACCGGTATCTTAAAAGGGAGTAATTTTTAATTTACTCTATAATTTATACACAAATCTTACTTGTGAATTATCCGTCGCAAACGTGTGACGGTCAAATATTATCAATGTGGGTAGATAAAACAAAAGCAAAATGACTAACTATGTTTTGTCTTATCTACCACATAGTAGTATTTGGTCCATCATTGGCAAGACTTACTGTAATTTATAAACCACATTGATAGTTATGCTCTTATGGAGTGCACTTAGACCAGGCAATTTGGGCCGAGCGTCGTCGTCAGTCCAATTCGGCACGGTTTTTGGGCACAATCGGCACGACTCGAGTGAAAATCGTGCCTGGCACGACCCGGGCACGGCGGGTCCGAGCCCGGAAAAAAAGGTCGTTTTTGGCCGTTGGAGTGCAATGTCTCTTTCTTTTTTTATTTATTTTTTTTCCCAATTTTTTTCCTATAAATTTCCATTTCATCCAACTTTATTTCACACAAATCATTCTAATATATTTTTAATCTTCTAATCATTCTTACTAATCCTCTCAAATCTGAATACTCAACATTTATATTATTCTAAATTTCTAATATTCTAATCTTATAATTATAATATAAGTTATAAAAAATAATTACTAATCTTATAAAACTATATATATAAAATATATTAGTTATAAAAATTATTATTAATCTTATAAAAAATATATACAAAATATAGTGTTCCGGTATGGAAACAATTTAACCCGACTTTGGATTCGGGTCTTTAACAGATGTGATGTTGCTTGGATGGTCTACGTTTGACTTCCTTCGGTCTCTCCTTTCTCGCACTCCGGTAGTCGGACTTTCCCGACGAAGATGGCCTGCTCCCTGCACAGTGAACGCACAGGGCCCCGGAGGTGTCCGGGGGAACCCTCTCCGATGCCTAAGTCAGTCCGTGGAATGCCTTAACGAACCTAGTTCGTGAGGAGCTAGGTGGCGGTTTTAGAGTGAGAGTCTAGAGAGAGAAAATTCAACCCCCTTCTCGTGGGAAATGGGAGAGTATTTATACCTTCCCACAAAAGAGAGAAAAAGAGAAGAGAAGAGAGGGAGAATGGATGGATGAGAGAGTGACAAGTGGCTTCACCTTATCCACCCATTCTCCCTTACCTTAGGCGAAATGACGGAAGGACCCCTGGTTTTCCCTGCCCCTGCTGGGGGTAAGAACACCCTAGGGGCCAGCAGGCAGGGGGGCTTGACTGCCCTGCTCGGTTGGCGGCGTGGCCCTGCCGGGCAGGTGGGTGCCTTGAAGTGATTCAGTGATCTTCGTAGGGTGGTCACGCAGGACAGGCCCTCCTCTGCTCCTGGGGCGGATCACTCTGGGGCCTAATGGGCGGGCGACCCGTAGCAGGTTGTCAACTCCCATCAATTGGCTCTAGCCGGCTGGAGGGAAGCAGGGCTTCCCTTCGGCGGGCAACCTCTCGGTTGAGATGGCAAGAGGTTGACCCCTGAACTCCACTTTCGCATTTAATGCGTCGTGCGTTCCCGAGGAGGGAACCTCAACTGTATTGGGCATGCAAAGAGTTGGAATGTTCTTTTAGTCATGATTGTTTCTCCTTGTGAAGCGGATTCTTGGGCAATGTGCAAACATGATGATTGGCTCTCCCTCTTACAGAGGTGGTTGGAGCACCATTAATGGCTTGTTTCTTTGCTCTTATATAAGCTCTTGTCTTCTTCATCATTTTCACGCTTTATTCTCAACCTCTCCAATATTTTTTTTTCCAAAAAAGAGCCAATGTCTTGGATTAGGAAAACAGTCTTCCGCTGTGGAGTTTATGCAGAAATCCGTTGTTTCAGGGGGCTCCGTCGGCTGAAATATTCTAGGCGGGCTCACCAGATTCTCCGTTGTAGTAAGAGAAAACGTTCCCGTTCTCAACGGGCGGCTAAGAGAAAAACCCTTTACAGGGCTGGCAGGCGCCCTAGGAGATCTCCTCCTGCTGGCCCTCGCCGTGGACACTGCACCCAGGCAGGGGGGTGTTATGACAGGGGATGCCACAGGTGCTTCCCCTGGCTGCATCCAGAGCAGTTTGACCCCAACTGCCCTGAGTTGACCTCCTCTTCAGAATCAGGCCCCTCCTTCCCTCTGGTGGGGAGGGTGGGTCGCGATTTTCCTGATGATGCCTGGGCCGTCCCTTTTGGCCATGACTGGGACACAAGCAGCCATGATTCCGAGGATAGCGAGGGCCAGGGCTATTCCTCCGGCGAGGGCGAAGATGATTTCCCTACTGATCCCTTCAAGGATTCTGATGACTGGGACTAGACCTGGCAAACGGGTCATTCGATTCGATTTCGGATCGGGTTAAATCGGTTCGATTATAATCGGGTTAGCATAACTTTCAGTTTCAGTTCGATTTCGATCGGGTTCATTTCGGTTAGCCACTTTTATCGGTTTATGTTATTTTGAGTCGGGTATGGTTCGGGTTGGGTCAATAGCAGGTCAGGTGAGTATCGGGTCATAAATTTCTTGAATAAAAAAAATAAATAATTTGATTTTGAGTTTGTTATACCTTCAAATGGTAGGTAATAGTTTATAAAACTATTAATAAATAAAGAATCAAGAAAGAAAATTCTAAATTTGGGTGTTTTTATGAAAAAATAAGTGTTTATTAATCGGGTCAATCGATTCGGTTATTATTGGTTCGGTTATATTCGGGTTCGGGTATCATTCGGTTATATTAAATTCGGTACAATTTCGATTCGATTCGGATTGAATCGGGTTTTGGGTATTATTCCAGGTTAATCTTATCGGGTGGTCGATCGGTTTCAATTCAGTTATTTTCGATCGGTTTTTCGGGTCCGGGTTTACTTTGCCAGGTCTAACTGGGACTGGGGGTTTGCCCTGGATGATGACAGCCCTGGGGATTATTCCCCGGGTCTTGATGATGATTAGGCCTGCTCCGGACTTGCATGCTAGTTAACTGAGCCAGAATATCAGGCTCCTTTTGTACTTTTATTTTTCTGCGCTGAATGTAACTTGCCCATTTTTGGGCCTTTTATAATTAATGAAAGATCAGGCAGGTTCTTTATGTGCGCTGCATTTGTTTTTGAATGGAGAGATGACGTCATGGAATGATTAATCCTCTGACATCCTTTACCTTTTCGAGGTTTTTCTTGGGATGAGGTGGGCGGTTGGTTTTGAAAGCGTGACACGTGGGGCAATTTCTGGGGAAGCTTTTTTAGCAGGGGCGACTCTTCACTTGCCCTGGTCTATATAAGCCTTCCTATTCCCCCCATTTCCCTCTTTTACGTTTTTAAAAAAACCTAAACCCCTCTTCATACTCTTTCGCTGCCGAGAACTTTCTTAGACTGAGGAGCTCTCTTTCTCGGATTTTCAACTAGCGGTCATCGTTTTAGGTTAGAATCTTGCCCTAAATCCTTGTCTTTTTCGTTTCCTCTCTTTTCCCTCTTAAATCATTATGTCTAGTCACCGTGCTCGCATCCTCACATTCATCGACCCGTCGCCTGAGAAGGCGGAGGGTAGGGAGGAGGGTAGGGCTGACCTTGCCTCCTCTTCTGAGGGGAGCGGTGTTAGGACGTTTGAAGATTATACGGAGGGAGGTGAGGATGCCAATTCGCCTGAGCCTGCCCCTTTTGACGTCTTCGACTCCGACGACGAGGCGATGGAAATTGATCCTACTAGAATTGTCGGCCCCCTCGTCCCCAGGGAGGAGGGGAGATTATATTACTTAGACAAGGCTAAGTATCAGGTCCCCCCTGAAAACCTACCCAGAGGCCAAAAACTGGGACTTAATTTTGGTAAAAAACGCTGCTGGGGCGATTGAGAAATTTTATAACTTTGGGGAGGGGTACACCATTGTTGTTCCAGGGGAGAAGGATACTGTATGTTGCCCCCCTGACGGCTGCATAGCCGTTTACCACAAATGCTTAGAATTTGGCATGCGTTTCCCCTTGCACCCCTTCTTGGAGGAGACCTATAGGAGGATGAATGTGGCCATAGCCCAGTTGACCGCTGCGGCGGTTAGGTCATTAATAGCCTACACGTGGACCTGCCTATTTCATGGTGAGGGGCCCTCAATCAACGCTCTGCGATACATGGTTGGTCTGCAGATGGTGTCCTCTTCTGGGGGAGAGGGTTCCCCTGGATACTGGTCTCTCCAAAGGCGGAAGGGATATACCCCGGTTTGGCTAGCTCTGAACAGTCTGAAGGACTGGAAAAATAACTTTTTGTATGTGCATAGTGCTTATGGGTGGTGGATTCCTAGACACTTTAGGAATCAGGTCCACACCCGCCCGGAAACCCGCGAGGAGTACTATCCAGGCGTTGGGGGCAAAGCCCTGGAGGTGAAACTGAACCTAAGGGACCAGGAGCTGGTTAAGAAATTTGTCGCCATTGTAGATAAATCAGGCGTATGTGGCCCTGGCTTCTGTCTTCCTCATGCGGAGCTCATAGCCACTGACGAATATCTGGGCCGAGTGAGCCTGATTCCCAGCCTTGATGGAGGTAGCTCAGGGACTTTATTGGCATTGTCTCCTTCAACTCTAAACCATTTTTCTAACTGTTTTTCTTATGCCCTGCAGATTTCGCCACCCGTCTTTGGTCGAGGAAGGAGGTAAGGAGACTCGGTTTAGACGTAGATTTCACCATCGTTTCAAAGCGTCCCTCCCTTCCTTCCAGTTACAAGAAGGGTGAGAAGAATTTGATGAAGTACGTGAAAAACATCTCTGCCAGTCGAACAAGACTTCCTCTCCCTCCGAGGCTACCGCCTGCAAAGCCGACGGCTCCTCTTTCTGATGCCCGGGGCGCGGAGGGGGAGGTTACCTCGGAGGCCACCCCCTCTCCAGCTGGCAAGCAGGGTGATTCCCCTGCAGGGACTCATACTCCCCTGGGATCACGTCCTGTTAATTCTGAAGAAACTGGGGAGAGTGTTCCCCTGGAGAGCAGGAGGAAGAGGGACAGACAGCCATCAGGCGCTACACATGTGGTTGATCTGGAGGCCGACGCCAACACCCCTGAGCCCAAGCGCCCTGCTCGTGACGTCCCAGGCACCCTCTTTTCAGAGGAAAATACGGAGTTCCACTACACTGCAGGCGATAGTCTGGACGTCTCTGCCCTGCTCTCTGACTCAGGTGCTGTTTTGGCAGATCGCCTCACCAAATCTGTGACCTCTACTTCCAATCAAGTGATCCAATACATTCAGCGCACTTCCAGGGTGCTTCAGGCTTCTGCTGAGCTGGCGGCTCTTAGCCGTCTGAGTGATGAGGAATTAGTTGTTACCCCTGGGGTCCCTCCTCCTGACCGCCTGGCTATGGTTGAAAGGGATGTCACCCTTATCAGCAATTTGAAGGATCAGATGGCGAAGCAGGAGGGCGAGATGGAGGAGGCCAAGGGTCAGGCGACCCAGTGGAAAATTCAGGGCGAAAAAACTGTGAGGGAGGCGTCCAAACTGGAGGTGGAGCTGAAGGAGAGTTGGCTGGCAGTGGAGCAGGTTAAAAAATCTTTGGCTGAGCTGGAGCATACAAAAAGAAGGGTAGTTGACCTGGAAGAGTGCTTGTCCCAGGCTGATTCAGGTCTCAAGAAGGCCCAGGATGATCTGAAGGTGAAGGGCGAGGAATGGCAGAAAGAGAAGGATGCTATTCTGCAGGAAGCCGATGCCGCAGTGGAAACGAGCTTTTAGGATGGGGCCTCTTATTCCTTGGAGCTTGTTATGGAAGTTATTAGGGAAATGTTCCCTGATTTTAACGAGGATGCCTTCCGAAGTCTCTATGCTATCAAGAACGAAGCTCGGGCAAATAGGCCGCCTGACGAGGCTACCGGTCCTCTGAGGGCTCTTGCCTCTATCCTACTGCGCCTTTGCTCCCTCGCTGACATCTTAACTTTTTTGCGCGCCGAGCCCTGATGTGGCCGGCTGCCTTTTCTGATGTAATATCTTAACTCTTTCTTTGTTTATGGATTGTTATTATCTTCTTTGTTCGAACTCTTTATTTGTTTTATTGATGCATCTTTTGTTTCCATTTTGCCTGCTTTCTCTATTTATAGTGGGGCCTGACCCTGGCTTCTGTTCGAAGTCCAGGGGGCCTTCCCCCTGTCGGCCCAGAGGTAGGTAGGGGGTCTTTTGTGTTTTTTTTATACAAGGTTGGGGTGTTGCCCCCAGTCCTTGTTCTTTTGGCGTGCGAGGCCTGGCATGACCTTGGCTTCTGTTCGAAGTGCCCAGGGGTAGGTAGGAGGTTTTTGCATTTTTTATACAAGGTTGGGGGGTTGCCCCCAGTCCTTGTTCGTTTGGCGTGCGAAGCCTGGCCTGACCATGGCTTCCTGTTCGAAGTCAAGGGGGCCTGCCCCCTGCCTGCCCAGGGATAGGTAGAGGGATTTTGCGTTTTTTATACAAGGTTGGGGGGTTGGCCCCAGTCCTTGTTCATTTCGCGTGCGAAGCCTGGCCTGACCCTGGCTTCCTGTTCGAAGTCCAGGGGGCCTGCCCCCTGCCTGCCCAGGGGTAGGTAGGAGGACCTAAAAATTTTGTTGGAGGGTCTATTTTCCTTGGTTTTAGCAACAGAGGGGCCTACCCCTATTGCCCCCTGCTCGTTTGTGTGTGAAAACGCGAGCTTTAAACAGACAACGAGTATAAACTTTCGGACTTTTCATTTCTTCAACAACTTTTACAGTAATTTGTGGTCGGAGCCGTCGACATTTCGTTTTGACCTTTCTCCGCCAGTTTTTCTTGAAAGGAAAATTACTTAGCTTCCTAATGGTTTAGACGTAGTACTTTTTTAAGGTGTCTGCATTCCAGTGGGCGGCCAGTTCTTGCCCTTCAAGATTGGCGATTTTGTAGGTGCCTGGCCCTTTAATCTGGGTTACCTCGTATGGGCCTTCCCAATTGGCGCTCAGTTTTCCATGTTCCCGCGACTTTCCCACTGCCTGCGTTTTTCTTAATACTAAGTCCCCTACTTGAAAACTTCTTTCATTCACCCTTCTGTTGTACGCCTTCCTCATTCGTTGTTGGTAGGCGGCTATGTTCATGCTAGCCTCCTGCCTCACTTCGTTGACTAGGTCCAGGGCCTCAGTCATTGCTGCTTCATTGTCCACCCTGTTGTACTGCTGAGATTGCAGGGTGGGGATCCGTGCCTCTATGAGCAGCAGGGCCTCTGCCTCGTATACCAGGCCAAAGGGGGTCTGACCCGTGGAATCTTTTCGGTTAGTCCTAATTGACCATAGTATGCTTGGCAGCTCATCTGCCCATCTGCCTTTAAGCTCGTCTACCATTTTCTTAAGTCCATTCAGGATTTGTTTATTGGCAGCTTCAGCCCGCCCGTTGGTTTGAGGGTGATAGACAGCAGAGTAGGCGACTGCTATACCATGGCCTTCCAGTAAAATTCTCAAAGGATCATTGTCGAATTGCCTTCCGTGATCGAATACTAGCATTTTTAGCAGGCCAAACCTAGTTATGATGTTCCTCCAGATTACCTTCCTGACCGCAGGCTCGGTGATGTTTGACACTGCCTCTGCTTCGATCCACTTGGTAAAATAATCGATCCCCACAATTAGAAATTTCCTGCCCCCAATCGCAATAGTGAAAGGGCCCAATATGTCCATTCCCCATTGAGCGAAAGGAATGGGAGACAGAATTGGTCTGAGTTCCTGGGACGGGGCGTGAATTGATGGGGCGAAGAGCTGGCACTTCCTGTACCTTCGAGTTAAATCTTTTGCGTCTGCTAGCAGGGTTGGCCAGTAATACCCTGCTCTCAGGGCTTTGTGGGCCAGAGATTTCCCTCCTATATGATGACCGCAGATACCCGAATGGATGTCATCTAGGACCTCTTCAGCCTGTCTTGCCCTCAGACACTTGAGCAGGGGTGAGGAGAATGACTTCTTGTACAGGTCTTCTCCTATCAGTATGAACCATGCGGCTCTCGCCAGCGTCTTTCTTCTTGGAGCAGGGTCAGATGGCAGAACTCCATGCTTTTTGAATTGGATGATTGGGGTCATCCAATCCTCAGGACCCACTTTTTCGATGACGTTGACTGGCTGGCAGGGGGTGGTAGACTTTTCGTGGACCACGTCCACCCATACCGACCTTCGTATGTCCTGCAGGCTGGAGCTGATCAGTTTTGACAGGGCATCCGCCCGGTTATTCTGGGACCGGGGGATCTGCCTGACTTCATAAGATTTGAGTCCTGACAACTCCTGCTTCACCTTATCCAGATACGCGGCCATCGCCTGGTCTCTCGCTTCATATTCTCCGTTAATCTGGTTGGCGATGACCTGGGAGTCTGTTGCTAAAACAACCCGCTCTGCCCCTGCGGCTTTGGCCAAATTTATGCCTGCGAGGACGACTTCATACTAGGCTTCATTGTTGGATGCAGGGAAGGTGAACCTGAGAGCGTGCTCGAAGTCCACTCCTTCAGGACTGGTCAGTACGACTCCGGCCCCTGCACCGTTGGCTGTGGAGGATCCATCTGTATATACTATCCATTCACCGGTGGGGGGATCGTCTTCCTCCGAATGAGAGCACTCGGCCAGAAAATCCGCCAAGGCTTGTGCCTTGATGGCTGCCCTGGGTTGGTAGGATATTCTCAGCCCGCTCAATTCAATGGCCCATTTCAGCAGTCTCCCACACTTCTCGAATTTTTCCATCACCTTCTCCAACGGCTGGTCGGTCAGTACCACGACAGGGTGCGCGTCGAAGTATGGCCTAAGTTTTCGAGCTGCGATAACGACTGCGTAGGCTGCCTTTTCCACCACTGGGTAATTTTTCTCCGCTGCCCTGATGGTAGGGTTTTGCCGTGGGTCCCCACCATCAAGTAGAGTCCAACAAAACCTAACGGTAGCTAGGGTAAGTCGGGTCGTGTCCACGGAGACGGTTATGGGTGTCTAGACTAGGTCCACCTACAAACAAGGCTAAGTCACAAACAAACACAAAGAAGACGATAATTGACAAACTATGATGATTGAGAGGTATGAGAATGGACTAACAATGAACTAGAAATAATATGAACTAATAGAAACAACTAAGATTAACTAAACAATGAACTAGAGGAATGATAGCTAACAAAAAGGATGAATCAAATATGGAAGGGAGTAGGGTTAGGTCGGGTTCATAAGTGTAGTAGGATGGTTGGGTAATCAAGGGTGTAAGTGCCACTTAGTTACTAAGGTCGGTTTGCGCTCTCGCGCCAAAGCCAAAGTCCGCACTCTCGTGTCTAAGACTAGACCCGAATATTCATGCAAGATGCTACTCAAAACACAAACATTCAACAACAAATCGAATACACAATGAGAAGAAGAGAACAAGTATGAGAAGCATTGGCCACTACTACCCACACAAGTAATACAACAAACACATAGTGTGCCCAATAAGTGACTAGCAACAAAGGAATCACCTTTACCCACAATCAAGCCCTAATCACCCATAATCCACACTTAATCCCCCTACTAACCCCACAAGGAATCTACTCACTCATAATGAAATCAAAACTAAGACTAACAAGAGAAATAGACATAATAATCAAAACATCCATAATGAACAAACAAGAACAATGAACAATATGTAAAGATTCAAACTTGATGAATAAACAAAGAACAATAAAAAAGAGATTATACCGACTACAAGAGGATGAAAAAGATGAGAACTTGAATTAATAAGAAACCAAAACAAATCTCCAAGGTTGTCAAGCATGGAAGAGTCTTCAAGAATCTCCTTAATACAAGACTAATTACTAGATTAAACAAAGATTAACTAAAGATTAAAGGAAAATTAAACTAATAAGAGGAACACTAAATCTAGGGTTTGAATGTTGTAGAGAGGCCTAAGAGAGTCTAGGGTAATGTGTGATACTTAAACAATACAAGGGGGAAGTATTTATAAGGTTCCAAGAATGAAGGAGGAGAAAAGAATAAGTTGCGTGCTGCAGCTCACTCATCCCGCCCGGGACGAGATGATCCCAACCGGGACGAAGTGCTTCTCGGCCGAGACGGGTCCAAAACAGTGGCCTGCTCAATTGTGCACTCCTTCCCGGTCGGGAAGGCCACTATCCCGCCCGGGAAGGGTCTGTATGCCTCCATTATAGCCTCTAAGGTCCCTCCTTGCTTCTCATGGGCTTCTCATCGATTCTCGGGGCTCGAGATTGAGTCTCAGTGGCTCGGGAATGGGTCCCAAGGTCTCGGGATCAAATCCAAGGCACCGAGTGATCGTTCCTTCTCTTCGTTGGCTCCAAAAGCGTATGAAACGAGTCGGAATCGTTCCAATTCTCCATGTATGATCTTGGGGACCTAAAATGAACTAGAAGAAGCATGAGTAGCCCAGAAACCGCTCCAAAGAGCGGTTCCACAAGGAAAACGGGACCAAAACACAACAAATTAGGCACTACAAACTACACTTATCATGCCCCCAAGGCGTGAATTACGAAGTATATAGGCTGCTGGGAGCCTGCTTCTTCTCTTAGGATAACTGCGCTTATTGTTGAATTTGTTACAGCGATGTAGAGAAAAAACTTCTCCCCTGCCACTGGTCTTGCCAGGGTGGGGAGTTTCTTCAAAGGCTCCTTGAGCTGCTTAAAAGCTTCTCTCTGCTCATCCTCCCATCTGAACTGTTTATTCCCTTTTAATACTTTAAAGAATGAAGTTGATTTGTCTGCTGACCTGGCAATGAAGCGTGCCAGGGTAGCCATCCTGCCAGTTAGGCGTTGGATGTCACTTATGGTTTTTGGCTCTGACAGGTCCAAGACGGCCTGAATCTTTTTAGGGTTGGCGTCTATTCCCCTAGCGCTGACCAAAAAGCCCAGAAATTTTCTAGACCGAACTCCGAATGTACACTTTTTGGGGTTGAGTTTCATTTTGTAGGTTCGTAGGGAGGAGAAAGTCTCCTGCAAATCCGTCAGGTGCTCCTTGTCCCCTTTACTTTTTACGATGGCGTCGTCGACGTAGGCTTCTTGGTTTCTACCCTTCTGATTTTCGAAGACTTTGTCAACTAGCCTTTGGTAAGTGGCGCCTGCATTTTTTAGTCTAAATGGCATCATCTTATACATGTAAGTACCATAGCTGGTGATGAAGGCGCACTTCACCCTGTCCGGCTGCCAAAGATACACCTGATGGTACCCTGAAAAGGCGTCCAGAAAACTTAGCATGGAGTACCCACTAGTGGCATCTACCAGCTGGTCTATCCTTGGAAAGGGGTAGCAGTCCTTCGGGCAAGCTTTGTTGAGGTTTGTGAAGTCCACGCACATCCTCCATGCACCCGAGGACTTCTTTACCATTACTATATTTGCTAGCCATTCAGGGTAGTCGCATATTTCTATGAAATCTGCCTTCAAAAGTTTTTCTATTTCCTCCTTGATGGCCAAGTCTTTTTCTGCCGACATATTTCTCTTTTTCTGCTTCACAGAGCGGGCTTCCGGGTTTACATTCAGCCTGTGAACGATATAAGCCGGGTCGACCCCCGACATTTCATCTGCCGAGTAGGCGAACACATCCCTGTTACTCCTTAGGACTTTGATCAGCTCTGCTTGGTAGGACTCTTCCAGGTCAGCCCCTATGAGGACTTGTTTCCCTGGTTGTAGGTCCACCAGCATGCTCTCCCCCCCAGGTTCAAGGTGGTTAGCTGCCTGCTGGTCAGCTGGAATCTCACCCTCCCTGCTAGGGGAACTGTCAGCCTTTCTTTTTCCTTTTCTTTTGGTTTCATGGGTCTGCAGGGCCACAGAATAGCATTGTCTGGCCAATTCTTGGTCTCTGTGCACTTTTTCCTCCATGCCAAAGTCTGTTACATAGGCTATAGGGAGAGCCCTGATTGATATGGCGGCTTCGATTTCGTCTAGGGTGGCCCTACCTATCAGGGCGTTGTATGCGGACTTCGCGTCTACCACAACGAATGACGCCCTGACATTCCTGGCAGAGGTTCCCTCCCCAAATGTCACTGGCAGGTCTATAATCCCCATGGGAAGCACGCCTGCTCCGCTGAATCCATACAGCGATCCAGGGGCAGGTCTTAGGTGCCGCTTTTCTAGGTTCATTTTTTCAAAAGCGTCCTTATACAAGAGGTTTGTATAGGCGCCTGTGTCCACCATGCATCTTCTCACGATATGATTGCTGATTTCGAGGGATAGCACCAAAGGGTCACTATGGGGGTATATTACTCGCCCTGCATCATCAGGAGTGATGCTCAGGGTGATTCCCTTGGGACTTCCTGCTCTTTCAGCGTAGCAGATTTGATTTCGTAATTCACGAATTTGTCTTTTCTGGCTTCTCCGGCATGTCTGACCTTCTGCGTCCCCCGACACTACGTGGATTATCATACGGTTCTGTACCGAGCCCTCAGGCTTCTCCACCGTGTCCTTCTGGGTCTTGTTCCTTGCTGCATAGTTACTCAACCAGCCATTCCTGATGAGTTTTTCAATCTCATCCTTCAGGTGGCGGCATTCCTCGGTGGTATGTCCTACATAGTCGAGGAACGTACAGAATTTCTTCGGGTCCCCCTTCGGGTCCCCCTTCGGGCTACGTGGCTTATTTGGGCGGTTCCATTTAGCTGTTTCTTTTTCCAACTCAATGATTTCTGCCCTGGATTTATTGAGAGCTGTATAGCTGTTAAATCTGGGCTGGTAAGCCACGCGCTCTCTTCTGGAGGTGTCTCCTTCTTCAGCCCTTTGCTTCCCTGCTTCGACTCTGCCGCGTCCACCCTGCGGTCTCCTCTGCGACCTGGTAGGTCCTGCGGGGGTATCCGGCAAGCTGTGGAACTCCTCCTACAGCATAAAGCCTTCAGCGATTTTACGAGCTTTGGCCAGGGTCTCTGGCTGTGCCCTGATCATTTGGTTCTTCATCTCCCCTGGAAGCAGGGAGATGGTCAGTGCATACGCTGCAGTCGAATCATCGATCTCCTTGACCTGCTGGTAGGACAGGTCGAATCTCTTCAAATATTCCCTGACAGTTTCACCTTTCTTCTGCCTGAGAGTCATCAGGTCAAATCGGGTTAGCCGACGTCTCTTGTTCCCTGCATACTGGTCCAAGAAAGCTTCGGCTAGTTCTACGAAGTAGCTGATAGATCCCTGCGGCAGGTCCCTGAACCACCCTTGTGCCAGCCCTACGAGGGTAGTGGGGGAAAACTTTACACCAGACTGCGTCATCCACATCATACATTCCCATGTGGCTTTCGTATGCCGCCAGATGATCCTCTGGGTCAGTAGTTACATGGAATTTGATGGATGGCATCTTGATCTTTGGAATAGGATATTCCTGCACATCAGGGTGGAGGGGCGCTTTGGTGGGTCGGCCTACCCTTCTTGACCTGCTCCCCCCCAGAGTGGTAACCGTAGTCATCCCATCTTTCAGGGGTCGGTTTTCCAGCGATGGGGGAGCGGTGCCTGGGCGACCGCCTGCTCATAGCCTCATCATCCCTGTCCGGGGAGTGGTGCTTGGACCGTTTTTTCCGGGGCGGCTCCAGGTTATCACCCTGACGATGCTTTGACTCCAGTGGCTGCCCGTGGTTAAGTCTTGATTGCAGGCTGTGGGATAACCCCGGGGCTCGTTGTGACTCAGCTGGGGTCAGCCTGGAGAAGACATCGCTCTGCTTCTCTCCCAGGCGGGTGGTCACCGGCTCCTTGTGCTTCAATCTATCCTGGAGTTCCTAAGATAGACCCCTCTTTTCCATAGCTGAGGTAGACTCAGTGGTATGTATGGAAAAGGGTTGTTGCTGGGCAGGCTGTTTCTGGGTTTCGATGAGGCGCTTCTGGGCCTGCACGTACCCTTGGGCCGTTTTCCTTGCCTTTCTTTGGGTGTTTCTAACGGCGGTTCGCTTCGTGCCCCCAGCTTCATCCACCCCTTCAAAGTGGAACTGCCTGGGGGTAGTTGCGATCCTGCCCATCAGGTCCTCAGGGGTAAACTCCTGGTTGAGCATGGCTGAGAAAAAGACGGCAGTCTGCGCAATCTGGGCAGGAGTAAGATTCAGGGTCGGCCTCTGATAGCTGACCTGCCCAGTTGCGACTGCATTTCCTCTATTGGGCGCCTCTTGGAGGCTTGCTCGCCCAACTCCTAGGATCGTTGCAGCAGGCGTTATCCCAGGTGTTGGCATGCCGTATAGGGGGATCACCGGTGGTACCGTCGGACCCACCCCAGAACTGGCTTCTATGATCTCAGGCATTTTTTTTGATTCATCGTGGTTGATTTTAGTGGGAAACTCGTGAGCACAACCGTAAGGTCCCCATAGACGGCGCCAAATTGTTCCGGTATGGAAACAATTTAACCCGACTTTGGATTCAGGTCTTTGACAGATGTGATGTTGCTTGGATGGTCTACGTTTGACTTCCTTCGGTCTCTCCTTTCTCGCACTCCGGTAGTCGGACTTTCCCGGCGAAGATGGCCTGCTCCCTGCACAGTGAACGCACAAGGCCCCGAAGGTGTCAGGGGGAACCTTCTCCGATGCCTAAGTCAGTCCGTGAAATGCCTTGACGAACCTAGTTCGTGAGGAGCTAAGTGGCGGTTTTAGAGTGAGAGTCTAGAGAGAGAAAATCCAACCCCCGTCTTGTGGGAAATGGGAGAGTATTTATACCTTCCCACAAGAGAGAGAAAAAGAGAAGAGAAGAGAGGGAGAATGGATGGATGAGAGAGTGACAAGTGGCTTCACCTTATCCACCCATTCTCCCTTACCTTAGGCGAAATGACGGAAGGGCCCCTGGTTTCCCCTGCCCCTACTGGGGGTAAGAACACCCTGGGGGCCAGCAGGCAAGGGGACTTGACTGCTCTGCTCGGCTGGCGGCGTGGCCCTGCCGGGCAGGTGGGTGCCTTGGAGTGATTCAGTGATCTTCGTAGGGTGGTCACGCAGGGCAGGCCCTCATCTGCTCCTGGGGCGGATCACCCTGGGGCCTAATGGGCGGGCGACCCGTAGCAGGTTGTCAACTCCCATCATATAGTAATTTTAATATAATAAGTATTAATCTTGAAGTTTGATGAATTGATGGTTTTGGATGCGTTTTTGGTGCTAAATTGCTATATTGAAGAATTGATCGTATCGGGTTTATGGTTTTATTTATTATAATCTATCGAATCTTGCTATTTGACCATTTTTCCGGATTTCTACAAGCTTTGTTTGCATTTTCTAACTTAATCCTTTTTACTCTAATTTTGTTAATTATATATATATATATATATATATATATATATTATTAAATAGAGAACAAAATCATTCTCCATGCTTTAATTCCCCAAATCTCCATCCTAAAGCAACTCACGTGTCACAATATTATTTGGTGGAAGTTGAAAAGGAGGGGGAGTTAAGCAGAAGATGAAAAAGAGGGAGTTATGGAAGATGAAAAGGAGAGAGTGGAAGATGAAAAGGAGGGAGAGTTAGGAGAGTTAAGTGGAAGATGAAAAGGAGAGAGTTATGATTGGGTGAAAGATGGAGGGAGAGTTAAGTGAAAGATGAAAAAGAGGGAGAGTTAAGTGGAAGATGAAAAGGAGGTGTAGTTATGATTGGGTGGAAGATGAAAAGGAGGGAGATCGAGTTAATAGGAAGATGAAAAAGAGGGAGTTTAAATGTCCTCATTAATCATGTAGCAACCAAAGTGAAGCTATAAATTGAAAAGGAGGGAGTTGAATACACCATCCAAGTGTACAAAATTCTAGCCTGCTTTCAGATTCATACATCATCGTATTTGTTGCTAATCATTCATGGCATTACTATCATATTCATCGTCAACCAAACAAGAGTGAAGGAGCGTCTTCGTATTCACGGACTTAGCCATACTCAAGGACGAATTATTACTGTCATAAATGACGATATTGAGGGGGGTATGAAGCAACATCATTTCTCTTTGGAGGTAAGAATAGTAAGTATGGAATGTATTGGGTGTCACATTCAAATGAAACCCCAAACCAAATAAGAAGTCCACTTTTGTGTATATATACATGTGTATGTGTGTGTGTGTGTATACAGAGGTGGGTTCAGATGAGTCCTCAGTATTTATTGAGTCCGTAAGTCCTAATCTAAGTCATTAAAGCTTAATAGATAGATGGTTGAGATTGAAATGATAAAAGATTCATCCATTAAGTATTTAAGACAATAATTAAGTATTTAAGGCAATGACATCCAACAAAATAGGAAACACAATCAGTATTCGATATTCATGTGTAAGGGGTATCTATTAGAGTAACATGTTTGTAACATTATAGTAACACATAGTATCTATTAGAGTAACACGTTTGTAACGTTGGAGTAACACATAGTATCTATTAGAGTAACATGTTTGTAACGTTGGAGTAACACATATTATCTATTAGAGTAACATGTTTGTAACTTTGGAGTAACACATATTATCTATTAGAGTAACATGTTAGTAACTTTGGAGTAACACATAGTATCTATTAGAATAACACGTTTGTAACGTTGGAGTAACAAAAAATATGTATTAGAGTAAACGTTTGTAATGTTGGAGTAACACGAAGTATCTATTAGAGTAACACGTTTGTAATGTTGGAGTAACATTATTCATATGTTGAGTTATAATAATTACGTTATGTGCTGGGAGCATATAACTTTGAAATCAATGCAAGCATATTTGCATGACGTTCGTTAAAGTAACACCAAACTTTATCCAAAGTAACAGTTTTATATAATAAGAGTAACACAAAATAAATTAAGAAGAGAAGAAGAGATGCGGTAATTTTTATTTTTTAGTTCTATATAATAACGATTCAAATTTTTGTAAATGAAAATCATAATTGTGAAGGAACGTGTCTGTGAGAAGAGAGATGGTAATTATTATTGATAGGGGAGAGATTAAATTATGAGTAAATTAAGAAGAGAGAGAGGGTGAATGAGATATTTACCAAATATAATCACTTGCTTTAATTATCCAAGCAAATCAGAAACATTCATCTATCTCTAATTTAAGGGTGGAGGTGAGGACTCACGGACTCAATTATGAAAAGTGGACTCACCTGATCCCTCTTCTATATATACATATATACATATACACACACACACACACACATATATATATACTATGCAAAAATAAGAGGAATAAGCACAACAGAGACGAATTTCTGAATGTGACAATAATTTTAATTGGGCCAATAATTTTTGTTCTACAATAATTTTAATTGTGCCAGTTCCAATTTGTATATATATACACACACACACACACATATATGTGTGTGTGTGTGTATATATATATATTTAGGTTCATGTGAGAACCACTTCTTCAAAACCATGAGAACTATAATATGAGCCATTAGATCATAGAGTTCAATCTCATTCGTTGGATCCTTCAAAATTCTTCAATCCTATCAATTAATCACAATTGCTTGAGCCTTCAACCCGTAAGGTCGTAACTCCTTCTCCTTCTACAAAATTCTTCGACCCGTAATCCTTTAATCCATAATTCTTCAATCGACCATTGAATCCGATTTTCAATCGACTGTTTTTCAATCCATCAATTTATCACAATTGGGTATTGAACCTCAGTAACCTAAGTAACTTTTAATTTTTTTTTAAAAATTAATTATTTTATGAGTTAACTTATTCGATTAAATTCATTATTTCATTACAATAGTAATAGTATTATCGTCGGCAAATATAATTGCAATAATCTCAGCTATCGTTTTTTTTTTGAAATTTCCTCATTAACTTAGGAGTTCATCTAAAATATTGTTCTTTAATTTCCTTTTGCACGGATTTTATAGGGAATACAACACTTCTTCAAGCCTTACTCGATTTAATTTCTTTTTTCAATTTTAGCGTACCATTTTTCAATTTTAGCGTACTGTACCCTTTCTTAAATTTATCGTACCCTTTTTAAATTTCAGCGTACTCTTTTTCAATTTCAATTTTAGTGTACCCTTCTTCAATTTTAGAGTACCCTTTTCAAATTTTAGCGTACCCTTTTTCACTTTTAGCATACTTTTTTTTCAATTTCAATTTTAGTGTACACTTCTTCACTTTTATCGTACCCTTTTCCTATTTTAGCGTACCTTTTTTCAATTCAATTTTAGCGTACCCTCACTTTTGAATTTTAGCGTACATTTTTTAATTTTGGTGTACCCCTTCTCAATTTTAGTGTACCCGTTTTGGTGTACCCTTTTTGAATTTTAAGAAGAAACGTGGCTACATCGATCCAATCTTCAATTGTGAAAAACCGAAAAGTTATTACTCCGTACATAACATTGAGATGCTACTTGAACTATAATTGAATAATTGTAGTCCGTAAGATATATAGAATGAATACAGTAGTTTATAGGCAGACCGTGTATATATGAAGTTCCTAAATTGACCGTGTATATCTCGTTATTGAGTGCTCCGATTTAAGTCACAGAAAAGACGACTTTAATTACTTAAAAATATATACTCTTACTTAAATGAGACGAATAGATTTGCCTTAAAAAATACTACTCTACGAGTACTCTTTACTTAAATGCTTGGGGTTTAAAGAAGATGAATAGCAGAAAATTTTGTTTACCTGAAGATGTCGCCGAAATCATCCGATATTCTGATTATAATCGAATCCAATTCGACTCGAAACTAACCAACCATTCGAAAATGTATTGTATATCCTACTCTATAATACCCAAATTTAGTCGGGCCAAACTCAATATTAATCTATCAATCGACTCAAAGATAAGTGATAATCGACATTACAAATTTACAACAGAGAGAGACTCGAACTAAGAACATCAAAATAGATCAAACTCAAACTCAAATTGTCCGATTGATGAGTGGATACAATAAATCATACGAGACAGGAGAAAAATGAAGATGACATGGAAAAAAAAAGAGTGGGAAGAAATGCATAGCAGTCACTCCTTCGTCTAACCTCTCCTTCCAAACCCATGAACATGATGAATCTGATCATCAACTTGATGAAGAAACGCATAACTTGTTGTTCGATTAGAATTCTACCAAGCAATCAAACAACAACAAAAAAACTGAAATCAAATCAGTAGAATTAATCGAACAATTAAGAACAACAAGTTAATTGAATCAGACAAACGGAGAATTAAGAACAATTCTAGCACTCTTAAAATTCAAGAATCGAATCATACACGATTTTAAGCTGGAATCGGTAGAATTAAACAAATAAAAAACTAAAATCAATCATTAAATCAAAACTAGAATCGACTGAAATCAAAACCCTAACCCTAATTTATTCAAATTAGATAACAAACCTCGTTTAATTGATTTGAATTTATGAATGAAGCTCAATCTGCATTTTCTTGATTTTTGGTGAATTTTGTTGAAATTATTCTCAATTTCTGGTGAATTGATGAAGGAAGGGGGCGATGGAATAGAGGGAAAGGAGTGAGGAATGAGCGCTGACCCCTGCAGACTTTTTTTACGTGGAATCTAAGGGCTGAGATCCAAGGGCTATAAAGGGTTCTCACAGTTCTCACAGTTCTCACCATAGTATGGGTTCTCACCCGATCTTAACTCTATCAATATATATATATATATATATATATATATATATATATATATATATATATATATATATATATAATCGGTTAGTTTAATCGTTATCATCATCATCATGCAATTACTTGACTAGTCGATTACTGCTTGCTAAACTAGATTAATTTGATTTCAAATTGTTTTACTTCGCTTAGTCGATGATTTGACTTTATGTTGTTTTAATCGGTTAGTTTTATGTTGATAAATCGAATTGACTAGTCGAATTGTTTTAATCGGTTAGTTTTATGTTGATAATTGAGGTTTCTTCCTGGTTTGATCAATGGCAGATTATGCTGCTTGATGTTTTGTTTTGTTTATGATGACTTGACTTAGTTTCGTTGGCATAATTGAGTTTTTTTTACTTAATGTCGATTATAATATAATTTTGTTGCTTATGTGTGATGATGAGTTTTGATCGGTCAATTGATTTGATTTTTGAATCAGTGTCATCTTGATGTTTTAATTTGTTTTGTTGATAACTTTACTTTCTTTTGTGATTATTGAGGTTTCGTCGAGATAATTTAGGTGTTGCTATGATAATTGAGGTTTCTTCATGATTATGGGTTGAAAGTTGTTTGTTTATTTACGTGGTTTGATCGATTGCAGATTGTAATTGCTTGATGCTTTGTTGTTTTTCTTTGTTTTTTGCTTTGTTGATGGTTTGACTTAGTTTTGTTGGCATAATTGAGTCCCAACAAACCATTTTATTTGCTCTATAATTGCAGTACACGACGATATTTCATTGCTTGCTGTAAGACAGTTGTTTGATTCTACTGTACACGACGATATTTCATTGCTTGCTGTAAGACAGTTGTTTGATTCTACTGTACACGACGATATTTGATCATTGTTGTAAGACAGTTGTTTGATTCTATGACGATTATTAATCGGAATTTGATACTTTAGAGACGTAGTTACTCTTTGGAAGTGGGATGGAGATTTTGTGCGTTTAGGAATTGAAATTGATGGTATGTTCTTTATTTGCTGGTTTCTCTTATTGTTCTTTGCTTAATTGTTTTGTTTCATTTTTTTCCTCACAGACAGGGAGGTTAAAAGTACCATTGTAGGTAGTGGATCGAACAAACGAAAACGAGATGAAATGGTGGTATCGTATGATGTTGCTTCCATGAAAGTGCACAAAGGTAGTTTATTATTACTCATAGCTTACAAAATGTTATGCACCTATCTTTGTTTTGTTATAACAGGAAACATTCTTGGGAATTGTAACAACATGCCTACTATTTGAGTATTTTCATCTCGTTTTGGTTATTCCTAATTAATTAATTAATTGATTTTGATAATCATAGTATTACTGTACAAGTATTAGATTTACATTAACCTTATTCTTTATACGGAGTACTTCGTACAAGTAGTAATCATTTTCAATTAAAAAAATAATTAATTGTTTGTTCTCACAGGCAGGAAATTGATTGCCGAAAAGAAGCAAGATGTTGTTGGTTCCAGGAAAGTACAGAAAGGTATTATTTTATTAATGTTGAACTTAGTGTTTAGTGTACCTTTTTCTTGGTTCGTTGTACTTTGTTTTTTGAATTTGCTTTACTTACCTTATTTAAGTTTCCGTCCCGTCTAAACCCTTTTAGTTTTGGTTTACCATTTTTTTTAGCGTACCTTTTTCCAATTTTAGTGTATCCTTTTTCAATTTTAATGTATCCTTTTTCAATTTTAATGTACCATTTTTAAATTGATTAGGTCTTCTCCTATCAGTATGAACCATGCGGCTCTCGCCAGCGTCTTTCTTCTTGGAGCAGGGTCAGATGGCAGAACTCCATGCTTTGAATTGGATGATTGGGGTCATCCAATCCTCAGGACCCACTTTTTCGATGACGTTGTCTGGCTAGCAGGGGGTGGTAGACTTTTCGTGGACCACGTCCACCCATACCGACCTTCGTATGTCCTGCAGGCTGGAGCTGATCAGTTTTGACAGGGCATCCGCCCGGTTATTCTGGGACCGGGGGATCTGCCTGACTTCATAAGATTTGAGTCCTGACAACTCCTGCTTCACCTTTTCCAGATACGCGGCCATCGCCTGGTCTCTCGCTTCATATTCTCCGTTAATCTGGTTGGCGATGACCTGGGAGTCTGTTGCTAAAACAACCCGCTCTGCCCCTGCGGCTTTGGCCAAATTTATGCCTGCGAGGACGACTTCATACTCGGCTTCATTGTTGGATGCAGGGAAGGTGAACCTGAGAGCGTGCTCGAAGTCCACTCCTTCAGGACTGGTCAGTACGACTCCGGCCCCTGCACCGTTGGCTGTGGAGGATCCATCTGTATATACTATCCATTCACCGGTGGGGGGATCGTCTTCCTCCGAATGAGAGCACTCGGCCAGAAAATCCGCCAAGGCTTGTGCCTTGATGGCTGCCCTGGGTTGGTAGGATATTCTCAGCCCGCTCAATTCAATGGCCCATTTCAGCAGTCTCCCAGACTTCTCAAATTTTTCCATCACCTTCTCCAACGGCTGGTCGGTCAGTACCACGACAGGGTGCGCGTTGAAGTATGGCCTAAGTTTTCGAGCTGCGATAAGGACTGCGTAGGCTGCCTTTTTCACCACTGGGTAATTTTTCTCCGCTGCCCTGATGGTAGGGTTTTGCCGTGGGTCCCCACCGTCAAGTAGAGTCCAACAAAACCTAACGATAGCTAGGGTAAGTCGGGTCGTGTCCACGGAGACGGTTATGGGTGTCTAGACTAGGTCCACCTACAAACAAGGCTAAGTCACAAACAAACACAAAGAGGACGATAATTGACAAACTATGATGATTGAGAGGTATGAGAATGAACTAACAATGAACTAGAAATAATAAGAACTAATAGAAACAACTAAGATTAACTAAACAATGAACTAGAGGAATGATAGCTAACAAAAAGGATGAATCAAATATGGAAGGGAGTAGGGTTAGGTCGGGTTCATAAGTGTAGTAGGATGGTTGGGTAATCAAGGGTGTAAGTGCCACTTAGTTACTAAGGTCGGTTTGCGCTCTCGCGCCAAAGCCAAAGTCCGCACTCTCGTGTCTAAGACTAGACCCGAATATTCATGCAAGATGCTACTCAAAACACAAACATTCAACAACAAATCGAATACACAATGAGAAGAAGAGAACAAGTATGATAAGCATTGGCCACTACTACCCACACAAGCAATACAACAAACACATAGTGTGCCCAATAAGTGACTAGCAACAAAGGAATCACCTTTACCCACAATCAAGCCCTAATCACCCATAATCCACACTTAATCCCCCTACTAACCCCACAAGGAATCTACTCACTCATAATGAAATCAAAACTAAGACTAACAAGAGAAATAGACATAATAATCAAAACATCCATAATGAACAAACAAGAACAATGAACAATATGTAAAGATTCAAACTTGATGAATAAACAAAGAACAAGAAAAAAGAGATTATACCGACTACAAGAGGATGAAAAAGATGAGAACTTGAATTAATAAGAAACCAAAACAAATCTCCAAGGTTGTCAAGCACGGAAGAGTCTTCAAGAATCTCCTTAATACAAGACTAATTACTAGATTAAACAAAGATTAACTAAAGATTAAAGGAAGATTAAACTAATAAGAGGAACACTAAATCTAGGGTTTTAATGTTGTAGAGAGGCCTAAGAGAGTCTAGGGTAATGTGTGATACTTAAACAATACAAGGGGGAAGTATTTATAAGGTTCCAAGAATGAAGGAGGAGAAAAGAATAAGTTGCGTGCTGCAGCTCACTCATCCCG
The DNA here is from genome assembly GCA_958450325.1 of Agrostemma githago. Classification (NCBI taxonomy): domain Eukaryota; kingdom Viridiplantae; phylum Streptophyta; class Magnoliopsida; order Caryophyllales; family Caryophyllaceae; genus Agrostemma; species Agrostemma githago. The sequence continues at coordinate 48,995,473 of OY288251.1, forward strand.
CCCGGAACGAGATGATCCCAACCGGGACGAAGTGCTTCTCGGCCGAGACGGGTCCAAAACAATGGCCTGCTCAATTGCGCACTCCTTCCCGGTCGGGAAGGCCACTATCCCGCCCGGGAAGGGTCTGTATGCCTCCATTATAGCCTCTAAGGTCCCTCCTTGCTTCTCATGGGCTTCTCATCGATTCTCGGGGCTCGAGATTGAGTCTCAGTGGCTCGGGAATGGGTCCCAAGGTCTCGGGATCAAATCCAAGGCACCGAGTGATCGTTCCTTCTCTTCGTTGGCTCCAAAAGCGTATGAAACGAGTCGGAATCGTTCCAATTCTCCATGTATGATCTTGGGGACCTAAAATAAACTAGAAGAAGCATGAGTAGCCCAGAAACCGCTCCAAAGAGCGGTTCCACAAGGAAAACGGGACCAAAACACAACAAATTAGGCACTACAAACTACACTTATCATGCCCCCAAGGCGTGAATTACGAAGTATATAGGTTGCTGGGAGCCTGCTTCTTCTCTTAGGATAACTGCGCTTATTGTTGAATTTGTTACAGCGATGTAGTGAAAAAACTTCTCCCCTGCCACTGGTCTTGCCAGGGTGGGGAGTTTCTTCAAATGCTCCTTGAGCTGCTTAAAAGCTTCTCTCTGCTCATCCTCCCATCTGAACTGTTTATTCCCTTTTAATACTTTAAAGAATGAAGTTGATTTGTCTGCTGACCTGGCGATTAAGCGTGCCAGGGTAGCCATCCTGCCAGTCAGGCGTTGGATGTCTCTTATGGTTTTTGGCTCTGGCAGGTCCAAGACGGCCTGAATCTTTTCAGGGTTGGCGTCTATTCCCCTGGCGCTGACCAAAAAGCCCAGAAATTTTCTAGACCGAACTCCGAATGTACACTTTTTAGGGTTGAGTTTCATTTTGTAGGTTCGTAGGGAGGAGAAAGTCTCCTGCAAATCCGTCAGGTGCTCCTTGTCCCCTTTACTTTTTACGATGGCGTCGTCGACGTAGGCTTCTTGGTTTCTACCCTTCTGATTTTCGAAGACTTTGTCAACTAGCCTTTGGTAAGTGGCGCCTGCATTTTTTAGTCTAAATGGCATCATCTTATACATGTAAGTACCATAGCTGGTGATGAAGGCGCACTTCACCCTGTCCGGCTGCCAAAGATACACCTGATGGTACCCTGAAAAGGCGTCCAGAAAACTTAGCATGGAGTACCCACTAGTGGCATCTACCAGGTCAGCCCCTATGAGGACTTGTTTCCCTGGTTCTAGGTCCACCAGCATGCTCTCCCACCCAGGTTCAAGGTGGTTAGCTGCCTGCTGGTCAGCTAGAATCTCACCCTCCCTGCTAGGGGAACTGTCAGCCTTTCTTTTTCCTTTTCTTTTGGTTTCATGGGTCTGCAGGGCCATAAAATAGCATTGTCTGGCCAATTCTTGGTCTCCGTGCACTTTTTCCTCCATGCCAAAGTCTGTTACATAGGCTATAGGGAGAGCCCTGATTGATATGGCGGCTTCGATTTCGTCTAGGGTGGCACTACCTATCAGGGCGTTGTATGCGGACTTCGCGTCTACCACAACAAATGACGCCCTGACATTCCTGGCAGAGGTTCCCTCCCCAAATGTCACTGGCAGGTCTATAATCCCCATGGGAAGCACGCCTGCTCCGCTGAATCCATACAGCGATCCAGGGGCAGGTCTGAGGTGCCGCTTTTCTAGGTTCATTTTTTCAAAAGCGTCCTTATACAAGAGGTTTGTATAGGCGCCTGTGTCCACCATGCATCTTCTCACGATATGATTGCTGATTTCGAGGGATAGCACCAAAGGGTCACTATGGGGGTATATTACTCGCCCTGCATCATCAGGAGTGATGCTCAGGGTGATTCCCTTGGGACTTCCTGCTCTTTCAGCGTAGCAGATTTGATTTCGTAATTCACGAATTTGTCTTTTCTGGCTTCTCCGGCATGTCTGACCCTCTGCGTCCCCCGACACTACGTGGATTATCATACGGTTCTGTACCGAGCCCTCAGGCTTCTCCACCGTGTCCTTCTGGGTCTTGTTCCTTGCTGCATAGTTACTCAACCAGCCATTCCTGATGAGTTTTTCAATCTCATCCTTCAGGTGGCGGCATTCCTCGGTGGTATGTCCTACATAGTCGAGGAACGTACAGAATTTCTTCGGGTCCCCTTTCGGGCTACGTGGCTTATTTGGGCGGTTCCATTTAGCTGTTTCTTTTTCCAACTCAATGATTTCTGCCCTGGATTTATTGAGAGCTGTATAGCTGTTAAATCTGGGCTGGTAAGCCACGCGCTCTCTTCTGGAGGTGTCTCCTTCTTCAGCCCTTTGCTTCCCTGCTTCGACTCTGCCGCGTCCACCCTGCGGTCCCCTCTGCGACCTAGTAGGTCCTGCGGGGGTATCCGGCAGGCTGTGGAACTCCTCTTACAGCATAAAGCCTTCAGCGATTTTACGAGCTTTGGCCAGGGTCTCTGGCTGTGCCCTGATCATTTGGTTCTTCATCTCCCCTGGAAGCAGGGAGATGGTCAGTGCATACGCTGCAGTCGAATCATCAATCTCCTTGACCTGCTGGTAGGACAGGTCGAATCTCTTCAAATATTCCCTGACAGTTTCACCTTTCTTCTGCCTGAGAGTCATCAGGTCAAATCGGGTTAGCCGACGTCTCTTGTTCCCTGCATACTGGTCCAAGAAAGCTTCGGCTAGTTCTACGAAGTAGCTGATAGATCCCTGCGGCAGGTCCCTGAACCACCCTTGTGCCAGCCCTACGAGGGTAGTGGGGAAAACTTTACACCAGACTGCGTCATCCACATCATACATTCCCATGTGGCTTTCGTATGCCGCCAGATGATCCTCTGGGTCAGTAGTTACATGGAATTTGATGGATGGCATCTTGATCTTTGGAATAGGATATTCCTGCACATCAGGGTGGAGGGGCGCTTTGGTGGGTCGGCCTACCCTTCTTGACCTGCTCCCCCCAGAGTGGTAACCGTAGTCATCCCATCTTTCAGGGGTCGGTTTTCCAGCGATGGGGGAGCGGTGCCTGGGCGACCGCCTGCTCATAGCCTCATCATCCCTGTCCGGGGAGTGGTGCTTGGACCGTTTTTTCCGGGGCGGCTCCAGGTTATCACCCTGACGATGCTTTGACTCCAGTGGCTGCCCGTGGTTAAGCCTTGATTGCAGGCTGTGGGATAACCCCGGGGCTCGTTGTGACTCAGCTGGGGTCAGCCTGGAGAAGACATCGCTCTGCTTCTCTCCCAGGCGGGTGGTCACCGGCTCCTTGTGCTTCAATCTATCCCGGAGTTCCTAAGATAGACCCCTCTTTTCCATAGCTGAGGTAGACTCAGTGGTATGTATGGAAAAGGGTTGTTGCTGGGCAGGCTGTTTCTGGGTTTCGATGAGGCGCTTCTGGGCCTGCACGTACCCTTGGGCCGTTTTTCTTGCCTTTCTTTGGGTGTTTCTAACGGCGGTTCGCTTCGTGCCCCCAGCTTCATCCACCCCTTCAAAGTGGAACTGCCTGGGGGTAGTTGCGATCCTGCCCATCAGGTCCTCAGGGGTAAACTCCTGGTTGAGCATGGCTGAGAAAAAGACGGCAGTCTGCGCAATCTGGGCAGGAGTAAGATTCAGGGTCGGCCTCTGATAGCTGACCTGCCCAGTTGCAACTGCATTTCCTCCATTGGGCGCCTCTTGGAGGCTTGCTCGCCCAACTCCTGGGATCGTTGCAGCAGGCGTTATCCCAGGTGTTGGCATGCCGTATAGGGGGATCACCAGTGGTACCGTCGGACCCACCCCAGAACTGGCTTCTATGATCTCAGGCATTTTTTTTGATTCATCGTGGTTGATTTTAGTGGGAAACTCGTGAGCACAACCGTAAGGTCCCCACAGACGGCGCCAAATTGTTCCGGTATGGAAACAATTTAACCCGACTTTGGATTCAGGTCTTTGACAGATGTGATGTTGCTTGGATGGTCTACGTTTGACTTCCTTCGGTCTCTCCTTTCTCGCACTCCGGTAGTCGGACTTTCCCGGCGAAGATGGCCTGCTCCCTGCACAGTGAACGCATAAGGCCCCGAAGGTGTCAGGGGGAACCTTCTCCGATGCCTAAGTCAGTCCGTGAAATGCTTTGACGAACCTAGTTCGTGAGGAGCTAAGTGGCGGTTTTAGAGTGAGAGTCTAGAGAGAGAAAATCCAATCCCCGTCTTGTGGGAAATGGGAGAGTATTTATACCTTCCCACAAGAGAGAGAAAAAGAGAAGAGAAGAGAGGGAGAATGGATGGATGAGAGAGTGACAAGTGGCTTCACCTTATCCACCCATTCTCCCTTACCTTAGGCGAAAGGACGGAAGGGCCCCTGGTTTCCCCTGCCCCTACTGGGGGTAAGAACACCCTGGGGGCCAGCAGGCAAGGGGACTTGACTGCTCTGCTCGGCTGGCGGCGTGGCCCTGCCGGGCAGGTGGGTGCCTTGGAGTGATTCAGTGATCTTCGTAGGGTGGTCACGCAGGGCAGGCCCTCCTCTGCTCCTGGGGCGGATCACCCTGGGGCCTAATGGGCGGGCGACCCGTAGCAGGTTGTCAACTCCCATCATATAGTAATTTTAATATAATAAGTATTAATCTTGAAGTTTGATGAATTGATGGTTTTGGATGCGTTTTTGGTGCTAATTTGCTATATTGAAGAATTGATCGTATCGGGTTTATGGTTTTATTTATTATAATCTATCGAATCTTGCTATTTGACCATTTTTCCGGATTTCTACAAGCTTTGTTTGCATTTTCTAACTTAATCCTTTTTACTCTAATTTTGTTAATTATATATATATATATATTATTAAATAGAGAACAAAATCATTCTCCATGCTTTAATTCCCCAAATCTCCATCCTAAAGCAACTCACGTGTCACAATATTATTGGGTGGAAGTTGAAAAGGAGGGGGAGTTAAGCAGAAGATGAAAAGGAGGGAGTTATGGAAGATGAAAAGGAGAGAGTGGAAGATGAAAAGGAGGGAGAGTTAGGAGAGTTAAGTGGAAGATGAAAAGGAGAGAGTTATGATTGGGTGAAAGATGAAAAGGAGGGAGAGTTAAGTGAAAGATGAAAAAGAGGGAGAGTTAAGTGGAAGATGAAAAGGAGGTGTAGTTATGATTGGGTGGAAGATGAAAAGGAGGGAGATCGAGTTAATAGGAAGATGAAAAAGAGGGAGTTTAAATGTCCTTATTAATCATGTAGCAACCAAAGTGAAGCTATAAATTGAAAAGGAGGGAGTTGAATACACCATCCAAGTGTACAAAATTCTAGCCTGCTTTCAGATTCATACATCATCGTATTTGTTGCTAATCATTCATGGCATTACTATCATATTCATCGTCAACCAAACAAGAGTGAAGGAGCGTCTTCGTATTCACGGACTTAGCCATACTCAAGGACGAATTATTACTGTCATAAATGACGATATTGAGGGGGGTATTAAGCAGCATCATTTCTCTTTGGAGGTAAGAATAATAAGTATGGAATGTATTGGGTGTCACATTCAAATGAAACCCCAAACCAAATAAGAAGTCCACTTTTGTGTATATATACATGTGTGTGTGTGTGTGTGTGTGTATACAGAGGTGGGTTCAGATGAGTCCTCAGTATTTATTGAGTCCGTAAGTCCTAATCTAAGTCATTAAAGCTTAATAGATAGATGGTTGAGATTGAAATGATAAAAGATTCATCCATTAAGTATTTAAGACAATAATTAAGTATTTAAGGCAATGACATCCAACAAAATAGGAAACACAATCAGTATTCGATATTCATGTGTAAGGGGTATCTATTAGAGTAACATGTTTGTAACATTATAGTAACACATAGTATCTATTAGAGTAACACGTTTGTAACGTTGGAGTAACACATAGTATCTATTAGAGTAACATGTTTGTAACGTTGGAGTAACACATATTATCTATTAGAGTAACATGTTTGTAACTTTGGAGTAACACATATTATCTATTAGAGTAACATGTTAGTAACTTTGGAGTAACACATAGTATCTATTAGAATAACACGTTTGTAACGTTGGAGTAACAAAAAATATGTATTAGAGTAAACGTTTGTAATGTTGGAGTAACACGAAGTATCTATTAGAGTAACACGTTTGTAATGTTGGAGTAACATTATTCATATGTTGAGTTATAATAATTACGTTATGTGCTGGGAGCATATAACTTTGAAATCAATGTAAGCATATTTGCATGACGTTCGTTAAAGTAACACCAAACTTTATCCAAAGTAACAGTTTTATATAATAAGAGTAACACAAAATAAATTAAGAAGAGAAGAAGAGATGCGGTAATTTTTATTTTTTAGTTCTATATAATAACGATTCAAATTTTTGTAAATGAAAATCATAATTGTGAAGGAACGTGTCTGTGAGAAGAGAGATGATAATTATTTTTGATAGGGGAGAGATTAAATTATGAGTAAATTAAGAAGAGAGAGAGGGTGAATGAGATATTCACCAAATATAATCACTTGCTTTAATTATCCAAGCAAATCAGAAACATTCATCTATCTCTAATTTAAGGGTGGAGGTGAGGACTCACGGACTCAATTATGAAAAGTGGACTCACCTGATCCCTCTTCTATATATACATATATACATACACACACACACACACACACATATATATATACTATGCAAAAATAGGAGGAATAAGCACAACAGAGACGAATTTCTGAATGTGACAATAATTTTAATTGGGCCAATAATTTTTGTTCTACAATAATTTTAATTGTGCCAGTTCCAATTTGTATATATATACACACACACACACACACATGTGTGTGTGTGTGTGTGTGTATTTAGGTTCATGTGAGAACCACTTCTTCAAAACCATGAGAACTATAATATGAGCCATTAGATCATAGAGTTCAATCTCATTCGTTGGATCCTTCAAAATTCTTCAATCCTATCAATTAATCACAATTGCTTGAGCCTTCAACCCGTAAGGTCGTAACTTCTTCTCCTTCTACAAAATTCTTCGACCCGTAATCCTTTAATCCATAATTCTTCAATCGACCATTGAATCCGATTTTCAATCCATCAATTTTTCAATCGACTTTTTTTCAATCCATCAATTTATCATAATTGGGTATTGAACCTCAGTAACCTAAGTAACTTTTAAATTTTTTTAAAAAATTAATTATTTTATGAGTTAACTTATTCGATTAAATTCATTATTTCATTACAATAGTAATAGTATTATCGTCGGCAAATATAATTGCAATAATCTCAGCTATAGTTTTTTTTTTTTCAAATTTCCTCATTAACTTAGGAGTTCATCTAAAATATTGTTCTTTAATTTCCTTTTGCACGGATTTTATAGGGAATACAACACTTCTTCTTCAAGCCTTACTCGATTTAATTTTTTTTTCAATTTTAGCGTACCATTTTTCAATTTTAGCGTACTGTACCCTTTCTTAAATTTATCGTACCCTTTTTAAATTTCAGCGTACCCTTTTTCAATTTCAATTTTAGTGTACCCTTCTTCAATTTTAGAGTACCCTTTTCAAATTTTAGCGTACCCTTTTTCACTTTTAGCGTACTTTTTTTTCAATTTCATTTTTAGTGTACACTTCTTCACTTTTATCGTACCCTTTTCCTATTTTAGCGTACCTTTTTTCAATTCAATTTTAGCGTACCCTCACTTTTGAATTTTAGCGTACATTTTTTAATTTTGGTGTACCCCTTCTCAATTTTAGTGTACCCGTTTTGGTGTACCCTTTTTGAATTTTAAGAAGAAACGTGGCTACATCGATCTAATCTTCAATTGTGAAAAACCGAAAAGTTATTACTCCGTACATAACATTGAGATGCTACTTGAACTATAATTGAATAATTGTAGTCCGTAAGATATATAGAATGAATACAGTAGTTTATAGGCAGACAGTGTATATCTGAAGTTCCTAAATTGACCGTGTATATCTCGTTATTGAGTGCTCCGATTTAAGTCACAGAAAAGACGACTTTAATTACTTAAAAATATATACTCTTACTTAAATGAGACGAATAGATTTGCCTTAAAAAATACTACTCTACGAGGCTCTTTACTTAAATGCTTGGGGTTTAAAGAAGATGAATAGCAGAAAATTTGTTTACCTGAAGATGTCGCCGAAATCATCCGATATTCTGATTATAATCGAATCCAATTCGACTCGAAACTAACCAACCATTCGAAAATGTATTGTATATCCTACTCTATAATACCCAAATTTAGTCGGGCCAAACTCAATATTAATCTATCAATCGACTCAAAGATAAGTGATAATCGACATTACAAATTTACAACAGAGAGAGACTCGAACTAAGAACATCAAAATAGATCAAACTCAAACTCAAATTGTCCGATTGATGAGTGGATACAATCAATCATACGAGACAGGAGAAAAATGAAGATGACATGGAAAAAAAAGAGTGGGAAGAAATGCATAGCAGTCACTCCTTCGTCTAACCTCTCCTTCCAAACCCATGAACATGATGAATCTGATCATCAACTTGATGAAGAAACGCATAACTTGTTGTTCGATTAGAATTCTACCAAGCAATCAAACAACAACAAAAAAACTGAAATCAAATCAGTAGAATTAATCGAACAATTAAGAACAACAAGTTAATTGAATCAGACAAACGGAGAATTAAGAACAATTCTAGCACTCTTAAAATTCAAGAATCGAATCATACACGTTTTTAAGCTGGAATCGGTAGAATTAAACAAATAAAAAACTAAAATCAATCATTAAATCAAAACTAGAATCGACTGAAATCAAAACCCTAACCCTAATTTATTCAAATTAGATAACAAACCTCGTTTAATTGATTTGAATTTATGAATGAAGCTCAATCTGCATTTTCTTGATTTTTGGTGAATTTTGTTGAAATTATTCTCAATTTCTGGTGAATTGATGAAGGAAGGGGGCGATGGAATAGAGGGAAAGGAGTGAGGAATGAGCGCTGACCCCTGCAGACTTTTTTTACGTGGAATCTAAGGGCTGAGATCCAAGGGCTATAAAGGGTTCTCACAGTTCTCACAGTTCTCACCATAGTATGGGTTCTCACCCGATCTTAACTCTATCAATATATATATATATATATATATATATATATAATCGGTTAGTTCAATCGTTATCATCATCATCATGCTAATACTTGACTAGTCGATTGCTGCTTGCTAAACTAGATTAATTTGATTTCAAATTGTTTTACTTCGCTTAGTCGATGATTTGACTTTATGTTGTTTTAATCGGTTAGTTTTATGTTGATAATTCGAATTGACTAGTCGAATTGTTTTAATCGGTTAGTTTTATGTTGATAATTGAGGTTTCTTCCTGGTTTGATCAATGGCAGATTATGCTGCTTGATGTTTTGTTTTGTTTATGATGACTTGACTTAGTTTCGTTGGCATAATTGAGTTTTTTTACTTAATGTCGATTATAATATAATTTTGTTGCTTATGTGTGATGATGAGTTTTTATCGGTCAATTGATTTGATTTTTGAATCAGTGTCATCTTGATGTTTTAATTTGTTTTGTTGATAACTTTACTTTCTTTTGTGATTATTGAGGTTTCGTCGAGATAATTTAGGTGTTGCTATGATAATTGAGGTTTCTTCATGATTATGGGTTGAAAGTTGTTTGTTTATTTACGTGGTTTGATCGATTGCAGATTGTAATTGCTTGATGCTTTGTTGTTTTTCTTTGTTTTTTGCTTTGTTGATGGTTTGACTTAGTTTTGTTGGCATAATTGAGTCCCAACAAACCATTTTATTTGCTCTATAATTGCAGTACACGACGATATTTCATTGCTTGCTGTAAGACAGTTGTTTGATTCTACTGTACACGACGATATTTCATTGCTTGCTGTAAGACAGTTGTTTGATTCTACTGTACACGACGATATTTGATCATTGTTGTAAGACAGTTGTTTGATTCTATGACGATTATTAATCGGAATTTGATACTTTAGAGACGTAGTTACTCTTTGGAAGTGGGATGGAGATTTTGTGCGTTTAGGAATTGAAATTGATGGTATGTTCTTTATTTGCTGGTTTCTCTTATTGTTCTTTGCTTAATTGTTTTGTTTCATTTTTTTCCTCACAGACAGGGAGGTTAAAAGTACCATTGTAGGTAGTGGATCGAACAAACGAAAACGAGATGAAATGGTGGTATCGGATGATGTTGCTTCCATGAAAGTGCACAAAGGTAGTTTATTATTACTCATAGCTTACAAAATGTTATGCACCTATCTTTGTTTTGTTATAACAGGAAACATTCTTGGGAATTGTAACAACATGCCTACTATTTGAGTATTTTCATCTCGTTTTGGTTATTCCTAATTAATTAATTAATTGATTTTGATAATCATAGTATTACTGTACAAGTATTAGATTTACATTAACCTTATTCTTTATACGGAGTACTTCGTACAAGTAGTAGTCATTTTCAATTAAAAAAATAATTAATTGTTTGTTCTCACAGGCAGGAAATTGATTGCCGAAAAGAAGCAAGATGTTGTTGGTTCCAGGAAAGTACAGAAAGGTATTATTTTATTAATGTTGAACTTAGTGTTTAGTGTACCTTTTTCTTGGTTCGTTGTACTTTGTTTTTTGAATTTGCTTTACTTACCTTATTTAAGTTTCCATCCCGTCTAAACCCTTTTAGTTTTGGTTTACCATTTTTTTTAGCGTACCTTTTTCCAATTTTAGTGTATCCTTTTTCAATTTTAGTGTATCCTTTTTCAATTTTAATGTACCATTTTTAAATTGATTACTTGACCTTATTGAAGTTTTATTGATGACAATTGTTGGTGTTTTTGATTAGTCGTAACTTTTCACATATTGTTTTGATTAATTCTATGTTTGTCGGTGGTTTTGGTTATGTCTTGTTTTTAGTGATATCCTTATCATTTTCTTTCTTTAGGTGGTGTACAAAAAGGAAAAAGAGAGGGTACACCGTTGACATTGAGTGATGCAAAATTCACCTCAAGGATGACCTCCGGTCTTCTGTTTGATTTTGTTCAAAGCGGTCTATCAGATAGGCAAGTATCTGATATTCATTCTATGGGTTTTGGGGGTTTGCTTTTACTGAAAACTGATAAGGTTCCCGGTAAGTAGGCACATTGGCTGGTGTCAACTTTTAATATTCTTAATTCTTATTTAATGGATGGGTTATTACATGTTACTGCTGAAGATGTTCATCTAGCAACCGGTATGCCGATGGGACCTCTAAACATTGAAAAGACAATAAAATCTGTTGAAAAGAAGGTACAAGATGAAATATTTGATTGTTGGGCAAGACAATTTGATAAGAAGAAAGAAATCACAAAAAGAGTTCTTTTGGACAAATTGAAGTCCCAGAAGAAAGGTGGAGATGAGTTTAAGAGAAATTTCATTGTATTTGTCAATTCCACTTTCTTAGTAGGCATGAAGGGGGCTATTCCTGGTTTCCGTATTTTGAATATTCTTGCAGATATTTCAGAAATTCCCAATTATAACTGGTGTTCTTATACTTTGGGTTCGTTGCTCAATAATATTCAATTGTGGCAAAAGGGGGCACTTGATGGGGGACATGTGACAACATTTAAAGGTGCCATCATGATTCTGTTTTTCATATATTTAGATAGAGTTGTCATTAAAATTAGGTCCGTTGATAGGCAATTCCCTACACTTGCAACTTGGTCAAAGAAGGATATATCAGAGAAGATAAAGACGGAACTTGGGGGTAATTCTTTCGGTCAAAGTTATGTGGAAGGTTGTTTTGTAAAGCCTGCTGCTCACAATGAAACAGGTGCAACTTCTAAGATCAAATTAGATGCAAATGAAATGAAAAATGAAAAACTGGAGGGTACTAGGAGCCAAGCTGAGGTTTGTGTAAACAAACTAGTTTCCTCGGCGAAAAACCTTGCTGATGCCTTTTATGATTTCAAGGCTTGTGCAAATGAGGCAATGAGTGAGCTACCAAATTCAATTGCTGTTTATAAGATGTCTTCTTTCTTGTCCTCTGTTGTTGATGGTTTTCATTTATCTCAACAACAAAAGAGTGATGATTTAGATGATGCTGATGCTGATGTTGTTGGAGGGTCATACAAAGAAGGGGAAGTGAATGAGGATGAGAGAAAAGAGCAAGATTGGGACGATGATGCATTTTGGGGGAATGAAAAGATTTTGGAAAGTCTTTTTGCCTTGCAAGATGCATTTAAACCAACTGTTGCCGATACTACTGCTGCTGCAGGAGCTACTGCTACTGGTGTTATGCTTAAAAGGCGTAAACATGTTAAGGTAAAAAGGGAAAGAGACCCAATGATGCCAAGAATGCGTCTGCTAGATTCTGATGATGATTGGCTAGATTCATCTCAGACTGTCAGTTCATCTGGGAATGAGATGAACCCAATATCTTCCCTTTCACCTCATTTACCACCAGTAGAGGAGGAAAAACCTATATCTTCTGATCCTTCTGATAATCCACATTTGCTTGAGAAGGAGATTGCTAAAGACCATTTAAAAACTCCTGAACCTCCAGTTGGTACGTTTGCTGAAGTGCACATTGACCTTCCCTCTCCTGATCAGCCTCCCTCTCCGAATCGGCCTGCCATGCCTAAAAGAACTAGAGAAATTTCAGCAGTGTTTAAATCTAAGTACATTCAGCGAAATATCATGATTTTCTCCGATTTTACACAATCTGAGAAAGAAGTGGCTAATTATGTATTTTCAAAGGAGACCCATGGGTGTAATTGGCTGTATATTTTTTATTAAGTACTTTCTTTCATTTCTTTAGTTCATTTTTAGCATTCCATTTTCAATTTTAGCGTACCCTTTTTCAATTTTAGCGCACCCTTTTTTCAATTTTAGCGTACCCTTTTTCAATTTCAATTTTAGCGTACCCTTTTTCACTTTCAATTTTAGCGTACCCTTTTCACTTTCATTTTTAGCGTACCCTTTTCACTTTCATTTTAAGCGTATCATTTTTCCATTTTAGCGTACCCTTTTTCAATTTTAGCGTACCCTTTTCAATTACAATTTTAGCGTACCCCTTTTTACTTTTAGCGTACCCTTTTTCACTTTTAGCGTACACTTTCTAATTTTTATTTTAGTGTAACTTTTTCAATTTTAGCGTACTCTTTTTCAATTTTAGCGTACCCTTTTTCAAGTTCAATTTCAGCGTACCCTTTTCAATTTCAATTTTAGTGTACCCTTTTTCAATTTCAATTTTAGCGTACCCTTTTTCACTTTTAGCGTACCCTTTTTCACTTTTAGCGTACCCTTTTTCAATTTTAATTTTAGCGTACCCTTTTCACTTTTATCGTACCCTTTTTCACTTTTAGCGTACCCTTTTTCACTTTTAGCGTACTCTTTTTCAATTTTAGCGTACCCTTTTCAATTTCAATTTTAGCGTACCCTTTTCAATTTCAGTTTTAGCGTACCCTTTTCAATTTCAATTTTAGCGTACCCTTTCCATTTTCACTTTTAGGGTACAATTTGAGGACCATGACTAATGTGTGGGTTTAGGGTTTGGGGACCATGGCGGCTCCTCAGTCATTTCTAACAAAATTACTTATAAATACAGTGTGGTTGTGTATATAAGCCAATTTGAGCTGAACTTCCTTGATCTGAAGACTTTAATGTCTGGAAATGAAGTTTCGCATAAAATATTAGATGTATGGTGCGAAATATTAAACAAGCGTGAGCGTTTAAGATTAAGTAAATCTCCTTACCGATTATATTTGTCTACCAATACTCGTGTAAGTCTTCTTTCTTTGTTTAAGTTTCCCTTTTCTTTATTTCTTTACCGATTATATTTGTCTATTACTTTTACTTTTTCTATGTTATTAACAGGTCAATTGTGATGGTGTTGAATTTGATAAAGTAACCATGATTTTCTATCCCATTCTCTCAACATCTTTCCGAGCAATGATATGTGTACTTCCAAGGGAGTCCAAAGTAGAAGTTATACATATTAGTGAACCAGATTCAGTTCCATCTTTTTCTGTTGTTGATTTTGTGTATATTTTAATATTATTTGATATTTTTAAAAACTAATTATAATTTGATATTCTTTTTATTCTTATTTAATTTTTAAATGTTATTATTTTTTACTGGGAAATGATTTAAAAGATAACATGGCTGCGCAGTTCTCATGGATCCATAAATATGGTGATTTCAAAATAATTGATTACATTCCGAAAGCTTACTCAGATGTGAAAGATGACAATGGAACCTGTTTAATGCGGCACATGGAAATCTATGTAGGTAACAAAAGAAATTTTGTTGCTGGATTGAGAGAGGTCAATTAAATTATAGTATTTGCTAAAAGATGTTTTGTTGTTGGATTGAAAGAGGTCAATTTTGTGTACCTTTTAAATGTTAGGTCAATTTTGGATTCATTTAATTGTATTGTTTCTTTTTACTATATAGAAAAAGGTGGGACCAGAGAACTTTGTCAGAAGGCTTAGTGTGAAGTATTGACATTCAATATTTACATTTGAAGGCAATGAATTGAAAGATTTTGCTATTGAAGAATCGAAAAAATATTTTTTCAAAGAGAGGTATAATTATTGTTTCTCTTTATTGAGAGTATACATATGTTTGTTATTTACTTATCATATTATTATTTAGCTAACCAATCTTTTTCTTAAGTAGATTGGTAGTGAAAGTGGATCGCCTTATCAAATCATTAACTGATGAAGAGATTTTGGAATATGTTGTCGATGACAAGAAAGATGATAGGTAAGTTATTAAAACATTATCACAACCTTTATCATATACTGACATCATCACAACCTTTATCATATATTAAAACATTAATTTTGTTTTTCAGTGAAATTGTTATTGATACGGAATGGCTACAAGTAACTCAGAAAGCATTTTCCAGCTTGAAAACTGGACGCATGATTTATGACATGGTTATTTATTTATTTGGGATTTATGTTACACATGAGAGACCTGGTGTTTTATATATGCCAACAACAACCAAGGTTTGTGTGTTTTTATATATGCCAACAGCAACAACAATATGATGTTTTCAGCAGTTTTCCTGAAATAGATTCGTGTTTTCGTGTTGAATGTCGCTGTTTTATGCATGCAGCTATATCAGCTGCTTTGTTTTGATTAAGTTTATGATTTTGAATTTATGAAGTTAGATACCGACTATACTTCTTTAATGATTTCAGGATATGAAGAATAAGAAATCTATGCACAACAATTACATCAAGCTTCATTATATGGGAAAAAATCAGTCCAAATTACAGAAAGTAAATATTGCAACAATCAGGATATGATTTACTGTCTATTTTGTCTTCTCCTAATTCATGTTAACCTAATTTATTTGTTGTTCAGGTGTTTTTCCCCATATCTACGAGTGTGCATTGGTATGTTTTGATATGTGATTTCAAGGAAAAGATTAACTATATACTATCTACGAGTGTGCATTGGTATGTTTTGAGTGTGGTACGCGACTGCAGCCAAACAGTGACAATACCATCGATTTTTCCAATGCTTTCTCCTTCTTTTAGCCATACTCCACTTCATTTCCTCCTTCAAATCCTGTCCTCTATCTTGGATGTTCAGCCAATTCTGAATTCCTTGCCAGATGCTCCTCGCGTAGCTGCAATGAAAGAACAAGTGAGCATGATCTTCCTCTTCGAGCCTGCACAATACACATCTATTAACCATAGGCAATCCTCTCTTCTTCATATTGTCCACCGTAGCTAGTTTCCTTTGGGCAGCCATGGATGCAATAAATCCATGCTTGGGTATAACATTTTGACCTCGCATCAGGTCAAGCCATCTCTGCTTAGGAAACTTGCGCCTGAACCAGTTATAGGCCATTGTAGTCTGGAACACGTTGTTTTTCTGCCAGCTAGAAATAAGAATTATAGCCTCCTGAACATCTCCCATTCCAGCAATGATCTCATCCCTAATCTTAATAATACTTTTGAGGGAAGCCGTGTATCTCTCCTCCTTCTTGATCTCCCAAATTGATAATGATCCCAAGATATAGCGCTTAATCCAATTAATCCAAATACCGTCCTGATTGTTCATAATCTTCCAAAGCCAATTGCAAATTAATGCCTTATTCCATGCCTCCATATTAATTATCCCAAATCCCCCTTCATCCCAAGGAGCACACATGCTATCCCAACTTTTGTAATACATCCGCCCCTTATCAATCTTACCCATCCACAAATAAGTCCGACAAAGCTGCTGTAATCGGAGTAGGACATTCTGTGGGAGTAGCGTAGTAGCACTCCAATAGTTTAATACCCCAAAAATAACTGAATTAATTAGCTCTATACGACCTGCATACGTGAGAGCAGTAGCAGACCAACCAGTTATGTAACTCTGAACCTTAGAAAATAACGCATTATAGTGCTCCATTCTATTAGTGATAGCATTCAATGGTATGCCTAAATATTTGCAAGGAAAGGTTCCTTTTGAGAACCCAGTAGCAACCATTATCATATTCACTACATCATCATTCACACCCCCTAAGTAAATTTCCGTTTTATCCTTATTAGTTTGTAAACCAGACTCACCTTCAAACTGATCCAAAGCATTCATAATAGCCTGAATAGTAGGAAGATCTCCTCTAGAGAAAACCATCAAATCATCGGCAAAAATAAGATGGTTAAGATTAATTTGCTTACATTTCGGATGAAAAGAAACCTGAGGTAGACATTGGCAGTATCGAAGATGTCGTGACAGGACTTCCATGCTCAGGACGAATAGGTAAGGAGAGAGTGGATCCCCTTGCCGAACCCCACTCCGGCCTTTAAAAAAACCTTGAGAAGTACCATTCACTTTTATTGAGAACCAAGACCCTTCGATGCAAGTTCTAATCCAAACAATAAATTGAGGAGGAAAATTAAACTCCTTCAACATATTCTCAATAAATTCCCATTGCAAGGAATCAAATGCTTTCCTAAGATCGATTTTCATTAAAGATCGAGGAGTAATGTACTTTCTATTGTAATTCTTAATTAGAGATTGGGATAGAGCAATGTTTTCATGAATGCTCCTATTGTGAATGAAAGCAGCTTGTTCAGGCCCTACAACCTTATGTATTATCATTTGCATCCTGTTTGTGAGTAACTTACTTATAGCCTTGTACTGAATAGAGCAACAAGAAAGAGGTCTGAAATCCAGTACGGATAGGCAAACCTGTTTCTTAGGCACTAGAGTAATAAGAGTTGCATTCGCCTGTTTCACCAGTTTCCCTTTTATAAAAAACTCCTTCACAACCTTGCAAAAATCTCTATCGATAATGCCCCACGCAGCCTTAAAGAACCCCGCCGAGAAACCATCCGGGCCAGGACTCTTGTTAGAGCCAATAGAGAATACAGCTCGCTTGTCTAATCATCCGTAGGTAGATTCAACAGTATATCCCAGTCATTCTGCTCAATCTTACCCCCCACAGCCATACTGCCTCTATCAATAGCCACAACATCCTTCTTATGCCCTAAAAGATTCTCATAATAATCCACAAAACTTGCAGCAACCTCCTCTCTTCCTTCTCTAATTATACCCTTCCTATCAGTAATTGTTCCTATGACTTGTTGTTGTATTCTCTCTTTGATCCTATTGTGGAAATAATTAGTTGCAACATCATCTTTCGCAATAGCATCCATTTTTGCCCTTTGGTGAGCAATGCTTATCTCTGCCTTTTTAAGTCTTTTCCATTCATCTAGGATTCTTCCCTCCTCCACCAGAAGATTAATGTCATTCTTATGACTCTGAATCTGCTGCTGGCAAATGTCCAAATCCATCTCCAATTGTCCAATTCTTTCTGCCACATTAGTGAAAGAATTTTTATGGAGCTCTTTCAATGCAATTTTGACATTTTTCAGCTTACGAAACAGCTGATAGCCAGCACTCCCAGTAACCCTCTTCTCCCATGCTTCCTGTACTATCTGTTGGAAATTAGGATGAGTCGCCCAACAATTGAGATAACTAAATCTCCTATAAGTCTTTTTTTTCGTTAACAACACTAACCACTATTGGGGAGTGATCAGAAACCCCAGCATTCAAAATTTGAGCATAGGAATCAGGAAAATTGTTAATCCAATTCATATTGACAAGAGCTCTATCAAGTCTAGTCCACACTCTATCCTTCACTTCTTGTTTATTCGTCCAAGTATACTCGCACCCTTGTCCTGCAATCTCGTGCAAATCACATCCCTCAATACATTTGTTAAAATCATCCATATCATCAACTTTAGGTTCATTCCCACCAATCTTCTCCGAGCTATAACGAATAATATTAAAGTCCCCCATAGTTATCCAACTACTAGCATTTTTACTTATTTGTACTAATCTTTCCCAAAGTCTTACTCTCTCAACAGGATCATTATGCCCATAAACCATAGTTACATCAAGGTGCTTATTGGTCGCAAGATGATGCACATGAATATGGATGCATTGATCCTCAATCTCCACCTGCGAAATATTCACACTACTAGGATTCCAAATCACCCAAATACGCCCATTGTAGTGGCAACAATGGTTAGTAATAACTCCATAATTTTTGAATTTCCTCTTAATGATAGATCTTGCCTTATCCTCCTTTATTCTAGTCTCTAAAACACCAAAATGTCAATCCCTTTACCCCTTATCAGTTTTATGGTCTCATTTTGCTTCAAGGGTTCATTACCACCTCTAATATTCCAAGTACCAACAATCATATACCAATGTTGGGAGGAATTGCATCCACTATTGGAGGATATAAGTCCTCTCCATCTTGTACAATGTTGCCATTGCCCTGCAGAAGTTCAAATCTGTTTGGAGTGAGCAAGGCTGCAAATCCTATCTCCTTTCTTCCCTCATCATAGTCTACACTAGAGCCTTTCACCTTAAGACCTACCCCCGCACATCCTGGACACTTTACAACCGGAGTAAACTCAGGCTCAGGATCAGAACAAGCACCCAGGCCCTCCAAGCCTTCCGCGGCCTTGTTCTGTCCCAAAATCTGACCTACATCCGTTGAGGTACCGCCTAGTGCGTGGGGTCCTGAGTCAGTGATAATCAGGCCTCTAGGTGACTCTTCCCCAAGAGATCCTTGATGCATTACAGAAGGAGAAGAGTGTACTCCATCCTCTGAGGTACCACCTAGCTCTTGGGGGTTAATCTTCTTTGGAGTATATCTCATTGAGGTAGATATAACCCCTACAACTTTGGACTTCTTCTTTTCTTTCCTGCAGATTTCAATTTCATGACCAAGTTTGCCACATCCATGGCAATAATAAGGCAGCCATTCGTAGTCAATTCTCTGAATCGACTTACCCAAAATTGGGACATTAAGAGTAACCTGATAAGGTAATTCCTTAGAGACATCCACCTCCACCATCACTCGAGCAAAGGATAGACGCTCCTTGTAAGTTGTAGTGTAATAAGCATATAAAGGTTTCCCTACTTTACTCGCCATTTTGCTTAGAACAGCATCTGACCAAAGGTAGGGATCGAGGTCTGGGAAAATAACCCAAACTGGTACCGTTGATATCCTGTCCATTTCAGTAGAGAAGAGCGGACTCCATTGTTTCAGTACAATCGAATTCCGTCCCAATTGCCACGGACCCCCTCTTAGAACCCAATCCATGTCTTCCTGCCTACTGAATCGAAAGGAAAACCAACCTTTCTTGAAATATTGCACAACAGGCATTACCGCGTTCCATTTTTTCGTAGCATATTCAGTCATTTGTTTGAGAGTAGGCTTAGCACCCAACACATTCCCCACGAGGGTAAACTTCCATAACTTTAATTCGTCAGCAAAATCATCCAATTGAATTTCAATCTCATCCAAAATTGCACAATGATCAATAAAGAATAAGTCCATACCAATTTTTGTTTCCTTAATTCTATTAGCCCATGAATTAGTAATTTCCGGTTCCTTTTTACCTCCATTGTTCCCAGTTCCCACTTCTACCTTCCCCAGAGATTCATCCATGTTCTTCCCCATATTGATACCATCATTCTTTCCTAACTCCAAATTACCAGAACTAGAGTTAGGGTTATAATTCTTATCTGCCGATTGTTGCTTCTGAGCTGAAAGAAAAGCTTCATTGCTCATATCATTAATCGACGGAGTCCCCTGTTTTCCAGATAATTGATAAGCTTCCATCTCCTCCATCTGCTGTTGATTCACGTTCAAATTAGTATTAACAGAATCCTCATTTTGTGATGAATCTGATTTGTGCTTGTTCTTCGGTGGCCTTCCACTTCCCCGACCCATACCCGTCGTTACAGGCATCCGGCGATGAAAAACGAGAGGGAAAGCTTCCCTAGAGAGAGAGAAGAGAGAAGTATTTATTATTATTATTATTATTATTATTATTATTATTTCAATAGATCTTTATATTGATTATTTTATAAATAAATTTCGAGTACCTTTAAATCTCATGGGTTTTGTGTTCATAAGAATGAACTTTTATTTATGTTCAAAGTTTAAGTAATTGACAAAACATCCATGATTGAGAAAAGGTTGCAATATTTTGAGTGTTAATCAAAGTAACATACAAATGATGATAATTATTTTGGTGTATTTAATATTTGATTTTAAAGGTAAATCATCAATAAATAAATAAAATAGTAAGAAATGACAAACAAAACTTAATATTTCACTTAAAGCATAATTTATTATTCTTGAGAAAGCTTAATATTTTTCTAAAAATAGATTTTTGATAATTTCGTTGTTTCACCATTTAATCCACTTCCGTCTTAACGATCGATCAATCAAATTTAATATAAATATATACTTACCAAAAAAATATATAAAGCAATGAAGAGATAAAAAAAATTGAGGACTTCGTATTTACATTTTATTCACTTTATTTTTTAGACATTACCTTCAGTTTTGTAAGACATAGATTTGCATTGTTCTAATTTTAGTTATAATTTAGTTCTAATTTTACCTTTGCATTTTCTTTAAAGAATTTATGCGAAGCTAGTAGTCAAGTCTGCAATTTCTCCCTTTTCAAGTATAATATTATATTTTTATTTATCTTTATATTGATTGATTTAATAAATAAATTTTACAGTTAACTTTAAATCAAATTGACTTTTTGTTGATAAAGGTGAACTTTCATTTATATTTAAAGTTGTAGTATTTTACAAAATATGATTGAAAAAAGTTTCAATATTTTGACTGTTGGTTTAAGTAAAATACCAATGACTACCAATTATTTGAGGCAAACAAAATTTGATATTTCACTTTAAATATAAATTTATTGTTAGTAAGAAAGCTTAATAGTTTTCTAAAAAAATAACTTAATAGTTTGATTGATTTAGCTTCTCATCTCCTTTTTGTCTTGATAATCAATTAAAGTTAATATTAATCATTATATTATCTTGCATTAAGAACTTCCTATTATAACTAAAAAATAATATATTATATTTTCATCTATTTCGTCTTAAAGATTAATCAAAATTAATATTAAATATAACATTAAGAACATCATAGTTTAACTTTAAAAAAATATATATAAAGCCATGGAGAGATGATAAAAAGACATTTGGGAGTTTGTATTCACATTTCCATTGCTTTACTTCATGAATATGACCACCAATTTTTAATATATGATAATCCGTTTGAATTTGCATTATTGTTTGTGGATTCTAATTTTATTTCGAAATTTTATCTTCGGGATTTATTTTATTTACCGAAATTATGCGAACCCAATGACTGCATGTTAAATCCATAATTTTTTTTTTTCTAGTGCAATATTATTTTTTATTGATCTTTATATTAATTATTATGTTTATAGACACATTTCAAGATAACATTAAACTCTTTGTTTTTCTTATAAGAGTGAACTTTTAATTATATTCAAAGTGGAAGTAATATACAAAAAATGATTGTGAGAAAATTGCAATATTTTGAGTGTTAATTTAAAGTAACATTTTAAAGAGTACAAGTTATTTGGGTAATGTATTTACTATTTACTGTTTGAATCTCAAGGTAATGAACATTATATATTTTAATCACCAAAACAAAATACATATATGAAAATAGGGAAAGTGAATATAGTAATTTAACAAACAAAATATAGAGTTAGTATAAATTTAAAAAAGTGAAAATGAATATCTCCATGATTTTCACGGTATTAAAAAACTAGGCCCAATTTGTTGAAGGGACGTGCATAAATCCATGTTTAGTGATACTTTTACAAAAAAAATATTAAGGTCAAAATAAATAAAGGACATATTATTGAAATTGGTCGATGTATAAGTTCTGTAGTTCGACATTGTTGAATTAGTGAGATTGATGTGTATAATAATCGGTGGCGACCTAAAATTTTTTGACCCAAATATTGAAATTGAAACTAAATTCAAAGCGTTTACTATCCGCTTAGGCATGCAAAAATTGTTCGGCATGTATTTTTGAACCAACATGTACAATGAATGAAAAACTTGCTCATGATTATCAAGAATCCGTGCACAAAGTTTTCAAAAGGATAAACCTGTGAATTTCATGGGTCACATACGCGTGCATCGAATTAGTATGTGTTTTTTTTTGGTATTTTCGTATCGAATTGTAATACAAAATAGGGTTGCTTGCATAATCACTATATCTATGTAAAATGATGCATGCACCAAAGTATTAACAAACAACTTCATGATAAGAGTAAAATATAAGGATAAAAAAGAAAAATAACAAGAATAACAAGGGATATACTCCGTATATAAAACAAGCACAACCCCGTACTCTATTAAAACTCAAACAAACCATCCCCCATCCAACTTTTATCTAATACTTCGTACCAACTTCTAATAAGGCCACATGTTATGCTCTGAGTGAGAAAAAAATCAATTCAGAAAGAATAAAGAAGAGAGAAAAAGCTCTTCAGCTCCCAGCGCACGCGCTTCATGACTTTATCTTCCCTTCCTAATCTATACCTCTATTTTCACCTACAACGATGAATACAAAAATTATTACAGAGCTAACATTTTTGGGGTAATTCTAATTTGTATTTCACCTATTACCAAATTTTTTAGCTTCATCTTGCATGCTTATTATAGCTACGTGTGAAAATGTATGCGCTCAAAATACCCAATTCCCACCTTATTAGTCTTGAAAAAATAAATAATAGACTTATCAGAAGATGTATACTTATCGAAAAAAACTCCAAGACAACATATAACAAACAATGTATGGAGTATCATTTACTACTTCTACCACATCAACGATCCACGGCCTTAAGAAGCCTACAAAGTTAGTAAAAGTGGCGAAAATTTGAAAATCTCAAATAAAAACGCGAGAGAAAAACAAAGAAAAAGACAAAGCCACAATTCAAGAAGATTACGTTCTCGAATAAAAGTTCAAAAAAATCTATTTATTAGGTATTATACATTACATCTTATAGCGCTATATCTCATTTTCGTCAATAATAATTCTCTTACATTCTTACAAACACAAAAGGTTAGAACCCACGAAAATAGCCCATAGTTATTAGGTTATCGCTTTAACGTCGAATAGTGCATTACTCTATGTACAGCTTATGATATTACGAATTATTGTGAAAGTATGTAAATAAAGTTATGAATACATGAAATCGATTTTTTTATAAATAATTAAAAAATTATTGGACAATGAGGCAAAAAGACGGCACAACGAATTATAAAGGGCATAAAATAATATAGACCCGTGCGGTGCACGGGTATGACGACTAGTTATTGTTTATTACTTAATTATAGTCTTCATCCTTCACTTATTCACTTATTATAATTAAGTTAACTCGTAAATAATTTGTTACGTATTAATTCGTCAATTTAACTACGGGTTTTCTAACGTATGTCCACTGGGCACACGATAATATGTTAATGAAGGAATGAATCATCATTATGTTGTCTAAGTATGGTAATAAGAGATTGGTATTTTAATTTATCGTGATAATATCATTGAGTTTTCTTCCTTAATTAACATGTTAATGTTAGAAAGGATAAACCCGTGAATTAACTAAATTGGTGTTTGTTATTAAATTTGTTATTTGAATTGTTAATTAATTTGGTAATTAATTTGATAACTAATCTATATATATATATATATATATAATTAAAAGAGTTATTTAAGCATTAAATTTTTTGCCACGTGGCATATAATTAATGCTTAAAAAACCCTTTTATATTTAAAGTTTTTTTTACAATTTTTTGCCTCTTAATCCAATTTATTCTTATTAATTTTTATTTTCTTAATTATATACTCCCTCTGACTTTCTAACATTGTCCCATTTTCCTTTTTGGACCGAGTTTGATCTTTTGCCTATTTTCTACTTTTGGCCATAAATGTGTGATTCACATTTATCCACCAATTTCTCTCTCTTCTTCTTTTCTTTTTTAACCACTCATTTTACCTTCCTTATTTTTCACCCCAAAAGCAAATGGGTAAATGATAGGAACTCGAAGGGAGTATGTATTATAAAGTTTTAGTTTTATATAATTATTAAATTTAAATGTTTAAACAACCCTTTTTGTATTTAATGTTTTTGTTTTTACAATTTTTTTGGTTTTTTTTTTCAAATGTAAACAACCCTTCCTTATTTTGTTTTTCTTCTCAAATATATATATATATATATATATATATATATATATATGTTGTTTTCTTAATTTCTTGATTATTGCTATTTTAAAAATAAAAAATTATTAATTTTGTAAACTTAAATTGTTAATTTTGTAATGCCAAACTTTTCATTTGCCAGTTGTTCCTTTAATGTTTTTTAACAATTTTTTATTTTACTAATAAATTCTTTTAAATTCTGTATTTTGTATTATTAATTATTACTCCCTTCTATTCCAAGTATTCCTCCCCAATTTTTTTGGGGGGAAAACCAAGGAGGGAGTAAATAATAATAAATGGTGGAGTTAAAGTAAGAGAAATGAATAGAAAGTGGGGTATGAAGTGTAAAAGGTGGGGTATAAAGTGAAAAGGTGTTGAGTTTAGGTGTGGAGGAAAAGAATAAAGAATTGAAGGAAGAATAAAAAATTGTTTTGGTAAAATTTTACCGAGTTACGTAATGGTATGCGGGTTATAATGATCGGGCCAATGTTTTGCGAGAGAACAAAAGGATTCAAACGTACGAATGAGCAAACGGAAAAAGAAAGTGAGAAGACACAAGAAATGGTGACGCGGAAACCCAATGTGGGAAAAACCGCGGGGGGAATCGGAATCCCGCCAAATGTTTACTATGAATGAGTAAATGAACAAGAATACAAGTATTATTTTGGATCGATGGAGGTTGTATGCTTCTTTTTTGTGCTCTCAAGTTGTAGAATTGGAGTGATCAATTGCCCCTTGCCTCTTGGTGCTCCTCTGCCTTATATTTTCTCTTCCTCCCTTAACCGATTCTTGTTTCCTGATTTCTCTCCTGCTCTGGAGGTCATTCCTCGATTTCAGGAGGTAGTTGGGTTGACAAGGTCTTGCATTAGGGTTGAAGGATTATGAGCAGTTGGGTTATCTTCGGCCCACTTCGCATCTGTTGCTTCCTCTGGCCCAATTCTGTCGTCGGGCTTTTTGTTGTCTTGTTAATTTTTCCCATCTCGATCTTGCGACTCGTATGATTTCGGGTTGTTAGACTTTTTTGACCCTCTGACTTTTGACTTTGACTTTTTGACTTGGAAAGCTCCACGTCATTCCGATGGGTGCGGATTTATCCTAAACAATTGCCCCCAAATTTCCGACTAAGTTCATATTAGGCGGGAATTTCTGCTTGGTGACGATTTTCTCCCACAGAGTTTGTTTTGGGGTCTGCTACTTCTCGTTTTTCCAACTGACTCTTCTCCTCTCTCATGATGACTCTGAAATCTACCCTCATAATTGCTCACGCTTCCCAGTGCCCTCTCTCTCCCCTTATTCCATTTACTCCTACCACCTCTCCATTTACTCCTACTCCTTCTACCCCTTTCATAACTCAAACTTCTCTCTTCTTTTCGAAATTCAAATCATCCTTCTTCCCTTGTCGTTCACCGTTGTCATTTGCCGTGCTCTTTGTTCCTCCAGGTGATTTTTTATTTTCGCTTGTTATTTTAATTTCGATTATGGCCCCAAAATCAACTCGAGGTAAGTCGTTCGCTCTTTCTTCATCGACGTCGTTGATGGATTTCTCCCCCTCTTCTATCCTGGGCAAGAAGCATTCTTGCGACTCTAGCTTCTCTGACGGGGATCTCCCCCTTGTCAGAGAAATTTTCGGTTTCGAAGACGGAGTTGTGGTTCACCTCCCTTCTCCGGGACAGCAAGCTGACTATATTTGCCCCGGATGGATCTGCATGTACGCATACCCATTCCTCCTAGGTCTTCGCTTCCCTTTCCCTCCCTTGGTTCAGGAATTTCTCACTCTCTATAGGTTGGCCCCTTGCCAACTAGTTCCCCACACCTGGAGGGTACTCTTGTCTTTCTGTGCCCTAAATCTCCGTTATCAGAAGGGTTTCTCGCTGCTTGATGTCTGCTCCGTGTTCCAGGTACGACCCCTGGGATGCGGACAGGTGACCATGAGGGTAAAAGATAAGCATTTCCCTGGTATCTTCTTTCCTCCTAATCCTCCTGATGCGGAATGGTTTAGGGACTTTGTATTTGTGAAGGCCGATTCCCTTTCTCCTCCTTCCTGTGATTACTTGTTCTCTAAGTGGGGGACTGTCACAGGTATTTGTCGTGCTCTCAGCTTTGCATTTTTCTCGCCTTCTTATGGTTCTTATTGACTTCGTGTCGCAGGTCTCCAACAACCGGATAAAGTAACGCCCCTCCTCGATTTTGCGGCTAAACTTTCCGATTTGACCTCCGAACAACTTTCCTTCTCCAGCTTGTTTGTTCCTTCTGCCAACGGTGCCTGTCCTCCTCTTGCTGCCGCAATGTCTTCTGGTGAGGATCGTTCTTGCTGTGGATGTTCATGTTTAATTCCCCTCTTGTCGGTTTCCGTGAAACTTTAAACTGTGCGTTTGTTCTTCTTAGGTAGTGCTAAGGCTCCCTTGACTCTGGATCGGATTAGGAAGAGAAGCATGTCCACCCGCTCTTCCTCCAGAAAGGGCTCTGCTTCTTCCCCTGCTCCGTCGACTAGTTCGAAGAGGAAGCGCAGCTCTTCTCCTTCTCCACCAGTTGATTTTGAGGGGAATCCTCATGTGACTCTCATTCCTGATTCTCCTCAACCTTCTGCCCCCCATTCCGCTGGAGATGGTCCTGATGAAGTTACCATGACCTTCCCTAAGGGTTTTGGGACCATCAGGCACTTGGAGGACCTGTCTGTCCTAGATCAGTTCCTTTTCCCCGGCTCTGAGGCCATAATGGCCAGAGAGCCTTTGATTGAGTCGGCGGCCCATATTGCTGCTCATGGCTTCGAGGTAATTTCTGATTTTCTGGCTTTGAGGTGATTTCTGTTTGAACTTTGCTGCTGATTGTTGCGGTGTTGCTCAGATTCTCCAGATGGCTATCTATGTGAAAACCGGCATATCTCATCTTAAGGATCTGGGGAGTCAGCTTCAGCTGGATAAGGCTCGACTGATGGAGGAAGCTGGTCAATCCAAGGAGAAGGTTATGAAGCTGGAGGAGGAAGCTAATAAGCTGAGGAGGGAACTGGAGCAGGTTAAGGGACAACTGGCCGAGGAGGAAAGGCAGAAGGCGGCTGCTGAGGGAATGAAGGTTGAGCTTGCTAAGGCTCAGAATGCCAACTCTGACCTCCAGGAAAAGGTGGCGGCGCTTCAGGAGAATATGGTGGGAGCTCTCAGCTGGTCTGCTTTGAGCACTGAGATCCAAATGGTCACCGCCTATACCAAGGGGGAGCACACGGGCTGGGACTTAGCTGCTCTGGAAAGGAGGATGCAGAAAGAGTTCCCCAATGGCTTCGACCTGGAGATGCTGGCTGTAGAGGGAGAGGAAGTGGTGGAGGAGTCGGTTTCTTCTCCTCCCGCTGCTCAGGAGATGCCTGGATCGGCGGTGGCCATTGATGATGCGGCTGTAGTGGAACCTCTCGCCTTCCTTCCTCCTGAGGACAAAGCTTAGGCTGTTCAGCCTTTTATCTTTTGTTGTCTGTGGCCCTGTGTGGTCAAAAAATATTCCGTTAAAAAATTTGTTGTGTTTCAAACCTTTTTCTCTGCTCAAGGGAGCAGAGTTCCCGAATTTTTTCTGCTCAAGGGAGCAGAATCATTTTGAACTTGTTTGTGGAACTTGTTTGCCTTACTTCTGTGATGTTTGTTTCGCTTGTTTTGTTTGTTCTGTTTGTATGCATGCCCTTGTCCGTATGGTCGACCCATGATGATTGGTGGCCTGGGGTCTTGTTTTGCCCACTCAGTCAGAGGTGCCACACTTTGCGTGGGTGCTGAGTGACGCAGGGGACTTGTGATGCCCTGGTTGTAGGCAATCAGCACAAGACGCACGCCTTCTGTGGAAGTTATACGCTCCACCAGATCAGACATTAACTTGAAAGAATTTTGATAAAAGCTCGTTATATTCGCAAAATAAAAATGCCGTAACAGAAAAGAAATCACATTTCATAAAGAGTGTGGTAGGTGAAAGAGATTCGATTTTAGTGACACAAAAAGAAGGATAGATTGAAAACATGTGAAGAAGGAGTTTAAGAAAATTGGATCCTCGGGGTTCGTAAAAAGGTTTCAAATTTCTAATTTTGAAAATGGCGAGAACCTAATTATCTTTCTTTAGTTTTATAAAAGTTGTGTTTCATTCCAAGGTACATATAAAAATTATCTAAGCTTCAAAAGGGTGGAGGAAGTTTTGCCATCTTTATAAGCAGGGAATGATTTTGAAAGGTAGAGTAGATTAAAAGTATGAGGGGTCAGTTTGAACCTGGTTTCTGGTGGGGGCGTATCTGGCAGATTTGGATGCCTTTGTTCTGGCGACAGTGGCCTTTGTTTCTGATGACACTTTTTTAGAAAAAGTATTTTTTCAAGTGTATTATGTTCCAAGGTTTTTGGATGATCTCTCCCTCCATGGTCATGAGTCGATATGCTCCATTTCCGATTATCTTCTCTACTTGGTAGGGTCCTTCCCAATTATAAGCGAACTTCCCCGCCTGTTGATTTCTGGTGTTTTGGAATACCTTCCTGAGGACCAGGTCTCCTTCCTGCAGGACTCTGATTTTAACATTTTTGTTGTAGCTTCTGGCGATTACCTGCCTGTAGGAGGCCATTCTGATCTGAGCATCAGTTCTGAGTTCGTCTACGGTGTCCAAGCTGCTTGCCATCTCGACTTGGTTCCCTTCTTCAGTTGTGCAGCCATATCTGTAAGTGGGTACCCTCACCTCTGTAGGAATGACCGCCTCAGCACCAAAAACTAAGCTAAAAGGTGTCTGCCCAGTAGCCACCTTAGGTGTGGTTCTGTCGGACCACAGTACCAGAGGGAGTTCTTCTGCCCATCTGCCCCCTGCTTCCTTCAGCCTTCTCTTCAGGTTATCCATCACGATTTTGTTGCCGGACTATGCTTGGCCATTAGATTGCGGGTTTCTGGGGGTGGACGTGTTGAGGGCGATGTTCCACTTGGCGCAATAGGCTTCCATCTTTTTGCCAATAAACTGGGACCCATTGTCGCAGATGATCTCTGAGGGAACTCCGAATCTGCAGATGATATTACGTTTAATAAAGGATATTACCTGCTTCTCAGTCACCTGAGGGAATGCTTCTGCTTCTATCCACTTGGAGAAGTAGTCGGTCATTGCGAGTATGAAGACTTTGTTTCCTGGTGCTCTTGGTAATTTGCCCACAATATCCATTCCCCACTTCATGAAGGGCCAAGGGGATATAATTGGGTGTAGTGGTTCTGCTGGCTGGTGGTTGACTGGTGCGTGTCTTTGGCAGGCGTCACATTTTTTAACATGCTCTCTGGCGTCCCTGCGCATCGTCGGCCAGTAGTAACCTTGGCGTAGTGCTTTGTTGGATAGACTCTTGCCCCCTGCATGATTTCCACATTCCCCGTTGTGGAGATCATGCATTACCACTTCTGCCTCTTCTTGGTTTAGACACCTCAGATATGGCCCCGCTGTGGATCTTTTAAATAATATACCGTCGATAAGGGTATATCGGGATGCTTTCATTCTGAAACTCCGAGCTTCTCTTTTGTTTGCTGGCAAGATATCATTTTGCAGCCAATCCTTGTAGGGTTTTCTCCAGTCGGAGATTTCTTCTTGCTCCGCTGTGGTGCTAAGGATCCTTGCTTCCTGAAACCACTGCAGTCCTTGACCTGATGGGCTTCCTCCTGATGTTTCCTGCTCCTGTGCATCCCTCCGGATCGCTGGTTGTAGCACATGAACTATGGGTATGGAGGATACTTCTTCTGCTTTGAAGGTTGCCCCCAGAGTTGCCAAGGCGTCTGCTTCCACATTTTGCTCTCTCGGAACTTGGTTTATTGAGAACTTTGTGAATCTCAAGGAAAGGTCTTTCGCCACTTCAAGGTAGGCCATCATCTTTGCGTCTTTGGCTGCGTACGAACCGTTCATATGGTTGACTACCAGTTGGGAGTCACCATACACCTCCAGCTGCTTGATTTTAAGATCTAGGGACAACTGGAGACCCAGGATCAAAGCTTCGTACTCTGCTTCATTGTTCGTTGTTCGGAACTCACATCGAACTGCTTGGACTATGAGATCTCCCTGAGGTGATCTTAGCACTAAGCCTGCTCCGGATCCTCTCATGTTTGAAGCGCCATCTACGTTGAGTTTCCACACTTGCTCGTCCCTGTTTTCTTCAAGGAGGATGACATCTTTCTCAGCTTGCGTCTGCAGTGCTGGACTGAAGTCGGAAATGAAGTCTGCTAGCGCTTGGGATTTGATTGCTGTTCTGGGAACGAACCTCAAATCAAAGCCACTCAAGTGCATAGACCACTTTGCCATCCTTCCTGACAACTCAGGTTTTCTCATAATAGCTTTCAACGGGTAATTTGTTATTACAGATATAACATGTGACTCAAAACATGGGCGCAGTTTATATGATGCGATAACGAGTGCAAGTACGAGTTTTTCAAGGGACGTGTACCTGGTCTCTGCAGGAAGCAGAGACTTACTGACGTAGTAGACAGGATGTTGCGCTCCCTCATGCTCCCTTATCAGCACCGCACTGACTGCCACCTCGGTCACCGACAAATACAAAAAGAGCGGCTCTCCCGGTTCCGGTTTTGACAGGAGTGGTGGGGTGCTAAGGTAGTGTTTTAATTCTTTGAATGCCTTCTCGTGTTCTTCCGTCCAGTCGAATCTTTGAGCTTTCTTCAGGACATCATAAAATAGGCGGCATCTGTCTGATGACCTGGAGATGAATCGGCTCAGGGCGGCAATTCTTCCAGTTAGTCGCTGCACGTCTTTTGGTTTCTGTGGAGATTCCAGTTGTAGAATGGCTTTGATCTGCTCTGTGCTGGCTTCAATTCCCCTCTGGGTGACCATGTACCCTAGAAATTTTCCACAGGATACTCCGAATGTGCACTTTGAAGGATTCAGCTTCATCTTGTACTCCCTCAGGGTGTTGAAAGCGTCCTCTAGATGTGCTGTGTGCTGCGAGGCTTGTTTGGATTTGACAACCATATCATCGATATACACTTCCATGGTCTTGCCAATTTGCTTTTTGAACATCATGTTAACCAACCTCTGGTAGGTAGATCCTGCATTTTTCAAACCAAAAGGCATAACATTGTAGCAATAGATACCTCTCTCAGACCTGAATGCGGTTTTCTCCTGATCTGATGGATGCATCCTGATTTGGTTGTACCCACTCCATGCATCCAGGAAGGTCAGCATCTCATGGCCTGCTGTGGCATCTACCATGGCGTCTATGTGTGGTAGGGGGAATGGGTCCTTTGGACATGCCTTGTTCAGATCGGTGAAGTCGACGCACACTCTCCACTTGCCGTTTTTCTTTGGGACTACCACCACATTGGACAACCATTATGGGTACTTGACTTCCCTAATTTTTCTGGCGGCCAGCAGGTTATCTACCTCTTGGTTGATGACTTGGTTCCTCTCTGGAGCAAACTTCCTCCTCTTCTGCTGGATTGGTTTGTAGCTCGGGTCCACGCTTAATCTGTGAGTTATGATACTCGGATCTATTCCTACCATATCATCATGAGACCACGCAAAACAATCCATGTTAGTTTTTAATAATTCAACGAGATTTTGTCGGATATTACCTGTGCATTCTGAACCGATTATCACTTTTCGCTCTGGGTGTTGCTTGTTTAAGTTGACTTCATCTATCTCCGCCTGGGGGGGCTCTAAATACTCTTGCAGAGGCAGATGAAGGCTCTGTAGTTGCTATGCTGGAGGGCTGGCCGTCTTCTTCAGCGCCACTCTGTAGCAGTCTTTGGCTTCTCTCCGGTCACCACTGATCTTCTGCACTCCCCAGGGTGTGGGAAATTTTAAACACTGGTGGTAGGTTGAAGTGATGGCCTTCATTTCATGTATCCACGGTCTTCCCAGGATCACGTTGTAAGTAGAGGGACAATCAATGACCAGGTACCGCACTTGCTTGTTTACGCCTCCTGCGTAGGTGGGAATCGTGATTTCTCCCAGGGAGTACTTGGTTTCCCCACTGAAGCCTACGAGGGGAACTGCTTTCTTGCTTAGATCCTCTTCACTGAATCCCATGTTCTGCAGGGTTTCTAGCATGATAAGGTTGACGGAGCTTCCGGTGTCCACCAGTATTTTCCTTACAGTGCAGTTTCCTATGGAGAGCGTTATGATCAGGGCATCATGGTGAGATTCTGGAGATGACGCTGCATCAGATTCATCAAAGGTGACGGCTGGGAGGTCTGGGCAGCTAATTCTGCAGGAATACTCTGGCTTTTCTCCTCTGGAGTGGGAAGCGTGTCTTTTGGCTGCTGAATAGGTTAGACCGCTTAACTCCGATCCTCCGGTAATTACATTGACAATTCTGGTGCACAGGGGAGGGGGTGAAGGTAGCACTTGCTCTGCTGCATTTACTCTGCTGGAGCTTCTAGGCACCAAATGATCTAAGTTTCCCTGATCATACTGGTACTTCACTTCTTTCCTGAGGAGGACGCACTCTTCGGTGTTGTGACCTATATCATCGTGGAATTCACACCTCTTGCTTGCGTCCCTGCGGTCGTTGGTGTATTCTTGTCTCCTGGGCCACCTGACTTTACGCCCTAACTCTTTTAGGGCTCTGAGCAGACCAGCTAGATTGGTGGAGAACCCGTACTCGCTTATCTTGGGTGGGAGTCCTGGATTTTCTTTCCAATCCTTCTCCTCAGAGATCTTGTGAACACTTCTGTCGTAGGGCTTGGATCTTTCGCCCCTCCTCTCTGCTGGTGCCTTCCTGGAAACGTGCTTAGAGCCGTAAGTGGCCCTTCTGGGTCCCGAATCCTCCTCTAATCGGATGGCTGCCAGTGCTTTGGTTTGCACATCCTCGAATGTAGCACAAGGATATTTGGTGAGATCTTTGTAAAGATCTGAATCCTGGAGGAGCCCTTGGCGGAAGGCTTCGATGGCGGTGGCCACATCGCACCTGGGGATAGTCACCTTTTCCTTGTTGAACCTGTTGAGGAAATCGCGCGTTGACTCTTCGAACCTCTGCACCACCCGATACAAGTCGCTAGTCTGCTTTTCCGGCTTTCTGCTGCTGGCGAATTGTTGGTTGAAAGCATTAACCAGATCAGCAAAGGAGGTGATGCTTCTGTTCGGCAGGCCAACGAACCAATGAAGGGCTGCTCCTGAGAGGGTGGAACCGAACCCTTTACACATACAAGCTTCCTTCAAAGGCCCTGTGGCGGTTATCACCATCATTTTCTGCTTGTACTGATTGACATGGTCCATGGGATCTGCCGTGCCATCATAGAGCGTCATGGCGGGTGATACAAAGCCCTTGGGCACAGCAACACAGGCCAGGTCGTCTGTGAAGGGTGAGTCTGCATAACTGTCTCTGGCCGCTCTCTCCAGGGGGCGTGGCATTCCAGGAATTTTGTTGATCAGTTCCCTCAGCTCCTTTAGCTCTTGAGACTGCCGGTCCGCCGCGTTGTTGGTCTCTGCAGGAGGGTTGGAAGCAGGGGGAAGGAAACTGAAAGGTGTACTTCCCGCTTGGGGTCCCCCATGGTGCAGACTACTAGGAGGGGGTAGTGAAGGGAAGATAACTGCTTCAGGCCTGGGTTGCCACTCTGGTGCCTGCTGGTTGAGAGTAGGTGTTGCCCATGCTCCTCCAGAGGGTTGGCTGTTGGGCAGGGGGCACACTTCGGGCGATTATGCTGGTTGCCATCTCAGCACCTGGTGGGCCGGGGTACCTGCAAGAGATAGCGCATTAGTCTCTCGGTTTTCAATGCTGGAGAAGAGATTACCTGAAACGCGTGATCTGTCGGGTGTGGGCCCGTGGGTCAGGTAGCCCAGCCCCTGTGGCACTACGGTTTGGACGGGTGGTGATAGCTCCAGATCCAGCCTAGTGACCACCTCCTGAGGAATCGCCCTTGATGCTTGCCTACTGACGGCGTGTTCTCTGTGTAGGCTTGGTTCTTCCCCAGATGTCATGGGCAGGATCTCTGGTGGTGACGGAATTGGAGCAGGTGGTGGCCTTGACACCGCTTTTATCTGAGCCCTGATGTCACGGTAATCCTTCTGCAGGGTCCTCACCGCTTGCTGCAGAGTGTTGATCCCCTGAAGTATTTCCATCATAGGATCTGGGGCTGACGGAACCCTGAGCGCATCCCCAAACGACCCTCCATGAGCCGGCGTTCTTGACGGCGTTCCCTCCTTACTGGTCCTGAAGGGATCGAGCGTTCTTGACGTCGGGAGCCCTTGAGGTGGTCTGGAGGTTATCGGTACAGGCCCTGTTGCCAGACTGACAGGTGTAGCCTGAGTGAATGGTGTGATGGGCTGACTTGTTGTACCCGAGGATGGCGTTCCTCCAGCAGACTGGGTGGAGGCATCTTGGTTACTAGCAGGGTTTTGATCGGATCCAGACATGATGGTAGGTTGGATCTCTGCAGAATTTTGGCTAGCAAACGATCACTATGCCCCACGGTGGGCGCCAAATTGTTTTGGTAAAATTTTACCGAGTTACGTAATGGTATGCGGGTTATAATGATCGGGCCAATGTTTTGCGAGAGAACAAAAGGATTCAAACGTACGAATGAGCAAACGGAAAAAGAAAGTGAAAAGACACAAGAAATGGTGACGCGGAAACCCAATGTGGGAAAAACCGCGGGGGGAATCGGAATCCCGCCAAATGTTTACTATGAATGAGTAAATGAACAAGAATACAAGTATTATTTTGGATCGATGGAGGTTGTATGCTTCTTTTTTGTGCTCTCAAGTTGTAGAATTGGAGTGATCAATTGCCCCTTGCCTCTTGGTGCTCCTCTGCCTTATATTTTCTCTTCCTCCCTTAACCGATTCTTGTTTCCTGATTTCTCTCCTGCTCTGGAGGTCATTCCTCGATTTCAGGAGGTAGTTGGGTTGACAAGGTCTTGCATTAGGGTTGAAGGATTATGAGCAGTTGGGTTATATTCGGCCCACTTCGCATCTGTTGCTTCCTCTGGCCCAATTCTGTCGTCGGGCTTTTTGTTGTCTTGTTAATTTTTCCATCTCGATCTTGCGACTCGTATGATTTCGGGTTGTTAGACTTTTTTGACCCTCTGACTTTTGACTTTGACTTTTTGACTTGGGAAGCTCCACGTCATTCCGATGGGTGCGGATTTATCCTAAACAATTGCCCCCAAATTTCCGACTAAGTTCATATTAGGCGGGAATTTCTGCTTGGTGACGATTTTCTCCCACAGAGTTTGTTTTGGGGTCTGCTACTTCTCGTTTTTCCAACTGACTCTTCTCCTCTCTCATGATGACTCTGAAATCTACCCTCATAATTGCTCACGCTTCCCAGTGCCCTCTCTCTCCCCTTATTCCATTTACTCCTACCACCTCTCCATTTACTCCTACTCCTTCTACCCCTTTCATAACTCAAACTTCTCTCTTCTTTTCGAAATTCAAATCATCCTTCTTCCCTTGTCGTTCACCGTTGTCATTTGCCGTGCTCTTTGTTCCTCCAGGTGATTTTTTATTTTCGCTTGTTATTTTAATTTCGATTATGGCCCCAAAATCAACTCGAGGTAAGTCGTTCGCTCTTTCTTCATCGACGTCGTTGATGGATTTCTCCCCCTCTTCTATCCTGGGCAAGAAGCATTCTTGCGACTCTAGCTTCTCTGACGGGGATCTCCCCATTGTCAGAGAAATTTTCGGTTTCGAAGACGGAGTTGTGGTTCACCTCCCTTCTCCGGGACAGCAAGCTGACTATATTTGCCCCGGATGGATCTGCATGTACGCATACCCATTCCTCCTAGGTCTTCGCTTCCCTTTCCCTCCCTTGGTTCAGGAATTTCTCACTCTCTATAGGTTGGCCCCTTGCCAACTAGTTCTCCACACCTGGAGGGTACTCTTGTCTTTCTGTGCCCTAAATCTCCGTTATCAGAAGGGTTTCTCGCTGCTTGATGTCTGCTCCGTGTTCCAGGTACGACCCCTGGGATGCGGACAGGTGACCATGAGGGTAAAAGATAAGCATTTCCCTGGTATCTTCTTTCCTCCTATTCCTCCTGATGCGGAATGGTTTAGGGACTTTGTATTTGTGAAGGCCGATTCCCTTTCTCCTCCTTCCTGTGATTACTTGTTCTCTGAGTGGGGGACTGTCACAGGTATTTGTCGTGCTCTCAGCTTTGCATTTTTCTCGCCTTCTTATGGTTCTTATTGACTTCGTGTCGCAGGTCTCCAACAACCGGATAAAGTAACGCCCTTCCTCGATTTTGCGGCTAAACTTTCCGATTTGACCTCCGAACAACTTTCCTTCTCCAGCTTGTTTGTTCCTTCTGCCAACGGTGCCTGTCCTCCTCTTGCTGCCGCAATGTCTTCTGGTGAGGATCGTTCTTGCTGTGGATGTTCATGTTTAATTCCCCTCTTGTCGGTTTCCGTGAAACTTTAAACTGTGCGTTTGTTCTTCTTAGGTAGTGCTAAGGCTCCCTTGACTCTGGATCGGATTAGGAAGAGAAGCATGTCCACCCGCTCTTCCTCCAGAAAGGGCTCTGCTTCTTCCCCTGCTCCGTCGACTAGTTCGAAGAGGAAGCGCAGCTCTTCTCCTTCTCCACCAGTTGATTTTGAGGGGAATCCTCATGTGACTCTCATTCCTGATTCTCCTCAACCTTCTGCCCCCCATTCCGCTGGAGATGGTCCTGATGAAGTTACCATGACCTTCCCTAAGGGTTTTGGGACCATCAGGCACTTGGAGGACCTGTCTGTCCTAGATCAGTTCCTTTTCCCCGGCTCTGAGGCCATAATGGCCAGAGAGCCTTTGATTGAGTCGGCGGCCCATATTGCTGCTCATGGCTTCGAGGTAATTTCTGATTTTCTGGCTTTGAGGTGATTTCTGTTTGAACTTTGCTGCTGATTGTTGCGGTGTTGCTCAGATTCTCCAGATGGCTATCTATGTGAAAACCGGCATATCTCATCTTAAGGATCTGGGGAGTCAGCTTCAGCTGGATAAGGCTCGACTGATGGAGGAAGCTGGTCAATCCAAGGAGAAGGTTATGAAGCTGGAGGAGGAAGCTAATAAGCTGAGGAGGGAACTGGAGCAGGTTAAGGGACAACTGGCCGAGGAGGAAAGGCAGAAGGCGGCTGCTGAGGGAATGAAGGTTGAGCTTGCTAAGGCTCAGAATGCCAACTCTGACCTCCAGGAAAAGGTGGCGGCGCTTCAGGAGAATATGGTGGGAGCTCTCAGCTGGTCTGCTTTGAGCACTGAGATCCAAATGGTCACCGCCTATACCAAGGGGGAGCACACGGGCTGGGACTTAGCTGCTCTGGAAAGGAGGATGCAGAAAGAGTTCCCCAATGGCTTCGACCTGGAGATGCTGGCTGTAGAGGGAGAGGAAGTGGTGGAGGAGTCGGTTTCTTCTCCTCCCGCTGCTCAGGAGATGCCTGGATCGGCGGTGGCCATTGATGATGCGGCTGTAGTGGAACCTCTCGCCTTCCTTCCTCCTGAGGACAAAGCTTAGGCTGTTCAGCCTTTTATCTTTTGTTGTCTGTGGCCCTGTGTGGTCAAAAAATATTCCGTTAAAAAATTTGTTGTGTTTCAAACCTTTTTCTCTGCTCAAGGGAGCAGAGTTCCCGAATTTTTTCTGCTCAAGGGAGCAGAATCATTTTGAACTTGTTTGTGGAACTTGTTTGCCTTACTTCTGTGATGTTTGTTTCGCTTGTTTTGTTTGTTCTGTTTGTATGCATGCCCTTGTCCGTATGGTCGACCCATGATGATTGGTGGCCTGGGGTCTTGTTTTGCCCACTCAGTCAGAGGTGCCACACTTTGCGTGGGTGCTGAGTGACGCAGGGGACTTGTGATGCCCTGGTTGTAGGCAATCAGCACAAGACGCACGCCTTCTGTGGAAGTTATACGCTCCACCAGATCAGACATTAACTTGAAAGAATTTTGATAAAAGCTCGTTATATTCGCAAAATAAAAATGCCGTAACAGAAAAGAAATCACATTTCATAAAGAGTGTGGTAGGTGAAAGAGATTCGATTTTAGTGACACAAAAAGAAGGATAGATTGAAAACATGTGAAGAAGGAGTTTAAGAAAATTGGATCCTCGGGGTTCGTAAAAAGGTTTCAAATTTCTAATTTTGAAAATGGCGAGAACCTAATTATCTTTCTTTAGTTTTATAAAAGTTGTGTTTCATTCCAAGGTACATATAAAAATTATCTAAGCTTCAAAAGGGTGGAGGAAGTTTTGCCATCTTTATAAGCAGGGAATGATTTTGAAAGGTAGAGTAGATTAAAAGTATGAGGGGTCAGTTTGAACCTGGTTTCTGGTGGGGGCGTATCTGGCAGATTTGGATGCCTTTGTTCTGGCGACAGTGGCCTTTGTTTCTGATGACACTTTTTTAGAAAAAGTATTTTTTCAAGTGTATTATGTTCCAAGGTTTTTGGATGATCTCTCCCTCCATGGTCATGAGTCGATATGCTCCATTTCCGATTATCTTCTCTACTTGGTAGGGTCCTTCCCAATTATAAGCGAACTTCCCCGCCTGTTGATTTCTGGTGTTTTGGAATACCTTCCTGAGGACCAGGTCTCCTTCCTGCAGGACTCTGATTTTAACATTTTTGTTGTAGCTTCTGGCGATTACCTGCCTGTAGGAGGCCATTCTGATCTGAGCATCAGTTCTGAGTTCGTCTACGGTGTCCAAGCTGCTTGCCATCTCGACTTGGTTCCCTTCTTCAGTTGTGCAGCCATATCTGTAAGTGGGTACCCTCACCTCTGTAGGAATGACCGCCTCAGCACCAAAAACTAAGCTAAAAGGTGTCTGCCCAGTAGCCACCTTAGGTGTGGTTCTGTCGGACCACAGTACCAGAGGGAGTTCTTCTGCCCATCTGCCCCCTGCTTCCTTCAGCCTTCTCTTCAGGTTATCCATCACGATTTTGTTGCCGGACTATGCTTGGCCATTAGATTGCGGGTTTCTGGGGGTGGACGTGTTGAGGGCGATGTTCCACTTGGCGCAATAGGCTTCCATCTTTTTGCCAATAAACTGGGACCCATTGTCGCAGATGATCTCTGAGGGAACTCCGAATCTGCAGATGATATTACGTTTAATAAAGGATATTACCTGCTTCTCAGTCACCTGAGGGAATGCTTCTGCTTCTATCCACTTGGAGAAGTAGTCGGTCATTGCGAGTATGAAGACTTTGTTTCCTGGTGCTCTTGGTAATTTGCCCACAATATCCATTCCCCACTTCATGAAGGGCCAAGGGGATATAATTGGGTGTAGTGGTTCTGCTGGCTGGTGGTTGACTGGTGCGTGTCTTTGGCAGGCGTCACATTTTTTAACATGCTCTCTGGCGTCCCTGCGCATCGTCGGCCAGTAGTAACCTTGGCGTAGTGCTTTGTTGGATAGACTCTTGCCCCCTGCATGATTTCCACATTCCCCGTTGTGGAGATCATGCATTACCACTTCTGCCTCTTCTTGGTTTAGACACCTCAGATATGGCCCCGCTGTGGATCTTTTAAATAATATACCGTCGATAAGGGTATATCGGGATGCTTTCATTCTGAAACTCCGAGCTTCTCTTTTGTTTGCTGGCAAGATATCATTTTGCAGCCAATCCTTGTAGGGTTTTCTCCAGTCGGAGATTTCTTCTTGCTCCGCTGTGGTGCTAAGGATCCTTGCTTCCTGAAACCACTGCAGTCCTTGACCTGATGGGCTTCCTCCTGATGTTTCCTGCTCCTGTGCATCCCTCCGGATCGCTGGTTGTAGCACATGAACTATGGGTATGGAGGATACTTCTTCTGCTTTGAAGGTTGCCCCCAGAGTTGCCAAGGCGTCTGCTTCCACATTTTGCTCTCTCGGAA
Source organism: Agrostemma githago (assembly GCA_958450325.1). Classification (NCBI taxonomy): domain Eukaryota; kingdom Viridiplantae; phylum Streptophyta; class Magnoliopsida; order Caryophyllales; family Caryophyllaceae; genus Agrostemma; species Agrostemma githago. The sequence goes on from OY288251.1 coordinate 49,035,794, forward strand.
CTTGGTTTATTGAGAACTTTGTGAATCTCAAGGAAAGGTCTTTCGCCACTTCAAGGTAGGCCATCATCTTTGCGTCTTTGGCTGCGTACGAACCGTTCATATGGTTGACTACCAGTTGGGAGTCACCATACACCTCCAGCTGCTTGATTTTAAGATCTAGGGACAACTGGAGACCCAGGATCAAAGCTTCGTACTCTGCTTCATTGTTCGTTGTTCGGAACTCACATCGAACTGCTTGGACTATGAGATCTCCCTGAGGTGATCTTAGCACTAAGCCTGCTCCGGATCCTCTCATGTTTGAAGCGCCATCTACGTTGAGTTTCCACACTTGCTCGTCCCTGTTTTCTTCAAGGAGGATGACATCTTTCTCAGCTTGCGTCTGCAGTGCTGGACTGAAGTCGGAAATGAAGTCTGCTAGCGCTTGGGATTTGATTGCTGTTCTGGGAACGAACCTCAAATCAAAGCCACTCAAGTGCATAGACCACTTTGCCATCCTTCCTGACAACTCAGGTTTTCTCATAATAGCTTTCAACGGGTAATTTGTTATTACAGATATAACATGTGACTCAAAACATGGGCGCAGTTTATATGATGCGATAACGAGTGCAAGTACGAGTTTTTCAAGGGACGTGTACCTGGTCTCTGCAGGAAGCAGAGACTTACTGACGTAGTAGACAGGATGTTGCGCTCCCTCATGCTCCCTTATCAGCACCGCACTGACTGCCACCTCGGTCACCGACAAATACAAAAAGAGCGGCTCTCCCGGTTCCGGTTTTGACAGGAGTGGTGGGGTGCTAAGGTAGTGTTTTAATTCTTTGAATGCCTTCTCGTGTTCTTCCGTCCAGTCGAATCTTTGAGCTTTCTTCAGGACATCATAAAATAGGCGGCATCTGTCTGATGACCTGGAGATGAATCGGCTCAGGGCGGCAATTCTTCCAGTTAGTCGCTGCACGTCTTTTGGTTTCTGTGGAGATTCCAGTTGTAGAATGGCTTTGATCTGCTCTGTGCTGGCTTCAATTCCCCTCTGGGTGACCATGTACCCTAGAAATTTTCCACAGGATACTCCGAATGTGCACTTTGAAGGATTCAGCTTCATCTTGTACTCCCTCAGGGTGTTGAAAGCGTCCTCTAGATGTGCTGTGTGCTGCGAGGCTTGTTTGGATTTGACAACCATATCATCGATATACACTTCCATGGTCTTGCCAATTTGCTTTTTGAACATCATGTTAACCAACCTCTGGTAGGTAGATCCTGCATTTTTCAAACCAAAAGGCATAACATTGTAGCAATAGATACCTCTCTCAGACCTGAATGCGGTTTTCTCCTGATCTGATGGATGCATCCTGATTTGGTTGTACCCACTCCATGCATCCAGGAAGGTCAGCATCTCATGGCCTGCTGTGGCATCTACCATGGCGTCTATGTGTGGTAGGGGGAATGGGTCCTTTGGACATGCCTTGGGTCCCGAATCCTCCTCTAATCGGATGGCTGCCAGTGCTTTGGTTTGCACATCCTCGAATGTAGCACAAGGATATTTGGTGAGATCTTTGTAAAGATCTGAATCCTGGAGGAGCCCTTGGCGGAAGGCTTCGATGGCGGTGGCCACATCGCACCTGGGGATAGTCACCTTTTCCTTGTTGAACCTGTTGAGGAAATTGCGCGTTGACTCTTCGAACCTCTGCACCACCCGATACAAGTCGCTAGTCTGCTTTTCCGGCTTTCTGCTGCTGGCGAATTGTTGGTTGAAAGCATTAACCAGATCAGCAAAGGAGGTGATGCTTCTGTTCGGCAGGCCAACGAACCAATGAAGGGCTGCTCCTGAGAGGGTGGAACCGAACCCTTTACACATACAAGCTTCCTTCAAAGGCCCTGTGGCGGTTATCACCATCATTTTCTGCTTGTACTGATTGACATGGTCCATGGGATCTGCCGTGCCATCATAGAGCGTCATGGCGGGTGATACAAAGCCCTTGGGCACAGCAACACAGGCCAGGTCGTCTGTGAAGGGTGAGTCTGCATAACTGTCTCTGGCCGCTCTCTCCAGGGGGCGTGGCATTCCAGGAATTTTGTTGATCAGTTCCCTCAGCTCCTTTAGCTCTTGAGACTGCCGGTCCGCCGCGTTGTTGGTCTCTGCAGGAGGGTTGGAAGCAGGGGGAAGGAAACTGAAAGGTGTACTTCCCGCTTGGGGTCCCCATGGTGCAGACTACTAGGAGGGGGTAGTGAAGGGAAGATAACTGCTTCAGGCCTGGGTTGCCACTCTGGTGCCTGCTGGTTGAGAGTAGGTGTTGCCCATGCTCCTCCAGAGGGTTGGCTGTTGGGCAGGGGGCACACTTCGGGCGATTGTGCTGGTTGCCATCTCAGCACCTGGTGGGCCGGGGTACCTGTAAGAGATAGCGCATTAGTCTCTCGGTTTTCAATGCTGGAGAAGAGATTACCTGAAACGCGTGATCTGTCGGGTGTGGGCCCGTGGGTCAGGTAGCCCAGCCCCTGTGGCACTACGGTTTGGACGGGTGGTGATAGCTCCAGATCCAGCCTAGTGACCACCTCCTGAGGAATCGCCCTTGATGCTTGCCTACTGACGGCGTGTTCTCTGTGTAGGCTTGGTTCTTCCCCAGATGTCATGGGCAGGATCTCTGGTGGTGACGGAATTGGAGCAGGTGGTGGCCTTGACACCGCTTTTATCTGAGCCCTGATGTCACGGTTATTCTTCTGCAGGGTCCTCACCGCTTGCTGCAGAGTGTTGATCCCCTGAAGTATTTCCATCATAGGATCTGGGGCTGACGGAACCCTGAGCGCATCCCCAAACGACCCTCCATGAGCCGGCGTTCTTGACGGCGTTCCCTCCTTACTGGTCCTGAAGGGATCGAGCGTTCTTGACGTCGGGAGCCCTTGAGGTGGTCTGGAGGTTATCGGTACAGGCCCTGTTGCCAGACTGACAGGTGTAGCCTGAGTGAATGGTGTGATGGGCTGACTTGCTGTACCCGAGGATGGCGTTCCTCCAGCAGACTGGGTGGAGGCATCTTGGTTACTAGCAGGGTTTTGATCGGATCCAGACATGATGGTAGGTTGGATCTCTGCAGAATTTTGGCTAGCAAACGATCACTATGCCCCACGGTGGGCGCCAAATTGTTTTGGTAAAATTTTACCGAGTTACGTAATGGTATGCGGGTTATAATGATCGGGCCAATGTTTTGCGAGAGAACAAAAGGATTCAAACGTACGAATGAGCAAACGGAAAAAGAAAGTGAGAAGACACAAGAAATGGTGACGCGGAAACCCAATGTGGGAAAAACCGCGGGGGGAATCGGAATCCCGCCAAATGTTTACTATGAATGAGTAAATGAACAAGAATACAAGTATTATTTTGGATCGATGGAGGTTGTATGCTTCTTTTTTGTGCTCTCAAGTTGTAGAATTGGAGTGATCAATTGCCCCTTGCCTCTTGGTGCTCCTCTGCCTTATATTTTCTCTTCCTCCCTTAACCGATTCTTGTTTCCTGATTTCTCTCCTGCTCTGGAGGTCATTCCTCGATTTCAGGAGGTAGTTGGGTTGACAAGGTCTTGCATTAGGGTTGAAGGATTATGAGGAGTTGGGTTATCTTCGGCCCACTTCGCATCTGTTGCTTCCTCTGGCCCAATTCTGTCGTCGGGCTTTTTGTTGTCTTGTTAATTTTTCCCATCTCGATCTTGCGACTCGTATGATTTCGGGTTGTTAGACTTTTTTGACCCTCTGACTTTTGACTTTGACTTTTTGACTTGGGAAGCTCCACGTCATTCCGATGGGTGCGGATTTATCCTAAACAATGATTATAATTATATCCAAAAAAGGAGAGTGAGAAGAAAATCAAACTAAACTCAAAAAGGAAAGTAGGAGGAATACTTGGAATAGAAGGGTATATTATTAACTAATCGGAATATTTCCAATTATCTTTTTTTAATAGTTTGTTGTGATAATTAATGAAGTTAATAACTTTTTTTTTATCAAAAAACGTTTATATTGTCTTTATTACTAATTTAAAATTAAAGATTTTATTAAGTATTCATCACAAACATTTATTACACTTTCTTAAAAAAAATTAGTAAAAATGATATAATAACCTTTTTAAAATTAACAAATCTCATTTGTTAGGTTATAATTTTTTTTTTAGCAAAAATTTTTCACCAAAGAATATTCGTTTACCATAACTATTACATTTTTATTACATTTTTTTTTAAAAAATTTTACTCTTTATGACATTTTTATATAATATAATTAAAAAAACAAATTTAAAACTAAATTTTATTTCATACGTCAAACTTTTTTTTAAAAATTTTTTTAAGGAAATGGAAAAGAAATCTTAATATTTCATTTAAAGCATAAATTTATTGTTAGTATTAAAAATAAATGGTTTTTGTAAACAAAACTTAATTATTTAGATGTTACATCTTTTCATCTACTTTTGTATTAATGTTCAATCAAATTCAATGTTAATAATTATATTATTTATTATTAAGAATTTCATATTATACCTATAAAAACAATATAATGAAGAGATGTCAAAACCCATTTTTATTTTGTGAGATCTTATTCACTTTTCAATCGCTTTATTTTATGTATACTTAATTTAATTTTGTAAGAAATAAATTTTCATTGTCGTTTGTTGATTATATTTTTATGGGTTATTTCATGGGAATAATAACAACTATGCGCGTACTTCTTAAATTAATACAAACTATACGTAATCTCATTTTAATATGAACTACGCATTCATTAATCTCTCTTTATTATGTATGAAATTATGACTTGCTATTACAGGTCATAGTGACTTGTTGTAACTTTCTAGGGTTTTATTAGTTCCGTTGCAGTCATCGTGAAACCAAAATATTAATAAAAACATTTTTTTTCCATAGCTTCTATAAGACTAATTGAAAAAGAAATGAAAGACGAATTTTCGGAATTTTTTTTTTTTTTTTTCAATGGACGAAAATGAACACGAAATGTGAATCAGAAGAAGAAGAGTTAGAGAAAGAGTTGAATAATGGAGGTTCAACAGGTAGTCGGTCACCCATAACAAAGCGAGATTAATGAAGGTGTAGTTCGTATTAAAATGGGATTACGTATAGTTTGTATTAATTTAAGAAGCACACGCATAGTTGATATTATTCCCATGAAATAACCCTATTTTTATTTCTAATTTTATCTTTTGCATTTGTTTATGTTTAGAGAACTTATGCGAAACCAATAATCAAGTCTGCAATTTCTCATTTTTCAAGTATAGTAATCTTATTTCAATATATATATTTATATTGATTATTTTATAAATAAATTTCGAGTAATTTTAAATCTCATATGGGTTTTGTGTTCATAAGAGAGAAGATTTTATTTATGTTCAAAGTTGAAATAATTTACAAAATATACATGATTGAGAAGAAGCTGAAATATTTTGAGTGTTAATCAAAGTAACCTACTAATGATGATAATTATTTTGGTCTATTTAATATTTGATATTAAAGTAAATCATCAATAAATAAAAAAAGTAGTAAAAAAATTAAATGAAATACAATACTTAATATTTCACTTAAACCATATAATTTAATATTCTCGAGAAAGCTTAATATTTTTCTAAAAATAAATATTGATAATTTGATTGTTTCACCATTTAATCCACTTCCGAATGATCATCAATCAAATTTAATATAAATACTTACTAAAAAAATTATATAAAGCAATGAAGAGATTAAAAAAATGGTGGACTTCGACATCAATTTGCATTGTTGTTTATTGATTCTAATTTAGTTCTAATTTTACCTTTGCATTTTCTTTAGAGAATTTATGCGAAGCCGGTAGTCAAGTTCTCAATTTCTCCTTTTTCAAGTTCTCAATTGATTGATTTTATAAATACATTTTTCAATTAACTTTAATTCAAATTGATTTTCCGTTGATAATGGTGAACTGTTATTTATATTTAAAGTTGTAGTATTTTACAAAATATGATTGATAAAAGTTTCAATATTTTGAGTGTTACTTTAAAGTAAAATACCAATGGCTAGCAAATATTTAGCGGAAACAAAACTTGATATTTTACTTAAAACATAAATTTATTATTATTGCTAGATTAAAGTCTGTGCGCTGCACGAGTTAGTTGACTTAATTACATTGATGATGTACCTTCGTTAAATAAGAAACTTAATCAAAATATTTCATTACAATAAATAAGATGATCACATGATATTAGTAATAAGAGCTTATTTTAAAACTCAAAAGAACCAACTCTTATTTATAATATAAAATTTCATCACCTTATTATAAATTTTTGATGTGAAAATAATTTTACGTTTGTAGTCTTATTAAGAGATTTTTTAAGAGTTAAAAGTTTTTTATTGATATCCAAGAATGAATGAATTTTTTAATTGATATCTAATAATCAAAGATTAGTCTTATTTATAATATAAGATTCTATCGCCTCATCATAATTTTTCAATGTAGGATAATTTACTCAAGGTTTATAATCTTAAGATCTGCTTTTAAGACCCAAAAAAACGCACAATTACTCTTATTTATAGTATAGAAGCATTGTCTTATTTTAATACTTTCGATGTGGGATAATTTTAGGTTTGTAGTCTTTTTAAAAGCTTTTTAAGACTCAAATGATCGTTGGTTGATATTTAAAACCGAAAAATGACTCAAGAGCTTTTTTAAGACTTAAAATAGTTTGTTTTTATATCTAAGTTAAAAGGACAAACGATTACTCTTTATTTATATAATCAAATTTGATAATCTTATTATATACTGTTATTTATATAATAAAAAAAAAAAAAATAAAAGCTTAAATTTGGATGTGGGATATATACATTATTTTGGATGAATGATTACTGTTATTTATATAATAAAAAAAATTCACCTTATAATAATTTTTCAATGTGGGATAATTTTACTTAAATTTATTTAAATTTAGATATAGTCTAATTAAGAACTTTTATTTATAGAGGAATGATTACACTTATTTATAATATATAGAATTTCATCAACCCATCTTAATTTTTCGATGTGGGATAAATATACTTTAACTATATAGTCTTAGACTTAGGAACTTCTTTTTAGTCTCAAAGATTGTTGGTTAATATCTAAGAACGAAATATTACATAGAATTCTATCACCTCATTATAATTTTTTTGTTGATATCTAAGAACGAATGATTAGTCTTATTTATAATATAGATTTACATCACCTCATCATAATTTGAAGAAATGATCATTTTTATTTATATAATAGAATTCCATCATATTATCATACTCTCTTCAGTCACTATTTTTTGTCTCATTTCATTAAAATACCCCTCACAAATATTAAGGTAATAGACGAAGAGAGTATGATAATACGATGAAATTCTATTATATAAATAAAAGTTTATAGCCTTAAGAGTGTTTTTAAGACTCAAAAGAGAAGGGGTATAATTTTTCGATGTGGGATAATTACTTTTAATTTATAGTCTTAAGTGTTTTTTAAGACTCAAAAGATTTTGATTGATATCTAAGAATAAATAATTAGTCTTATTTATAATATAGAATTCCATCACCTTATTATAATTTTTCGATGTGGGATAATTTAACTAAAATTTGTAGTTTTGTTTATAATATAGAATCATCACCGAACTTATTTTAATTGTTAATTGTTTCGAGCTGGGATAATTTAAAGTTTGTAGTCTTATTAAGACCTTTTTTTAACTCAGAAGGTTTTTTTAAAAAAACAAATAAAAAAGACTACAAATTCATGACCTCGTCATAATTTTAAAAAAAAGATATAGAATTCCATCATAGTTTTTTAAAAAAACAATTTTTTGTTGGTTGATATTTAAAAACAATGATTACTTTTATTTAGTAGAAATTCATAACCTCATCATAATCTTTCGATGTGGCAGAATTGCTTTTAAGTTGGTTGATGTCTAAGAATTATTTTTTATAGTCTTGACAACTTTTTTTAAGACTCAAAAGATTTATGTTTGATGAAACTTTATAGTTTTTTGGATGTGGATAGTTTTACTTATAATATATATTTTAAGACACAAAAGATTTTTGGTTAATATCTAAGAGCACGTGATTACTACCGAGTACTCCATTATTTATGTTTCGGTATTGGAATCAATTAACCCGATTCGGAATTCGGGCTTGAGGTGTACGATATTGCTTTGAATTAACAATTGGTCAATCTTGCCAACCTCTCCTTCCTCCTACTCCACTGGTCGGACCTTCCCGGCGAAATGGACTGGCTCCCTGCACACAGAACGCACAGGGCCTCGGAGGTTGTCCGAGGAAACCCTCTCCGATGCCTAAGTCAGTCCGTGAATGCCTTAAAGAACCTAGCTCGTGAGGAACTAGGTGGCGTTTTTAGAGTAAGAGTTCTAGAGAGAGAAAATCCCACCCCCATCTTGTGGGAAATGGGAGAGTATTTATACCTTCCCGCAAGAGAGGGAAGTAGAAGGAGAATGGGTGGATGAGGAGGTGACAAGTGGCTTCACCTCATCCACCCATTCTCGTTTACCTTAGGCGAAATGACGAGGAGGTCCCTTGGTGATCCCTGCCCTGCCTGCGGAGATTTCCCCAGAGGGCAGGCGGGGCAGGGGTTGTGAAGGCTGGGTTTGAGCAGACCGCGTCGCTCGGCTGGTCAGGCGATCATCTGAAGTTCCCAGTGGGTTCTCTTTTCAGTGACTTTGCTCTATCTATCCGCCAAGTCGGTCCCAGGGCTCCTTGGGTAGTCTTCTGGGGGCCTGCTTAGCAGGCGGTTCGGAGCAGGCTGTCGACCCTCATCAATTGGCCCTCGTAAGTTGGGAGGGAGCAAGGCTTCCTTCCGGCTGGCGACTTTTGCTTAGATGGAGGGAGGTTGACTTATTTTCGACTTCACTGCTGCATTTAATGCCTTTGTACTTTCCCGAGGAAAGAAGTGTTAATTGTGTCAGGTATACAAAGAGTTGAGAGGTCTTTTGCAATGATTACCCTTCATGCTTGGTGGATTTTTGGGCAATGTGAGGACTTTGCGATTGGTTGCATTCCCTGCCAGGATGGTTGGGATGCCATTTAATGCTTCATTTCTTTTGTATAAATTCCAGCTCCCTTCGCCATTTTGTTATTTCATCCTCAATTCTTCCACTTTTCTTTGTTGAATCATGGTATGGATCAAGAAATCTATTACTCGCCATGGAGTTCGCACTGTTACCTTTCTTTTTAAGGGATTTTGGAGACTAAGGTATGCTCGGGCGGCTTTCCGGGCCCTTCGTCGCAGCCGTCGTCCACGGCCACATCCCCGTCGGAGTGTTCAGAAGGCTACTATTAGGGCGTGCAAGCGCCCTAGAAGATCCTTGCCTCCTGCTGCTTCCAGGTTCAAGCGCTGCCTTCAAGGAGGAGGGTGTTTTGATCGGGGTTGCCATGAGTGTTTCCCATGGTTTCACCCTGAACAGTTCGACCCCGACTGTTCTGACGCAGACTCTTCCCTGGGGTCAGGCCCTTCCTCTCCAGTGTAGAAAACGGGCTGCGGCACTTGTGATGACTCCCAGACAGTTCCTTATGGCAGGGACTGGGACGTCAGCAGCCGGGACTCTGAAGACAGTGAGGGTCTGGGCTGTTCGAGTGACAGAGACGAGGATGGACTCCCTGAGGATCCCTTTAAGGATTCCTCAGACTGGGATTAGGGATCGGACTTTGGAGGCCAAGGCAGCCCTGGGGACTATTCTCCAGACTTAGGTGATGACTAGGCCTGCTTGCAGGGTGCAGGCGTATTGAGCCGGAAATCCAGGCTCCTTTTGTTTTTTCTTTCTTTGCCAGGCATGATATGTAACTTGTCCATTTTCCATCAAAGTTAATGAAAAATCCGAGCGACTTTGTTATTTGTTTTTTTTTAATGCGAGGATGACGTTGTTAGCTGACTGTCCCTCTGACACTTTTGCTTTTTCGAGGCCCTTCTTGGGAAGGGGTGAGCGGCTCATGTTCAAAGTGTGACACGTGGGGTAGATTGTTGGGGACGTATTGTCAGAGAGGCGGCCTTTTTGGCTTCCTGGGCTTTATATAAGCCCTTCCCCTCCTCCATTTCTTTCTTTTACACTTTTCGAAATTCGTAGTCCCTCTCATACTTCCAAACCGTCTTTGTTGCTGAGAACTTCGTGAGATCAAGGAGTGCCTACTATCACATTTTCCGGCGACGACCAACGCTCTAGGTTAGAATCTCTCTTTAAATCTTTGCCTTTTTTCCCTTTCATCGATACTTTTTCTTCGTAAACCAGTATGTCTCGAGTTCGCGCTTTCTCTTTTGGTTCATTGCCTGAGAGGACAGAGGGTGGAGACGGGGGTAGACGTGATCTAGCCTCCTCTTCTGGGGTTGGGCCCAGGGAGGAGGATCGCCTTGACAGGGGGAAGGTGCTGAATCCCCCGAACCCGCTCCCTTTGACGTTGTTGATTCTGACAACGAGGCACTGGAGGTGGACCCCTCCAGGATTGCCGGCCCCCTCATTCGCAGGGAGAGAGGGAAAACTTATTATTTGGATAAGAAAAAAATACTTGATTCCCCTAAAAACCTACCCCGAAGCCAAGAATAGGGACTTGATTTTAGAAAGCAATGCTGCTGGAGAAATTGAGAAGTTTTATAATTTTGGGGAGGGGTATACAGTCATAGTCACAGGGGGAAAAGGACACAGTATGCTGCCCCCCTGAAGGTTGTGTGGCTGTTTACCATAAAAGCTTGGAATTCGGCCTGCGATTCCCTCTTCACCCCTTCCTGGAGGAGACCTTCAGAAGGATGAATGTAGCTATAGCCCAGCTGACTACCTCAGCCATTAGGTCCCTGATAGCCTATACCTGGACCTGTCTTTTCCATGGTGAGGGGCCTTATATTGATGCCCTTCGTTTTATGGTTGGGCTGCAAATGGTGTCTTCGTCAGGGGGAGACGGTTCCCCTGGGTATTGGTCCCTCCAGAGACAGAAGAAATATGCTCTAGTCTGGCCGACTTTAAGTAGCCTGAAAGACTGGAAGAATAATTTCTTGTATGTACATAGCGCTTCCGGGTGGCGGATTCCTAGGCATTTTAGGAATCATGTTCATACCCGCATGGAGACTCGCGAAGAGTATCATCCAGGCGTCGGGGGGAAGGCCCTGGAGGTAAAGCTGAGTGCGAAAGAAGAGATATTAGTCAAGAAGTTTGAGATTGTTGCGGATAAGTCTGGTGTTTTTGGCCTTGCTTTCTGGCTCCCCCACGCGGAGCTCATAGCCACAGACGAATACTTGCTTCCATTGGGCCTGATCCCTAGCCTTGAAGGTAGTTCTAGGGGGCTTTTGCTGGCGCGATTTTTCTGAGACTTTTTATTTCTTTGCTTTTTAGCTGACTGCCCTTCTTTTTCTGTAGATTCCGCTTCTCGTCGTTGGACAAGGAAGCAGGTTAAGAGGTTAGGTTTGAGTGAGGAGTTTGTCATTGTTTCGAAGCGTCCTTCCCTCCCTTCAAATTTCAAGAAAGGGGAGAAAAGTTTAATGAGGCTCGTCAAGGATCTCGCTGCTGGCCGGAGGCTGCCTCTTCCCCCACGTCTGCCGTCGGCAAAGCCGGCGACTCCTTCCCCCAGCATCCAGGATGGGGAGGCTGAAGTTACCTCAGGGGCCACTCCTTCCCCTGGATGTAGGTAAGGTGACTCTCCAACCGGGACTCGTGTTCCCCAGGGATCGCGTCCTGCGAACTCTGAGGGGAGTGGGGAGAGCGTCCCCCTGGAGCTGAGAAGGAAAAGGGATAGGGAGCCCTCAGGGACTACTCCTGTGGTGGACTTGGAGGCTGACACTTGTACTCCTGAGGCAAAACGCCCTGCTCGTGATATTCCGAGCACCCTTTTTCAGGAGGAGAATACGGAGTTTCACTATACTGCTGGCGACAGCGTAGACGTGTCGGGCCTGCTCTCCGATTCTGGCGCCGTTTTGGCCGACCGTCTTACCAAGTCTGTAACTTCGACTTCTCACCAGGTGATTCAGTATATCCAGCGTACCTCCAAGGTGTTGCTGGCATCTGCTGAGCTGGCGGCTCTTAGCCGTTTGAGCGACGAAGAGCTGACCGTCACGCCCGGGGCTACCCCCCTGGACCGTCTGGCTATGATGGAAAGGGACATAACTTTGATAAATAATTTGAAAGATAAGCTGGCGAAGCAGGAGGGCGAGCTGGAGGAGGCGAGGAGTCAGGCAGGCCAGTGGAAGCTTCAAGGAGAGAGAGCTGTGAGGGAAGCAACCAAGTTTGAAGCTGAGCTGAAGGAGAGTCGCTTGGCGATGGAGCAGGCTACCCTTTCTCTGGCTGAGATGGAGCACCTAAAAAGGAAGACAGGTGATCTGGAGGAACGCCTGTCCAAAGCTGACTCAACCTTTGAGCAGGCCAAGAGCGAATGGAAGAAAGAAAAGGATGCCCTTGTGGAGGAGACCGATGCTGCGGTGGACGCAAGTTTTGTGAGTGGGGCCAACTCTTCCAAAAGGGTCGGCAGCCTGCTCCAAACCGCCTGCTAAGCAGGCCCCCAGAAGACTACCCAAGGAGCCCGGGGACCGACTTGGCGGATAGATAGAGCAAAGTCACTGAAAAGAGAACCCACTGGGAACTTCAGATGATCGCCTGACCAGCATGGCGACGCGGTCTGCTCAAACCCAGCCTTCACAACCCCTGCCCCGCCTGCCCTCTGGGGAAATCTCCGCAGGCAGGGCAGGGATCACCAAGGGACCTCCTCGTCATTTCGCCTAAGGTAAACAAGAATGGGTGGATGAGGTGAAGCCACTTGTCACCTCCTCATCCACCCATCCTCCTTCTACTTCCCTCTCTTGTGGGAAGGTATAAATACTCTCCCATTTCCCACAAGATGGGGGTGGGATTTTCTCTCTCTAGAACTCTTACTCTAAAAACGCCACCTAGTTCCTCACGAGCTAGGTTCTTTAAGGCATTCACGGACTGACTTAGGCATCGGAGAGGGTTTCCTCGGACAACCTCCGAGGCCCTGTGCGTTCTGTGTGCAGGGAGCCAGCCCATTTCGCCGGGAAGGTCCGACCAGTGGAGTAGGAGGGAGGAGAGGTTGGCAAGATTGATCAATTGTTAATTCAAAGCAATATCGTACACCTCAAGCCCGCATTCCGAATCGGGTTAATTGATTCCAATACCGGAACAATTTATAATATAGAAATTATTATAATTTGTCGATGTGGGATAATTTAACTAAAATGTGTATCCTTATTTATAATATAGAATCATCACCGTATCTTATTTTAATTGTTTCGATGTAGGATAATTTTAAGTTAATAGTCTTATTAAGACCTTTTTTGAAACTCAAAATATTGTTAGTTTTTTAAAACTTCAAAAGAGAGGGAGTATAATTTTTCGATATGAGATCATTTACTTAAGTTTATAAACTTAAAGAGTTTTTAAGACTCAGAAGATTTTGATTGATATTTAAGAACAAATAATTAGCTTAGTCTTATTTATAATATAGAAATTCATCGTTTTATTATAATTTGTCGATGTGGGATAACTTAACTAAAATTTGTTTTCTTATTTATAATATAGAATCATCACCGTACCTAATTTTAATTGTATTGATGTGGGATAATTTTAAGTTTGTAATCTTATTAAGACCTTTTTTAAACTCAAAATTTTATTGATTGATATTTAAAAACAATGATTATTCTTATTTAGTAGAAATTCATGATCTCATCATAATTGTTCGATGTGAGCGAATTACTTAAGTTGGTTGATATTTAAGGAAGAATTATTATATCTTATTTATAATATAGAATTTCTTCACCTTATTATAATTTTTTTACTTAAGTGTATAGTCTTAAGAACGTTTTTAAGACTCAAAAGATTTTTGGTTAATATCTAAGAACACATAATTACTCTTATTTATAATATAAATTTTTATCACGAACGGATGATTAGTCTTATTAATAATATATAATTCATCAACTTATAATAATTTTTTGATGTGGGATAGTTTCGATGTGAGATAATTACTTAAAGATTATAGTCTTAAAAACTCTTTTTTAAAACTAAAAAAAATACATCCTTACTTTTGATTATAATATAGAATTTCATCACTCCATCATAATTTTTCAATGTAAAATGATTTTAAGTTTATAGTCTTATACTCCCTCCGGTCGTTAATTATTGCCCCATAGGGTAATGCACAAAAAATAAGAAACTTTCTTAATAATCTTAAAATAAGAAGTGGTGGACCATAAATTAAATGTTTTACATTTATAAGGATAGGTGGCACAATTTGGTTGGTTAAGACAATGGCACAATTTGTAATAAAGAGTGTCCATAAGGATAGATGGGTAATTAGTATGTGACAAATAAGGAAAGTGGAGAAATGGGGCAAAAAATAATAAACTGCCATAAAAGGAAAGCGGGGCAATAATTTGTGACCGGAGGGAGTATATTAAAAGCTTTTTTAAGAGTTAAAAGTTTTTTTGTCGATATTTAAAATTGTATTATTACTGTTATTTATAATATAGAATTACATCACCCCGTCATAATTTTTCGATGTGGGATAATTTAAATGTTTTTCTTGGTCGATATTTATTTAAAACCGAATGATTACTCTTCTTTATAATATAAAATTTTCATCACCGATAATTACTTAAGTTTATAATCCTAAAACTCTTTTTGAGATTCAAAAGATAATTACTTAAGGTTTATAGTCTTAGGATATCTTTTTGAGATTCAAAAGACTTTTGGTAGATATCAAAGAACGAATTATTACACTTTATTTATAATATAAAATTTCATCATTATATTATAATTTGTCGATGTGGATAATTTTACAACTGTTATATGTAATAAATTCATCACATAATGTGAAACAAATAATATGAAATTTATACTCTAATGAAAGCATTTTTTACCACGAATCTAATTATTTCATTTTTATAATTTATTTTACGATAAGGATTTAAAAAAATGAACTCTAAAGATTTTAACTAAGAATTGTAAAACATCCCATTAATATGATGAATTAAATATATATTATAATAATTAAAAGATTCTCTATTTGTTTTTTTTATTATTTATGATACTTTTCTAATTTGAGCCTTGATGAAACGGACCAATGAGATCGCTCGAAAAAAGCCTAATATATATATATATATATATATATATATATATATATATATATATATATATTGATTGATTGATTGATTATTAAGACATCTTAATAGTTTTCTGAGAAAACCTTAATAATTTGGTTGGTTTACCTTTTCATCTCCTTTTGTCTTGATAATCAATTAAAGTTAATATTAATCATTATATTATCTTGCATTAAGAACTTCATATTATAACTAAAAAAAATATGTAATATTATATTTTCATCTATTTCATCTTAATGATTAATCAAAGTTAATATTTAAATATAGCATTAAGAACATCATAGTATAACTAAACAAATATATATAAAGCCATGGAGATGATAAAATAAAAATTTGGGAGTTTGTATTCACATTTCAATCGCTTTATTTCATGAATACGACAACCAATTTTTAATATATGATACTCCGTATGAATTTGCATTGTTGTTTATCCATTCTAATTTTAGTTCGAAATTTTATCTTCATGATTTATTTTATATATCGAAATTATGCGAAGACAATGACTACACGTCAAATTCATAATTTCTCATTTTAAGTATAATATTATATTTTTATTGATATTTATATTGATTATGTTTATAAACACGTTTCAAGATAACATTAAACTCTTTGTTTTTCTTATGAGAGTGACCTTTTATTAATTTTCAAAGTGAAAGTAATTTACAAAATATGATTGAGAAGAAATAATTGCAATATTTTGATTGTTAATTTAAAGTAACATTTTAAAGAATACAAGTTATTTGGGTAATGAACATTATACAATATATTTTAATCACCAAAACAAAATACACATATGAAAATAGGGAAAGTGAATACAGTAATTTAACAAACAAAGTGTAGAGTTAGTACTCCCTCGGTCTTAATAAATAGTTCACATTTGTTTTATAGACAAAATTTAAGGTATTGAGAAAAAAATTAATATTTGTTTATTAAAAAGTAAAAGTAAAGACCAGGGTAAAGCTTACTCAAAAACGAAAGTGTGAACTATTGACTGAGACGGAGAGAGTATAAATTAAAAAAGTGAAAATGAATATCTCCATGATTTTCGCGAGATTAAAAAACTAGGTCTCATTTGTTGAAAGGACGTGCATAGATAAATGGTTAGTGTTACTTTTACAAAAAATAAATATTAAGGTTATAATAAATAAAAAGAGTAAATTAAAAATTATTCTCTTTTAAAAAAATCAATTTTAAAATTTACTCCCTTTTGAAAATTTTGTTAAAAATTATTCCCAAAATCGATTACAAGGTCAAAAATTGTTCCAAAGTTTATTTTTAGGAGGAAAATGTCCTTGGCTAAAGGGTGGGATGAAGTGATATGGAATAAAAAAGTTACGTTAATTTTCGTCCAAAAAAGAAATTTTGGAGCAATTTTTGAATATTTGCTAGATTTTGAGAGTTATTTTTAACAAAAATTTCAAAATGGAGTAAGTTTTAATATAGATATTTTAAAAGGGACTAATTTTTAATTACTCAAATAAAAAACATATAATTGAAATTGATGGATATATATGTTATGTAGTTTGGTGACATTGTTGAATTGATGAGATTGATGTCTATAATAATCGGTGACGACCTAGTTTGGTGACTTTGGACTCAATTATTGAAATTGAAACTATAGCTAAATTCAAAGAGTTAACTATCCGCTTAGGTATGCAAAAATCGATCGGCACAAATTTTCGAACCAACATATACCACAAATTAAAGACTTGGTCATGATTATCAAGAATCCGTGCACAAAATTTTGAAACGGATAAACCTGTGAATTTCACGGGTCACATACCTAGTTTGATAATTAAATTGTTAACCCGTTAAAATATTAAAATGATGTCGGAATCACACAAAACCGAGTCAGCGTAAAAAAGGAGTCGATCACAACAACGTCATGGTAGCATAGAACCCTCCAGTTCACAAACACCACAATCGGAGGCACATGATCAATTTACGACCCCACAATTTAACCAATGGTCCGGTATCACGCCTTCATTCATGAACTTTGGCACCCCGAGCGGGTCGATCCCTTACGGTTACGATTTAACCGAGGCGCAAACGAGGCAAGGGTCCCAACAACCTTTTAACATGACGCCCAACCAATTTATTTTTGATACGTCCACAATGTCGGGGAGACCACCTTTACCACCGTATCCTTTTACACAAATAGGCCAATTCGGTCATACGCGTAAATTCGGTCAAACGGATCAAACACAATTTACACAATTTGGACCATAATTGTCTACAAAGTCTGCACACGACACATCGGCACAAAGCGTGTCACTATTCACAAATGTTACCCACAAACCAAAACGGTTCAACCACCTGGTAATGAGATAATTTGGCAGACGAAAGCAAAAATGACTAAATTAAAGCACAAGTAAAGCATGACAAAGTTTCACTAAGAGTGTAGATAAAAAATTTGCTAGGTGTAATAACTGTAATACTATGTTAAGTGCTAAAAGTTCATCGGGTACCGGTCACCTAAGACAACACGCTAAAAAAAGCATTCCCAAATACGTCGGTCAAACATCCATTGACCAATTTCTGACCCGACCCCCTCACAGCAAGACTATAACTATGGAATTTCATTGTCACCTACTCTACCAAATTGAATTGAAGAGATATACTAAAAGTAGAAGAATAAAAATAAAAGAAAAGGCAAGAAAATACCAGAACAATGATGATTAGGTAAACATTGTGGGCTAAAAAATATCCCTAGAAACTAAAATAAGAAGATCTAAAGTAAGACAAAATCAATAAGATTGAGAATGATACTTGAATAAAAAAGGAAACGGAAAAAGAGGGCCTTTAACAACACATGACTAGAGAAAACTACAAACAATGAATTTGGTAGAACATAATTGAATGAGTTAAAAATATTTTAAAATATAAAGTATTCTGAGTAGGATGAGAGATGTGCAGATGACAAACACCAATATAGGTCTTAGACTGTATAAACCTAATGAAGAATGTGTATTTTAAAACAGTGCCAAGTGTGTTACTCCGTATAACGTATGAGTATAAAGTGAAACTACATTCCAAATAAAATACCATATGTGGATATGAAACTTAAGCGGATATCTCATACGGAGTACTGTTCTGGCAGATCCATCAGTAGAATTCTCAAAAGTTGATACAAATATCCCAAGGGCCAAATAAGACTAGCACAATTGATGGCGAAAAATTAACAGGTAATTCAACTAGTGCTATGCATTAATCTTAGGTTATCATATAGTAAAATCTGGTTGTATATACATCTTTGTTTGTCTAGGAAACGTAAGGAATGACATATTTCTAGATGAATTCCATAATCATAAAAGAGTTTAAAACATGTGGTACCAGGCTACCAGCAATGTGCCCTCATGGTTGTGAATAGACGGAGTCACACATAAAGCCAGAAAGAACGAGATCCATACTCTATGCATCTGCATAAATGTACAACACTCGTAAATCATAATTACACACAAATAAGCCAGAATGTCAAACATTCCACATTATACAACACAAACAATTAAGAATAGCCTATGGCCTATGTGTTTTATGATAAATGGAAAAGTTGAGCAAAACTTGGACTTTGTGCATATGTTTTTTCCATGCTGTAAAAAGACTCATAGGGGAAGTTTAACCTAAACTATCAATAACACTAGTCAATGACTTTATCGCAACTATGCATATGAAATTTGTATTTGGTGCAAATGCAATCACTAGAGCAGTTTTAATCTATGTTGGCTCAATATTACATGTATACTTGTAACTCGCTAGCATAATTGGTCGTTAAAAGGAAGATAAGTGGACAAAGGCAACACTAACCTCTGCAATGACAGTAAGATCAGGGTGAAATTTTTTGGTGTCAACTAGCCATTTCTCAATGCAGGGATACAATTAGAATAACAGTCAAAACCACGATATTATCGAAAAACTGAAATGAGATTCCCATTTTTTTATATACATTTAGACATCTAAATTACCATCAACAAACTACACACCTGTAACAATTCAAAAAAATGATGACACTTTCAAACTTAATCAAAACACCTAAAACTCGATTTTGACACAAAAATTGATACTCCCTTGAACAGACATGCTCTTCATTAATTTACACCTGAAAACACGATACACGCACTTTGAATACCAAGCAATTCTTTCAACCATAGGACAAATTCCTATAATACATCGTAATTAGAGACTTAACTGCACAAAATTCAACTCCAAAAGACACAAAGTTCAAACAATCTCAACTCAACCGATCTAAACTACGAAACATCAGTGACGGAGTCAGAATGAGGATGGAACTTACCTAAAAATTTGGAAACAACCCAGTAGGTAGAGACATCAACAAAAACAAAAACTCGTAATCTGCAGAAAAACCCTAAACAAAAAAAACTACGGAGTATAAATTAGTAAAAAAAATGCTACACTCGAAATAGATCAGAATTAGTAACAAAAAGCTTCAATTGAAGCCTATATAGGACTGAAAATAGCATCTGAAGCTAGCAAAAATAAATAATGCAATTCAACAAATTGAAAAAAAAAACTTGTAAGCGATTGCACGGGTTGCGTCTGTGAGAGGAGGTGGAACGACAGACGAATGACATGTGTGTCACCGGCGTGTCTTCTTCTTTGTGAGTCGTCTTCTTCACGTCGTCAAATTTAGGGTTCTTCGTGTTTAGTGTGTTTCTTCGTGTCGACATGTTTTGTGTTTTCTAGTTATAAGTTTCATTTTGTGTGTTCTAAGTTTTTAATTTTAAACATGAAAATCATGGATATATTTCAAAATAATATTTATAATTTTGTTTTTAAAATTAATTGTGACAATATGGGCAATATTGTCACAATTATTTGTCACAGCTAAATTGTGACAGTATTTTTGATATTTTTTAAATAAAATTGTTTATTAATATTACGCAACTTTTATTAATTCCTTTTAAATTATATTATTGTCTAAATTAATTCGTTTCAATATAGAACCGAACCGAGTTCACTTGGGGTAGCGAATTTTGAACCCAAACTTCGAATTCAAACCGCATCAAACTTCAGACAATGTATCCTTGGTGAAAAGAGATAATAAAGAATAAAAACAGAAGCGATTGTTCCTGGGGATTTGGCAACAAGAGGTGTTAGTGTTAGTGCTAGTTGAGTAGTAATATGACTGCGCAAGGGGAATCTAGCCAAAGCATTAGCTACTCCACACATACAAAAAATGTTACCCAATAACCGTAATAATGAGACTTTTCCATATAATGGTAACCAAATATAATAATGTCGCTACCCAAAATTTTAGGTCTAGATTTGCCAGAATGATAGGAGAGAGGACAAAATACCAGTAGTAGGTTGTTCATCACTTACAGTGAATTGAACTTTCCTTGCCTTGCTTGACTTGGCCGACTCATCATCCTTTCCGTTTCCGTTCAATGTTGCTGAGAAGACATATATACCAGACCAGTCAGTTCAGATCAAATCAGATCATTATTCATTAGTCTACAACTGTAGCTTTGACATGCAAAAAAGACTTACATGCTTTGCCTGCATGAAAACCCATTCCTCCTATTTCTGACATGCTTAATGCTTCTCACTTCTCCCACGAAACTCACAATTTACCTAAGCTAAATTAAATTAAATTAATCAATAGACAACAATTGTTTACCAATTCTATTCTACTCTGAACAAATGTACAATGCAAGGGATGAGATAGAAAATTAGACATGGAGGAAGGGATGAATAGCGAAGACTGATAAGTTTTGTCTAGGGTTCCTGTGTTTTGTACTTTTGGAGTTTGTTCAGGTTTGCCGTTTCAATTTGTTAATAAATGACTTTGAGAGTCTTAGACGATCTCTTATATATTAATGCCGAAGAAAATCGTTGCACCACAATGAACCACGACAACATTCACATATGCTCCCTATGTGACGCCTTGTTGGCATCCTATGTGACGATTTTCAATTTAAAAAAAAGAGCAGTTACCTGAATCAGAAGTTATAGTTACCTTTTAACTTCTACTTTAATTAACTGATCATCCCCACTACATTGATAAACTACTCATCCTTCTTCTTTTCCCATATTTCCCCGGCCAACCTCTAATACAGAGTATTAAAAACCACCTCATCAAAATCAAACCCCTTCTTTTTCCCAGATTTCCCAACTCTCCAACCTCCATATTAGAAGCTAGTAAACCACGGAAGTTGATACACTTACACGGCGTGTATGAGATTTCTCATACACGACCAAGCATATTGCGCCATGTGTTTAATTTTGTTTAACCTAAGATGGTTAGTATAAGATTAGGTTAGTAATTTTACATGCATGATTAGTTAGTTCTTAATCTTAATCTAGTTAATTAGTCAAATTAGAAAAAAAACTATTTTTGTTTTATGAATTAATTAGATGATATTATTAATATATTATCGATTTATTTAAAAAAGGAAAATTATTTAATATAACTACAATTTATATTTTTTTAAAATCATTGTTATATATATTTTTATATTAAAAAATCAATTGAAAAAATATTATATTTTTCGAAAATAAATAGTAATAAAAAAATTATAACTTTCAAATTTTTTAAAGTAAATTATGATAATTAATAAATTAATAATATCTCATTTTTTCTATTAATAAGTTAAATTCAAAACGAAAAATTACTTAAAAGGAAAAAAATGTATAATGGTTTGAAATTTTTACAAAATAATAAGAGTAATATTTTAAAAACAAATACGTAAATATAAATATAAATATATATATATATATATATATATATATATATATATATATATATATATATATATATATATTACAAAATAATAAGAGTAATATTTTAAAAAACAAATTTTTTTGCAATAGTATAATTTTGCTTATATATTAAAAAATATATTAATTTTTTTTGTTAATCTTATAATATACTTGTATAATATATTAAAAATCCCTATAACCTTGTATATGTATAATATTTTAAAAAAAGGAACCATTTAAATTAATATAAAAAATTATTTTAAAAATAAATAAATTTAGAGGTTAATATATTTTTTTTAAAATTTAATATTTCCGAAAATTTTAAAGTGAATAATATTGGATTGCAAAATATTTAAGAAATCTTTTTTGTTATTCTTTTAGAAAATATATTTTAGTGGTTTTGAAAAAGATTTGAACCCTAAAAAATATGAGTGCTGTTTTTCGTCGTCGACATTTCAGCCACGTCGTCGGCGCTTTTTAATGCTGAAAGACGATCTTGCCCTTGACCTTTTTAGATTACTTAACTAATGTAATTGAGTTAGATTAGTTAGATTAGATTATGAAACTCGTTAACAAAGCGGTTTTTAAATTTTAAAACTCGTTAACAAACCGTTTTACTTACCCTCGCACTTACCCTTAGTTATTTACTTTACTCACTTACCCTCACTTACCCACTCACACTCCTCTAACACTCCACCCAACATTTGAAATTTAAAAAAACCATCTTTTTTTTTCGAGAAATCCGATTTTTCTAGAGACCCGATTCCGCCTTTAAATGGATCGACATGCGGTTAGTACATTTTTTGTTTATATTATCCGTCATTTTTTGTACATTTATTGCCCCGATCCGAATTTTTGTTTAAAACTTGTAAGAAATGTGTGTTAGTTTATTAAAGAAATTGCCTTTTGTTTATAACATGTCGTTTATGTGATGGATTTGTTGTGAAAATCGTAGTTGAAATAGGAATCGAGGTTGAAATACCCAGAAAAACGCGAACAGGGGCCCAGACGCATGAATATCGCGTCTGGGGGGCCACATAGACGCGATATTCATGCGTCTAAGTGGCCTGCCAAACGCGATATTCATGCGTCTTGGAGGCCTCTTAGACGCGAAACTCATGCGTCTAAGGGGCCTCTCAGACGCATGAATTCGGCGTCTTAGAGGCCCCCAAGACGCATGAGTTTCGCGTCTAGGAGGCCTCCAAGACGCATGAATATCGCGTCTATGTGGCCCCCAAGACGCCATATTCATGCGTCTGGGCCCCTGTTCGCGTTTTTTTTTTGTTTTTGTTCGACGTTATGCGTTAAAATATCGTGACTCGGGTCTCGGTTATTTGTAATTTATATGATTAGAATTTTTATTATGAATATTATTAGTTCGAAATGTGAATAGAATTATTATGAATATCGTGACTCGGTTATTTAATTTTAGTTGAAAATATACGAGTTGTTTATATGATTAGAATTACTATGAATATTATTAGAATTATTAATATTAAATTATACGAGATGTTTTATGTTGTAACTAATGACTAATTTTTTATCCGTGTATCAGGAGGAGTCAGATGGCGACGGTATTGATTATCGCATTTGTTTTATTTTTGGGCCAGCGTTCCGTAGTTCGGATGAGGCATTCAACTACGCTAGTGAGATAGGTTTGGCTCTTGGGTTCACCTTGGTGAAAGCGAGCAACAAAACGCAGAGTAACGTGAACCCGATGTCAAGATTACTTGGTCAAAATTACTTTAAGTGCAACCGTAACGGTAAACCGGGAAAAAATACCAAGAGTTCTCAGAAGATTGGGTGTAAGTTTTGGGTGAAGGCGTGCGAGAGCGTTGACAGAGAACGATGGATTTTAGGCATCGGTCCATGTGGCATGCACAACCACAAGTTGGAGGTTTACACTGACGGGCACAGACGCCTAGCCGCCCTAGACGAGGCCGAGAAACAGATTGTTCGGGACGGTATTCTGGACCACTTCACACCGGCCCAAATACACGACTCTCTTCATCGGCGAAATCCGGGGAAACCACGCCCATCGATCGAGACAATATACAATATCGGGGGGAAGTTGAGGGCGGAAGCAAGGGAAGGTCGTAATGCCATTGAGCAGATGATGGTACTAGCGCGCCGGGCTGAATACATCCACTTCTTCTACGAGCACGAGTTTACGAGTGTCGTGGAACGTATTTTCATGGCTCACCCTGAGTCCGTGAAACTGTTTCGTACTTGGCCTTACGTAGTCACTATGGATGCGACGTACAAGACGAACACCTACGACATGAAGTTAGTGGAGATGGTCGGGGTGACACCTGTCGGGAAACCTTATCTGATAGCGTACGCCCTACTTTGACACGAGGACACGGTGTCCTACACTTGGGTGCTCCATAAGTTGAAGCTGCTAATTGGGGACCGGGCACCGAACGTGATTGTGACGGATAAGGACCAGGCTTTGACGGCGGCAGTATCGATTGTCTTTCCGACCCCGCAGACCCAGAATCTGCTCTGCACGTGGCACATATCCAACTGTGTGGAAAAACGTGCCTTGTCGTACTTTCAAAAACAGACAGACCGAGTAGCTACCTTTATGCACGCAGTATGGTACCCCCTTCTGTATTCCACAAGTAGGGTGGACCTTGAAACAAAATGGGACAAGATGAAGGCGACGTGGAGGGTCTCGGGAATTCCGCTTTACATTCGTGACGTTTGGGGTAATTTTAAACAATGGAATCACGCGTACACTAACCGATACCTCCACTTTGGCAACACCACCACGTCGATCGTCGAATCTGCGCATGCGGCTTTGAAGAAGGCTCTTGGCACGTCGACAGCGTCCTTGGATCGGTTGTTCGATAGAATTGACAGGCTAATCGGTCGTCAGCAGTCTAAACTGCGAAAGAAGCTGGAGACATCCCGAAGGAAGCAATCAACTTTTCTACCACCCATTTTGAAGAACTTGAGACTCCGGGTAAGTCGTAAGGCGTTGGACTTGCTGACCGGGGAACTGTCTAGGATGCAAGAGTTGGGAGATCGGGTTTTTCACGAGTGCGGGTGTGTATTGAGGACGTCGAAGGGTTTGCCTTGCGCATGTCGACTTGCCGGAATGATGATGCGGAATTCAGTAGTGCAGTTGGCCGACGTTCATGTGTTTTGGAGGACGCTTGACTATGTCGGGGAGCAAGAGATGCCCGTCAGCGACAAATTTCAGCTTGACGGGTTGATTGAGGAAATACGTGAGAGCGATCCGAGTATGTGGCGACATTACATTGATGTCCTGAATTCCGCATTGCGTCCGGAGGAATCTGGGCTACTTGATCCAACCCCGAATCCAAACCCCAGAAAATCGAAGGGGACAGGGAGGTTGCTTATCGGAGTCGAACACGCCAGGAGGAGGTACGGGACCACCGACACGAGAGCGACCCCGAGTAAGTCGGCCAGGACTACGCACGCGTCAACGCCAGGGAGTAGTCAGTCGACCGAACTGTCTGATGACCCGGTCTCCCTGGTAAGGCTCAACGATGTCCATAAAGCGCAGTGTCCCGAAGTAGGTAGTGGTACGGTGCACCGTGTGAGCGTTCCGCACGAAGGGCTCCCAACAGACCCGATCCGCTGTCAGTAAGTCAAGTGATCGTCGGTAGGCCAGAAGGTTGTCTCCGCGCGACGATGGTTTCCCGACGCCTACCCACGCAGTCGCGCGTGGCGAAGTCGGGGAAATCGGGATCGGTGCCGCTGGCCTAAAGTCAGGGAAGTACTCATATATCCACACCTGAAGCAAAGTCAAACAGCCGGCCAAAGTGGTGAACCCCTCCCTCGAAGCCATCCCTAAATTCCTGTACAGCCACGCCAACGTACCGGCACCCCACGCAAAGCCAGGAATCGAATCCAAGCTGTTCGTCAGTGGGAAGACTGACGGACGAATACGATCGCTCGACCTATCCACAAAGAGGAACTCTCCCAACAACGTGATCAGGTAACCCTGCACAGTCTGCTCATGGGTCCCAGTGCTCATCTTCTCACGCACCGCCCTCGCTAGTACCGACCCGCTCCTCAAAATGGGAGGCCCCGCATCCCCCCTGGGTGCCCTCAACTGCAAATCATTCATCCCGAAGAAGTTCCCCACAGCGGTCTTCCCATCAGCCAGACCCCCAGTCTCGTTAAGAACAGCGCATGGCTCACCCTCTATAGACAGCCCTAAGATCCTGGCGACGTCGTGCAACATGATAGTCATCTCGCCGAACGGCATGTGGAATGTGTTCGTATCCGGCTGCCACCTCTCGACGAATGCTGTAAGGAGCGGTATGTCCAAGTTGCGTAGAATGCACGCCCGTAGGTGAATCAGCCCCGACTGTCGGACAGCATCCACTACCTGAGGAAGGCGGTCGAACGACTCCAACTCCCTAACAATCCGAGGACGGTTGTAGGTCGTCAGCAGACTCCGCTCGTGACCTGGCTCTGCCCAAAGCCGACGCGCAACATGACCCCCAAAGCTCGGGATCACCGACGGATCGATGGGACCTCCGGGACTAGGTCCATGCAGAATCCACGTAGTGTCGGTCCGTGTACGCCGGGGGACGCTCGAGGCCGAAGTACCCACACTCCCGACGAAAGTGCCTCCAGGCCCCTTCCTGTAGACAACAGCCTTACCCTGCTGTGATGTCCCCGCGTCCGTCTCCTCCTCCTGCTCCTCCGCCTGCTGTTCCGAGAAGTTCTCCGGAAAAGCGTGTCGCCTCTCCTCCTCATCGAACTCCATGTTCAGGTCGGCAGACTGCAACGACCTGGACGCCTGGCGGAATTCGCCGCTCGCAGTTCCCTCCGAACAACCGTCGTGTCTACCGCTCGTGGTGCGGGAAGGTGGAACAGGAACGTCTAGTGTACCCCCATGAGAGGAAGACGATGGCTCTGGTGGGCCGGTAGGTGGGGGCCTCGGCCTACCCCTAGCACGAGTGGACGCAGTCACGACCCTACCGTCTACCCGGCTACTCTTCCCCTTATCAGCCATCTAATTTTATATGTCGACACGTTGAAAAATCAATTCGATATGTAATAGTCAAAAAAAATATACTACTGATATAATAAGATATTACTATTCTTATTACTTTCAACGTTGTCGCTTGATATAAAATTTAATTTAAAGAACAAATTATTGATAACGTATATTCTTCTCAAATTAATTATTTTCACTTCCGACTATTTCTTAATTTAATTTAGTACTCATCGTTATCTCAATTGGGTGTACGATTTTAGGAAGAGATAACGATTACAGGTTTTTTCACCTAAATTCAACTTTTTAGTTATTATTTTTCACGATAAATTGATATTTTCAACCTAGAGATCCTTATATTTTTTTGATTACAATTTTTCAAAAATATTTCAAAACCTAAACTTATCAACAATTAATCCTAAATTTCATTATAATAATTCTAATAATATTCCTAAACATATAAACATTTCGTATATTTCCTAATACTAATTCAAAAAACCAACACATCAGCAACGATACGAACATCTAACAAAAAATAAACGAACTTTACGGATATCGTAACCCTAAACCCTAAACCAAAAAAACAAAAAAAAAACACGAAAACAGCCCAAAACGCCGGAAAACCGCGTCTGGGAGGCCTATTCGACGCCGGAAAACCGCGTCTGGGAGGCCTCTCAGACGCATGAATATGGCGTTTCAGAGACCTCTCAGACGCATGAATGTCGCGTTTTGGAGGTCTCTGCGACGCATGAAGGTCGCGTCTTGGCGGTCTCTGCGACGCATGAATCTGGCGTTTCAGAGGCCCCTAAGACGCATGAATCTGGCGTCTTGGAGACCTCTTCGACGCCAGATTCATGCGTCTTAGGGGCCTCTGAAACGCCAGATTCATGCGTCGCGGTCCGTTTCCAGCCCCAAATCTGGAAAAAACGACGACGCCCAAATCGCAAAAATCGATCCCCACCATAAGTCAAACCGATACAAAACTCGAATATAGAAAACAATAACTACTCAATTGAGGTAAATATCACACACAAATTCGCTATGGGCAACCTAAACAATCGATCTAATATTCATAATACTCGAACTAATCGATCCAAAATAATCAAATACAACCTAAAAGGTAATACAAAATAGATAGATCTACTTACTTGAGTACGGATTTGGAGTTGGAGTGGAAGCGGTTTTATATTTGAAAAACGATTTTTTAAGAAATTGTTTAGGGGAGAGAAAGAAGTGAAAATGAATTGTAAGGAGAAGGGGGTTTATATATAAATTTCCTAAACATATTCCCGGGATACATTGAGACACGTGTCTCAGAGACCGTTCAATAGTCCAAAAACCGACATTTCATATTAGTCGGGAATATATTTGTTACGTTAGTTAAGAAACTTAATTAAATTCATTAGAATATATTACATAAGGATAAATGAGTTACGTTGAGACACGTGCCTCAAAAACCGTTCAAGAGTACAAAAACCGTAATTTTATTATACTCGGAAATATTAATTACATTAATTAACAAACTTATTTAATATCATTAATCATAATTAGGGGAAGGGTAAAAGAGTAAATTCACGTATAAAGCGCCGACGACGTGGCTGAAATGTCGACGACGAAATGTAGTAGCGAAAAATATGAGCGTACATCATATCCTAACAAACACTATTGTTGATTAATCAAAAACCTTGAAAAAAATTGGCAAAAACTTTCGATTTTGATCTTAATAAGGATTGGGAAGAAGAATTGGATGATTACATTGAAGACAACAACGTCAACAACGAGACAACTATTAATGAAGTTTGTAACGACGATGTCGACGAGGATGCTCCTCCAATTATCAAAGACGGGTTTGTTGAGAAGGTGGTTAACATGTTAAACAAGGGCAACATTGACTCTATTGAAGTAATTCCTCCAACTAGGAATGACTTTGTGAATGGAGACGAATTTATTGCATTATGCTACGTGTATGCTTATAAGTTTGGGTTTCAAATTTATATTAGGGCCAATGAAATAGTGACTAAGTACAAGAGCAAAGGTGTGAAGCGGAATGCTACCGGGAAGAAAGAGCCTCATTTTTACACGATGAATCGAATTAGATTGTGTTGCAAAATGGGGGGAGAACATAAGAAAAAAATGGGAATCAAAACAATGAAAATAATGAATTATGCAAGGTCGTCATAGAAGCGTATTTGAAAGATGATTTCATCGTCATCGGTCAGTGTCGGTTGGAGCACAATCATAAGATAGATCCTGCAAATAATCGTCACATGGTTGGTTACAGGTTATTTGGTGAATATTTCAAAATACGAGCTTTGTTGAACGATTCCGCCGGTATTCCCATATCTAAAAACTTCCACACTTTGGTTAGAGAGGTTGGTGGAGATGCGAATTTGCCATTCAATGACTGTGATATCATGAACATGATTGATCTTGAACGACGACGTAGTCGAATTGATGGTGATGCAGTAGCGTTGGAAGGACGATTTCTGAAGCTTAAAGAAATTGATCCTGATTTTTACTATGAAATCGAGTCGGATGATAAAGTCAAGTGTTGTGTGCTAAATTTAGACCGTTTCCCCCCTCATTTAGACTCATTTTTCCCTCGTTTTGGGAGTTTAGAGTGCGATTATCGCCATATTTTGAGTACTTCTCGCATTAGCGTCCCTCTTGTGCGTTTTACGTGTTTTTGGTAGTTTTTCTATCAATTTTGATAGGATTTGGCACCGAAATCACGATCGAGCTTCCACGAGCACAAGAGAAGGGAATACCGTCCAAAGAGCAAAGCACACAACTTAAAGTTCAAGCCATCCAATCAATCGACAAAGAATGAGACAAGGAAAGAGGCTAGAGAAAATGACCGGGTGAAATTTCACCCGATGAAGTACCACCGGGCGAAATTTCACCCGACGGTAATTTGCCTCCCCGAAGATTTTCCGAGCTTCTCCACCGGGCGAAATTTCGCACACCGCAAAATGAGAGGAAAATCTCACTGGGTGAAATTTCACCCGGTGGGATTAATTCGTCAAGCCGCAGGGCGAAGTTTCACCCCATGAAGATGCAAAGAGTGATTGTCTCACTAATGGAGCAAAAAGTTGGATTTGGGCTTTAGGTTAAGAGACCCATTAAGGCATTACTATATATATGTTATCCTAGTTTGTTGCCCAAGGCACCCACAACTATCATCATAATCCACCATTAGTGTAGTTACTTAATCCATCAGTAGAATAATCTAGTAGTATTCTTAGTAATTCTCTATAATTCTAGTAGTAATTTAGTAGTAGATCTACCTAGTTTCCATCAACAATTATCTAGATTTCAAGTTTGTAGAAGATTATTTCAAGTTTTATTTGAAGATTTGTGGGGTTTATTGAAGAATTAGTGACAAGTTCTTCATCTTCTCCATCAAAGATTCAATCTTTATTTATGCAATCCTCTTATTATTTGTAGATCTTCATAGTTGGTACATTTTTTTCCACTCTCTAATCTCTAGCTTAGATTTAATATAGTTCCCTCATTATTGTTGTTTAGATTATCTTAGTGTTGTTAGTTTCTCTAGATTTTACTTATGTTGTTTTAGATTATTCTCTAGTTTATTTTGTTAAATAATATCTCTTCCATAGTTTAGTGGGTAATTGTTAGATCGTAGTTTTCTCATTATTTTGTTGCTAATTTCTTTAGATTTAGTTATTATGCATGCTTTAGTTAGTTTCTTCTTAGTTAATGTTTTGTTGTCTTCCATTATGATTAGTGAGTAGATTTCTTATTGGGGGGTTTAGGGATGAGGACTTGGATTATTTGAATTAAGGGATGTTGGTGGGTTGCTTGCTTGTTGGTTTATCTTGTTTGTGGTTGTTGTGTCATTGTCGTTTTAGTCCGGCCAACTAGGCAGACCTTGACTCATTTCTATCAATATGGGGAAACACAGGGTAGAAATTACCATAACTAGAGACTTACCCTTCTTCGCCGCGAAATTGGGTTTTTAGGTGGGTTGGGTGAAGAAACCGAAAGGTGGCATCTCCTTTTATCAATGTTGCAACAAAAACCCGTTTCCGACTTTCTTAGACTCCATGTTCCGAATCCCGACTTCCCCCTAACACCTTTTCCTAGATTGGTTATCTCTAGCTATTTTTATCGTTATTTCTCTAGTATAGACTCGACCCTTAGAAACCCCCCTCTAGACACTAAACGCATTTCTTTTAACTCCTTACTACTACGTTCCGTTCCCTGTGTACCGACCTCGACTTACCACGATTACTCTAGTAGTTTTTGTGTTATTCCGAGTCTATAAA
The DNA here is from genome assembly GCA_958450325.1 of Agrostemma githago. NCBI lineage: Eukaryota > Viridiplantae > Streptophyta > Magnoliopsida > Caryophyllales > Caryophyllaceae > Agrostemma > Agrostemma githago. Next base: position 49,066,898 of record OY288251.1, read on the forward strand.
TATTGTTTGACCCCCCGTCCTTCGCTAAACGACCGATCCGATTGGGGTGCACGTCATCAAGCTAATGAACGTATTTTGGGTCGATGGACGTTGTAGAGGAATGACCAAATCATTTGGTGACGCTGTATCATATGAAGCTACGTTCCTTTGTAATAGGTATTTTATTTTCGTCAATTACTTCACTTACTTTTTTCTATTTTATTAGTCCGGTTTTCCATCTCAGTATATTGATTGCAGAACATATTAAGCGGCAATCCCTTGCTAAAGTAAAATCATCCACAGTTGACAAATAAATGTCTTGCTAAAGCGCAATCAATTTGGGCAACCCAAATCATTAAGAAGCCGAATTACCTAAATGACCCCTCCACTTAGAATTCCTTCCTTGTTAATTAGTGTTGGTTGTACCTTCTTCTTTGGAATCTACCCAAAAGCCCAACTAAAATACGGAGAAGTTTATATATATATTTACGTATTTTGTTCTTACAATATTGTCATTCTCGTGTGAGACCATAACACATACTAATAGAAAATAACTACTTTAAATGTCAGAGGTCTCACAATAAACTTACGGTAAAACCGTCTCATACAAGAATTCGTGTTTAAAATATTAGTAAGGCATTATACATTTTTTCCTCTTTAGTAATATTTCGTTTTAAAGTTAAATTTATTAATAGAGAAAATTAGATATTATTTTTTGAAAATATTTTTTCTTAACTTTAACAAAATTAGTTAAATTAGGCCTAAAATTGTGACATATATTATTATTATTATTATTATTTATAAAATTGTGACATATATTATTATTATTATTATTATTAAAGATGAATTTTTAATAATTTATGGTGACAGGTACAAAATGCCATTTACGCCATTTGTTGGCGTAAATCATCTCGGTAGTACTATTGTATTTGATGCCGCTTTGATTTCACATGATGAAGATGCGATAATCTTTACTTGGGTATATATTTAGGAAATGGTTAGATTATATGGGCAGACCTCCATTAGTTATAATCACCGATCAGTGCAAGGGGATTGGTAATGCTGTTAAGTGACGTTTTTCCTACAACTCCTCACCGTTTGTGTCTTTGGCACATGTTAAGAAACGCAGAAAAGAATTTGGGGGCTTGTACCGAGTGAAAAAACGTTGACATTCCTCTTAGGAGAGCGATTCATGAAAGTTTAGATCCAGATGAATTTGAGAAGGCGTGGTTCGAGTTGGTGGATAAATATCATATTCAACACAATAGTTGGATCAAAGATGCATATATAAAGCGAGAATCGTGGGTTCCATTGTATTGGAGAGACAATTTGTGTGCAAGTATGTCATCCACGCAAAGAAGTAAACAAACAAATAGATATTTCAAGGGGTACGCCAATCCTGAGACAACTTTGTTTGTTTTCCTTGAAAATTATGAAAATGCCCTAAAAATCAAGGTGGAGGAAGAATTAAAGTTGAACTTTGCTAGTCTTGATAGACAATGTCAGTATGATAAGAGCATCATAGTCGAGGAAGTCTTTCATAGGGTTTACACAAATAACATGTTCACGACCGTCAAGAAGGAGGTGCAAGACCTACTGTACACCAATGTCGAGACTGACATGAACATTGGGAGTTTCTCTTCGTTTGTTGCAATAGAAGAGGTGACACAACCATTTCGATTCGACGAGATAAAAAGTACAATGTCACCATTGACATGGAAATTTGTGACTTTTCTTGTACTTGTAAACTCTTCGAATTTAAAGAAATATTGTGCAGGCATATTATTCGTGTAATATTGTTGAAGAAAATTCATTATATTCCCGAAAAATACATTTTAAGTCGTTGGCGAAAGGATTTGGTTCGAGGTTACGAGCATCTATGTGTTGGGTACTACACACCTAATGGGTCTGGCCGACTTCAGCGATAAATTGCATTGACATTAAAAAACGACTACATATATAGGTTGACATTGCAAGATGATGAGTCTTACGCCATATATGAGCGAGGTGCAGCGACGCTTGTGAAGGATTTAGAGGATTATGTGGGTATTGAAACTCTCAACTCTATGGGAGCAGGTTCTGATATTACGAGGGTCTGGGGTCATAGAAGACTACAAAGGAGGGAAAATAATCGACGTCACATGGTAAGGAATTCAATTCCAGCTAGACAAGGTAGTTTAAAGGATCCTGTCGATAAAAGAGGCACGGGTAGAGCTCCTAGGCCTAGGACAAAAGACGGTTCGGAGGGTTTTAACCATTGAAGAACCAGGTTCTTCACAACCAACACCGCAAAGAAGAAGAGGAGAAGTTAGGGACACACCTAACGCACAGTAGAATTGATAACGGTGTTCAAACTTTGTTTATTTCTTATTTGATTGTTTATTAGTAAAATATATGCGCAATTTTAATTTTTCCATTTGAATTTACTTGCTTTGGTGTACTCAGACGGTACTTTGTTGGATTTGAGTCAAAACATGTGATCGTACTAACTATTCATTGAACATTTGAGGTGATATTTAGACATCCATGAATATCAACCTAGTTCAAATTCGAATAGTTTTTTGAAGAATTGTATTTGTGCAGGTCAAAGAATATATATAAGGATGTTCTTTATATATAAGGATGTCCTATACATAAGAATTGTATTTGTTCAAATTCGTACTTTATTTTTGAATGAACAAAAATGTGTAGAAAATTTGCAAACATGTCATTACTCCTTCTAATCAGAATTACTCAGCAAGACTTCGACGAAAAGGGTGGAGGAAGTTTGGATCCTTAATTTTTATTTTCCATTTATAATTTCAATTGTGTTGGAATTAATGTTCTTTGATTTCTACGTCTTTACCTTTAAATATGGTATAATATACACATTTTTAAACTGACGGTGACAAAAACTTTGATTAAACACATAATATGATGGCTTATAGCACAAATTATTTAGAAATAACATACTGGTTAAACTATTAAACTCTAAGATGACTATGATCATAACCTAAAACATAATAATAATGTACGGATTGAATTTCCCTCTAATTTCCTCCCAGCTCCTTTTTTCTAAGAACGCTTTGCGCCTCTAACCATCCATGTGCCCAAGCTTTACATACTTGAACCATCTTTTCTTCGTCAATCGGTCGGCCCGAGGGAATATGCAAAATGACACTACATCATTGCAAGAAGCAACTCTGAAAGCACTACTGCTATCGTCAGTTTCGTGTATCTGCACAGGTCTTTGTAGATTGTTTATGAACTCGGGGATTCGACAGACGACATCTCCTACAAAACAAAAACTTAACTAGTTACGTATAGAATTAATACGACCTAAATTGATAATATAATCATTAAAAAATGAAAGTGATTGAAAATGTCGAAAAATGACATAATTCTTCAAAATGCAATATTGTGCGTCACCGGTATTACCTTCATAGCGATATCGAGGTCGTTTCCTCCATCGATCATTTATAGGTGGAGGAGTTGTAGGGGTTTCAATGTACGTTTGACCTCCAACCCTAACAATAATTGTGGGGTCGACTATTGGCATCGGTAGATATTCGAAATCACCGACTTGACGCCATATTAATTGTTCGTCGCGTACATAGTGAAGTAAGAAATGATTATATCCTTCTTCATATATATACATTAGACTATTATGCGAACTGCGAGGTATACAGTTTAACACTTTCTCGACCTTTTTGGAACCAAACTCTTTCAAAAAATTTCGAATAAAAAGTCTAGCTTCCAAAAGGTTGGAAACATTTTTTTTGGTCTACCAACTCTTTCAGGGTCACTGCTAATATTGTATTATTAGCCATTTAACGATATGTTGGTATATATTTTCTTTAAAACAAAGTAACAAAAAATGAAGTTACAATTAATTGTGTAGATGATGTTAATTGAAATGTGCTTATATAGTTCAAGCATTTCAATTAATTATGTAAAAAATGAATTGATTTTCCCCCAAAACTTGATTTTTCCTCCAATTTTACCTACAATATATTTATAATATCCAAAATATCTTATAAAATATTTAATGAATTAATATATATATATATATATATATATATATATATATATATATATATATATATATAAACACATACAAATATTGTAGTTGTTTTGAATGTAATTTGTATATATATTTATATATTAATATATATAAAATAACAATTTAGGAAACTAATTTGAATGTAAACAATGAGTGTTGTAGTTGTTTTGGTAAACTCTAACTTCTAAATATTGTAGTTGTTTTAGTAAACTCTAACTTCTAAATATCGTAGTTGTTTTGGTAAACTCTATCTTCTAAATATTGTAGTTTTTTTAATCTTGCTTATATAATACGGAGTATATATACACACACACATACACACAAATAATAAAGATTTTTTTTAAAGAATCATTTTTTATATAAAAAAACATTAAATAAAAGATAACATTAAACGCCATAATTTGTTATCGTTATATATAAGTATATTTATAATTTTAGTGTCTTCAATAATATAAGCATGTTAGTGATGTTGGTTTATTGGTAGTTTCCATTTAATGTGCTATGCGTGGGCATATTGTTTTGGGTTCGATCCTCATAATTGATGTTTTGAAAAAAAATGAAAATAAAAAATAAAAAATTAAGATGACAAGAGGATTCAATCCTAACACCTCATACTTTGAAGACAAATATCTTAACATTTGCACCACATTGGAAATTATTGTTAACAGTTGAGCTCTATATATATATATATATGTGTGTGTGTGTGTGTGTGTGTGTGTGTATATATATATTAGTCAATAGAAATTCCGCTACTTTAACAAGCGGCCCCGTGCCCTATATTAAAAAACAAAATTGATGACGTGGACCCATTAAGAGAAAATAGTTTCAAATAAGCGCAAAATGAATAAATAGTTTATTAAAAAGCATTAAAACAATAAAAAAAATCTTAAATAAATCTGACAAAATGAGTCCTTAGCAAAAGCCAATTAATCTTTTTTACAATAAATAAAACGATTTAAAAAGTACTAAAAAGTACTCCCTCCGAGTTCCTATTATTGTCCCAAAAGGTTTTGGGGTGAAAAATAAGGAAAAGGAAATGAGTGGTTGAAGAAAGAAGGAGGAAGAGAGAGAAATGAGAGAGTAATTGTGGACCACACAATGATGGCCTAAAAAGGAAAGAGGGACAAAAATCAAACTCAGCCCAAAAAGAAAAGTGGGACAATAATAGGAACTCGGAGGGAGTACATTATCCAAATTACAATTTACGAAAATGATTAATTTACATAAAGTATTTGAATTTATGTCGGATCGGCATAATATAATACAACACACTTTATTATAATATAACGTATTATATTTTTAGATACCCGCATCTTGACTGCTTGTGTCTATAGTAGTCTCCAACAAAACACCCGATGATGATCGGACGTAAACATGCTTTAATGCGCTCGAATATGGATTCAGAATCAATAGTATCCGACGTGGGCACTTAGCGGAGTACAAATTTCCCAAAACTGACCTCAAATCTAGACTCAGTGGGTCGTTTCTAATAAAATAAAACTACTTTGAGCCAAAGTCGCCACCGGGGGCAAAACCGTCTTTTGCGATCGAGCCAAAAACAGTCAAAGTCGAAACCCAAAAACAAAATAACCCATAAATGCGTCCAAATACAAAATCAATCAAAGTCAAACGGAAATAAATCATACCTCGAATAACACGGATATCAATCCGTATTTTGAGCAATTTCTGATACGCGCAAGTTCAACTGCCCGCAACCAGGCATCCCAGAACTGAGCCGCCTCATTTGGGACGCCCGAGTCATGAACCGCCTCCTTTCAGGCGTCCGAATATTGAGCCAAAGCATTTCGCAAAACTCTATAAATACACCCTTACCTCCGACGTTTCAAGGGACACAATTCACATTCTCGAAACCTTTATACAGAAAAACCAAGAACCTTTCAATCACCTTTCACACATTTTCACCACCCTTGAGTTCTTTGCTCTCATACACACACAGAATCAATCCCAAGATCAAAACTCTTCAAAGACCAAGAGCATCCTCTCCCTAACTACACACCCTAACTTATCCTACATTTTCGAACCGCTCCCGTGCCTTCGACGACACTCTACGAGCCCGTTTTCTGAGTTTATTAACATGTAGGTTGAGGCCTGAGGGTGTATCAAATCCTGTTTTTCTAATCTCTAATTCTTTTCATTTTTGTATCCTAATTACTAACAATGGTAACATTTATTTAACGTTACTAACCCTTAATTTCTGTTCTACTAACTTTTACTTTTCGCGATCTAACATTTTATTATCGTTTACTAACATCTAACTTTATTTATCGCATTTTACATGTCGTTCTTATATAATACCGTGTATGTTTAACAGAACTATTTTCGAATCAATTCGAGCAAGTATCCTATGATGCTAAACCGATTATCATAGGTTTCAAAAAAACCAAATCACGATATCGAAATGCAATGGATCTAACACTTGCGACGACAATCGAATTTTCAAGTTGAGTATGTTCAATAACGAATGTTGCCTAAAGTCCGTATAACCCATGAACAGGCCGCATCGGAGGTGGCGCCCATATTTTGAAGCGCGCCGCCCCAGGCGCCTGAGGGTCAGGGCGCCTCATGGCGTGCGCCTGATCCTTCGGGTTAGAGCGTGATCGCAATAATTCTTTATTGAGGGTATTCGATATCATTTTCGAATATCGCTCTAAGCGCCTGATGTTCACTCAGTAGTCAAATGTCGCACATAAAAGAGTCATCGATAATCGAAGTGGTACGAAACCCTATGACGTCAATCCGAGAGTCGTACGGTCCACGCGACCCGATAACGACATCGCGATACAAAGGGCTCCGATATTCGTATCAAGTCAATATAATCGATTTATCATAATATTGAATCGATTAAGGACAAGTACCCTATCATACCAAAATGAGATCACAAAGTCTTGGGTGAGACCGTCTCTCCATAAGTTATTGAGAGACCACATCTCAGTACCCTTTTATATGTTGTTCGTACCTATTTTATTATTAGATATTACTCCAAATAATAATTTGATTTTGTACTTGGTTTGTAGCAATGTACCTCTTATATATTTGTATACTCTTTTATGTTAAACGTACCTATTTTTATTACTGTTGGTACCACGTTTACCTCCACTTTTAATTGGTCTCTCAATAAAGTTAGTGAAAGACCGTCTCTCAGAAGACTTACTCGAATGAGATATCGTAGACTACCGACGTAATCCACAACGATTCACATTTCGCTTAGGGAACGATACTTGCGACATTAGTAGACACGCATTAATCAATCGTGCGTTTCCTTTTCAAATCTATATTATACGTATTTATTTTGTTCTTTTACGACTCCGAGCGAATGCCACATTACATACGTCTTATACCGACGACTTGCTTTCTAGTCGAATTCGGTATATGATGTACCGAGACAGCCAGTCTTCGCCATGAGGAGTCGGGACGAGACATCGGGGCTTCAGCATCAAGCTAGCATCACGCTTAGGTCTCGAATCCAGCCTGTCTGGGCGCCCAGAGTCAGGCGCTTGAACCTCAGGTCGCCTCACTCCAGGCGTCTGAGTTCCGGGCCGCAGCCTTTTACGCGTTTGAGCCTCTGTCCTCTAGTTAATGTGTAACGCAATACGTAATCGATTAGAGTATGTCCAATATCCTGTTTACGATTTCAATTTACGATTCATTTACGAGTTCGGTTATTATTTACGTTACCGTTTCTAACCCGATTATATTATATCTTCGCTTGTTGTATTGTGAATTCTGGGTTGTATTCCGCCCGTGTAATTTGTAATTTACATTAAGATGTTTATTTACGTTGCGTAGCATTTACCGTTTTCTAAACGAACCCACATGCTAAATTCAACTTTGACGTTATTTAAGATTCTTTAAACGATGTAGCTAAACACGTATTTCGCATGAGTAGGTAAAAATGCTGTCTGCATATCATCTAACCGTCTTACTAACGCGTGTACACGAAAACCAAACGGTATCTTAGTAGAGGCCACTAAGAGCGGGTGGGGTTGGGTGTCCTTCGTGGGCTTCCCAGCACGTACCCTCACCCCTTACTCAGAACCATTGGTTTCCGGATGACCGAAACCGTTGGCATACGAGAGTCATTCGATATACGATACCCGATAACTCGGTATCGGTATCATTATGCAAAGGGACGAACCCTCATAAGCTCTAGTACTAAAGCGGGTCGTGCTTTGGACACGATACACCTAAGTATAGAGTGGGTTCCAACAGGTCCGAACACCCACAAAGTTCGATGGCGACTCCTATTTCGATTTAAATTTCGACCCGAGGACAATCTCACCACGAGATTCATTCGCCTACCCAAACCCGCGCGTGGCTGCGTTGGGGTGGACTTTGCCATGTCCACAATTTGGCGACTCCGCTGGGGATACCTGATGTACCACTTGTCATCGGGATTCTCAGGGTGAGACTCGAAGAGAAATCATTCGGTTATTAACGTACGCGCATTAGTTTGATTCTTCATGCATAACCCTATTTTTGCCCGGGCCGGTTACTTGTGACCGACGTCCAACCATACTGTGGTGCATTCCCACATGGGTGCGCTAAAGATATCTATGGCCGAACTCGTATGGGTTTCGCGACATGTTTAAAGTCCAATTCGGCTTAGGAAGTCCATCCTGATTTACGAGAGAGCCATCGGTGTTGGTGTAGACCCTCTTTTGACCGACCGAGACTTAGTACAGAGCATACATGCTGTCGACATAATGCTTGTCTGACTACTTGTCGCTTGGTTTCCGTGTCAATTTTCAAAAACATCATTTCAAAATGCATCTTTTGAAATTATCCAATTTCCAAAAACTTGGTATGCTGCCGAAATTTAGATTTATGATTTGACTCAAAAGTATCCTATTTTTTAGCCGACATGTTGTCCATTTCAATATTCGAATTTCCGATCCCCTTTCTACTTTTGAATTTTCAAAATTCCATTTCGATTTCCATATCTTCGAGATGCCGTTTTCGATTTTCAAATCTTCGGGATTCCGTTTTTTATTTTCAAATTTTTGGAAATTCATTTTCGATATTCAAAATTTCGAAATTCCAAATATTTAACTTTTCAAATGTAATCCCCTAGAAATTCTAACGCAATACAGTGGCGGAAACACTGTAGAAGTGGGATTATAACACACTGTAGCTATGTCTTGATTAAATAAAAATGGTAAGTCAATACATAAGCCATAAAATAAAAATGGCTACAAAATAAATAAATAAAATCCATAAAAAGGGTTTTAACAATCCATAATACAGCGATCTGATTAAAACAAGCAGGATCCATAACTGCTCGCTAGCCCACCCGAAGGAAAACACATATACCTGCCATGTTAAAAACATAACAGCCACAATCAGTGGGGAGCAACGTCAACGTTCTCCCAGCCGAATAACAGGATTTTAAAACTGTAATTACTATTATAGAAAAATAGTAAAAATGGAAAAAAGTAAAACACATTATAATAAAAATAAACTTTCAGTGAAAAACTTCACGTATCAAAACAATATAATAAAAATGAGTTTTCCGAAGAAAACATACAACATTTGCCAACCTGCAACCAAATTATACCGATAATAATAAAAATATTCAAAATGGCGTTATGGATAGGAGTAGTGTAGACGGCTAGACTTTCACTAGGAGAGTACTAAAAACTAGCTTCGAGAACTTAGTTCAAAAAAATCAAACTTCGGTCTCTAACTAGGCTACTCAACCATAATAGAGCGGCGACTTATAAATGCGTGGCCCTAGTTTAAGATAATGCACACCCCTCCTGGGATTACCTATCACCCAGTTCAACTTATGACGGCGACTTACTGCGAGGCCTAAGCTTAAGGTCGAAATGTACAAAACTCCCGGGATACCTGTCACCCGGTTCAACAACCAATGTACCGATTCCTGATACACTAGCCTTATAGTTGATGGCAAAACCGTAAACCCTAGAATATATTACTCTAACCTCACACTTGTCCTTATTCCATAACTCCAAAACAAAGCCATTATCGATATTCAAAACATATAATCAATATAAATAATATGAGGATAAAAGAAGCAAACATTTATATTCTAAAAGAGGAAACTTTCTATTTTCGGAAACTTCTATTTTTAGAAACTTTACTAAAAATAGCATTATATCAAAATAGTGAAAATATTAGTTCATACTAATACCAATTTTTATCAAACGATAAAGATTTATAAAACTAATACTTTCGGCCTTAACGATATTAATTATTAAAGTAAGAACATTTGAGTTTATGAAGTTATTGAAATACCGTACAAGTGTATAAAATGATTAAAAATGTCTTAAAATTTTTAATAATACTAATCAGGTTGTTTTCAAAATTTACAAAGCTAAAATTCCCTAATTATTATTAGTTATGACAATACGATTACAAATAGGATTTTACGGCAAATGTCAAATTAAATCTTTTAACATCTTTTATTTAATTAAACCATTGAATATATTTAGAATATGTTAAGGGATGATTTAACTCTTAATGTTTCAGATTTAAATATTTTTAAAATAGCTGGAAAAATAAATCTTTTAGGTAAGACGAAGCATTTTAACGATAAATCGTAATTTGTCCAAAAATCAATACTTATTAATTAAATACTTTAATAAATAGTACAAAAATTACGTAAAATAGTTAAAATATATTTATGGACATTCTGTCCAGAAAAGAAAATTTTCCAGAATCCTAAAACTCGGTTTTTAAAGCGTTTTCTCGTTAATCGTCTAATCTCGACAATAACGATCAATAAAAATAGTAATTACAAAACGATTTAAGTACTAATATCCAAAAATTATTATTAAGCTTAAAAATCATGATTTTCCAGAAAATACTATTTTTCCAGATTTCCAAAAATTCCAGCTTTAATAAATCCCATCAAAACCGTCTTTAAAACCCGTTTTCACAATTAACAATTCCATTAATAAAACTTATCGTTCCTAACATTTTATTAAAGCACTAAAAATCGTAAAAATAAATTTTATTAAGAAACCATCAGAATCATAATTTTTTCCAGATTAAATCAAAAGACCAAAAATTGAGAATTTAAACGACAAACGCGGTTTTAACGATAAACGATGATTTAAAGTGATTAATTAATTCATCAACTTAGTAATTCCAAAAACTTACGAAAAAATTCAGAAAATTCTATTTCATCAGAAAGTTTTACCACATCAAAAATAAGATTAAAATAAAATGTTTAAGTACTAGAACTAAAAATCGGCTTTTAATCATTTTTGTCCGTAAACGAAAATAATTCAATAATCGATAACTAAAATATCAGAAAAATACTAAATTATTAAAAATTATCAAAAACATCATTTTTAAAGAATATAAATATATATTACATGTTTAGGCCGAATATTACGATTTTACAAATTAATATGACGATTTAATCGTTAATCTCGTAAAAGCGATAAAAATATCGAAAACATGCAAATTTTCAACTTAAAAATTTTTCCAGATTATATAACATACATATATTATCAAAAAAGAAATATAAAAATTATACATGCAAACACACAATTAAAATCATGAAATACCGAGTAACATCGACGACGTTACCTCTAACACAAATTCGAGTCGATTATAAATTCGTCGGCTTCGGGATCATTCAAAAATCCTTCAACACAAGAAAAGCATGGTGGAAAAATACCATGAGAAAACTAAGAAAATCAAGGAAAATAACGATCGAAAACAACATCGATTATTACCTTAACGAAGGGATCGGAATGACGATTATTTAGGAGATGAAAACGAGACGATCGAGACTCGATTTGAGACAAAATTTGGCTAGAAAAGCTGCTGGAAAATCTCAGCCAAGAGAGAAAAAGGGAGGAAATATTGTTTAATTTTTTGTAAAATGAATGATAAGAAAGTGGATGGTTTTCTAAAGCATAAATGATAAGTAAATTTTGATGAAAACTATGTCAGAATACATGCAAAAATCAACCAAAATGAGAGAGAAAGGAAGTGTGAAGAGTTTGTGTTTAAGGCCAAAAATAAATGGGTGAGAAAAAGAAAATATCTAAGGCTTAAACATCATAAAATGAAATGTATACAAAGTTGTAGTGTAAAAATCTGACATAGGTGTGTCACGGTCAAAAACATGGGGAAAATGTCCCAAATAATTTCTAAGTTGATAAAAAGATGAATAGTAAAATTGTTAAAGGTATTTCAAATCAGTTCGAGTAAACCGCGCGTTGGAAAATAATTATTTACGAAACTTCGTAATAAAATCATTAAAGGTCAAATATTCTTAAATAAAAATATTTCTTAGTTGGAAATATCATATAAACGTGTTTTGATATTTAGGAAAAATAAATAACTGAATTCCAAGCTTAAAACGTTAGTTCGTAGAAAAATATAACTTCACGCGCAAAAATAAATAGTTTACAATGAAAATCAAATAAATAGGTTTACAAGAATTAAAATCTTTTAAAATAAAAATAAATATTATTTGACTCAAAAATAATAATAAGAATTCAGAAAGATGAAGGAAATAGAAGACGAAATTGACATAGAGTCATGACGAAGTCACAACAGAATAATTAATGGCACTAGTAAATTAGTAGGTGTTACATCAAAAATCTGGTCCTGTCGGCATGGTGCCAATTTCAAAAGATGGTACCGTCTCCCAATGTTTCAAAATGCGAATTTATTCACAACCATTCCAATATTTCAAAAGCCCGGCCCTGTCAGCATACTGCCAATTTCAAAAGACAAGACCGTCCTCTTAATTTTCAAAATCCAATCCTTTTTCAAAATCTTTCGATCTAGGGCCTACCGTAATCCGTGTGTCTGGTCTAACCTAGTTCGTCGAAAGTCTTTACCATCGAAACCCTTCTCGTCCTAGGACCTACCGTCATCCATGTGTCAGGTCTTTCATAGGTTCACCAAAGGTCTATAGCATCGAAACTCTGTCGATCTTATATCACGAGTTTTTTCCCCATCCTAGTCTGCCTTATCCTAAGGGCATAACCAACCAAAACGAGTCATACACTCGTAAATGGAATGTTCGTCTAAACACTTGAGTCCTAACTAGAAAGTCCCACGTGATCTTTCCCTCCGACAGGACGGCCCCCACGACCTTTCCTGAGGGAATTTTGCCCGTCTTTCAATCCGTTAGCCATGTCATCTCAATTCAAGAATCCTTTAACTTAAGGGTCCACCCTAATCCTAGGGTCATTCTTATTCAAGTCAAGTCAAGGGTCTCTATCTTCGAAGCTCTGCAGATCTCACATCGCAAGTTTCTTCCCTTACCCCGTCTGCCTTTCCTCGAGGTCGAGTCAACCTTTTACAAGGCATAGCCCTATAGCCAAAGGTTTGTGATCGTTACGTCCAAGGGTCACTCGTTCAACACTCGAGTCTTAACAAAACCTTCGATCCCACTTGAGGGCTACCCTTCAGCAGAGCGATCAATCACGGGTGTTCTAAGGGTCATGTCCTATATGTGTTGTCTCGCGTATGCCACTTTCAAGTCACTTAGATGCCACACCATCTGAATCACATTAGAGTCAGGCTATCCTCCAACCGAGTAGTCGACCACGGTCATCCCAAGGGGTACCCTACGTTCACCCTACACCGACGTCCTTACGATGCTTTCTCCGATTCGTACCTATGCTACGAACACTCGAGTCTCCAAAAGGTTTAGGTAGTTGACACGGTTGGTATGAGCATGCGACTCGGTCAAACACGGTCGCCCCATTTTCGGACTCACCCTCGTGCAGCTGAAGTCTCATTGTCGAGTCCAAGTCAGGGTCGTTACTTTGTCTAGGTTAACGTTCGAGTATCCCAACTCTAGAGTCTTTGCCTTCCCGTCACTCCGGGCCATGTCTAGTTCGACTCCCTCTCTTGCATTTGCGCAAAGACGAGTTTAGGCGAGTCGTGGCACCTGTCGTTCTCTCCAATCAAGGACCTTACCAAAAAAAACAACCAACCGAGCATCCAAAAGTCCGGATTTGATTCGAGTCTAAGTCTGAGTCTGAGTCTAGGATACCCTACATCCTCATTCCCAAGTCAAAGTCAGAGTCAGTTGCATTCTATCTTCTTCTCTAATTCAACAAAATCAACTTTTTTCGATCTCTCATATCTGCTTCCCTATGTGTTTCCGAGAACATGATGAACACCATCATACACTGTGAGCACACGCACGTGACTGTTATGGGCATATCTATAATGAGTGCAAGAAACCGAGACCCATGTTTTCCTTTACCTGTTCCATGTTTGGTATAGAAAGCCACATAACTACCCCTAGCAGGAGCGGTATCGAATCCTAAGACAAATCTACGTAGTCTCCTAGTTTGGGTTCAAGACGGAAGGCAAGCTCATTTCCCACAATAAACACCCTTCCAATAAGAGAGAGCAATCCTTACCTTAGGCGTTAGTCTGACCCAAAAAAAAGGAAGCATCGTTGTTTTATACGCTCAACGCTAAGAAGTACCCCACTTGGGACGATGTTTCCATAAAGGTTGCTCGGAATTATGCTGACAATCCCGAGATCCAAACCACCATACTTACCGGAGAGTACTCCACCGTGAGTTGCACTCACATAAAAACAAACTTTGCTTACACCTTACAAAGGTTTAGCACCAAAGGCCTAATCCAACCGATAGGCCCAACCCCAAATCCACCCACAAACGGACGCCACAAACCCGGGAATACCTGTGCTTACTGCCAACTGTAGACACCCAGATTTTGGACCTGGTGGCTACAGAAGTGCCCAACAAACACCCGATGACGATAGGACTGCAACTCGATACGGGTTCGCGATGTTATAGGTAGTTTTCTCATAGAACAGATCAAATAATTACTCAGAAAAAATTAAAAACTAACATGATGGCAGCCTTAGTCGTGTCGTTACGGTCACATAGACACTAATTAGAGTTAATTCCGACACCGGGACCCCGAGTCGGCTCCGAAACTCGAACCGAGTCAACACCGTGTTAAGAGAGCCTCGGGATGAACACCCGAGGCCCACTAAACCCACGGCGCTAGGTCAAGCCGTGGGAAGCCTTAACGCCCAAGAAACATATCATACACCCGTCTCACGGTTTTGGAAAGTATCAAAACTGTATCCTCAAAATCCTAACCACCCCACCCAACGCGCCTGGGTCTCAGCACACCTTAGCCCAGGCGCCTGAGTCTTGGCGCGCCCCAGCTCACGCGTCCATATGGGCGACGAGGGCCGAAAACAACTATAAATACCCCCCTCCGCCTCATTCATTCGACACAAAATTCACTCTTCTCTTCCCCCTCTAAACTCTGGCTAAGGGCTCGCACTCCGACACCCGAGGCAAACTATCCACTCGATCGTAGTTCCGATAAAAAAAGCGACATCGACGCTACTCCTCACCTTCGAGCACCCCACTCGATACCGAGGTGCCTGTGATCGACTAGCTCAAAACTAGTAACGAAGTTCTGCCGGATTAGCCGCAGAACTAGTCCTTAGCAATGAAGCTCTACCGGAGTAGCCGGGGGAAGGTCAAACGGTAACGGAGTTCTGCCGGAGTCACTGGTCAAGCTAGGAGGATCCGCTTGTTGATCGAGTCGTCACTTGGTTGCCATCTAAACAAAACCTTCCATATTTCTACTCTCTATTATTATGCACTACGACAACTCTAGGTGTGGGCGCTAGGCCCACAAACATCTACTAAAATACGTAACGTCCCAACCTCAACCACAAACACTAAAACACACTAAATAGACCCGAGTAATTTCGAGATCCATTCTAAAAACTATCTATGCATCGAGTCCCGTTTAGTGTATACTCCGAGGGTGCAACTCCTCACAATGTGATTTACTTACATTCGCATTTACAGTTTTTCGTATGATTTATCGCTTTTATGACCTTATAATCGTATGCTAAATCACCTAACACGGAATTCAAAACGTAAAATAACTTAAAACTGAACAAAGTGATGGTCGGGTTCCGTATTAGTCCGGGTGCTCACCTTATTAGGTTCGACGCACCTCTATTAATGCCGAACCGACGCATCTTAAGCAGAATACCAGGTAAGGTATACCACAAGAATGACTAATATCCGTATTATCGCGTTAAATCTGATTTGCTAATACGTATAATACATAGTACTCCCTACTCTCCAACGTGCATCTTTTCATGGCCTGCTTGTCACGTGAAATCGCATGCAAAGAATGTAAACACTACTATTTTGAATATAAAACTTATCTGTCCTTAAATAACCGACGTAGCTAAGACATAGGGTTAAAACAACGGATGTTACAGTACTTCCACTACAACAAAAGAACTATGAAATCAGCCCACCGATTGATTAGTAGAGGCCGCTATAGTGCGGGCGGGATTGGGTGTTGACATCTATCGGATGTTGGCTTCCTAATACGTACCCTCACCCCTTACTCAGAATCGATGGTTTCCGGATGTCCGAAACCATTGGCAATGAGAGTCATTCCAGGCATGGAGTGCTTAAGGGTACAAGTCTTTATCTTTAGGTCCCGTGCCACTCACCTTTGAGCCGGTAAGGGATCAAAGTTGGCTTGAACGGTTTCCGAGTCCCCATAATTGAATCGGTGGCGACTCCACAAATTGGCAACGAATTCAGTTCACTAAAAAGGTCGCCTTACCAAATGAATCGGCCTTTAAACATTTACAACCACGTCTCGATCGATTCCCAAACGGAAACACGGGTGCCCGCACCCGTCTAGTACAAGTCCGGATCGTCATCCAAATCGAGGTCCGACACTTCGCCCCGTATGCGAGATCGGACCGGCCCCCGCCTGGGAGGGGGCCGCATGGGTGGCCGCCGCCACACGATGAAAACCGGGTCGATCCCGCGCGGGCGGTGCGGACGGACGTCCACAGTTTAGCGACTCTGCTGGGGATTGGGAAACAAGTTTCTAGCGGTGGTGTAACTTGAACGAGGTCGGTGAAGCTCATTTCTTAGTTCCTAGTTGTGGTCACTACAGGTTTTGGCCCTAAAAAGCCCACACCGACCGATATCAGGACCAATCGACCTCTTCGCGGTAAGATCTCTAGGGACACGCGGAGAGATCCTTGATTGACGCTCCGGCCGCCTAACGCGTAACCCGCGGGATTAATAAGCGGACTGTCCAAACGGACGGTATGACATTCATCTCCCCAGATCATTGTCAATACCTAAGTAAAGAATATTCGTGGGCGGTAGCCTACCCTAACCTACCCGAGTCGGCATCCTGCATGAGTGTATGCATTCCTAGTTATGTGTAGCGTGTTTGAACAATACAACCCAAATAAAACACTAAAAATCTGGATTCAACCACGCCAACATATTCAATCGCACCCAATTCCGTTTTTTCGAAAATACTTCGTCATTTCAAAACGACCATTTAAACATTAATACTCCGATCAAACAGCGATTTCTAAAAAGGGAAAACATTTTTTTTAGATGCCGTTATCATGGCAAAATTTACACTCACTGATTTCAAAAAAAAAGTTTTAGTGCAATCACCTTGGCCAAATTAAAACCTATTAACAACAATGATTACTGTTAACGCAACCGAAACTCCCAATTAATGGGGTTAAGGCCACCACGCGGTCACATTATATTTCAAAAAAAACTTTTTACACACATACCGTTAGCACAACCGAAGCTTCAATTAATGAAGTTAGGAAACTCAAAAGCCGTTACATTTTCAAAGCACTTTTTACAATGCACACCCCTACCGTCTAATGCCAATTAGCACAACTGACGAACGTGGGTCACTAATTTTAAAAGTTCTTTTCAAAAAACAAAAAATTTATAAGAGACACTATTCACCACCTAAGTCCCTCACTAAGGATTTGGTCACACCTTTAGGGAGTCTGTCATCAAACTTCACGCTCCATCATGAGCATCACACACCCCGCGAGTATCGAACTAACTAATTAATAGTAGTTTTGATAGAAGCGTCACGAAATTATTTTCAAAAAAAACCAGTTCCCCTAAAAAGAACCACGTCCCTTTAAAAAAAACATATTTACATTTCGTCATCATTTCCGATGCACCCACATAGCAACGCACCTACACGCCACAGACGATACCGTCACGCCATCACCATTTTCACAAACAATCCTTTTCAAAATTTGCAAAACTGGTCGTTTTCGAAAGAAACATACATCCTAATTCTTTGATCCTGAGCTGGGATCGTGATCAACCTTTTACGTCGTACAACCGTGTGTTTAACTGTCTATGTTAGCTACTAGGATCACCTCTACTCGAGGTTTTACGTTTTGGGTCGTCTCACCTCGAGAAGTCCTCTTTAAACTTCACCACCGAGGTTTGTGTCAAATCGTCTCGTTGCAGAGACAGAAAACTCCATAGACGTTTCGCCGAATACATTAAGAGTCTAAAGCACCTGAATCCCTAGACTAATGAGCACACGCATATGGGTCAAGGGTCTCAGTTCCGTGTCGCTTAATCATGAGCATCATTCGAGTCCCTAAGATGTCCGACGAAATTCCCCTGACTCCCGATGTTATCTTGCTGAGATCATCCTCCGCCATGACTACAGTCCCAAATTTCAGTATCAAAGATCTAACCCATATGGTTTACAACCTCGCCAACTCCATAACTTCTATAGAAACCTCTATTCATAACCTTCACGAGCGGATGGACTCCCTCGCGATCAAAACCCAAGACAACCCGTCAATCCGGGTAAACAAGGGCGATCCTCCCCAAAAGAAGAAAACCCCTAGAAAGTTTGCCAACTTAGACATCCCCTACGATGAAGCCTTGGCAACCGCCATTCAACATGGTCTACTATCCCCTCTAGAACCTGTACCCAAAATCCCTCTAGGACAAAGATGCAAATCATGGGATCCTAAAGCCTTCTGCTCCTTTCACCAGGGACCGGGACATGAAACCCGATCCTGCACCAAACTAAGAAATGCCATCCAAAATCTAATCGAAGAAGGAACCTTTCCCCCTCCCAAAAAGTCGTCACCCATTCAGTTTGGCACGATCGATTATGAACAATACCAGCGCGATCACACCATACATAGGGTATGAGCGGATGACGATGATGATGTTTATATTCACGAACCAATAATCTCTATCCCCCCAACAACCACCCGAACCCAGGACATAAGCCACGTCACTAGATCCGGACGACCCTACTAAAATGTCACGATCGACATACCAAACACCAACCACGCTCCTGAAAACCTCCCAACCACCGTCGAAGTCTCGATTACCACCCCCGAGGTACAGATAGTAAAACAACTATAGAAAGCCAAAACCGACCTTTCCATATGGCAACTCATAGCCAGCTCCTATAATCACCGCATGGCCCTAGTCCAAGCCTTAAGAAGAATGAACATATCCTCAGCCGTTATACCTGAAGACATGATAGGACACGTTCTTCAAGAAGCCAATGGACTAAAAGATCCTATAACCTTCTCCGACGAAGACCTCTCACCCTTTGGACCGAAACACAATCTAGCCCTTTACGTCACGGTAACTTGTTTAGGCAAGAAGGTGCCCATGACCCTTGTGGATGACGGTTCCGCCGTAAATGTAATCCCTCTCAAAACCGCCCGTGCCCTAGGAATGTCAGACACTGACTTCATACCCACCGAATCTGGAGTGCGCGCCTACGATGGCACAAGGCGTCCGGTCGCGGGGGTCGCCACCCTCAACACCATTGTAGGGCCTATAGAGAGGAAAATGGATTTTCAGGTCTTTGACCTTAAAACCGGATCATACAATATGATCCTAGGGCACCCTTGGCTCCATGCCCTTAAAGCCGTACCATCCCCCCTACACCAAAAAGTGAAAATTCCCATCAACGGTGAAATAGTCACCATCCATCCTCCCCCATGAGAGCCTTTGTAGAGGATGTCACCCCCTCGCAAGTCACAGAAGATACCGATAACGAGTTAAGGGGATTTCACGTAGTAAGCCTCTGAGAACAAGACCTAGCTCCATTCGACTTTGATCAAAACTCAAACCTAGCCATCCACTTTATGATGAGACAACAGGGGCATTTTCCGGGATTGTCATTAGGAAAAAAAATCCGGCACCGCAAGCAAGCTCCGTGATCCCATCGGACAAACCCACACGATAGGCCTCAGGTACCCCGCAATCGAGGGCGAAATCCGTGAACGCATGACTATCACGCGCACACGTAAAACCGAGGGCATCCAAATCCCGCCGTATGACCTCACCCTGAAAGGACATTTCGTAAAAGAAGGGGATAATGAACCTTATATGGGATTCTCCGAACCAACCTACATCAAGGGCATCCATCACCCTGGAATAGAGGTATTCCAGGACTGCTACTTCATCCCAGAAACCAAACCAAACACCCTCAAACCCAAACGACCATCTTGTATAGACGGCCTAGCCAATAGCCTCTTGTTCGGGGAAGAGCGTTTCATTCCCGTGGATCCCAGTGAGCTAGTCAGTGTGGTTATGACTGACAAGCGGTTTGACCCCATCTCCCTTATTATCAGCACTGACAAAAACAAAGAGAGTAGAGGGTGGAGGAAATCCGTCACGTGGACCAACGAGAATGGTAGAAGGTTTAAGCTAACCAAAGGAGAAGGAAGGATGTTCGAGGAGTCCGAGACCGAATCCGAAACAGGGTCCGAGTCTGAGTCCCAGTCTGAGTTTGAAACGAGTCAAGAATCTAGTATTGTTTGTCTCCCATCCACATCAGTGTCTGTCCAGGACGAATCGGGGTCTGTCCCGGAAGTCCCAATAATGTTGTCACTCTCAAATGAACAGAGAGTCTCCTTATCTAAAGCCTTTGACATGCTCGATTTGACTAATAATAAAAATACTTTCGCTTATGACTGGTCGCACTTAATATGCAATGCCATTATCGATAGCGAACAAAACAGAAATGACCAAAACGACTCCTATGACACTTACCTCCCACCAGAAACCCTAAGAGAGTTAACCAGGCAAGAGTTAGACACCCCGGTGATCGAAGAAACCGAATCCTTAAACGTTGGAACCACCTTGGAAACCCAAATCTTGAAAATAGGAACCTCCTTAGACCCTACCGAGAGGGAGGAGCTCTCGAACCTACAGTACAAAGACGTTTTTGCCTGGTCTTACAAGGATATGCCAGGCATCGACAGAGATATAGCCGAACATCGAATCCCAATCAAACCCGGGTTTAAACCAGTAAAACAAAAGCTACGCCGCATGCGACCCGAGTGGGCCCTTAAGGTCAAAAAGGAAGTAGATAAACAATTTAAGGCCGGGTTCATACACGTTTCCGAGTACTCCGACTGGGTTGCCAACATAGTCCCCGTCCCTAAAAAGGACGTGAGAATTCGGGTCTGTATAGATTTCCGAGACCTTAACAAAGCCAGCCCAAAGGATGACTTCCCCTTACCCCATATAGATATCCTAGTAGATAATACCGCCGATCACGCCCTACTCTTCTTCATGGACGGGTATGCTGGGTATAATCAAATAAAAATGGCAAGAGAGGACATGTCTAAAACGGCCTTCACCACACCTGGGGAACCTATTGTTACTCAGTGATGCCCTTCGGACTTAAAAATGCAGGGGCAATCTATCAAAGAACCGCAACCACACTTTTACACGATATGATGCACAAAGAAGTCGAGGTGTACGTAGATGACATGATTGTCAAATCCCGGGACCGAGAAGGGCATGTTCCGGCCCTCGAAAAATTCTTCAAGCGCCTACGCCAATATAATATGAGGCTTAACCCACAAAAATGCGCCTTTGGGGTCACATCGGGAAAACTTTTGGGTCACGTAGTAAGTCAACGACGAATAGAGATAGACCCCTCCAAAATAAAAGCTTTGTTAGACATGCCCGCACCCTCGAATGAAAAGGAGATCAGAGGGTTTCTGGGAAAGGTTCAATACATCAGTCGCTTCATTGCCAAACTAACCATGGTCTGCGAGCCCATTTTCAAAAAACTCTAAATAACCGAACCCACCGTTTGGGATGATAAGTGTCAAAGAGCCTTTGACAAGGTAAAAGAGATACTAGCACAACCCCCGATGTTAATGCCTCCTAAGAAAGGATTACCACTTTCCCTATACCTCACCGTAACCGAAACCTCAATGGGGGCCCTGTTAGCACAAACCATTAACAAGGAAGAGAGAGCTATTTACTACATTACCAAAAAATTCCTCGAGTACGAAAAAAAATACACACCCCTAGAGAGGACCTGCCTCACCCTAGTATGGTCAACCAAAAAACTTCGGCACTACATGCTTAGCCACACCGTACACGCATACTCAAAAATGGACCCCATCAAATACATCTTCGAGAAACCCGTCCTCAACGGACGACTAGCCCGGTGGACGCTTATGTTGGCAGAGTTTGACTTAACATACGTACCCCTCAAGGTCATTAAAGGAAAAGTCGTGGCCGACTTCCTAGCCGAAAACCCAATAGAGGAAAAATCAACAACCGACACCTGGTCATTTCTCGATGAGGACATTCTGTTCGTTGAGAGTGAATCATGGGACTTATACTTCGATGGCGCCTTAAACATGAGAGGGCACGGCGTAGGAGTCCTACTAATATCCATAATAGGTGACCATATACCCATATCAGTCAAGCTAGACTTCCCCGTTACCAACAACGCAGCCGAATACGAAGCCTGTCTAACCGGTCTAAAGGCAGCCATATCTCTAGGAGTCAAAAACCTTAGAGTCCACAGAGATTCATCCTTAGTAGTCAACCAAGCCACGGGTAATTGGAAGGTTTATAGCGAAAGCCTAACCCCGTACCAAACTAAAGTAGAAGCAATGTCCAAGGAATTCACCGAAAATGACTTCATACACATACCCCGCGAAGAGAACCAATTCGCTGATGCATTATCCAAACTAGCCTCACTAATAAACATGCCCGATCACCTCTTCTCCATGCCTATCTGTGTAGAAAGAAGTGAACAACTAGCCTACATCCACAACCTCGAAACCGACGACGCCACCGAAGAACCTTGGTACAAAACAATCCTAGACTTTAAAATCCACGGGTCATATCCACCCGACACTAATGCCAAAAACAAAAGAGCCCTACGAATACAAGCCACCCATTACGTCCTGAATCATGGCCTACTGTACAAACAAACCCCACAAGGAGTCCTCCTTAGATGCATAAACAAAGACCAATCCGAGAGAGTCATGGAAGAGGTACACGACGGAGAGTGCGGAGCCCACATGAGTGCACACCTACTAGCCCGAAAAATATTGAGACTGGGTTATTACTGGATTACCCTAGAGGCAGACTGTCGACGTCACGTTCGGCACTGCCACAATTGCCAAATATTCGCCAACACCCAACACCTACCTCCTTATCCTCTATACACTATATCCACACCCTGGCCCTTCTCTACTTGGGGAATAGACATTATAGGGAAAGTACACCCATCCGGGGCCGGCGGACATTGCTTTATTTTAGTAGCCGTGGATTACTTCACCAAATGGGTAGAAGCCGCCTCTTATTCCATACTTACCTCAAAACAAGGGGTCAAATTCTTGCAAAATAACATCATTTGCCGTTACGGTATACCTCATGAAATCATTAGCGACCAGGGGGCTCACTTCAGGGCCGACACCCAAAAAATCCTAGACAAATACAAAATCCAAAGACAGAAATACTCACCCTATAGACCACAAACCAACGGGGCCGTAGAAACAGCCAACAAAACCATCACCACAATCCTTAAGAAAATGATAGACAACTACCGGGATTGGCCAAATAAAATCCCCTTCGCCTTATGGAGATACCGAACATCCTATAGAAACCCATCGGAGCCACACCATATTACCTAACTTACGGTTCCGAAGTCGTCCAATCAATAGAGCTAGAAATACCATCACTAAGAATATTAGCCGAAAGTGGTATCCCTGAGGAAGAATGGAACCAAAAACGGTACAACGAGCTAGTACTCCTAGATGAACGTAGGATACATGCCCTATCCAACGTACAAGCCTACCTACAACGCATTCAACGAGCCATTAACAAGCGAGTGAAATTTGGAAACATACACGAGGGAAATTTAGTAATCAAATCCATTAAAGCACCCCTTCCTGTTGACCCTAGAGGGAAATTCAAACCAAACTGGGCGGGCCCCTACCTCGTTAAGAAAATACTCTCGGGGGGCGCTGTGATCCTTACCGACCTAGATGGTCAAGAGTTCTCAACCCCGACTAATATGGATCAACTCAAACGATACTACCCATAAACACCCTAGAAACCACTTCCCGACCTCCGACTTAGAGGGAAACAAAAAACAACGACAACAACAACAAAAAAAAAAATCAAGTTCGCATCAATAAATGGCATAAACGTGTCTAAAGCAAAATCACTCACACTTTTCTAAAGAACTACGAACATGGTTTGATTCCGTCTAAAAGCAGATACGTAGGCAACCCGTTCCCCGGGTACAACCAAACAACCAAAAAAAAGAAGAAAGCAAAGATCGATTAATCGATCCATGTATAAATCGGGATTCCTTTTTACGACCCGACCCCCGAGTGATTTAAAATGACGAAGGACAAACGACGAGCCGAGGACGGAGTAAAAACCCGAAAGGGCGCCCCGGGCAAAATGAAGAAACGAGTTGCGAGCCGTCGTAAAAAAAAAATAAAAAAATAAAAAAATGACGAGCCGAGGACAGGGTGAAAACCCGAAAGGGCGCCCCGGGCAAAATGAAGAATCGAGTTGCGAGCCGTCAAAAAAAGGAAGAAAACAAAAAAGCAAAAAACAAAAAAAAAACAAAACAAAAAAAGGGTGAGCCGAGGACGGGGTGAAAACCCGAAAGGACGCCCCGGGTAAAATGAAGAACCGAGTTGCGAGCCACCACAAAAAGAAGAATAAAAAAATAAAAATGTGCTTCTCATTAATAACAAAATTCGGTTAAATCGAGCGTTTGTCGAGGCATCTACATCAAAAATCTGAGTCTGGACATCCAGGAAGTTAACAATGTGTCAAAACCCCACAAAAAACTAGTACTAATACGTCACATATTATCAACTAATAATACATAATATAAATGACTAAGTTATACCGGTCCAACTCATCCTCACCCTTACCGTTTGGGTGTGATCGCTTGCGTTCTTCCTCCGCGATTTTCTGAAAGCAAGCTTCTAACGCCCTATCCAAGCGTGAATCTAGCAAATCCCACTTTCTTTGCTCTTTCACAACCTTAATTTGGGTCTTGTCGGTTTTGGCCCGTTCAGATGAACTGACTAAACTAGGATCGGTCTCGCTGTCTCTGGGTAGGCACTTGGTAACGGTCTCTCGAGTCACATCCTCGCCTCTTAGTGGTACTGTCTTCTTAGCTTTTGAGCGGTCTGCCCTGACGAGTGTTCACGAACCCTTCGCCGAATAGAAGCATTGTCAGTCGGTCGAACACCCTCAATAACAACGGGACGCAAGAATTTATGCTCCCAAGAAATCCTGAATCCTCTAAGCGAAT
Source organism: Agrostemma githago (assembly GCA_958450325.1). Taxonomy (NCBI): domain Eukaryota; kingdom Viridiplantae; phylum Streptophyta; class Magnoliopsida; order Caryophyllales; family Caryophyllaceae; genus Agrostemma; species Agrostemma githago. Next base: position 49,092,351 of record OY288251.1, read on the forward strand.
CCCCCGTCCATGGGTCAGAAGTAGAGACAATTTCAGCATCCTGTGGAATAGAAAGTTGGACACCCATTTGACGTGACAATATGCCCGGGTAAACACGAACTTGATCCCTCATGGATAGTATTAGCAAAACCCATGACGAAGACGAAAATGGAAACCCGATACGTCCGCTAGTGTTCCACCACGGAATAGACAACCTGATGACCACATCCCCTTCAGCCAAATAGGAAATCCAGTCCTTTTCCTCGAGAATTTTACCCCACAATTGCACCATTTTCCGGCCCATGAAGCCCCTGTAATTATAATCTTTGAAACACCGGGGAGGGACCACCAAACCAAGTCGTTCCTGTAGCCAAACCTGTACAAACACTACAAAACATCACAACCTTAAAATAAAACCAAAAAAAACGGGGGAAACAACACAAAAAAAACACACACACATGTAAGATGATCATAGAACCCCGAGAAGGTGTCCCCTGTAGCCGGACAGTAGCATCAAGACCCAGAACGAGCTCACCTGAAATAAGCAAAGAGGGTGACCGTCCATGTTCCACTGCCATCACCACATCCAAAACCTGAGGATTACCCCAGCCTTCACGTGACCTCGCATCCTCAAAAAGATAATAACAAGCAATGGCAATGTTAAAAGCACGCCTACACGCCAAGGTCGAAAGGTGACGAGAGCCAACCTGTGAGAACGTCCTAGAAAGTAACTCTAAGTTAAGACCGTCCGTGCCAAAATAACCCTTAGCCTCCCCTAGCGAAGAAAGGTCCAAAAAAATGGCAAAACCGCTCCACATAAGTATCATCCCCATAAGGCACGCAAGGTCGAACTGAGCTCCACCCGCCTATAGCATCTATCTCTTCGGGCAAAGGGCAAATTTTACCCCCACGAAAGACAAAGGCATGGTATTTCGGATCCCAAAACCTAGAACATGCCCGCAAGAAGTTATCTTGCACCTTGATTCGACTAAGCGCGACAACCACTGATAAACCATCATTTAAACTAACCTCAGGGTCACATTTCTTAAAAGAACTAACCCACTCGGCAAGGATTTTCCCAAAACCCGACATAACGCTAAATGTAAATGTGTTAGACCCTATAGATACCCTAGTATGTCTAAAACAAACACCCACAACCCGTATATATAGCCCTAAACCCACAAGAATTAGGAAACAACGAAAATTTCCATAACCCGGGGCCCCGACCGCACCGGCCCACCCGCCCGAATTTCTGGCCGCCCAAGCCCAGGCAGTCCGGAGTCCAGTTGCCTCAGCCCAAGCGCCTGTGGTCATGCAGGAGACATCCCGAGCAAACCAAGGATAGAAATTCAAACATCCATTATCACCGGACATCGGGAACGACCTCCCGAAGTCGCTAAAACCCGTCCGGAAAACCGAAATACCCACGCAAGAGCGGCGAGATCGTGGATCTACCCGTCGGACGAACAAGACTTAGACGTTTTTTTTAATTTTTTAGTGGGGATAAGCTACCCCACCTAGGCGTGTCGTAGCCTTTTAACGATTACCGTCGAGTCACGTTTGTAGCTTAACAAGGCAATATTATGAGTATGTAAAAAAGTGGTCTAAAATAGTGGTCTAACGTTTTTTCAAAAAGTGCTCGGATTTTTTTTAAATTCCGATTTCGTACTAAAGCTCATCTCCTAATATATGCGGTCAAAACACGCTAATATCCTACGTTAACATTTTACGTCTCGCCCGTATCAAGTCAAAACATTTTAATCGACGTAGTATCCGATCCGATTCCCGTCTCAAGCTAAAGAATTTCAAAACCTCCGAAAGAAACCATTTTCGTACTCTCGTACAATGCTAACGCACCATAAACCGTATCACATCGCAAAACGAATGAACGCAAAAGTGATTACTTGTCAATCTAGGTAAACAATTCGCCAAACGAAAACGCAAGACTAATCCAACCAATTCAAATACTAAAAACCTAAAACAAATATGCAAAATATACAAATCCTTATACATATCAAGGCTAAGAAGGACCCCTAGAAGCCGTGCCAACGGCGATCACGATCTCACAAAGCTGGTCATCTAACCCTAGGTCCTCCAGGTCTATAAGAGGAGACTCACTACCGTCCATCCCTGACAGCATATCTGGAGTAGCTGTCTCGGGAATCTCTCTAACCTCCTCCGTAGCACCCGTAGCCTCAGCTTCAGCCTCAGCCTCCCTTTCGATCTGATGCCTAGCCTCACCCTGTGCTGAGGTCTCGCCCCGGGACCAAGCTACCTGCTCCTTTAGGAAGGCGATCTCGTTAGCTCGAGATTGCAGGAGCTGTTGTGCCTCAACCTCTCTCGCCTCGAGCCCGGTCACCCGAGTCTCCAACTGCCCCACCATATCCAGAACATCCTACAAATACACTTAAGCATTAGGAAAGTGCACCAACAATCTAGAATTCTACCTTAGTCACGTAAACTCACCGATCGGGGCCCCGAAGTGTCACGGGAGACCCTCGAGGCATAAGCCCGGAAGCAATTGGCAGCCTGCCATAGCCGCTGACGGTTGCAACCAAAGAAGTTAGGCAAACCGACCCTAATTCTTAGAACCCAAACGAATAACGAAAACCAAGACTCACCCGGTACACCCGGTCTCGCCACTCAATCCCGGCATCCATCTCCTCAGCAGAACAAGAGAGGAGGGGCTCAGTAAAGGCTACCCTAACCTCATCGACCCAGAGTGGTGTCAAGGGGAAGACTGGGGGGCTGAACAGCATCAGCTGAATCGACCAGCTAAAAGAAAAGCGAGCCGTTCCAAATGAAAGCAAATACTAAACCATAGGACAAAACAAACGATAAAACCAAAACCGATACGTCAATAATCCTCAACCTTAGGGGCTACTAAATAAAACAAACTGTAAGAAAGAAACTTACACCTGCAAGGCGCAGGTAGTTCGCCAGCATATTCTCTGACGAATAGTGCTCCTAGCCTGAACCAACCTCCATTCAATTACTGCCGAAAACCTAACCGAACGAGCACGCACCGTCCTAGATGCCAATCGAGGGAGTTAGGAGTAAATTCATGCCCCATAAGGCAAGCCTTAAAACCTCCTCTAGTCGAAATGGACCGCCGACAATAAACGAACGCGGGAGCCATGATTAATAAGGATGCTTGCGCTTGACCGCATGATAGAAAGGACAAATCCACAATCCCAAAGCACTCAAAGCAATATGTTAGCCTAAAGAAAGCCCTAAAGCACCCGAAGCAACCAGTTATCCTAGCAAGTCCCTAAGCACTCAACTTACATCCCAGGGGATTATTATTTTAGCACATTCCCGTAAGAATTCACTAAGCAAATGCAAGCCCAAGAACTAATGCAAACACCATTGTGCATTCATTAAGAGCTTACACATTAAGTCTAGCAATTTAAGGGCAGAAAGTCACTAAACCCAAACAACCACTCATCAATGGACCAGGGTTAGTCAGAAACTTTCCCGAAGAAAGTCGTAGACCAGGGTTAGTCTAACGCAGCCACCCAAGAGAGATAAATTTAACTTAACGTAACCACCCGCAAGGGATTGAACCAAAAACACCAATAAATACTTAAGCAAACAAACTCAGGTCGATAAATATAAAGCATGCACCTACTATGACAAGCAAAATGACAATAATGGGACAACTACTAATCAACATCGATAATACACTCTCGACAATAAAACAAGCATAAGAAACGCACTTAACCTAAATGCTACACCCGGACGCGTAACAAAGCAAATCTAAACCAAACTAATCTAAGTAAACTCTAAACAAATCTCAAATGCATAAACAAACCAAAACAAGAGCAATAACAAACCCAAAAAAAGTAAGACAAGCTGCAAAACAAGCATTTAACTAAAACAAACAAACAAACAGCAATTTTTGCCCGAGGGTCAGAGTTATCCTGGAGGCACATCAATTTTTGCCCGAGGGTCAGAGTTATCCCGGAGGCACAACATTTTTGCCCGAGGGTCAGAGTTATCCCGGGGGCACAACAATTTTTCCCGAGGGTCAGAGTTATCCCGGAGGCACATCATTTTTGCCTGAGGGTCAGAGTTTTCCCGGAGGCACAACATTTTTACCCGAGGGTCAGAGTTATCCCGAAGGCACAGCAACAGCATTTTTGCCCGAGGGTTAGAGTTATCCCGGAAGCACAACATTTTTGCCCAAGGCTCAGAGTTATCCCGGAGGCACAACATTTTTGCCCGAGGGTCAGAGTTATCCCGGAGGCACAGCAATTTTGCCCAAGGGTCAGAGTTATCCCGGAGGTACAGCAATTTTAGTCCTAGGGGTCAAAAGCATCCCGAAATACGGCTATTCGAGTGGAGACTAACGCCCTCGAATGGTTTTATATCCCTTTGTTTTGTCCTAGAGGTCATAAGCATCCCGAAGACGACCGCTCGAGTGGAGACTAACGCCCTCGAATGGTTCTATATCCCTTTGTTTTTGTCCTAGGGGTCAGAAGCATCCCGAAAGACAGCTATTCGAGTGGAGACCAACGCCCTCGAATGGTTTTATATCACTTTATTTTGGTCCTAGGAGTCAAAAGCATCCCGAAAGACAGCTATTTGAGTGGAGACCGACGCCCTCGAATGCTTTTATATCTCTTTGTTTTGTCCCAGGGGTCATAAGCATCCCAAAGACGACCGCTCGAGTGGAGACTAACGCCCTCGAACGTTTTGTTTCGACAAGGGTTCACAAGCATCCCAAAATATACTTGTGCAAGTAAAAGCCAACTTAATGCGTTGCTAGCGCGCATAAATACTTAAAATTAAACAAAATCTTTAAATAAACCGAAGAAGACAAAGCGCGCTCGTGCACAAAGAATCAAGAACAAGATGTCAAGCAACGGCCTGGGCCCAAGCAAGCAAGCGCAAGCGAAGACGTCAGGTATGATTTCTAAGCTATGACTAGCGAGCCTCAACACGTAGTCCACTGGACTTAAAACGACCCGACCGGACAGCCACCAGGTCGTAATCTTCGATTGACCTGGGCGGCTATACTTTGACTTTTGCCTTGTGCAAGCCTCAGTCAAAGTGAGGGCTTCTGTAGACACCCAGATTTGGACCTGATGGCTGCAGAAGTGCCCAGCAAACACCCGATGACGATAGGACTGCAACGCGACGCGGGTTCGCGATGTTTTAGGTAGTTTTCTTATAGAACAAATCAAATAATTACTCGGAAAAATTAAAACAAACATGATGGTAGCCTTAGTCGTGTCGTTACGGTCGCATAGACAGTAATTAGAGTTAATCCCGATACCGAGCCCCCAAGTCGGCCCCAAAACTCGAACCGAGTCAACATCGTGTCAAGCGAGCCTCAGGATGAACACCTGAGGCCCACTAAACCCACGGCGCTAGGTCAAGCTGTGGGAAGCCTTAACGCCCAAGAAACATATCATACACCCGTTTCACGGTTTTGGAAAGTATCAAAATCGTATCTTCAAAATCCCAACCGCCCCACCCAACGCGCCTGGGTCTCACCACGCCTTAGCCCAGGCGCCTGAGTCTTGGTGCGCCCCAGCTCACGCGTCCATATGGGCGACGAGGGCCGAAAACACCTATAAATACCGCCCTCTGCCTCATTCATTCGATACAAAATTCACTCTTCTCTTCCCCCTCTAAACTCTTGCTAAGGGCTCGCACTCCGACACCCGAGACAAACGATCCACTCGATCGTAGTTCCGATAAAAAAAGCGACATCAACGCTACTCCTCACCTTCGAGAACCTCACTCGATACCGAGGTGCCTGTGATCGACTAGCTCAAAACTAGTCACGAAGTTATGCCGGATTAGCCGCAGAACTAGTCCTTAGCAACGAAGCTCTGCCGGAGTAGCCGTGGGAAGGTCAAACGGTAACGGAGTTCTGCCGGAGTCACTGGTCAAGCTAGGAGGATCCGCCTGTTGATAGAAACCTCGCTAGGTTGCCATTTAAACAAAACTTTCCATATTTGTACTTTCTATTATTATGCACTACGACAACTCTAGATGTGAGCGCTAGGCCCACAAACATCTACTAAAATACGTAACGTCCCAACCTCAACCACAAACACTAAAACACACTAAATAGACCCGAGTAATTCCGAGATCCGTTCTCAAAACTATCTATGCATCGAGTCCCGTTTGTGTATACTACGAGGGTGCAACTCCTCACAATGTGATTTACTTACATTCGCATTTACAGTTTTTTGTATGATTTATCGCTTTTATGACCTTATAATCGCATGCTAAATCACCTAACACGGAATTCAAAACGTAAAATAACTTAAAACTGAACAAAGTGATGGTCGGGTTCCGTATTAGTCCGGGTGCTCACCTTATTAGGTTCGACGCACCTCTATTAATGCCGAACTGACGCATCTTAAGCAGAATACCAGGTAAGGTATACCACAAGAATGACTAATATCCGTATTATCGCGTTAAATCTGATTTGTTAATACGTATAATACATAGTACTCCCTACTCTCCAACGTGCATCTTTTCATGGCCTGCTTGTCACGTGAAATCGCATGCAAAGAATGTAAACACTACTATTTTGACAATAAAACTTATCTGTCCTTAAATAACAGACGTAGCTAAAACATAGAGTTAAAACAACGGAAGTTACAATACTTCCACCACAACAAAAGAACTAGGAAATCAGCCCACGATTGATTAGTGGAGGCCGCTATAGTGCGGGCCGGATTGGGTGTTGACATCTATCGGATGTTGGCTTCCCAATACGTACCCTCACCCCTTACTCAGAATCGACGGTTTCCGGATGTCCGAAACCATTGGCAATGAGAGTCATTCCAGGCATGGAGTGCTTAAGGGTACAAGTCTTTATCTTTAGGTCCCATGCCACTCAACTTTGAGCCGGTAAGGGATCAAAGTTGGCTTGAACGGTTTCCGAGTCCCCATAATTGACTCGGTGGCGACTCCACAAATCGGCAACGAATTCAGTTCACTAAAAAGGTCGCCTTACCAAATGAATCGGCCTTTAAACATTTACAACCACGTCTCGATCGATTCCCAAACGGAAACACGGGTGCCCGCACCCGTCTAATACAAGTCCGGATTGTCATCAAATCGAGGTCCAACACTTCGCCCCGTATGCGAGATCGGACCGGCCCCCGCTTGGGAGGGGCCGCGTAGGTGGCCGCTGCCACACGATGAAAACCAGGTCGGTCCCGTGCGGGCACGCGCCAGGCGCCGGGCGGTGCGGACAGACGTCCACATCAACACCATTGGAAGGATAGCAAAAAAAAACTGGACAAAAAAAAAATCAAAAGTCCAAGGAAAAAGCAAAAGGCCAAAGTAAAAAGAGCTGGCCATGATAAAAAAAGAACCTCAGCATCCCTCGACCAGATATGATTATTCCCTTGACCGGAGTACGATCAATCCCTGAGCGGGGTACGGTTAATCCCTTGACCGGGGTACAGTTAATCCCCTAACCGGGGTACAGTCAAATCAAATGAAGAATCCCATGACCGAGGCTAAGAGGTCAACCAAAAAAACAAAAAAATTCAAAAAACCCATGACCACGGTTAGCGGTCAACTCAAGTAAAAGTCCCTTGACCGGAGTACGGTAAATTAAAAAATTATCAATGTCCTTACCATCAAATATAGGAGAAACAATCAAGCTGGTCAGCTAACACCTCATCTAGTCTTCCCACATTACAATCCTCAAGACCTTCTTGAGATCTAGGCTAAGAGACAGCCCAGAATTTTGAGGATTCAAACTCCATAGGATACTCCTAATCATTAGGGCTAGACATGGAAATCAGATCCCGCATTGTCAAACCTACCCCGATCGAAGTTCGAGTCATTTTTACTCGACTTCCATCTTTCCTACCACATTACAATACCTTACACTCGAAGCTTTAGATCCACAAAATCGAGCTCCAGATTTCAAATCATCAAAGCCACTTATTGCCTGGCACCACATTTTCAAAAACATCCAAACCAGTTACCAGCTCTAATAGTAGAAAAACCTCATACAGTGGCGGTTTTATAGCGACATGATTGTTGGGGACACTATAGGTAAGTGGAGGTTGTAAAACCGCAACCATAGCTTATTTATGGTGTCGGTCCTCAACTTAGAACCGCCACTATAGATAAGATATGGTGGCAGGTTTTTTATTAGAACCGCAACTATAGGTTTTTTATTGAAACCGCCACCATAGCTTATTTATGATGGTGGTTCTTAAGTTACAATCGCCACTATATGTAACTTACCGTGACAGTTCTAACTTAAAACCGTCACTGTAGGTATGATATGATGTCGTTTATTTAGTTAAAACCGCCACTTTAGGTATCATATGGTGTCGTTTATTTAGTTAAAACCACCACTATAGGTAAGATAAGGTGGTGATTCTTTAATCAGAACCACCACTATAGATAAGAAATGGTGGCTTTTCATAAGTTAGAACCGCTACCATAGGTTGGCTATGGTGTTTCTGGTATGAAGAACCGCCACCATATAGTAACTTTTGATATCGTTTATAAGCCAAGAACTGCCATCATAGCTTACCTATGGTGGTGTTGTCAAGTTAAAACGCCACTATAGGTAAGCAATGGTGTCGGTTCTTATGGTGTACGTTGTTAGCCCAAAACTATTTTAATTACCAGAACACACCAAATCGATCAATATTGGTTTTATTTCATAGCATAAACCAAGTTTAGATACATTGTTCTACAAATAATTATTGTTACTCATCGACACATTCTAATATTTCATGATTACAAATGAATCTTAAACAAGGAATCACCCATAATTTCTCAAACACTTCTCTTGAAAATTCGGTGACTTGCATTCTCTTACAGTACTATTTAATTTTTTTTACCTGCAACATTAAAAATCAAAAAATTGTCAGCTACATAGAAACAATCATGAATGATAAAATATTGGAATTAAAGCATATACAAATTCATTGTTACATACTAAGTACAACATAAAAACATATTAATTTCTTAAAATTGCAATAAATTCATCATTATACTACAAAATAAATAGGGTAGGAGCCCTGATGGTCGGTAATCCTAGTCCACTTTATGTTTTTGAGATACTTTAGAGCTTCTTCATCGTGCTCAGTAATTTGGATTCAAAACCTTTCTCAAAACAAGCATAGATAAACCAAGATCCATTCAATTATCAAAATTCATAAATGCTTCCACTTAAGAAAACATTAGAAATGAGAAAAAAGAAAAAAAGTTGAGCCAGAGCAATTGATACCTTATGTTGCATTTTCCTCTCCGTGGTTGGTACCGGCTTCATTTACAATGCAACTTCATTGAATTCAACTAAACCATTCACAATTTCATATCTCTGTATAGATGAAAGGAGATGCAAAAGTAATCAAGCAGTTATGAAATTCAGATATCACCTAAAAATAACAGTCTAGAACGCGGAAAACACAAATACAATTTGATGGTACGCTTTCATATAATCGTTACCTTTGTACAAAGTGGTTCATATAGCTTTTGTTATTTAGCTTCAAGAGCAACCCTCTCATGATCAAAAAATTTGGACTCCAGCTCATCATGTTGTTTCTATACGATGAACATTAATAATGACATATTAAAAATCTGTAAGTCTGTAAATCTGGAATGTCTCTGTAAATCTGCATGTTACTCTAACATATCATTTATTACTTTAACACATAACTGGTGTTACTTTAATAAACATTATATGTTACTTTAATTCCTATAATCCGTTACTTTAACCTGTATCATCTACATTTTTGATCCAACATATATGATGTTACTTTAATGCATATCATCTGTTACTTTAGTTAATATCATCTGTTACTTTAGTGTCCAACCTCTGTGACTACACATTTTTGTCACTTGAATACCCATTCTATGCATCGTTACTTTAATGCATATCATCTGTTACTTTAGTGTTTGTCATATGTTACTTTAATGAATAACCTCTGTGACTAAACATTCATGTGTACTTGAATGCACGATCTATTCATTTTTGCAACCCGATGTATATATGTAACACGGTTATTGTTTCATGCAGGATGTCCATTAGGTTCATCTGATGATGGGAAGGAATGCAGTTGCATTCCATGATTGGTGGGTCTCAGCTGCTGCCAAGAACAAGAGGATAACAACGGGCAAACCATCACCGGATGACCCAGTCCCATCACAAGTATCCCAGGCATTCTGGGGTGGAGCAGAACTTCACCGGATGGTGGACGAAGTCTGTGAGGCGCTTCGACGCGCTAGGGAGTTGTCGTTGAAGGGGCCGGTATTGGAGGCCAAACATACACATGCAGATGATCAGGACGATCTTAGCTTTCAATCGTACTCGACAATGGAGATTAATGAGGTTATTCAGGAGGAATTATAGTTAAACAGTGACCGCCAGTTGGTGTTGTCTCTGTGGGATATGGATAGAAGCGAAGATGAAGAGGTCAGTGAGTGGTTGTGGGTGGAAGTAGATTGAAGGAAGGCCTTCCACCCTTACTTTTTTCATTCTGACAAGCAGTTGAGATGCATGCAAGTCGTCGATGAGAGGCTTGGAGGCTCATTTGATTGTGACACCCCAGATCCTGACCAACTTACGTTGTCGGACTTCACGGGTAGGGATAGCAGGCTTTTAAAGTTTGTTCTGTCTGTAAGGAAAGACGTAATTGATTACGTCTTTTACAAAAATGAAAAATACAGTACATCGTAAGTTTTATACAGTACCTAATGTTTTTTCGTGCGCTTAATGTAGTTTTTGTTGAGTGTTACATAATCTATTCGAATTTTGCAGGGAGATGATTGTAAGGTTCAACGACTTCTTCAACGTACCCCATGGCGAGCTGGCCACACTGGAGCCTGGAGAGCAACTTTCAAACGCTGTAATTGACAGCTAGTACATACTTCTAGACTACATGGCAGCTGCTCAGACTGCACCGCGGCGGACATCACGCTGCTACTTTGGTGTCAGCCACATTGTAAGCTAATTTATTCCTTTGCTCGACCAAAACGATAAGTATAAATATTATCAACAAACCCTGGTAATATAAATATAATGTCATAATACCAGTCGCTATACATTCAAGGGGTATTACTTTAGTTCTACAAATGTGTTTCTCCAATTCTACAAACGTGTTACTATAATGCATTATATTTGTTACTCTAATGATGGTGACCCGTTAATCCAACAAATATCATGCAACATCTGGAGGAGCAGAAAGAGTGGTGTTTTGGTGGACATGAGCGCAGAATTGTTCAACTTCTGGAACATATGGCTCGAAGAAAACGAGGGCAATCTCGTGCTGGATTCCGACATGGTATTTTTAAATTTAATTCTCATATTTCAAAGCTGCCTCCTCAGTAATAATCATCAACACGTTACTCATTCTCTATCTATAGGTATTCGTACCGGTGTTGTCGGAAAACAATGACCACTATAGCTGCGCGTGTATCAATTTTGTATCACAACAGATTGAATACCTTGACTATAGGTCTTACGACAAGGAGGAGTTTGATAGCCTTCCTTATGTTGGGATGGCACGACTTTCAATAAGTCGGCTCATTTTGATATATACTTGAACATCCTTATATACAAAATGTTGTATATAAGAATGACAAAAAAACAAATGATGTTTCATCATCCGTCATTCTTATACGGTTTTTTTATCTTTTTAATCATCAAGGCTGTAGAAATGGGTAAGTATATGGTGCAGAGAGGCGTCACTAAGGGGGCGAATGTCTCGTTGTTCCCTCTTGTCAACATCCCGTTGAGATGGCAGGGAAGCGGGTTCTCTGCTAATGACTGCAGCGTCTACCTCATGATACACATGATGTTGTACGCCGGGAAGGAGTTTGATTGTCCCCTGGGCATGAGCGAGGTGAACAATCTGTATAGAACAGAAATTGTCGCGAGGCTGTGTCTCTGCGACATCAACAAGGAGAGGAACGTGTTGATATCGCGGGTGTCCTCCTTTGTAGCTGATAAAGTAACCTTGTCATTAATAACACTATGTCAGCTGCCACCATGTCCATCAGTGAGTCTGACAAGAGGGCAGGAGAGGCGGTCCCCGATGAAAGATCGGCTAAGAAGAGCCGCGATCCACCATCCACTCCAAGAGCACCAATTGCAGAAATTAAAATCACGCATCAATCACCGGCGACCACTGGATCATTATATGTCCTGAGGAGTCGATCGAGAGGGAATGGGGACAGCCTAAGCTGCTCCATCGACTGTAGCGACGTAGATCCCAACCTCACTATGGCATCCCCATTCCTTGCAAACAACAAGACCTTGCTGAGCAATATCCGCATCTTGCGGAAAAATGTAGTGGACTACTGCTTATATCAGCACAACAACTACGACAAGTGGTAATAAGACGAACACTACACCTCTTGGAATTATATGATTGTCTTAAATTTTTTCATTGATCTGTTGTTCGCAATGCCTACCGATCTGTTCTGAATGCAGCGAAATGTGGCGGAGTATTCAGCGTTGGCTACAATCACCCAGGATGAAGTAATGTCCATGCTCTCGGGGAACAACATGTCTTCATCCGTCGTCGAGTGCATGTCAATGCTCATGAATAGCCTTGTCGCAAACGGGAGCGGGTCGGGTGATTCTCCGAGGATGACTTTCTTTGGTCTACGATAGACGGTATGCCTAATGAGTAACTGTTTAGAAATTTATGTACAGAATTCTGGGATGAGGCAGTATGTGGTAGGATATATAGTGCGTATATAGTATGCATGCCTCATATTCTGGTATTTTTGGAATTTGTTTGGTTAGAGTAACACCTAAACTTTGTTGGAGTAACTTTCGCCAAGTGTTGTAGTAACACGAATACTATGCTTCAATACGACACAAAACTCCACCGAATTACTTTATATTATCTATGAATATTCACACATGTTCCACCTTTTATAGGATGCCATTATGAGGATAATCGATGAAAATCAGGATTGTCCATCCACTCAGAATTCTAACGCCTTGATGGAGCAATGAGAGATTTTCAGGTCTAACTACGGCGGTACATTGCACCTGGATGCTGACATGATTTTTGTGCCTATAAATATGGACGGGTACTTCTCCCTCGTATGCATCAACCGAAAGAGAAAGGCATTCAAACTCCTCGACCACTGTCGCTACCCAAACGTGAAAGACACAGAACTCTTCGCGGCCGTGAAGATAATTGTGAGCTCCTCAATTTTTGGTTTCATTAATATTTTATCACATCTCGTGTGTCATGTTTAGTGAGGTCATCTTATATTGTCATCATTGACTTTCAGGTGGCGACAATTAGCGATTACCTTGACTCTAAGTCTGTCAGTGGTGCGGAACAGTTAGTGATGTACGGGTTCCGCGTGGTTAAACTGAATTGGCAGTCGAAGGTCTCCAACAAGGATGAGTCGGCGACGTTCCTGCTGATGCACATGCTAATGTACGAGGGTCGTGATTTCGAACACGTTGACCTCAAGAAGAAGGTAAACAGAAGATATCTTGTTGTCCAACTTGCAGCCACTCTCCTTCTAGCGGACATGAACAGGTGGCGAAAGAGGCAGATTGGAAATGTAACAAAGTTTGTGGCAGCGAGACCAAAACTAATTGAAGAAGCGAAGGCTAAGCGAGGGAAGAGTCGTAAATAATAACTTGAACAAACTATGTTACTTTAACTCGTATATGGTTGGATTAGTTGTCACTTTTGTTTAACAAAAAAACTAAGTATCATTTTGTACATGGTTGACGCAGTATCCTGTCAAACAAACAATTACTGTCATTTTGACAATTCGTAATGTTATCATATCCCGTAAACTTTGTTACTTTAACTCTTATAATGTGTTACTGCAATTCATGGCATGTGTTACTCCAACTCGTAAATTCTGTTACGCTGCATAATAGTGTCTTCCAAACAGAGGAGACCCAATTAAACAAAAGAGTAATGTCTTTTTTATTAAGTTCTCCAAACAAAAAGAAAAATGGGTGTTCATTCCAAAGTTTTCATAATCCATGTGTTACTCATAATCCGTGTTACTCTAACTCATCAAGTACGTTACTCTAAGGAATAATGTGTGATACTTCAACTAAGTCTTACTCCAATAAATATTCTCTAAGGAATGAATATTTGTAAATCAATCAACATCAAAAAAATGTGTTACTGTAACTTGTTCAATGTGTTACTCTAAATAATAATCTATGTTACTCTAATAATATACTGCCCTAATCAAAATTTTGGTTCTTCTTCTTCATCCTCCTCGTCCTCATCATCTTCTTCTTCTTCTTCTTCTTCTTCTTCTTCTTCTGATTCTGATTCTTCGTCATCGTCAGACGGTTCGGCAGTCGGTGGTGGCCATGCTGCAAAAGGATTCAGGTAATTCCTTTTGTCATGATGCATCATCTGCTTACAATTGTTGCACATGCGCTTGGGCTTTTTTTGCAAGTGCAACAGATTTCGTTTTGCTCGATAACAACCTTTTGCCGCTTCCTTTTGTCTTTCAAATCTACAGCAGGAGTATCGTTATCTTTGTAGTTGACGTACATCCAAGCATCTCTTCCAATTCTTTGTTTTTATTTAATGTTTTTGGACCCCCAATCGGTTGAAGCTTCTGCCTGAATTCGCGGATCAAAGCGCATATGCTCTCCACAGTTTCTTTATTAGCAGACCGTAGAATACCCATCGTCTCATGAACCTCCAACCACAATTTTGACATCTCTGTTTGCTTTTCAACTATGATGTCAATGTCATCACCTTCCATTCCGTCATCACCAATACGAGTTGTGCGGAATGCGTCCCTTAACCACCTTCTAGCAACGTAGTTATCGAGTATACTGTTCAGGCCCTTTGATGAATATATTCAGATTATGTGTCGACACAGTATTCCCCTTGTCTCAAACAATTTACATGTGCATCTGACGTCTGACGTTTCTGCATGAGGTTATTCTAGCATTAAGTCAATTAGATCTACAATCTATAAAACGCGTTACTTTAACTCATACTGTGTGATACTCTAAAACATGCATTCTGTTACTTTAATGAATAAAATCCGTAAAAAGGAAGACAACAAGCAGGCCAATCTGTACCTTGTTTATAGTGGACTAGAAATTCTTTACCACTAGTAGTATCCCTCACTGTAGTTACTTCAACCCCATCTCTTTCAGCAAATCCTCTCACACTGCACATACCCACGGAACACCTGACGTCCTCTTGAAATTCATCAAACACGACGTGGGTGTATATCTTTGCGGCGTACTGTTCTATTGTCTGGTGGGTTATTGTTTTTGTAAGAGATTGTATGTTATCGCTGTCAAGCTTTTTCTGAGTATACCTCTACTGATCCATAGCGCTAGCTCTCGAACCGTATCCAGAATTCAACCAACGTTCTGTGCTGGTTCTCAAACCGTTTGAAGAAACTTTTTTCCCTCTCCGATCTTCGGGTTGTTCGCATGAAGCCACCTATCTTTAAATCCCTGTAGTGTGTCATGACCCACTGCTGCCTAATCGAAAAGGTATACGCGAACCACTGAACATCCCCTACGCATCGTGCTCCTCCATTATTTCCATCCACTGCTCGTCGAATTCTGCTCCATCGATCTCGTCATCCCACACTGTTGAATATAATTTCTTCAGGAATTCCTGGTAGTCACTCCTCGAGGCACCGTATTTTGTTGGGACCTTATTCATGATATGCCACATACCAAACTGGTGCCATGCCGATTTGAACATCTTCGCGAATGATGATATGATCCCCGTGTCCTGATCAGTGATAATGTACTCAGGCTCCCTGCCGCCCATTGCCGTCAGGAACCGCTCAAACACCCAATTGAATGAATCAAAATTCTCGTGCGTGATGAGAGCGCCACCAAAAATCACCGATCGTCTATGATAATCGACACTGGTGAACGGGGTGAATATCATTTTATATTTGTTCGTCCCATAGGTTGGGTCGAACGAAACTGCGTCCCCAAACAACCAGTAGTTTCTCCTAGCAACCTCGTCAGCCCAGAAGACCCTGCTCATACTACCATCGCCATGCAGTTCATAATAAAAAAAGAATCCTTGCCAATTGTCCGCCATGTCCTTGAAACGATTGATGAATAACTGACCGTCTCTCTCATGTATGAAGCACTTTATATCTCTGCCAAAATTCTTGAAGTCAACCAAGCTGGCACCTACATTTGCGAACCCTTCAACCTGCTCCTTACACATCTTGTACGTCCGCATAACACCGATCTTCAGTTGAAACAATCAGTGAATTAAAGTAACATATGACAAGAATTGAAGTAACAGTAAAAAGGCATTAAAGTAACATGGGACTTAATTAGCAGAAAATGTTTATTCACAGAGGATAGGCATTAAGTAACAGATGTATCACAGTGACATATCATGTGCATTAAAGTAACCCCAGATATTTGGTAGTGCAGAAAACTCATATAGTGCTCAGAATTTTAATAATTGAACCACCAAGAAACTACTAAACACATACCCGTGAATTGTTCAGGATCATTTGTTTGTGGTACTTCGTGAGGTTTCTCAATATCTTATGGAATTCTCTGTCCTTTGGTGAAATTAACTCGTGGTTGTGCCCACTGTTGAAAATATCAATTTTTAGAGGTCCGCCTTTGATGTACAACCTAATCCTTGCTTTGCAACCAACACGACGGACCTTGGTTTTCCTTATCGGTGCCTTGAAAGAGACTCCCTCGGCCGTCTCCTTCACTGCTTCCTCCTTGGATGAGGACTCCATGGCTGCCACATCCGCGGTAACATTTTTCTTTTTGGTAAAACCCTGTCTGTTGCATACGAGCAACTTTGATTTAATCTCACCACCTCGCAATCTTTTCATTGTGTACCTCCTCACATCGAATCCGCAAGCCATTGCGTAGATTTTATAAACGTTTATAGCCTCTTCCACGTCCTTGAAGATCTGCCCTATGTATGGAGTGAAACTCTCACCCACAACCCTGCACCATTCTTTTGGTTTTGCGTCTACTGAAAAACAATAACAGTGCCATTAAACGTGGCGGTATTAGAAATACTCTGTCACTCCATCGTAATAAAGTAACAAATGACATTAATTAAAGTAACAAATGAAGTGCATTGAAGTAACACTGGATTCAATTAACAGAATATGCTTATACACCAGATATAAAGTAACAGATGTCGGGAATTAAAGTAACAGATAGCGTGAATTAAAGTAACAGATAATAATGAAATTTTTTTGATAATACACAATGTCCATACCATAAACGTAAAATCTAATAATATGGAGCATCTTAATGGCTTCCATGGCGTCTCTAGTATAAATTACAAACGAAAAACTCACCGTTTGTGTGTTTGAAATTTTGCATATTAGCCATCGAAGGAGAAGTTGCAGCGGCGCGAGGAAGAAGATGAATGATTGAACATGAATTAGAGTGTGTTTATTGAACGTGTATACTTCGATTGAAGATTGTTTTGGTTGAACGTGATGGATGAGAGTATAAAGCAGTATCTTTCTTTGAATAAGGGTGTTACTCTTTGATATTGTTTCCTATATTGATGGCAATCACGTCCCATAATTATAGGAAGCAATATCTTTTTTTTAATATGGCGGTTTCCTAAATCCTTATGACACTCCAATGCACTACAATAACAGATGAAAAGCACTAAAGTAATGGTTGAAGTAAATTAAAGTAACACGAGATTCAATATACAGAGGTTAGACATTAAAATAACAAATGATCTGATCTACACTAAAGTAACGCAACATGTGCACTACAATAGCTCCATATATTGTGCGTGCGAAAAATTCATATAATGAATCAGACATCTAATAATATGCAGTTTTGCATATTGTAAACGTAAAAACTAATAACATGTAGCATCTTAATGACTTCCATGGCGTTTCCAGTAGAAATTACAAAGCATATACTCACCGTTTACGTATTTGACGATTTGCATATCCGCCATCGAAGGAGAATTTTCAGCCGGATTGATTGAACCTAGGTTGCAGCGGCGCGAAGAAGAAGATGAATGATTGAATGATTGTGTTATTGAGTGGGTTGATTAAACGTAAGTGGCAGCGACGCGAAGAAGAATTTCAATGATCGAATGAGAGAATGATCAACGTGACTTGTGTTATGAATGACAGTATGAAACTATGAATGAATACGTTACTGAATTATATTCCTTCCGATTTTGATGGAAGCAATATCTTTTTTTTAATATGGTGATGGATCTCGTCCATCCATCCATCTCCCATCCAATGGATGGGATGAGGACTTAGGAACTCATATATAGAGAAGGACTCATAAGAACCCCTATATATATATATATATATATATATATATATATATATATAGAGAGAGAGAGAGAGAGAGATGAAATCATGTAAGTCTCATTTCTATATGTAAGTTCATAAGTCCAAATAACAACCTTTGGATCAAGGAAATTGTATGGCTGAGATTAGGTGAGAGATTTTATCCTTTTAACCTACAAAATTGAATTCACCTATACCTCCTCATTTTCCTCACTCTAATTAATACTTCTCTCTCATCTTAACATACACTCCATTTCTATTCTTTATTCTCACCATTCACTCGTTACACTCTCAATTTCATCTCTCTCTCATTTTTTTTCCTCTTTTAAATTTATCTTCCACCATTAACATTCATCTTCATCAAATAAAATATTGGATAATCGAGCCATTTTCCCGTCATTGATGCACATCAATGGTTGCTATTGAGGTTTGTTTACTTCTTTTTTTATTGTTATTAATTAATTTATTCATAAAACTTTAATTGATTGTTTTATGCTTGATATTTTTTTCAATCCTTTTATTGTTTGTTAGATATTTGAATTGATTTTATATTGTAATCTTGTGTTTTAGTTGATGGTTGGGATTTTTGAAGTTTGAAATATAGTGATTTTTATGATTATTTTTTATTGAATCATATATATCTTTTAAAATTAATAATTGTAGATTTTTGATGAAGATGAAGAATTAAAGATGAAGACGAAGATATATGGTATAATTACAAGTAGACATGAAGTAACTTCAATCAGATATAGTGTAATTTTAGTCGTGTATAATGTAACTTCAAGTAAGCAAAGTGTAACTTCAAATAAATATGATGTATCTTTATTCAAATATTGTGTAAATCTAAGTAGATTGAATGTAACTTTTATCATATATGTTGTAACTTTAAGCAGATTTAGTATAACTTTTAGTAGGTATGATGTAACTTTAGTTAAATACTCCTATAAAGTAATTTTAATATAAAAGGACAATGATATAACTTGGTATAGTTACTTGTTTATGTCACATTAATGTTTGGGTGATGTAACTTAAGAAGTATAACTCGTAAACATCATTAAACAAATAAAATTCTCAATATTATTATCTGGCTTATACTTCACTTCAAAACAATTAGATTATAACTTCAACACGATATTCACCAAAAAAACTTCAACGCCATACTGTTGTAACTTTAATTCATGAACTGTGTAACTTTAAAATGTTCAATCATAATTAAGTTTTACGGAACTATTGATGAAGACGCTTTTATTTAAAGAATGATTTAAATTTCGTATTCAATATTTAAAATAGAATTTACGGAAAAATATTTGAATAAATTAGAATGAACAAGTGAATAGTGACATGTAGAAGAAAATAATAAGATTGAATAATTGAATGAAAAATATTAGAAGTTGGGAAGAGACCTAATATTTATTAGCAGCATTGGTGTCTCAACATTCACCAATATATTTAATACTACATATAATATGATGTTTTTGTTAATATAATTTCAACCCTTAATCCTAATTAATCCAATGGTTAATAATAGGCCTTAGTTGGAGGCAATTAATAGTAGTAACTCCAATGTTGAGACTCCAATGCAGCTAATAAATATTAGGTCTCTTTCCAACTTCCAACATTTTTCATTCAATTATTCAATCTTATTAT
Organism: Agrostemma githago; assembly: GCA_958450325.1. Taxonomy (NCBI): domain Eukaryota; kingdom Viridiplantae; phylum Streptophyta; class Magnoliopsida; order Caryophyllales; family Caryophyllaceae; genus Agrostemma; species Agrostemma githago. The sequence continues at coordinate 49,112,241 of OY288251.1, forward strand.
TTTCTTCTACATGTCAATATTCACTTGTTAATTCTAATTTATTCAAATATTTTTCCGTAAATTCTATTTCAAATATTGAATACGAAATTTAAATAATTCTTTAAATAAAAGCGTCCTTATCAATAGTTCCGTAAAACTTAATTATGAATGATAGCGTCTTCTTCAAATATTGAATACGAAGTTTTTCTTGACAAAATATCCATCTGTACGCTTTAAACTTTAATTCAATTACTACACAAGTTCAACTCTCACTTTCTAATATTTTAGAACTCGTCTCCCACATACTTTCATCTTCAGTTCATAGCGTCGAATACTGCAATATTTATAATTTCAACAAACTCACTTTATAACTTCAACTCATTCACTTTAGAACTTCAAAGCACAACAATTACAACTTTATATATAACTGGTGGAAAGTTGAACATTATTTCTCTGTAAAAACATACAACGACACACTTGGAACTTTAATTCAAATTCTTTACAACTCCAACTCTCAATTTATGAAACTTCAACTCTAAGCTTCTGAGACTTTAAAACAAGTATACTTGCATCTTCAGTGCATGACTTTCACTATTTAAATAACAGTTTGTTTGGAACTTTAATTCAGCTGCAATGCAACTTCAGTACATTACATTTACAACATCATAGTTAACTGGTGTACATTCAAAACAATCTACCACACGCTTGCAACTTCAGTTCAAAAACTTTACAACTTCAACTCTCAGTTTCTGAAACTTCAACATCATGCCCCTTTGATTTGTAGAACATAACTTTGAAACTTTAAGTCCTTCTCTTTACAACTTCAGTGCACAACATCTACACCTTAATAATTAAATGGTGGAATGTTCATTTTTCTTCTGCACATATATTCAACTGTATGCTTGAAACTTCAATTCCAAGACCGTAGAACTTCAACTCTCATCTTCTGAAACTTCATAATACGTGTCCCATATATTCTCCTCAATTTCAACTATAACACTATCAACAATACAAAACACAATTCCTAGACTCATACGAAGTTAGTTCCTACGGAGTATCTAATAACCAATCAAGATAACAAACTAACCCTCTCAAACTAGGGTTAATCCCTAATTAGTCGAACTAGGTAAAGGAAACATGGATTACTCGTGTTAGGATTAATCCCTAATTGAATAAAAAAGAAGCCTGACAAAATCACTCGTGAACACGAGCTACTTTCATAGTGCTATAAAGGCAAGACGAACACACAATAAAATTTTTAGCATTAAGGATACCAATGGGCAGAATTGTGATACGCCAGATGCTATTGAGACTGCTTTCCTGATGTATTATTAAGAGCTGTTGGGCACTGCAATTGAATGTAATGATGTCAATCTAGCTATTGTTAAAAGAGGACAGCTGATTACAGATGACCAAGCCAATCACATGATGCGTTCAATTACGGCACAGGAAATTAAAGATGTACTGTTCTCTATCCCTATTACCAAATCCCCCGGGCTTGATTGGTTCACGAGGGCCTTCTTCAAGGATTCGTTTCAGGTAACTGGTCCGCTGGTCATTGATGCTATCCATAATTTCTTTAACCAGGGAAAGTTACTTAAACAACTAAACGCTACCAATGTCACTCTTATTCCAAAGAAAGATAGCCAAGGAGATGTGACGGATTTTCGTCCTATAGCGTGCTGTAATGTGCTATACAAATGTATAACTAAAGTTATTTGCAATAGAATGATGGAAGCTTTACCCTCTATCATAAGCAGCAATCAGAGTGCCTTTATAAAAGGCAGAGACATTGTTGATAATATTTTGATATGTCAAGACTTGGTGAGACTTTACAATCGGAAGAGTTGCTCACCAAGAGTTCTCATGAAGATTGATCTACGGAAGGCATACGATACTATAAATTGGAAATTTATCAAGCAAATGTTGGGGGCTCTGAATTTTCCTTCAAGAATGATAGGGTGAATTATGGAATGCGTCACTACTCCCAGATATACATTGATGAGTCTGAATGACAGTATGTTTGGTTATTTTCAATGGAAGAGGGGAATCAAACAAGGAGACCCAATGTCGCCTCTTATATTCACAATTTGTATGGAGTATTTGTCTCGACTCTTGGAGTTCTTGACAATGAAGAAGGAGTTTAGATTTCATCCGTTGTGCAAACAGCTAAGACTTACTCACCTATGCTTTGCAGATGACATCTTACTGTTTTGCCGAGGGGATTTTGATTCAGCTAGAGTGCTTGTTCGAACTCTTAAGACCTTCTCTACTGCTTCAGGACTTCAGATTAATCACTTTAAATCTAAGATTTTTATGAATGGAGTTCAGAGTGCTGATGCTTATAGGCTGATACAATTGACTGGGTTTAATAGGGGGACTTTTCCATTTTGGTATCATGGTATTCCCATACTATACAAGAAAATTCCAGCTGGCGATTGCTCCAATTTGGTGGATAAAATTACTGCAAAGTTGCGAGGATGGGGACATAGAAAATTAAGCTATGTTGGGCGGATGGTCCTGGTAAAATTTGTTCTGTCTCAACTTCATTCTTACTGGGCTCGAATTTTCCTCATTCCGAAGAATGTGTTGAATAAAATAAATAACGTTTGCCGGAATTATTTGTGGGAGGGAGCAGAGAACAATCATAAAGCACCGCTTGTTGCTTGGAAAACATGCTGCAGACCAAAACAGGAGGGGGGTTTGGGTATTACCAATTCAATTTTGTGGAACCAAGCCTCCATAGCTAAATATAGTTGGTGGATTACGTCTAAAAAAGATCATCTATGGGTGAAATGGGTAAATGAGATTTATATAAAAGGTCAGGAGTGGTTTGATTATAAACCTTCGCAACATACATACAAGCTGGACGTGGCGAAAAATTTGCCAGGTTCGGGACCAATTTAGAACTGGCTACAGAGGTGATATGTGGCAATCCAACAATGGTTCCTACACGATCTCCACGGGATATGCCGGGCTTATGGGGGAGCGGAGTAAACCACATTGGTATAACAATGTTTGGGGTCGTATGGCAATCCCGAAACACTCGTTTATTGGATGGATAGTTGTTCAGAACAGGCTACTTACAATGAGTAGACTGCAATGTCTTGGCATTACTAAGAATGATAGATGCTACTTGTGCGGGGAGGGACCTGAAGATGTTAATCACTTATTCTTTTCAATGCAAGTATAGCAGTCAATGCCTGCAATTATTACAGGTATGGGTTGGTAAAGAATTGCCTCGGAAGGATGTGTTGTTGTGGCAAGGAGCAAGGCGACTTAAATCGTTGTGTGAGAAGCAGATAATCATGGCTAGCATCCTGGCGTTGGTGTATTACACTTGGCAAGAAAGGAATAGGGCGTACTTTGAACTGAGTATACTGCAGGCCCGAGTATATTGTTCAGCAGATACAGACAGTTCTTCGTCTGAGATTTAGAGATATAATTAGTAGAATCCCATCTAGGATCAGCTCAGATTGGAGGGATAAATTAGCAACTTAATATAGTCTTATTGATTGTATGGCAGAAATGAGATTGTAATGCTTGATTGTAATTCTCGTAATGATATAATATCACTTACCTTTTACCGAAAAAAAAACAAAATCAGTACGAATGCAGCAATGAAGAAAATCAGTACAAAATCAGAAAAAAAAAAAAAAAAAAAAAAAAAAAAAAAAAAGCACGACAAAATCTGTGAAGAAAAAGAGCATGAAAATAATCGGTATAAAAACTTATGGATTACTCAAATGTCAAATTAATTATCAGAATGAATGTCATGAAAAATTCGTTACACTAAACCCTAATTTATTGCACAAATTTGAAGAAAAACGATTTCCATTGTTACCTGAGTTGGAGAGGTGTTGACGATGGAGATTTCCAACACAATAAATTGAATCGTGAAGAGGGGAAATCAATGGAGGTGTTGATAATTTTGGAGCAATTTCGTCAGTAATCGTGAAGAGGGGAAATCAATGGATGTGTTGACAATTTTGGAGCAATTTCAACAGTAAACGTAACAATGGAGCTTTTAGGGTTTTGGGTTGGGTCGAAATATCCAGAATCGGAGCTTTTGGAGCAAGTAAATGGAATGTGATGGAGGTGGAATATTTTGGAGCAATAGAATCGAGGATTGGAATGTGATGGAGTAATGTGATGGGAAAAAGAGAGTGGGAAAAGAGAGGATGTGCATGGAAAATGTAAACATCATTTTTCATTTTTTAAAAATAAATATATATCTTCACATCTCAGCCATCCATCTCTAATTGATCCGAAGGCTAATAATAGGACTTACGAACTTATATACATAAGTGGCACTTATATGATCTCCCCCCCCCCCCCCCCCCCCTTCTCTCTCTCTAAAGTACTTAAAATTACACGAGATGAGTGATAAAATTTCACTTTCTCACTTGAAGTGATAACAGTGTTGAATGTTATACTTACATATCAATTTTGAACAAATGCAACTTTATCGTATGTCATCTGTAACTTTAATATAGACTTAATTACATATGGTGAACTTATTTGATCTCTTCTCTCTCTATACATACACACACAAACACATAATTTGGGTATGTTTAGTAATCATATTATCTTTTCGATAATTTAATATGTTTGGTAATATATTATTTATCGAAAATTTTAATTATTAATTATTTATTTTGATATATTTACCTTATATAATAATAATAATAATAATAATAATAATAAACACGAAGAGAGAGAAAGCTTTCTCTCTAGGTTGTTTTCCTTCCCAAATTCTGTTACGCGAAGCTTTCTTCCGTGGCGTTAATTCCTCCGTTTAAGCATGGGCCTGGACGTCCAAGCAAAAAATCACAACAATACATCATTCCTCCTAATTCGGATCATAATGGTTCAGCTACGGCGGAAAATGATGCAGAATTGGCTGAGAAAATTGAAACCCAGAGTTCTTCGCACCGATCTTCGCTCAATGTTATGCATCCTACTGGTAAAATTGCTTCTCCTGAATCTAATCTTATTGTTCCTAATCAACCTGAGCCAAATATATCATCTGTTGTTGAAAAACCCGAACCCCCGGAAGCCATTGTTGATCCCCACGTTTCTGGTAATTCTGGAAATCTTAAAAAGTGGTCTAACATTGTTCATAAGGATAAACAAATGGGCATGAATCTTTTTTATTGTGCTGATAGTGCAAATTCCTTTGAAATTGACATTGCGTTAGATGACTTCGCTGATGAAATGAAGTTATGGCAGTTTACTCTAATGAGGAATGTAATTGGGTCTAGACCTATCTTACAAACTATGCAGAAATTTGTATCTGATAACTGGGGTAGTATTGTTTTGCCAATTGTGCAATACTAAAGGAAAGGGTAGTTTTCTTTCAGATTCTCTTCTCAAGAGGATCTTAATAATGTGCTGAAAGGGGTTGCTTGGAGGATAGGGGTCTATTCCTTAATTCTGAAGGCGTGGTCTCCCACTTTCTTTGTTATGATGGATAAGGTCACTATAGTGTCTGTATGGGTTTTGTTTCCTGAACTTGACCATTTCATGTGGTCTGAGATGGCTTTGAGTAAACTTGCTAGCAAGGTGGGTAAGCCCTTATATGCTGACCTAGCTACTACTACTAAGGCCAAGCTGTCATTTGCAGGGGTTCTTATTGAGATTGATGTTTCTCAACCTCTAATTGATCATGTGGCTATTAATGCTCCTTTCTTTTGGAAGTCTGTTCAGAAAGTGGAATATGAGTGGGTGCCCTACTATTGCCATGGTTATGGTAAGCTAGGGCATACCATACCCAATTGTAAATGGGAAAAGAAGAAACTTAAAGTTAAGGAGGAAGCTGAGAAAGCTAAATTACAAAAAGAGCTAGGTGGTACCTTAGTGACTAAGGAGGATGGTGGAATCATTAAGGGTAGGATTGCCCATAATGAGGTCCTTCAGCCACCTCCTAGTACTACAATGCATCAAGAATGCTTTATTGAAAGTTCACCTGAGAGGGAGTTTCAGCTTGTCTCTAGGCACTCCTCTTCAAAAACTGTTGTTCCTTGCATCACCAAGGAGGCTATGCCTCCTGGGAATAAATTCCACGTCTTAAGTGCTGATGAAGAAGCCTGCCCTCCTAAGTTTTACCAGGATGATCTCTACTATGATAGTAACAAGATTGAATCCTCTACTAAATCTAAGATGTCTATTTTGAAGACTTTAGTCTGAACAAACCTGTTCGGATACTCCATGGGAGTTTACAGACAGGAAGTGGTGAAGAACAAGGTGGTACCTCATGGCCTTCATTTAATTTTGGTAGTACTATGGAGGACCCTGTAATGCATCAAGAATGTTCTGGCAAGGTTAATGTGGTTACTGTTTCTTCTAAATCTAAGGAGTCTATTTTGAAGCCCTTAGTTCTGGATCAATCTGTCCAGATACTCCATGGGAGTCAGCAGAAAGGAAGCGGTGAAGAACTAGGTGGTACCTCAGGCCCACCCTTTGCTTCTCAAACAGTTGATAAGAGGTATACAGGCTCAGTATGTCCTGCTGGACTAGGCCAAAGAACCTCATATCCTCCTGTTGGTAGCTTTGGTGTGGAGTTTGTAATGCACCAAGCATGTTCTGTAGTGGTGAATGCAGCTGACTCTATTCCTCCTGATATATCTACATGAAAATTGCTTCTTGGAATACGTAGGTTTCAACAACCCTCTTAACCATAGTGAGGTGCAGGAGTTGTTATTTGCTCAGAAATTGGATGTGTTTTCTCTTATTGAGACCAGGGTTAAGAACTCTAAAGCTCATAAGCTCATTTCAAAGAAATTTAATAATTGGAATATTGAGACAAATTACTCTCATCACTATAATAATGGTCGGATTTGGCTCTTCTATAATCCTTCTATTGTCTCTATCAGTCACTTGTCCATGAGTGCTCAGCAGATTACTTGTAAGGTAACTCAACTTCTTACTCAATCTCAATTCTGGCTAAGTTCAGTATATGGGTTTAATGAGGGAAAGGATAGGTTATGTTTATGGGATGATCTTGTTAACCTGGCTACTCCTGAACCCTGGCTGGTCTTTGAGGATTTTAAGATCATCAGATCCCATGAAGAGAAATGTGGCAACAATGCACCTTCTCTACAAGATATGATGGCCTTTAATGCTTGCCTGAATCAATGTCAACTGGATGATATGAATAGCTCGGGGTCGACTATGACTTGGACAAATAATCAGGATCCATCTTCTAGGATCCGGTCTAAGTTGGACAGGTTCTGATTAACCCTGGTTGGTCTACTGCTTTTCCTACCTCTAGTGTTCAGGTTAATGATTCTGGTATCTCAGACCATTCTCCTATTATTATTTCTATCTCTCAGGATAAGCCTCTTAAAAAGAGATTTAGTTTTTTGAACAGCGGGTGTAGTCATCCTGACTATATTCCTACTGTTCAGAAAGCTTGGAGTATTAGGGTATCTTGTGCTCCCATGTTTTGTTTTTTCTCAAAGCTTAGAGCTGTTAAGAAGGAGCTCAAGAAGTTTCATCTTCAATATTTTTCTGCTATTTCTAATAAACTGAAGGAGTCAAAATGTAAGCTCTTATCTTGTCAAAGACAGTTGCAGGATGAACCTTTTTCTTCTGTTCTGATTGCACAAGAAAGAGTTCTCTCCTCTCAATATCTTGAGTATAAGCAAGCTGAACTTAGCATATTACAGCAAAGGGCTAAGGTTAAGCATATTCAACTTTCTGACTGCTCCTCAAAATACTTCTTTTCTAAAGTTACTGAAAGGAAAAATCAACAGATGATAAGGCTTATTACTGATTTTACTAGTGTTCTTAAGAAAGGTCCTCTTGAAGTTGCTCATGCTTTTCAAGAATATTACTTGCAGTTGATTGGACAAAGCACTCCTGTGATTCCTCTTTCCCCCATCTCTGGTAGCATTCTTGATGAAGACAAAGCTGGATTGGTTGCTCCTGTTACTCCTCTTGAGCTTAAGCAGGCTATTTCTCAAATGGACTCTAATAGTAGTCCTGGCATTGATGGTTTCTCTACTGGATTCTTCAAGTCAGCCTGGAATATTATTGAGGGTGATTTTTGTAAGGCATCTTTTAGCTTTTTCAAAACTGGAGTTATGACTAAGCAAGCAAATTCCACCTTGATTTCCTTGATCCCTAAGAAGCCAGGAGCAAGTGTTGTTTTGGATTTTAGGCCTATTTCCTGCTGCACTGTCTTTTATAAGGCAATCTCTAAAGTGCTAGCTAATAGATTAAAGGGTATCCTCCCTTCCATCATTAGGGAGGAGCAAGCTACATTTATTAAGGATAGAAACATCTTTGAGAATATCCTTCTGTCTCAATCTTTGGTTAAGGGTTATTCTATGAAATTCCTAACTCCTAGATGTCTTGTGAAGATGAATATTATAAAAGCTTTTGACACTCTACAATGGAGTTTTATTGAGGCTATGCTTCAGGGGATAGGGTTCCTTTCTCTTTTCATCAGGTGGATTATGGGTTGTGTTAGAAATCCCTGGTTTTCCTTTAAGGTCAATGGAGGTATTGAAGGGTTCTTTCAGGGGAAAAGTGGTATTAGGCAGGGAGATCCCCTCTCTCCCTACCTCTTTGTTTTAAGTATGAAGCTGCTTTCTAAGGCTCTCAGGAATATTTGTCTTCAACCGAATGTCTCTTATCATCCAAAATGCTCCAAAATCAAGCTTACTCATCTTGTTTTTGCAGATGATTTAATGATTTTTGCCAGGGGTGATCTTCCATCTGTCTTAGCTATCAAAAGAGCTCTTCATTCTTTTGGGCTTCAGTCTGGTCTTTGTGCTAATCTAGATAAGACCTACATTTATTTTGGTGGAGTCTCCACTGAGGTGTAGCAACAAATTCTTGATGCCACTAGTTTTAGCTCTGGGGTCTTCCTTTTCAGATATTTGGGAATGCTATTGAGTGAGTCTAGAATTAGCATCAAGCTTTTTGATCCTCTTATTCTTAAGATTCATAAAGCTCTTACTCATTGGACAACCCATTCCCTTTCTTATGCTGGCAAGCTACAACTTCTGAATTCTGTGATCTTTGGGATTGAAAACTTCTGGTGCTCAAGTGTTTTGTTCCCTAAAGTTGTCACTAAGACTGTAAACAAGCTTTGTAAAGACTTTTTCCGGGGGATTAAGCAGGGTGAGAGGAGGTTTGTCTTCAAGAGCTGGAAAGAAATCTGTTCTCCTTGGAATTCTGGTGGAATCAATGTAAAAAATTTGGAAGCTTGGAACATTGCTCTTCTTTCCAAATGGGTTTGACAACTATCTGAGAATGTTGGTAGCATATGGATTAATTGGTGTTCAGTCTATATTTTTCAGGATCATTGCATCTGGGGTTTGACTTCTTAGGAGTTTTTCTCTTCTGCTTTGAAGAACATCATTTCTGTCAAAGATTATTATGTCCGTTTATTTGGTTTTGTACAGGATGCAAAGAGGGTTCTCAAGTCCTGCTGCACAAATACCAAATTTCAAGTGTCTAAAGCCTACCACCTGCTTCAGGGTTGTCTGCAGAATCAAAAGGTTGATGCACATGCTAACTGGATCAAGCCTAGCCATAAAATTATCATGGCTCTTGCTTTCAAGTCACAGCTTCCTACTGTTGATCAGCTTGCCAGAAGAGGAATACCCTTGAAACAGGTGTATTCTCTACTGTCAGACCTCTGAAAGTCATTCTCACCTTTTCTTCAGTTGTCTTGTTGCATCTCAGATTTGGGGATATGGTTGTTCAGTGGTTGAATATCTCATTCCTTGGTCATAAGTTGAAGCAAATCTATAAGTGGTGCCAACACCCTTCTCATAAGAAGCACTGGAAAAGTCCATGGGTCTGGGTTAGTATGGCAGCCTCAGTTCATGTGATTTGGAAAGACAGAAACAAGAGAATCTTTACATCAAAGGAGGCTTCTATGGATTCCATTTTTGCTCAAATTAAATTTAGTGTACATGCTAGATTTGATGTTCATTCTTCTAATCCTAAAATTAGTAAGATTTTAGTTCATATTAATCTTTGCTAATTGTATCCTAGTGTGATAGCTTTTTGCACCAAATTGTAATTTCTATCTCATTGATATGAAATGATAAAATTGTCTGCGGAAAATAATAATAATAATAATAATAATAATAATAATAATAATAATAACAACAACAACAACAACAATAATAACAATAATAACAATAATAACAATAACAATAACAATAACAATAACAATAACAATAACAATAATAATAATCAACAATACACAGCGAAGTGAGAGAAAACTTTCTCTCTCTAGGCCGTTTTCCTCTGAAATTCTGTTACACGGAGATTGCAACAATGGCGTCTATTCCTCCAATCAAGCGAGGTCCTGGGCGTCCGAGCAAGAAATCGCACCAGTTCATCCCCCCTCCTGAGCAAGATACAGCTACGGAGAATGATGACGCAAAATTAATGGAGAAAACGAAAACCCAGGGTTCTTCGCATCGATCCTCGCTAAATGAGATAATTCTCACTGCTATGAAATCTGCTGGTAAAATTGTCTCTCCTTCTCCTATTCTTACTGATTTTACTCAATCTAATGATACTGGTTTACCTTCAACATCTATGCGACCCGTTGTTGTACCCTCTGTTTCTGATAAACCTGAAACCAAAACTTGGTCAAATGTTGCTCGTTCTGCTAAACAATTGGGAATGAACCTTACTATTCTGAAGATAGTTCTAATTCTACGAAAATTGATATAGAATTGGATGATTTTGTTGAGGAATTGAAACTATGGCAGTTCACTCTAATGGGGAATTTCATTGGTTCAAAGCCTACCCTGCAATCTGTACAGAAATTTGTATCTAAAAGTTGGGGTAGCATTGCAATAACTAAAGTGCAATATTATAAGAAGGGTTGGTTCTCTTTTAGGTTTTCTTCAAAAGAAGATCTAACTAATGTCCTGAAAGGGGGTCCTTGGAGGATTGAGGGATCATCCTTGGTGCTCAAAGAGTGGTCACCTCAATTTTCTGCTGAATTGGATATAGTAACTATAGTACCAGTTTGGGTGTTGTTCCATGATCTAGAACCCTTCATGTGGTCGGACATAGTTTTGAGTAAGATTGCTAGTAAGGTTGGCAGGCCTATCTGTGCTGATTTAGCAACTACTACTAAAGCTAAAGTATCATTTGCTAGGGTCCTGATTGAGGTTGATGTTTCCCAAACCCTCTTGGATCATGTCATCATTAATACCCCATTCTCTGGTCAATCTGTGCAGAGAGTGGAGTATGAATCGGTGCCTTTTTACTGTCATGGTTGTGGCAAATTGGGGCACAGAATTTCTACCTGTAAGAAGGAAAAAAGGAAGCTTAAAGATAAGGAGGAGGCTACAATGAAGGCTAAGGAGGTTGAGGAAGAAATAGCTCCTACTCTTAAATCTCCAATGCCATCTGAACAACCTAATGTTGTTAAGGTTCAAGAGAGGAAGGAGGCTAAGCCTGCCTCTCCAAGGAAGTTTTATCAGGATGACCTTTTTCAACATGTATCTAAGAGAAATGCTTCTGCCACTAAGGTTGTTCAACCTGTTATTAGAGAACCTTTGGTGCTAACTAATGCTTTACAGGTTATTTCTCAAAATGAGAAACCTAATATTTTGACTGAGAGTCCTACTGACTTTTCTGGTGGTAGTCTACAGGATCCTTTACCCCCTGCTAAACAATGAAAATTGCATCCTGGAATATTAGGGGTTTCAATGATCCTATAAAACATAGTGAGGTTCGGGAGTTTTTCTTCTCTAATAAGTTGGACATTCTTGGACTCTTGGAGACCAGAGTTAAACAGAATAAGGCTCAAAGAATAATCCTTAACAACTTCAAAGGTTTGGATGTTCTGACTAACTACTCTCATCACTACAATGGAAGAATTTGGTTGATCCTTAACCCTGGCCTAAAACTGTTCAGATCTCTAGTTTATGTTTTTCTGATCAAGTTATCTCGGGTTTGGTTCCCCATATTGAAACCAAGTCTCAAATGAGGATTAGTATGGTGTATGGTGATAATGATGCTGCAACTAGAGAAGGTCTTTGGGAGTCTTTACAAAGATTGAGGGATAACAATCCTTGGCTGGTTTTGGGGGACTTTAACATTGAGAGAAGTCCTGAGGAGAAGTTAGGATCTTACCCTCCTTCTCTAAGAGATATGATGGCTTTTAATGACTGTCTTTCTGCTTGTTTACTTGATGATCTTAGTAGTTCGGGTTGTGATATGACTTGGACCAATAAACAGGTTCCTTCTGATAGGATTTGGTCTAAGTTGGATAGGGTACTGGTTAATCCCACTTGGCTCTCTACTTTTCCTAATTCATTTGCAATTATCTCTGAGGCAGGCATTTCGGATCATTCGCCAATCTTGGTGCAGGTCCTGACAGATCATCCAACAAGAAAGGCCTTTAGTTTCCTAAATTGTTGGATATCACATCCTGAGTTTCTACCTGCTGTTAGGCAAGCCTGGAATAGTAATATTAAAGGCTCTCCTACTTTCAAATTCTTTGGTAAATTGAAACTGGTTAAGAAGGCTCTCCAAAATCTGCATAAAAAATATTTCTCCAATGTCTCTACTAGGGTTATGAAGGCTAAATAGGATCTTTTAGCTTGTCAAGAAAAACTGCAGGCATCTCCTTTTTCCCCTGATCTTATATTTGAGGAAAAGGCTTTATATACTTTATATAGTACTTTGAAAGGAGCTGAACTTGATATGCTCAAACAAAGAGCCAAAATACAAGACCTTCAACTTTCTGATTGCTCTACCAAGTATTTTTTTATAAAAATAGCTGAAAGAAGAAATGCTCAAATGGTGGGTGCTATTCTTGATGAGAATGGAATAATTCATGAGGGTACAACTAATGTAGCTAATGCTTTTCAGACCTACTATCAAACTCTTTTGGGGTAGGAGAAGGAGGTAACTTCAGTGGACACATTGCAAGGTTCTTGTGTCTCTGAAGACCAAAAAAGAAATCTCATATCTGCTATTACTGAAGAAGAGATAAAAAATGTCGTTTTTGGTATGGATTCAAATAGCAGTCCTGGAATGGATGGATTTTCTGCAGGTTTTTGTAAAGTTACTTGGAGTGTGATCAAAGGGGATTTTTGCAGAGCTGTTATGAGCATCTTTCAGAAAAGTCACATGGCTAAGCAAGCTAACTCTACCTTGATCACCTTAATTCCTAAGAAGAAAGGAGCCTCATCTGTAATGGAATTTAGACCCATATCTTGCTGTACTGTCTTTTATAAGATAGTAAGTAAAATCATTGCCAACAGACTCAAACTAACTATGCCTGATATTATAGGGAAAGAGCAAGCAACCTTTGTAAAAGGCAGGAACTTGTTTGATAACACTCTCCTTTCTCAAGCATTGGTCAAGGGTTACACTAGGAAGTATATTACTCCTAGATGTATGGTGAAGGTTGATATTAGGAAAGCATTTGATTCCTTACAATGGAGATTCATTGAAGGAATGCTTACTCGGTTTGGTTTTCCTCCCATCTTTATCTCTTGGATCATGGGCTGTATCTCTAATCCATGATACTCCTTTAAGCTTAATGGGGGAGTCTATGGATTTTTTCAAGGTAAAAGTGGAATCAGACAAGGGGATCCTTTGTCCCCTTACCTGTTCGTTCTAAGTATGGAAGTTTTTTCTAGATTGATGAGGAGTATAGGGACCTTGGATCGAGTCTCTTTTCATCCTAAATGTTGTAGGCTCAATCTTACTCACCTTATTTTTGCTTATGACCTTATGACTTTCACTAGAGATGATGTTCCTTCAGTAAAGGCAGTAAAGAGTATTTTGGATTATTTTGGTGCTATGTCTGGATTGAGAGCAAACCTTGAGAAGACCTGTATTTACTTTGGAGGTACCAGTTCTCTGATTCAGCACGAGATTCTCAACTGTACGGGTTTCACTTCAGGTTCCTTCCCATTCAGGTACCTTGGAGTCCCTCTTAATGATGCAACAATCAAGGTTTCCATGTTTGATTCTCTGATATAAGAGTCCAACAGTCTATACAGCATTGGTCAACTAAATTCCTTTCCTATGCGGGTGAAGCTCAACCGATAAATTCAGTTGTGTTTGGCTTGCAAAATTTCTAGTGCTCTAGCATTCTTCTCCCCAAGACTGTAGTCAAGACTGTTAAGAAGCTATGCAAGGACTTCTTCTGGGGTATTCAGCCAGGTGCTAGGAGATTGACTCTCAAGAAATGGGATGATATTTGTAAACCTTGGTCTGCAGGGGGCTTTAATATTAAAAGTTTGGAAGCCTGGAATAAAGCTCTCCTAACTAAATGGATTTGGCCCTTGTCTAAAGACCCTGATAGTATTTGGAATAAGTGGTGTCATTGTTACATTCTGGATAACAAGACCATCTGGACAGTATGCTCCAAAGAGTATTTTCCTTCAGGGATAAAGAATGTTCATGTAGTTCGTGATGAATGGATCAACAGATGCAATTCTCTTCAGGATGCTCAAAGAGTAATCCTGAGTTGTGTCCATAATGGAAAGTTCAAGGTCTCAGCAGCTTATGATTTCTTCTTACAGGATCATTCTCCTCAGTTCTGGAGTAAAGCTTTGGTCTCTTCCCTTATTGTCCCAAGGCACCGCATCATCATATCTCTAGCAGCGCAGAATAAGCTGCCAACAGTGGATAACATTCATGCTAAGGGCATCCAATTAGCTAACAGATATGCTCTATGTCAACAGGCAGAGGAAACTACAGGTCATCTCTTTTTCAATTGTAGCTATTCTAAGTCAGTTTGGCTTCAGGTTTTGGGTTGGTTGGATATTCCTTTGGCAACTAATGGCCTTCTTGCTGGTTTGAGATGGATATCTCAGTCAAGTAAGAAGCATCACTGGAAGACAAATTGGTATAAAGCAAGTGTGGCTGCTATGGTTTACCTCATCTGGAAGGAGCGAAATGCAAGGATTTTTGGGCTGACTTCTACTTCAGTTGACAACCTTATTAAACATTTGAAGTTTATAATTTTAGTCAGATTCCTCTTGTACAAATCTAGTCCTAAGCATAAGAGGGCTTAAGATAGAATTGCTGCTTTGGCTAGCTAAAACATTAGTGTGCTAGTTCTTTTGCAAATCTTGTAATTTCATTAACATCTAATGAAATGATATCTTTTTGCAAAAAAAAATTTAAAAATAAAAAAAATAAAATAATAATAATAATAATAACGACAATAATAATAATAATAATAATAATAATAATAATAACGACAACAACAACAACAACAATAATAATAATAATAATAATTGCTAAGGGAGTGGGTGCCCAGATAGTATCTCAGCTACCTACTAACTTCTTGTAATTTGGTTCGATCTTAATGCAAGTTCTGGTTTTTTTTTTTAAAAAATTAATAATAATAATAAAATTAAGATTTTAAAAATGGAAATTTCCCATGGTACCCTCGAACTATGTCACATTACACATGGTACCCCTGTTTTTAAGTTTATTCCCATGGTAACCTTGAGTTTTCTAGTTTAGTTTCCAATTTGCCCTTACCCAATTTTCTGTCATGACGCCGTTAAATTATGACCAAAATTTGAATGATTAGTTGTTAATTAATTTTGAAGGGAAAATTAATTACATTACTTAACAACTACTTTTTTTTCAAAAGGAGGGGGTTCCCATGGTACCCCTAAATTTTCATAGTTGTTCCCATGGTACCCCTAAAAGGAAAGCAATAACTCATTGAAGCAAAACACCGACTAGTTTATTGTACTAACCGTTACACAAGTGCTTATAAATTCACTCCCCTTTATATTTTGGTAGAAGAAGAACAAACAATCCACACTTACTCACCCAACATTTTCACCTCCTTCACATGTAGAAAGAAAATGGAAATAACTTCATCACCATAACCTTGAAGCTCGATCATACTAAAACATCAAATTTTTACATTTTTTTGTACAAGTGAAAAGAGCGGTGAAAAGGTTGAGTGATTAAGTGTGGATTGTTTGTTTTCCTTCAGCCAAAATAGAAATGGGAGTTAATTTATAAGCACTTGTGTAACGGTTAGTTCAGTAAACTAGTCATTGTTTTTGCTTCAATGATTCGTTGTTTTCCTTTCAGGGTACCATGGGAACAACTATGAAAACTTAGGGGTGACATGCGAACAACTATAAAAACTTAGGGGTAACATGGGAAAAGTAGTTGTTGAATGATGTAATTAATTTTTCCTCCAACATTAATTAACAACTAATCATCCAACTTTTGGTCCTAATTTAACGGCGTCATGACAGAAAATTAGGTAAGGGCAAATTGGGAACTAAACTATAAAACTCAAGGTTACCATGTGAACAAACTTAAAAGCAGGGGTACCATGTGTAATATGACATAGTTCGAGGGTACGATGAGACTTTTCCCTTTTAAAAAAGTACAAAATGTAATCATATTAATTAATTTTACATTTTAAATGGATCAAAAATATATTAACGATATTATATGATTATTTTAAAGAAAATGAAAAAATAAAAAAATGTAAAAGTTTCTATATTTCACTTAACTAGATTAAGGTTAAAAATTAATCAAAGGTGTAAAATTACTAACCTAACACTAAACTAATCACCCTAGGTTAACAAAATCTTGACACATGGAGCGATATGATTGGCCGTGTATGAAATTCTCATACACGTCGTGTATGTGTAGCATTTTCCGTAAATCACCTTATCAACATCACCGTAACCACGAACCGGGGTTAGTGAACAGTTAACACAATCATATCTATCTCAGGTAGAAATCATATATAAATATATTAATGAAGTTTTTTTCGAGCGACGTGAGAGAATCCAACTTTTTTTAAAAACTGAAGACTAAATGTTTTAAATATTAAAATTTATATTTTTTTATCCTAATAGAATTAGATCTATTTTTAATAAAATGAAATTGTTATTATCATAATAAAGTAGATATATAATTATATCTATTTTTAATAAAATAAAAATATTATTATCCTAAATAAAGTAGATATATAACTTTTTAACTATTAACAATTTACGAGAATTTATAATTTTTATGTAAAAACCTTTACATTTCGTTTAACAAAAACATTATCGTAAAAACATTTATAAAAATGATATAATTTAGACTTGTGGTCAAAAATGTTATTCTTAGTGTGTAATTTTCATATTATTTTCTCGAAAAAGATGATGCATTTTTCAATACGCGGTAGTGCTAAATCTATTACATACTTCGTATATAAACAATAAAAAAATCCCACATTGGAAAATTATAATATGTGATGGAATTTTATAATTATACTCCGAAAATAAGAGTATCATTTGTCATTGGTTATCAATAAAAAATCTTGAGTATTTGCTTCAAAAGACGATGTGTTTTTTAACATCAGTGGTTTGTTTCGCATTGAAAAATAAATAAATAACTTTTTTTGCGTGATATGATGTTACTCTCTCCGAGTTTCTATTTTTGTCTCACTTGTCTTTTTGAATTGAGTTTGATATTTATCTCACTTTTCTATTTGGGTCATCAATGTGTGATTCACATTTACTCTTTCATTTCTCACTGTTCTCCCTTCTTTTTTGAGTCACTCATTTCCTCTTCCTTAATTTTCATCCCAAAAGCAAATGGGACAATAATAGGAACTCGGAGGGAGTAGTATCATATCTAAGTGTCTAGAAAAATTTGAACTTTACAAATTTGATAAAACTCTCAACTAATTCAATGTGATGGTAATCTGTAAAATATTTTATGCTATAATAATATTAAGATATATGTAATATATCTTCCTTATTATTATGGCAATATTTCTTCCTCATAATTATGGGCTTATTGGAAATCGGGATCTTATAGAGATATGCTATCACAATAATATCGGACTAAATAAGGAGTTTTTCCATACTTACTCAACCTTGATGGAAGATCGAGATTATCGTAATCTAAAACCCTAATAGGAATCTGGTCCTCTCTCTGCCTATATAAAGAAGTCTTCCCCATCATAAACTTCATACAAAAATTAAGAAACACAACACTTATTATTATAGGAAAAGAGAGAAAAACCGACCTATTATTATTATTTGAAGATTGAAGATTATTTGAAGTCGTCTTATTATTATTTGGGGTCATATTATTATTATTATTTGAAGACATCTTATAGATATCTAATATCGTTCATATTAGATCTCGACTTATTCCACAATGTCAGGAGGTATGTCTTATCTCTCTTAATTGATCTTTTGTGACCTTCGTGTTGTTCAAAGATTTATGAGAATTATGTTTTATTTATGTCATGTTAATAATATGCTAACATGTGGTATCAGAGTTTACGTTATTGAACTCATGATTGTCCATTAATAAGATTGTTTAAGAGTGACGAGTTGTATAATTACGTATGATTTTTTATGCTTTTCTCCATGTTGATAAATCATAATAATTGAAAATCTATGTCTTAGTTTATCTAATGATATTAAACTAGGTTAGGCAACCTCATGCTAAACTAATTAATTCAAACGCACGTGTATGTTGCGCCTAGGGGTGGTAATGAGACGAGACAACTCGCGAGCAGCTCGAACTCGACTCGGTCAAAGCTCGGCTCGTGTGAGCTCGACTCGACAACTTAACGAGTCGAGCTGAGCAAGGCGTGACTCGGCTCGAAAAGCTCGCGAACAGCTCGATCTGATGTGATTAGTTATTATTTTTTTCTTGTTTATTAAAAAAATACTAATAATAGTTACATAGATTTTTCCCCATATAAAATGTTCTTATTGATTTGCCTAATACATTTGTATATGTTTTTTGGATCCCAATTTATTAAAACACATCGTGCAAAAAAACGTAAATTTTAATAATTATATATAGGCTCGAACTCACATTTTAGCTCGCGAACTTGGTTCCGAGCTCAATATTTTCAAGTTCGGGTAAGCTCGAGATCGGCTCGAATTCGAATTTTGCTTAACGAGCACGAGTCGAGCAAGGCCAAGCTCGTGCTCGGCTCGGCTTGTTTACACCCCTAGCTTGCGCCTAGTGTTTCATTGGATTTAACCACGTCACAATTTTGTAATTATGTGGAAGCTTGCACAATTAGATTTTGCTTCAATGCAAATTTACCGTCAATCTTAAAATTTTATGGGAAACATTATGTTGTTTAATTTATTTACTTTTATTTACTAATTACATAGTATTGGATAAAAGTTTGAGTTTTTCGTACTAATAATAATTTGGACTTAGTTAACGAGCTTGATATTGATGAATTGTTCAATTTACGGTTATCTTTGTCATTAATTATTATTATCGTTGTTATGATGTACGGAAACTTTGATATGCATAATATTATGACCTAAAATTTTATTACTTGAGGTATAATTCCATGACAAATTGATTATGATATAGGAACTCCATATGATTATGATTTGTTTTCACCGTACTATCTATGCTCATTCGATATAATTATTCGTTTGACAAATAATGATTTATGATAAAATATAATTTCATACTTTTCGGTTTTAGTTGATGTTAATATGAAATTTTTATGGTTAAATTTCACCGCAGTGAATTTACAACTTAAAGTTTAATTTTGACTTACTATAGTCATAATATCGTTCACACATATAAATTATATATTTACCCGCAGGTAGATTATATTGTCTTGTGTAACACCTTATTTAATCTTTTATTATTTATTGAGGCCTTATTATTTATTTTGTCTTGTTTTAAATCACAGCTAAATTACCTAATCATCAAGTGCAATCATATGCTAACTTTGTTGTTCAGCTTAATGGGACTAACTACTCTGAATGGAAAGAGCAAGTTGAGTTCACCTTAGGGTTAATGGAACTGGATACTTGTCTTCGTAAAGACAAGCCAGCTGCCTTAACTTCTGAAAGTACCGCTGCTCAAATATCTCTCCATGAAGCTTGGGAGAGATCTAACAGACTATGCATTTTATTCTTGCGTTGGACCATTGCAACCAGCATTAAGTCCTCCCTACCTAAAGCTGAAAGTGCAAAAAGTACCTTGAGGATATTGAAGAACGGTTTAAGACTGCAGATAAATCCCTTGCTGGAAAATTTATGGCAGAACTTACAACCATGAAGTTCGATGGTACTCGCACTATGCATGATCATGTTCTTGAAATGACCAATCTTGCGGCTAAACTAACGAGTTTAGGAATGACGATGGACGATTCTTTTCTAGTCCAATTTATTCTAAACAGTTTATCCTCCTCTCCTGCATACAGACCATTTCATGTGAATTATAACACTCTCACTGAAAAGTGGTGCTCTAATGAATTAGCCCACAGATTGGTTCAAGAAGAGGCTAGGCTGAATCAACAAGGTATTAAAGCAGCTCATTTCATTCAAGGAGCTGGATCAAATAATGCTGGAAAAAAGCTCCACAAAGGACTGAAAAGGAAATCATCCAAAATTATTGAGGCTAACCAACAACCCAATAAGAAAAGCAAAACAAACTGCAAGTTCTGTAAGAAATCTGGACACTTCCAGAAGGATTGCACTAAACGTCGAGAATGGTTCGAAAAGAAAGGTAACCTAATGGGTTTCGTAAGTCATTTTGAATCAAATCTCAGTTATATTTCCTCTAATGATTGATGGATTGATACCGGTGCTAATGTCTATGTTTAAAATTCCATGCAGGGATTCCTTACGACCCAAATCACAAACCCAAGTATAGACACCCTCATTTTGCCTGCTAGTGTCTATGGCAGTTCCTGACAAAACACCCGATGATGATCGGACGTAAACGTGACTTAATACGCTCGAATATGGACTCGGAATCAATAGTATCCGATGTGGGCATTTAGCAGAGTACAAATCTCTCAAAATTGACCTCAAATCCAGGCCCAGTGGGTCATTTCCAATAAAACAAGACTAATTTGAGCCAAAACCGTCACCGGAAATAAAACTGTCTTTTAGCGACCGGGTCAAAACCCGGTCAAAGTTGAATCAAATGCAAAAAACCAGCTGCGTGCTTCTAGAAACAAGCGCCAAACCCACATTTTCAAATTCAAAAGGTTCAAACTATCTCCCTATTCTTACTCCACCCGTCTAGCCACTCGATCGAGTGAGGTTATGACACTCGATCGAGTGTGGCTACTAAAATCGAGCAAACCCTTCTTTTCAGAACACTCGATCGAGTGCGCTAGGGCCACTCGGTCGAGTGACCCTAGGTCGAGGGGTGCTTCCTATAAATAACCCCCTTGTGCTCTTCACAATTCAAGATTTTCCAACCCTAATCACCCCACATTTTGCAACCTAAGCAACCCTACACTACGCACTACACACTGCTCTTCATCCTAAACAACCCTAAGCAAAAACCGAGCCCTAGTCTCTCGAAAAACCGACATAAACCATCTCTACACATACAGACACCATAACTCTACTTACATCCTCGATACTCCCATGCTCACGCCGCTACTACGAGTCCATTTCCGAGGCCAATTAAGCATGTAGGATGAGGGTGTCAACAACCCATTTTCTTCCTTTCTCTCCTTCTCCTTCTCGTTATACATATATATATATATATAACTGATCGGGGTCGGCAGCCTGTCACTAATCGCCTGCCAGGCAGGCCCCAGAGGCACGCCTATAAAGCTCGAAGGCCAGTCCCTGGCAAGAAACCAAAGTAGAAACATAAACGTTAAGGAAAGCAATCGACCGCCGGGCCAGCAAGCCAACACAGCCTGCTAAAGCCCAGCGGCCACGGTTCAAAATCCGCCTACCCTGGGGATGTCCCTGATTGACAGGGCCGAGACCCCCTGGGGCCCTCCCGTCATTTCGCCTAAGGTAATTGGGAATGGGTGGATGGGAAGACGCCACTTGTCACCTCCTTATCCATCCACTCCCCTCCTACCTACCTCTCTTGTGGGAAGGTATAAATACTCAACCCTTTCCCACAAGAAAGGGGTTGGATTTTCTCTCTCTAGACTCTCACTCCTAAAAACGCCGCCTAGCTCCTCACGAGCTAGGTTCATCAAGGCACTTCACGGACTGACTTAGGCATCGGAGAGGGTTCCCTCGGACAACCTCCGAGGCCCTGTGCGTTCATTGTGCAGGGAGCAGGCCGACTCCGCCGGGAAGGTCCGATCATAGGAGAGGGATAAAGGAGAGGTCAAGGGGAATCAAGCTACCCATTACTTGTCAACATTCCAAATTACGACCCGGGATTCAGAACCG
This sequence comes from Agrostemma githago, assembly GCA_958450325.1. Taxonomy (NCBI): domain Eukaryota; kingdom Viridiplantae; phylum Streptophyta; class Magnoliopsida; order Caryophyllales; family Caryophyllaceae; genus Agrostemma; species Agrostemma githago. The sequence goes on from OY288251.1 coordinate 49,134,365, forward strand.
GGTTAATTGTTTCCGTGACCGGAACAATTTGGCGCCGTCTGTGGGAAAGATTCTGGTTGTATCCACGGATTACCCACAAAAAATCAACCATTCCTAATTACAAAAAACTAAAACAATCAAAGTAATCATGCCAGAAATCGTTGACGCCAGTGCGGGGGCGGGTCCGACGGTCCCACCGGTGACCCCCCTGTATGGCATGCCACAGCCAGAGAGGATTCCTCCCGCCACGATCCTGGGGGTGGGAGGAACCAATCTCCTAGGCGTGCCGAACGCTGCTGTAGCACCTGAGTTGGGGACACACCCAGGGCACACTCTGAATCTGACCCCAGCTCAGATGGCGCAGACAGCCGCCTTCTTCTCTGCAATGCTAAACCAGGAGTTCACTCCTGAGGACCTGGTAGGCAGGGTCGCAACGGCCCCCAGGCAACCACCCTCAATAAGCAGGGATGGAGCTGGGGGCACGAAGCGGACCGCCGCCAGAAACGCTCAGAGGAAAGCAAGAAGGACGGCACAAGTATACGCGCAGGTGCAAAGGCGTATCACAACAGGCAGCCCAGAGCCACCTGTCCAACAGCAGGCATTCTCCATTCACACAACAGAATTCGCGTCTGGAGAACATAGAGGTTTATCCCAGGGATTGCAGGAGCGAATGAGGCACAGGGAGCCCATATCTAAGCGCCTGGGAGAAAAGCAGGGTGGGGTCTTCTCCAGGTTAACGCCGGCGGTCAAGAAGCAGTCAGCCCCGGGTTTGTCCCAAAGCCTGCAGTCTAGGCTCAACCGGGGGCAACCGCTTGAATCTAGATACCACCAGGATGAGAACCTCTGCCACTCTCAGAGAAAGAGACCCAGGCAAATCTCCCCTGAGACAGAAGACGAAGCAGCAAGCAGGTCGCCTCCAAGGCACCGCTCCCCCAGTACGAGGAAACCGATCCATAGACAATGGGATATTCACGGTAACCAGTCTGGGGAAAGCAGGTCACGAATGGTAGGCAGGCCCACAAAAACCCCACTTCATCCGGAGGTACAAGAATACCACATCCCGAAAATTAAAATGTCGACCATTAAGTTTGATGGGACAACAGACCCAGAGGACCACTTGGCGGCATTCGAGAGCCACATGGGCATGTACGACGTGGATGACGCTATCTGGTGCAAAGTCTTCCCAACCACCCTGGTAGGGCTCGCACAAGGGTGGTTCAGGGATCTCCGCCAAGGATCAATCAAGTTCTTCATAGAGTTGGCCGAGATCTTCCTCGAACAATATGCTGGGAACAAAAGGAGACGCCTCACTCGCTTCGATCTTATGACCCTAAAACAGAAAAAGGGTGAAAGTGTAAGGGAGTACCTAAGGAGGTTTAACCTATCCTACCAGCAAGTCAGGGAGATCGATGACTCCACCGCTGCTTACGCCCTGACTATCTCCCTGCTCCCATGAGAAATGAAAAATCAGATGATTAGGGCCCAGCCAGAAACCTTGGCCATGGCCAGGAAAATTGCTGAAGGGTTTATTCTGCAGGAAGAGTTTCGCAGCCTGCCGGATACCCCTGCTGGCCAAACAAGGCCGCAAGGGGGACCGCAGGGTGGACGTGGCAGAAATGAGCCAGGCAAGCAGAGAGAAGAGGGAGACACTCCCAAGAAGGAACGCACAACATACCAGCCAAGATTTTACAGCTACACGGCCCTCAACAGGCCGAGAGTAGAAATCTTCGAGTTAGAAAAAGAAACATCAAAATGGGCTCGTCCAAACAAGCCGCGCAGCCCGAAAGGGGATCCCAAAAAGTTCTGCACGTTCCACGACTGCATAGGTCATACCACGGAGGAATGCCGCCACTTAAAAGACGAAATAGAGAAACTAATAAGAAACGGCTGGCTGAGTAACTATGCGGCAAGGAACAAACCCCAGAAAGAGGTGGCAGACAAACCTGAGGGCTCGGCCCAAAATCGCATGGTCATCCATGTAGTATCAGGAGATGCAGAGGGGCGGACCAGCAGGCGTAGCCAGAAAAGGCAGATCCGCGAGCTGCGGAACCAAATTTGCTACGCCGAGAGGGCAGGCAGTCCAAGAGGCACTACCCTAAGCATCACTCCTGAAGATGCAGGGAGAGTCGTGTACCCGCATAGTGACCCTCTGGTCTTAACCCTCGAAATTAGCAACCACATTGTCAAGAGGTGTATGGTGGACACTGGCGCCTACTCAAATCTCTTATACAAAGACGCTTTTGAGAAAATGAACCTTGAAAAAAGACACCTGAGGCCAGCCCCCGGATCTTTGTATGGGTTCAATGGGGCAGGCATGCAACCCATGGGAGTTATCGATCTGCCGGTGACGTTTGGGGAGGGGACCTCGGCCAGAAATATCAGGGCGTCATTTGTTGTGGTGGATGCCAAATTTGCGTACAACGCCCTGATAGGTCGAGCCACCCTAGATGAAATAGAAGCTGCTGTATCCATTAGGGCCCTCACCATAGCCTATGTAACAGATTTTGGCATGGAAGGGAAGGTCCACGGGAATCAGGAGTCAGCCAGACACTGTTACTCCGTGGCCCTGCAAGCCCATGAGACAGAAAGAAAAGGAAAGTGAAAAGCCCAATGCTCTCCCAGCAGGGAAGGTGAGATCCCGACTGCCCAGCAAGAACCAGTCCACCTAGAGCCTGAAGGGGAAAGCATGCTAGTGGACTTAGAACCAGGAAGGCAGGTCCTTATAGGGGCCGACCTGGAGGAGTCCTACCAAAAGGAACTAATTGCAGTCCTGAGAAAAATAGGGACGTATTCGCTTACTCTGCAGATGAGATGCCAGGGGTCGACCCGGCTTTTATTGTTCACAGGCTGAACATTAATCCGGAGGCTCGCCCTGTGAAGCAGAAGAAAAGGAACATGTCCGCAGAAAAGGATGCAGCAATAAAAGAAGAAATAGACAAACTTCTAAAGGCGGATTTCATCGAAGTCTGTGACTATCCTGAGTGGTTAGCAAACGTTGTGATGGTAAAAAAGTCATCAGGAGCATGGAGAATGTGCGTGGACTTTACAAATCTTAACAAGGCTTGCCCTAAGGACTGCTACCCTCTGCCCAGGATAGATCAACTAGTGGACGCCACTAGTGGATACACCACGCTAAGCTTCCTAGATGCATTCTCAGGGTATCATCAGGTATACCTCTGGCAACCGGACAGAGTGAGGTGCGCCTTCATAACCAGCCATGGCACCTACATGTACAAGATGATGCCATTTGGGCTGAAGAATGCAGGCGCCACCTATCAGCGATTGGTAGACAAAGTCTTCGAAAATCAAAAAGGAAGAAACTTAGAAGCCTATGTCGACGATGCGATCGTCAAAAGTAAGGAGGACAAGGAACATCTGACAGACCTTCAAGAGACATTCTCTTCCCTGCGGTCATATAAGATGAAGCTGAATCCGAAAAAATGCACATTCGGGGTCCGATCCGGAAAATTCCTGGGTTTCTTGGTCAGCTCCAGGGGGATAGACGCCAACCCCGAGAAAGTTCAGGCGGTCCTAGACCTCCCGGAGCCTAAAACCATCAGGGATATTCAGCGGCTCACAGGCAGAATGGCCGCCCTGGCTCGGTTTATCGCCAGGTCGGCAGACAAGTCCACCCCTTTCTTCAAAATATTAAAAGGCAACAAGCAATTCAAATGGGAGGATGAACAAAAGAAAGCCTTCGAGCAATTGAAGGAGCATCTAAAGAAACTCCCTACCCTGGCAACACCGGTAGCCGGAGAAAAACTGTACCTCTACATTGCTGTCACAAACACAACGGTAAGTGCCGTCATCCTAAGGGAGGAAGCAAACTCACAGCAGCCCATCTACTTTGTGAGTCACGCCCTGGGAACAGCAGAAAGAAATTACCCTTTGATAGAAAAAGCCACCTATGCAGTCATCGTTGCAGCCAGAAAACTCAGACCTTACTTTGACGCACATCCCGTCGTGGTCCTCACCGACCAACCACTGGAAAAAGTGTTGGAAAAGTTTGAGAAATCAGGGAGACTGCTGAAATGGGCGATCGACTTAAGTGGGCTGGGGATATCATACCAGCCAAGGACAGCCATCAAAGCCCAAGCCTTGGCCGATTTCCTGGCTGAATGCTCTCATTCAGGAGAAGAGGAGCCCCCTGCCGAGGAGTGGATTGTGCACACTGATGGGTCCTCAACAGCCAATGGTGCAGGTGCAGGCGTCGTGCTAACCAGCCCTGAGGGAGTAGATTTTGAGCATGCACTTAGATTCACCTTCCAGGCGTCAAACAACGAGGCGGAATACGAGGCTGTGCTCACAGGGATAAAACTGGCTAAAGCCGCAGGGGCAGAGCGAGTTACACTAGCTACCGATTCTCAGCTCATTGCTAATCAAATCAACGGAGATTATGAGGTCAGAGACCAGACCATGGCCACATACCTTGAAAAAGTAAAGCAAGAGTTGTCGGGCCTAAAGTCCTATGAAATCCAGCAAATCCCCCGATCACAGAACAACCGAGCCGACGCTCTGTCAAAACTGGCCAGCTCCAGCCTACAAGACATACGGAGATCGGTGTGGGTCGATGTTTTGCATGAAAAATCTACCAGCGCCTGTCAGGCAATTAGCACCGTCGAGGAAGGACCGGAAAATTGGATGACCCCCTTCATCCAGTTCAAAAAGCATGGCACCCTGCCATCAGACACGATACAAAAGAGGAAGGTACAGGCCAAAGCAGCCTGGTTCATAATCATTGGCAAAGAACTCTATAAGAAATCTTTCACTTACCCCCTGCTCAAATGCCTGGGGGTAGACCAGGCTGCCGAAGTCCTGGAGGACATCCACTCAGGAATCTGTGGACATCACATCGGAGGAAGATCGTTGGCCCACAAAGCCCTGAGGGCAGGCTACTACTGGCCTACCATGCTAAGAGATGCCAGAAGCCTGACCCAGAAGTGCAGAAAATGCCAACTCTTCGCTCCGTCAATCCATGTCCCGGCCCAGGAACTCAGACCAATCCTATCCCCCATCCCTTTCGCTCAGTGGGGGATGGACATACTAGGACCTTTCACGGTGGCCACTGGGGGGCAGGAAGTTCTTGATCGTGGCTATAGACTACTTCACCAAATGGATAGAAGCTGAAGCAGTACCCAACATTACCGAACCAGCAGTCAGAAAAGTGATATGGCGGAATATTATCACTAGATTCGGCCTGCCAAAAATGTAGGTGTTTGATCATGGCAGGCAATTTGACAATGATCCCCTGAGAAACTGGCTAGAAAGCCATAGCATCGCAGTTGCCTACTCGGCCGTCTGCCATCCTCAAACCAACGGACAGGCAGAGGCAGCCAACAAGCAGATCTTAAATGGCCTTAAGAAGATGGTAGATGACCTCAAGGGCAGATGGGCTGACGAGCTTCCCAGCATACTCTGGTCAATCCGGACCACCCAAAAGGAATCTACAGGCCAGACCCCGTTCGGCCTAGTATATGGAGCAGAGGCTCTGCTACCAATTGAGACCAGGATCCCATCTCTGCGCTCCCTGCAATACGACCAAACTGAGAATGAAGCTGCAATGGCTGAGGCCTTAGATCTAGTCGGCGAGATAAGGGAGGAGGCCAGTACCAACATCGTCGCCTACCAGCAACGAATGAGGAAAGCCTACAACAGAAGAGTACGACAGAGAAATTTTCAGATGGGTGATCTGGTTCTCAGAAAAACGCAGGCTGTTGGAAAATCCAGGGAGCACGGGAAACTAAGTGCCAACTGGGAAGGTCCATACCAAGTAACTCAAATCCTGGGACCAGGCACATATAAAATCGCCAACCTTGAAGGACAAGAGTTGAATGCTCACTGGAACGCGGACACCTTGAAGAAATATTATGTCTGAACCAAGTCTAAAGATAGTTTTTATTTTGATGAAAACAATGGCGGAGAACGGTCAAAGAATGTCGACGGCTCCGACCACCCTTATGTCAAAAAGTTTTATAAAGAAATGAGAAAGCTTCAGATTCATACTCGTTGCCTGTTCAAACTTGCGTTTTCACACACAAACGAGCAGGGGGCAATAGGGGGAGGCCCCCCTGTTGCCAAAACTAAAGAAAATGAACACCCCAACAAAAAATTCCAAACCTCCCTGCTTGCCTCTGGGCAGACAGGGGGCAGGCTCCCTGGGCTTTTGAACAAAAGCCAGGGACAGGCCAGATCAACAAGGACTGGGGGCAAGCCGCCCAACCTTGTATAAAAAACGCAAACCTCCCTGCTTACCTCTGAGCAGGCAGGGAGCAGGCCCCCTGGACTTTTGAACAAAAGCCAGGGACAGGCCAGATCAACAAGGACTGGGGGCAAGCTCCCCAACCTTGTATAAAAAACGCAGACCACCCTGCTTACCTCTGGGCAGGCAGGGGGCAGGCCCCCTGGACTTTTGAACAAAAGCCAGGGACAGGCCAGATCAACAAGAACTGCGGGCAAGCTCCCCAACCTTGTATAAAAAAACGCAGACCTCCCTGCCTACCTCTGGGCAGGCAGGGGGCAAACCCCCTGGGTTCCAAACAGAAACCAGGGACAAGCTATGCTAGGCACAACTAACATCAGGGACAGATCCCCCGAGTTCTAAATCAAGCAAACCTTAAAGAAGCCAAGAAAAGAAAAATATTCCACAATAAGACCCGTGAAGGGTGGAAAGTCTTTACAAAGTTAGGGCAAAGAAACCAAAGTGACAAATATTACAAGCAAGCTGGCCATAACACATGCTCAGCACAGAAAAGTAAGACTATTACAAGAAAGGAGCGTCATGGAGCATCCTGGCGAGGGCCGGTTTCCGCCTCAGGCTGTCTAGCCGCCCGAGCTTCATTTTGGCGGTATAGAGACTCCGGAAGGTTTCCTCATCAAAGGTAGGGAACATTTCCCCTATCACCTCCATCACCAACTCCAGGGAAGAGTTGGCACCGCTCGCGAAGCTGGCATCCACCGCAGCTTCAGTCTCCTCTGCCAGGGTCTCCTTCTCCTTCTTCCATTCTCCTTTAGCTTCTTCAAAAGTTGAGTTAGCTTTGGACAATTGCTCCTCCAAATCAGCCACTCTCCCCTTCAAGTGCCCCATCTCAGCCAGAGACAGATTAGCCCGATCCACCGACAGACGGCTCTCCTTCAGATCAGCCTCCAGCTTGGCTATTTCCTTCGCAGCCCTCTCTCCCTACAGCCTCCATTGATCAGCCTGTTTCTTTGCCTCCTCTAGCTCGCTCTCCTGCCTTGCCAGCTTGTCCTTCAAAGAGCTTATCAAGAAAATATCCCTCTCTACCATAGCCAGGCGGTCAGGAGGAGGAGCCCCGGGTGTGATCGTCAGTTCTTCATCACTCAGGCGGCTGAGAGCCGCCAGCTCGGCAGACGCCAGCAGAACCTTAGAGGTACGCTGGATGTACTGAAGCACTTGATGAGAAGTTGAAGTCACAGTCTTGGTGAGGCGGTCAGCCAAGACGGCACCAGAATCAAAGAGCAGGCCTGACACGTCCACGCTGTCACCAGCAGTGTAGTGGAACTCTGCATTCTCCTCCAGGAAGGGGGTACTTGGAAGCTCACGGGCAGGACGCTTCGCCTCAGGGGTGATAACATCCGCCTCCAGATCCACCACATCAGCACTAGGAGGTTCCCTGTCTCTTTTCCTCCTCAACTCCAAAGGAACACTTTCCCCAGTTCCCTCGGAATTCCCAGGCTGCGTTCCCTGAGAAGCTTGAGGACCAGCTCGAGAAGCACCCTGCTTCTGACCAGGGGAGGGGGTAGCTCCAGAAGTGACCTCAGCCTCCCCCTCATGGATGCTGGGGGTAGGGGTCGCCGGCTTCGATAAAGGTAGCCGGGGAGGGAGAGGCAATTTTCGACCAGCAGCAAAGTCTTTTACAAGCTTCATTAAGGCTTTGCTCCCTTTCCTGAAATTCGCAGGGAGAGAAGGACGCTTCGAAAGAACGACTAGATCCTCACTCAAGCCCAGTCTCCTGACTTGCTTCTTTGTCCAGCGCCAAGTATAGGAATCTGCAGAAAGGGAAAGGCAGTCATCTAAAAAGCAAGGAGAAATAAAGTCTCTGGAAAACCATGACAGCAAAAACTCCCTAGAACTACCTTCGAGGCCGGGAATCAGGCCCAAGGGAAGCAAGTACTCATCTGTCGTTATAAGCTCCGCGTGAGGGAGCCAGAAGGCAGGGCCAAAGTTGCCATGTTTGTCCGCAACAATTTCAAACTTTTGAATCAAAATCTCCTCCTTCTCGCTCAACTTGACCTCCAGGGCCTTCCCCCCGACGCCTGGGTGTTACTCCTCGCGTGTTTCCATACGGGTGTGGACATGATTCCTAAAGTGCCTAGGAATCATCCACCCTGACGTGCTATGGACGTATATAAAGTTATTTTTCCAGTCCTTCAGGCTGCTCACAGCCGGCCAGACCAAGGCATACTTCTTTTGTCTCTGCAGAGACCAATAACCAGGGAGGCCATCCCCCCCTGACGAGGACACCATTTGAAGACCGACCATAAAGCGAAGGGCGTCAATATAAGGCCCCTCGCCATGGAAAAGGCAGGTCCAAGTGTAAGCTACTAAAGATCTAATGGTTGTGGCTATTAGCTGGGCAATGGCGTCATTCATCCTCTTGAAGGTTTCCTCCAGGAAAGGATGTAGTGGGAATCGCAGGCCAAATTCTAAGGCCTTATGGTAGACGGCCACGCAACCCTCCGGGGGACAGCACACTGTGTCTTTTTCCCCCGGAACAACGACTGTGTACCCTTCCCCAAAGTTATAGAATTGTTCAATCGCCCTAGCAACATTGCTCTCCAGAATCAGGTCCCTGTTCTTGGCCTCAGGGTAAGTCTTTAGGGGGATCAAATACTTCTTCTTATCCAGGTAATAAGTCCTCCCCCTCTCCCTGCGGATGAGGGGGCCGGCAACCCTGGAAGGGTCCACCTCCAGGGCCTCGTCATCGGAGTCGACTACATCAAAGGGAGCAGGTTCGGGTGACTCAGCACCCTCCCCCCTGTGATGATCATCCTCTTCCCGAGGGCCGACCCCGGAGGAAGAAGCTATGTCACGCCGGCCACCGTCACCATCCCCAGTTCCCCCAAGCAAAGAATTAAAAGAAAGGGGACGAACTCACGACATACTGGCTATGAAAGGGAAAAAAGAGGAGGAAAGGTTTAAAGAAGAACTTCTAACCTAAAAACGCAGATAATCGCCGGAAAAAGTGACAGAGGGTACTTCTTGTTCCTCGCAGAATGCTCAACCACAAAGGCGATTTGAGAGTGTAAGGAGTTGGAAATCTCAGAAAAAGTAAAAGAAGAGAATGGAGGGGAAGAAGGGCTTATATAAAGCCCAAGAAGCCCAAGAGGCGACTTCCCTGACAAGACCCCCAACAGTCTCCCACGTATCGCACACTGAACACGGGCTGTTCACCCCTTCCCAAGAAGGGCCTCGAAAAACTAAACTGGCAGAGGAAAAAAATCGACCGACGACGTCATTCCCGCATTCAAAAAAACAAAAAAAAACGAAGCTGATTAAATTTCATTTCATTAGCCTTAAAGAAAGGGGAAAATTACATCTTGTGCCGAACAAGAAAAGAAAATACACAAGGCCTAAAAATTCCGGCCCGACAAGTCAACACCCTGCTACGCTGGCCTAGTCGTCATCCAAATCTGGGGAATGGTCCCCAGGGCTGCCTTGGCTCCCAAAATCCGAGCCCCAGTCCCAGTCTGGGGAATCCTTGAAAGGATCATCAGGGAGTCCATCCCCATCCTTGTCACTCAAGCAACCAAGACCCTCACTATCATCAGAGTCTCGGCTACTGTCCTCCCAGTCCCTGCCAAAGGGAACAACCAGGGACTCGTCGCAGGTGCGACATCCTGTTCTCCTCACAGGGGAGGAGGGGCCTGACCCCAGGGAGGAGTCGGCATCAGAAAAGTCAGGGCCAAACTGCTCAGGATGCAGCCACGGAAAGCATTCGTGGCACCCCCGATCAAAGCAACCCCCTCCCTGAGGGCAACGCCTAAATCTGGGAGCAGCAGGGGTCGAGGATCTTTTAAGACGTTTACTCGACCTGGTGGAGATTTTCCTGCCACTCCGACGAGAATAAGGCCGTAAATGACGGCTACGACGAATGACTCGATAAGCAGCTCGAGCGTACCGGAGCCTCCAGAATCCTCTAAAAAGGAAAGTAACATAGCGAACTCCACGGCGAGTCACGAATTTTTTGATCCAAACCATGATTAAAACCGAGAAGGTGGAAAGATTGAAGATGGGCTAAGCAGAAATGACGAAAAGAACTGCGATTTATACAAGTGAAAACACAGCATTAATGACGTCCCAACCACCCTGGAAGGAGAACCACCAATCAGGAACTCTTCACGGTTCCCAAAAATCCATCGAGAGGAGAAGTGTAATCATTGCAAAAACACTCAACTCTTTGTATACCTGACGTGAACTGCGCTTCGTTCCTTGGGAAGGCGCGAAGCATTAAATGCGGTAGCAGACATGGAAGAAAGTCAACCTCCCTCCAAGCAAGAGTCGCCAGCAGAAGGAAAGCCTTGCTTTCCCCCTGCTGACGAGGGCCAATTGATCGGGGTCGGCAGCCTGTCACTAATCGCCTGCCAGGCAGACCCCATAGGCACGCCTATAAAGCTCGAAGGCCAGTCCCTGGCAAGAAACCAAAGTAGAAACATAAACGTTAAGGAAAGCAATCGACCGCCGGGCCAGCAAGCCAACACAGCCTGCTAAAGCCCAGCGGCCACGGTTCAAAATCCGCCTGCCCTGGGGATGTCCCTGATTGACAGGGACGAGACCCCCAGGGGCCCTCCCGTCATTTCGCCTAAGGTAATTGGGAATGGGTGGATGGGAAGACGCCACTTGTCACCTCTTTATCCATCCACTCCCCTCCTACCTCCCTCTCTTGTGGGAAGGTATAAATACTCAACCCTTTCCCACTAGAAAGGGGTTGGATTTTCTCTCTATAGACTCTCACTCCTAAAAACGCCGCCTAGTTCCTCACGAGCTAGGTTCATCAAGGCACTTCACAGACTGACTTAGGCATCGGAGAGAGTTCCCTCGGACAACCTCCGAGGCCCTGTGCGTTCATTGTGCAGGGAGCAGGCCGACTCCGCCGGGAAGGTCCGATCATAGGAGAGGGATAAAGGAGAGGTCAAGGGGAATCAAGCTACCCATTACTTGTCAACATTCCAAATTACGACCCGGGATTCAGAACCGGGTTAATTGTTTCCGTGACCGGAACAATTACATACTATATACTATTATTATTATTATTAATATACTAACATTTAATTTTAATCGTTTACTAACTTTTTAACTTTTTGTTACTAACTTTTTATCTTTTCGCATTCTAACATTTTTATCGTATTTAACTTCTAACAGGTTTTTATTTCGTTTACGAATATTTTTACTATCGTTTACTCATTATCGTCGTAACTAAATAATACCGCGTACATATAAATTTATAAATCATTTTCGTATTGAACGCGTTTAACTACGACTACCGCTCCAAGTCCGTTTAATCCCTTTACAAGTCGCAACGGTGGTGGCACCTTTTCGAGGAGCGCCCCCCTAAGCACTTAAGGGCGTAACGTGATCGTGGTAGTACGTAGTTGAACACGTTCGATACCATTTCTGAGATTAGTACGGAACCCATTGACGTGAAAATCGAACATCACATAATCCACAAGGATTAGTAACGATGTCGTGACGCGGAGGGAGACAATTTCGTTCTAATCAAGTTTTAATCGACTTTATAACACTTTTTTACAAAATTCCGATGACGGTTTTAAAGTTGTATAAGGCACGATTATAGGCACCGTAAACCGAGCTGAGTTCGAATAATACAATGTCTTTACGTAACTCGGTTGCTCATCGATTTCGAATTAATAAAATACGAAATTGACACCTTTTTCAAAGTGAGCTGTAACTCGTACAGGGGGCACTCGACCGAGTGCCATGGGCCACTCGATCGGGTAACACCCCAAAATATGGGCAGTGAGCCTTTTAGAGGTTCACTCGATCGAGTCTTTGTCATGACTCGATCGAGTGGATTCCTTTATTCAAAAAAGAGAGCTTCCCACATCTTCCGAACCTCGTCGATTTTTTTACGACTTTGGTCGTCACGTGTAAAGGCCATCACGTGTCTCCTTTTTCTAAAATCACGCATCATTTCATCGTTATCCATATTGTTCATTTTTGTTTTGGCTCGTTATTTTGTCCGGGTTGTATTTCCGCCCGTGTATATTGTATTCATTTACGAGTTTTAATTATTTTTGATATTTATCGTTTTATAAATGAACCTCGCATGCTAAATAACTTCGACGTTAACTTTGATGCATCAAACGACATAGTTTGGACATAATTCGCATATTTAGCCAAAAACGTTGTTTGCACAACATTTAGTCATTTTACTAACGCGCGTACACAAAAATGAACGGTATCTTAGTAGAGGCCGCTAAAGAGCGGGCGGGGTTGGGTGTCCTTCGTGGGCTTCCCCACACGTACCCTCACCCCTTACTCAGAACCATGGTTTCTGGATGTCCGAAACCGTTGGCACACGAGAGTCATTCGATGCACGATATCCGATAACTCGGCGTCGGTATCATAATGCAAAGGGACGAACTCATAAGCTCTAGCACTAAAAGTGGGTCGTGCTTTGTGCACGAAATGCCTAAGTGTAGAGTGACTTCGAACGGGTCCGAATTCCCATAAAATTCGGTGGCGACTCCTAACTTCGATTTAAATTTCGACCCGAGATCAATCTTACCACGAGATTCATTCACCTCCCCAAACCCGCGCGTGGCCGCGTCGAGGTGGACCTATGTCATGTCCACAATTTGGTGACTCCGCTGGGGATACCTGATGTACCACTAGTCATCAGGGTGCCTAGGGTGAGACTCGAAAAGAAATCGTTCGATTAATAGTGTACGCGCATTAGTTTAATTATTCATGCATAACCCAAATTTTTTCCGGGCCGATTACTTGTGACCGACGTCCCACTATACCGCGGTGCATTCCTAAATGGGTGCGCTAAAAACTTCTATTGCCGAACTCGTATGGATTTCGCGGCATGTTCTATGACCAATTCGGCTTAGGAAGTCCGTCCTGATTTACGAGAAAGCCGTCGTTGTTGGTATAGACCCGATTTTGACCGACCGAGACTTAGTGTAAAGAATACATAGCGTCGTTATAATGCTTGCGTGACAATGTGCTACTTGGTTTCCGTGTCATTTCTTTTCAAAAACCGTCATTTCAAAAATGCATCTTTTCAAAAATATCCAATTTTCAAAAATTCGGAATGCCGCCGAAATTTAGACTTAAGATTTGTCTCAAAATAGCCTATTTTTCTAGCCGGTGTGCTACCCATTTATTTTCGACTTTTGAATTTCCGATCCTATTTTTTTAATTTTTGAACTTTTCGGAAATTCATTTATTCTCTATTCAAATTTCAAAATTTCAAACATTCAACTTCCGAAAATCTTCCTTATTATAGGACCTACCGTTATCCGAGTGTCGGGTCTTTTCATAGTATGTCGAAGGTTTGTGCGTCGAAACTCTGTCGATCTTACATCACGGGTTTCCTCCCTTTCCCGAGTCCGCCTTGTCCTAAAGGCATGACCAACCCATGTAGGGCATACCCCTACAGCGGAAGGTCCGTCAAGACACTCGAGTCAAAAGTCTGGGGGAAAATCTCACGTGGACCTTCCTTCGAACGGGACTCGGCCCACATAGCCGAATCCTAAGGAAGTCATACCACCAACGAGTCACCCGTCTAGGTGTCTTCCTCGAGTCTTTTCTTTTTCACTTGGTCTTTTTCCTCGCTCAAGATGTACTATTTTGATTCCGAGATCTGGGTTCGGTTGCTGATTACGCGGTATTCTTACAGACAGGTCACCGTCAACCAGACACAGAAACAAGATGGAGGTAGCATTGAACAATTTGAAGACCTCAATGGATGCCATGGTCGCCAAACAGACCGGCATTGAAACCCAACTAACAGCAATGAGGGCTGACCAAGCGGCTATCGCTGCTCGTGTGACTGTAGTGGAGCAAGGGACTCTTAATGCCGAGGCCACTGGGCCTTTAGCTGAACTAGTTAGCGTTGTGCGCTGACTAGAGGAACAAATTCACTTAGCTGGGAGTAACAACATCCATCGGGAAAATAGGCCAGAGGACACCCCGGTAAACGACAAGCTACCCGCGAACCTGAATCTCACGGGCTTACTAATGTTTGAGGGAACCGAAGACCAGTTACTACATGTACGGGCCTTCAAGGAATTCATGGCTATCAAGGGGGTGGATTCTTCGATGTTCAAGAATCTCTTTGTTGCATCCCTTCACAAGCACCCACGGGCCTGGTACTATAGGCTAGACCCGAAGAAATACCCTACTTGGGAAGATGTGGCTACGGAATTTGCTCGGAACTATGCTAACAACACCGAGATCCAAACCACGATGCGCTCTTTGGAGGTTATGGCCCAAGAGCCCAAAGAAGGTTTTACCAAATACCTTCAACGCTGGAGGGCCGAAAGTGTGAAACTGGTCGACAAGCCCAGTGAGAAAACTTTAGTGGAGGCTTTTGTCAAGAATCTCCTCCCCTCTTACCGGGTTCATCTCCGGTACGCTGTCATACCAAATTTCACCACCCTTACTGAAATGGGTATGAGGATTGAAGACGATCTGAGGCTAGAGGGCCTTACTTAGGCCTCTAGCAGGGGATACCAAGGGGCTTCCTCTTCCACTACTAAGCCCCAAGCTGCAACCCGCAGCATTTTCGACGCGGTCAATCTACTAGATGCCCCGTCCAAGAAGAAAGCCCCACCTCGGTTATTCACTGATATAGGTACCACCTATACTTACGCCTTACAAAGGCTATCTTCTAAAGGCCTAATCCAACCGATAGGCCCAACTCCCGAAGTTCTGGTCGAGAGGCGCTCCAAGAACTACAATGCCCAAGCTTATTGCCAATACCACCGAGGCAATGGGCACGATACTGAAAAATGTTGGAAGCTGAAGCATTTGATCCAGGACTTGATTGAGAACGGTAAGATCCCGTTGCCTGGAGATAAGCCAAGTAACAAGGAGAATCCTTTCAGCTCTCATGCCATCTTTACCGAGGAGGTGATTGATTGCTCACATCTTATCTCTCCATTTATCTCGCAAGTAAATGGGATCTGGTTTGATGATGAGGACGATGTCTACCTCGTTAAAGGGGAAGTTGTCCCCATTACCCCCGAGGAGATCCGAAAGACTAAATCCCGAGTCTTAGCCAGCAACCACCTTGGTCATCCCTATCAAGCCACCAGCTCTAGGGACGCCCCTATCCCGACAACCGTCACTGAGCCACTCAGGACGGAAGTCACCCCTGAGGAACCGACCGCTGAAATGGCTCTCGTGAAGCAAGTAAAGAAGATCCGAGTTGACCTCACCATATGGCAACTCTTAGTTAACTCACAGGAACATCGAGAAGCACTCACTAAGGCTCTCGATCAAACTAAGATCGACTCTCTGGTTACCCCTGCTGAAATGGTAGCCACGGTCCTACCCCACTTGAAGGGCAAAACTAAGGAAGGACGCCCACTGATCACTTTCTCTGAAGCCGACCTGCCACCGTTCGGGGCCTCTCATAATTTGGCTATGTACATTACGGTGATCTGCCGAGGGAAATATCTCCCGATGACACTAATTGATGATGGGTCCGCTGTGAACGTCCTTCCCTTGAGGACCGCCAAAGCCCTCGGTATTACTGAGGCCGATATTCCGACTGCTCAGATCATCCAGGCTTTTGATAGGAGCCCAAAGTCGGTAGCTGGGGCCATAAAACTGACTATTATAACCGGCCTAATAGAAAAGAAGTTGGCGTTCCAGGTGATCAATGTCACCTCTTCCTTCAACCTGCTTCTAGGGAGGCCATGGATACACGCTGTCAAAGCGGTATCCTCCACTCTCCACTGAAAGGTCAAGTTGCCCCTTCACGATAATGTTATTACCTTATAGACAACCCCAATGACTGTGGCTAGCTCAAACGCCACGGGCCGGCGGATTTCTGGGGGTTCGATTTCGTGGGAATGATCAAAAGTACCTTTTCAGGCCCTACTTCACAACTAGCATCGACACGATGCTGCAAAACCTAGGGTACTTTGCGGGGGCTACCTCCCGACCCAATCTTCCAGCTGGGAAGATTATCGAGGTCCTTAAAGATGAAGACTCTCACTTCGGCCTTGGTTATGCCACCACTCCGGGCAACGTTGTCCGAGCAGGTATTGAAAAGACCTGCAACATCATTAAGGGTATCCATTTGAGCCCTTACAGCCCACGATTGACTGACTACTTTGTCACGCCGGTATTTGGGGCTATTCAGGTTGGTCTGTACCAACCGAATGTTGTGCACCCCGATACCCAATCGGCCCGAGACTGCAACTATATTCCGGATGATGTGTTCGCCCTCATCCAGTTCGATGATGCCAACAATGCTGAGCCCGCACTGGAGCTACCTTTCGGGAAAGACACTGTAACCCCGACTCCAAAGGAAGACCTGGTCAACCTGATTCTTCGCAGCAACAGGTTTGACCCAACAAAGCTGATCTCGGATGTTGGCTCCGAGACAGGGAACAGGGCCTGGAGGAAGACTGTCAAGTGGACTGACAGTCAAGGAAGGATCTACAAGCTGGTCACTGGAGAGGAGACATGCCTGAGTCTGAGTCTGAGTCTGAGGTCGAGTCTAGGGGGTCCGGTGCAAGAGTCACTTCTGTAACCCCTCTACCTTTAGTTACTCCTGCTGTTGGTGCTTCGGGGTCTGTCCCGAGCGCCTTACCTATCCCGCCACTGGCCAATGATCAGATGGCTGCTCTTTTCGAGCTGTTTTCAAAATTTTCAATCAATAATAACAACCGTTCTGCTTACGACTTGTCTCTTTTTAATTTTGGTTTCAAAAATATTTTATGCAATGACATTGAGAAACCCGATGAACAGGTACCATTGCCTCCACATCTGATCGAGCAACTAGTGCAAAGGGAATCCCGGAATCCGGTAATCGAGGAGACCAAATCGATTAATGTGGGAACAACCTTAGAACCTCAGATACTTAAGATAGGGTTATCCTTAGATCCCGAGGAGAGACAACAATTCACGAACCTCCTACGAGAATTCAAAGATGTCTTCACATGGTCCCACAAGGACATGCCGGGGATAGACCGGGAAATAGCCGAGCCCACATACCTATTAAAGACGGGTGCAAGCCGGTTAAGCAAAGCTCCGCCGGATGAGGCCCGACTGGTCTCTCAAGGTAAAAGAAGAAGTCGATGAGCAGTTCAAAGCCAGCTTCATACAGGTGTCCGAATATCCGGACTGGGTTGCAAACATCGTACCGGTTCCTAAAAAGGACGGTAAGGTGCGTGTCTGCATAGATTTTCGGGATCTTAACAAGGCAAGCCCGAAAGATGATTTTCCGTTACCACATGTCGACATATTAGTTGATAACACGGTTGATCATGCCCTTCTATCGTTTATGGACGGGTATGCCGGGTACAATCAGATCAAGATGGCGGAAGAAGATATGAGTAAGACCACCTTCACTACACCTTGGGGTACTTACTGCTATACCGTCATGCCATTCGGTCTCATTAACGTCGGGGCCACATACCAACGGACCGCTACGACTTTATTACACGACATGATGCATAAAGAAGTAGAAGTTTACGTGGACGACATGATCGTCAAATCCAAAGACCGGGACGGTCACATCACCGCCCTAAGAAAATTCTTCACCCGATTGCGCAAATACAACATGAGGCTAAACCCTCAAAAGTGCAGTTTCGGGGTAACATCATGCAAATTACTGGGTCATATCGTTAGCCAACGTGGTATCGAAGTCGACCCAGCTAAAATCAAAGCCATTACGGAGATGCAACCTCCTAAAACCGAAAAAGAAATAAGGGGATTTCTCGGGAAAGTCCAGTATATCAGTCGTTTCATTTCCAAACTGACCATGGTGTGTGAACCGATTTTCATGAAACTGAAAGTAGGGCAACGGATACTGTGGGACGACAAGTGCCAAGCTGCCTTCGACAAGATTAAGGAAATCTTGTCTGCCCCGCCAGTCTTAATGCCACCTCAACCTGGTTTGCCTCTGTCGTTATACCTAATAACGACCGAGACAGCCATGGGGGCTATGCTGGCTCAGACAATTGACTCTGAAGAACGAGCTATTTATTATATCAGCAAAAAGTTTTTAGAGTATGAATGCAAATATACCATGCTCGAAAAGACGTGCTTAGCTCTAGTTTTGGCCACTAAGAAGCTCCGACATTATATGCTCAGCTACGAGGTTCAGGTATTATCCAAAATGGATCCATTCAAATACCTCTTCGAAAAGTCCATTCTCAATGGCAGAATTTTTAGATGGACTCTAATGCTGGCCGAGTTCGACCTAAAGTTCGTACCGTTAAAGGTTATTAAGGGCCGAGTAGTAGTTGAATTTCTTGCCGATAGTCCCGTATCGGAAGAAGGACACACCGACACTTGGTTCTTCCCAGATGAAGATATTTTCCATACCGATACAGAAACTTGGGATCTATACTTCGACGGGGCATCCAATTTCCGAGGGTTCGGAGTCGGGATTCTTTTAATCTCACCAGAAGGGGAGCATACCCCTATATCCATCAAACTGGACTTCAATGTTACTAATAATGCAATCGCGTACG
Source organism: Agrostemma githago (assembly GCA_958450325.1). NCBI lineage: Eukaryota > Viridiplantae > Streptophyta > Magnoliopsida > Caryophyllales > Caryophyllaceae > Agrostemma > Agrostemma githago. The sequence goes on from OY288251.1 coordinate 49,153,046, forward strand.
AAGCATGTATCCACGGGCTACAAGCCGCCGCCGATTTGGGGGTCACAAACCTCCGGGTACATGGCGATTCATCCTTAGTCATTAATCAAGCACTTCAAAAATGGAAAACTTGGAACACTAATCTCGTGGCCTACCAGGCACAAGTAAGGGATCTCGAGAAACAAATCCAAAAGGTGGAGTATATATACTTGCCTTGGGAAGAAAATCAGTTTGCAGATACACTTTCAAAACTGGCATCTTTACTGAATATTCCCGATCACGTGACCAGTATGCCAATTTGTGTCGATAGACGGTCTGAGCCAGCATACATCCACGACATTGAAGATATTGAGATAACTGATTCTGAGCCATGGTATCAGGTTGTATTAACATACCTGACGACCGGGGAATATCCTCCCGGGACCGACAGCCGAGCCAAGAAAGCCCAACGGAGGCTGGTAACCCAGTTCCTCCGAACGGACGATGGACAACTATACAAAAAGACGGCACAGGGAAATCTTCTTTTATGTATCGATTAGATCAAGGCTGAGAAAGTCATGGCTGAAGTGCACGACGGCGAGTGCGGTCCGCATATGAATGCCCAGATGTTGGTCCGAAAGATCATGAGGTTCGGATACTACTGGAATAATATGGAAACCGACTGCCAGTTATGTAATCCCCTAGAAATTTTAACGCAATACAGTGGCGGAAACACAGTAGAAGTGGGATTATAACACACTGTAGCTATGTCTTGATTAAATAAAAATGGTAAGTCAATACATAAGCCATAAAATTAAAATGGCTACAAAATAAATAAATAAATAAAATCCATAAAAAGGGTTTTAACAATCCATAATACAGTGATCTGATTAAAACAAGCAGGATCCATAACTGCTCGCTAGTCCACCCGAAGGAAAACACATATACTTGCCATTTTAAAAGCATAACAGCCACAATCAGTGGGGAGCAACGTCATCGTTCTCCCAGCCGTATAACAGGATTTTAAAACTGTAATTACTATTATAGAAAAATAGTAAAAATGGAAAACAGTAAAACACATTATAATAAAAATAAACTTTCAGTGAAAAACTTCACGTATCAAAACAATATAATAAAAATGAGTTTTCCGAAGAAAACATAAAACATTTGCCAACCTGCAACCAAATTATATCGATAACAATAAAAATATTCAAAATGGCGTTATGGATAGGAGTAGTGATGAATGCTAGACTTTCACTAGGAGAATACTAAACACTAGCTTCGAGAACTTAGTTCAAACAAATCAAACTTCGGTCTCTAACTAGGCTACTCAACCATAATAGAGCGGCGACTTATAAATGTGTGGCCCTAATTTAAGATAATGCACACCCCTCCTGGGATTACCTGTCACTCAGTTCAACTTATGACGGCGACTTACTGCGAGGCCTAAGCTTAAGGTCAAAATGTACACAACTCCCGGGATACCTGTCACCCGGTTCAACAACCAATGTACCGATTCCTGATACACTAGCCTTATAGTTGATGGCAAAATCGTAAACCCTAGAATATATTACTCTAACCTCACACTTGTCCTTATTCCATAACTCCAAAACAAAGCCATTATCGATATTCAAAAGATATAATCAATATAAATAATATGAGGATAAAAGAAGTAAACATTTATTCTAAAAGAGGAAACTTTCTATTTTAGGAAACTTTTATTTTTAGAAACTTTACTTAAAATAGCATTATATCAAAATAGTGAAAATATTAGTTCATACTAATACCACATTTTTAGTAAACGATATAGATTTATAAAACTAATACTTTCGGCCTTAACGATATTAATTACCAAAGTGAACATTTAATTTTATGAAATTATTAAAATATCGTATAAGAGTTATAAAATGATTAAAAATGTCTTAAACATTTTAATATTACTAATTAGGGTGTTTTCAAAAGTTAAAAAGCTAAAATTCCCTAATTATTATTAGTTTCGACAATAAAATTATAAATAGGATTTTACGGCAAACACCAAATTAAATATTTGAACGTCTTCATTTAATTAAACCAACAAATATATTTGGAGTATGTTAAGGGATGATTTAACTCTTAAAGTTTCATATTTAAATACTTTCAAAATGGCTGAAAAAAAATAATTCTTTTAGGTAAGACGAAGCATTTTAACAATAAATCACAATTTGTCCGAAAATCAATACTTATTAATTAAAGACTTTAATAAATAGTACAAAAATTACGTAAAATAGTTAAAATATATTTATGGACATTCTGTCCAGAAAAGAAAATTTTCAAGAATCCTAAAACTCGGTTTTTAAAGCGTTTTCTCGTTAATCGTTCAATCTCGACAATAACGATTAATAAAAATAGGAATTACAAAATGATTTATGTATTAATGTCTAAAAATTATTATTAAACTTAAAAATCATGATTTTCCAGAAAATACTATTTTTCCAGATTTCCAAAAATTCCAGATTTAATAAATCCCGTCAAAACCGTCTTTAAAACCCGTTTTCACAATTAACGATTCCATTAATAAAACTTATTGTCCCAAACATTTTATTAAGGCACTAAAAATCATAAAATTACATTTTAATATGAAATCATCAGAATCATAATTTTTTCCAGATTTAAACCAAAGACCAGAAATCGAGAATTTAAACAACAAACACGGTTTTAACGATAAACGATGATTTAAAGTGATTAATTAATTCATCCACTTAAAAATTCCTAAAACTTATGAAAAAATTCAGAAAATTCTACTTCACCAGAAAGTTTCATCACGTCAAAAATCAGATTAAAATAAAATGTTTAAGTACTAGAACTAAAAATCGGTTTTTAATCGTTTTTGTCCGTAAACGGTAATAATTCAATCATTGATATCAAAAATATCAGAAAAATACTAAATTATTAAAAATCATCAAAAACAACATTTTTCCAGAATATAAACATATATTAAATGTTTATGCCGATTATTACGATTTTACAAATTAATATGACGATTTAATCGTTAATCTCGTAAAAGCGATAAAAATACCGAAACATGCAAATTTTCAACTTTTAAAAATTTTCCAGATTATATGACATACATATATTGTCAAAATAAAATTATAATTATATACATGCAATTACACAAATAAAATCATGAAATACCGAGTAACATCGACGTTACCTCTACTCCAAGTCTGAATCGATAATATATTCGTCGGCTTCGGGATCGTCCAAAAATCCTACCAAACACGAAAATCATGGCAGAAAAATACCATGAGAAAACTAATAAAAATCGAAGTAAATATTGATCGAAAACAACGTCAATTAATACCTTAACGAGGAGAACGGAAAGAGGATTATTTGACGATGAATTTGAGCCGATTAAGACTAGAATTGAAGCAAAAATAATCCTAGAATAGGGGGGGAGTGCCACGGCCAAAATGGATGAAGGTAGAATTTTTTTTAACTTGATGAATGAATAAAGTGGTGTAAGGAAATGGATGGTTTCCTAAATATAAATGGGATTAATGTTTGATGAAAACTAAGTGCAACCTTGTTAAAGTGGCCGGCCAAATGAGAAGAGAAAGGAGTATGAAAAGTTTTGATAATAATGCAACAATGAATGAAAAGAAATAATCTTACGTTTACGTTTTAACGTGATAAAATGAAACGTTTAAATAAAACGTAGTAAAACTTGTGACCAAGAGCTTAGTCGGACCAAAATGTGAGGAAATGGTCTCAAATAATTTATAAGTTGATAAAAAGTATAATCGTAAAATAGTTAAAGGCATTTCAAAGTAATTCGAGTAAACCTCGCGTAAGAAAATAATTATTCGCGAAGCTTCGTAATAAAAATCATTAACAACTAAATTTTTGTAAATAAAAATATTTACTAGTTGAAATATTATAGAAACGTATTCTAACATTTTTAGGAAAAGGAATAACTTAAATCCAAGCTTCAAAATGTCAATTCGAAGAGAAATAGAATTCCTTGCGGAAAAAATAATTAGTTTACGAAGAAACCAAATAAATGGATTTAAAAAGAATTTAAATCTTTAAAATTAAAAATAAAAATTATTAAACTCAAAAAATAAAATAGAGCTTAGTAAAATGATGAAATATGAGGCCAAAAGTGACAGAGTTAAGACAGAGTCCTAACGGAAAGAATAAAAATGCTTAGGAAAAATAGCGGGTGTTACAAGTTATAGGTCAAACATTGTCATAACTGTCAAATCTTCGCCAATGTGCAGTATATGTCGTCATCCTTGCTATATACCATGACGTTACCTTGGCCATTCTCGACATGGGGTATCGACATAATCGGGAAAATAAATCCCTCTGGTACCGGCAGACACTTCTTCATTTTAGTAGCTATCGACTATTTCCCCAAATGGGTCGAAGCTGAATCTTACCGTATTCTCAATGCCAAGCATGTTGCCAAGTTTATCCAAAACAAGATAATATGTCGGTACGGGATCCCGCATGAGTTTATCAGTGATCACGGAACTCATTTTCAAGCCGAAACGCCCTGTTAACCAAGTATAAAATTTAAAGGCGTACATCTTCGCCCTACCGTCCCCAAACTAACGAAGCGGTAGAGGCGGCCAATAAAAAAATTGTCACCATACTCAAAAAGAGGGCTGATAATTGTCGGGACTGGCCCGATAAAATACCTTTTTCTCTATGGGGATACCGGACGTCGATCCACACCGCGACCGGTGCACGCCATATTACGTAACATACGGGATGGAGGCGGTTCAGCCGGTTGAGTTGGAGGTGCCATCTCTCTGGATCCTGCTGGAAGTCAAGTGCCTGAAGCTGATTGGGTTTGAGCACGGTATGACTCGCTGGTCCTATTAGACGAACGGCGAGCTCGTGCCCTCAATAATATTCAGATATATCAGAAAAGGATCCAACGGGGTTTTAATAAAAGGGTAAGGCCCAAGAACATTAAGGAAGGGGACTTGGTTCTCAAATCTGTTAGAGCTTTATTACCAATAGACCCGAGGGGAAAACTCAAACCCAATTGCGCCGGGCCATATTTGGTAAAGAAGATTTTATCAGGCGGAGCTGTGATGCTAATGGACCTGGACGGGAATGAGTTTGTCAACCCAACCTACTTGGACCAGCTGAAGCGTTACTACCCTTAAGCCCTTTCTCAATGTCATTAGCAAAAGTTTATTAAAATCGTTTTTTACATAAACTTGCAAAAAGCAAGTCAATAAGTTAGAATTATTTATTCTACTGTTGTAAACATCTTGAACCAATGGTCTTGGTGTATTTCGAGATTGCAAATTTACAAAAGCCTGAACTACGTTTGGTTTGATTCCGCTAATTGTGGATACGTAGGCAGCCCTTCAAAAGGGCACAACCGATGCAATCAAGAAAAGACAGGAACTATTTAATAATAAGCTTCCTTTATTAATTACTAAAAAGAAAAAACCCCGATAAACTTGGGAAATTACAAATGCAAAAATTTAAAAATTCAAAAAAGCACACGACACTCTAGAATAAATAGTAATAATATTCAAATAATAAAAACTAAGGACTCGATATTCAGGGCATCTTGCCCTTTCCCTTGTCCTTGGCCTCTTTGGCCGCCACTGACGACGACGTGGAGGCGAACGTTCCCGAATCACCACGGGAACCTCCTTGGCCCGGACTCGTTTCTTCAAACTCGAGTCCTCGATCACTTCAATTGGCCCAAGTCGGGCCCTCAGAGGTTCAGGCAGTCGGTCACGCGGGCCTAGTCGGTCTCTGGCCGCCAGTCTTGGCCCGAGCCGTCTCTCCAAGTCGGTTTGGGGGCTTACCCGTACCCTCACGCCACTAGCACCGGCATCCTTAGCTCGAGTCTTAGTTTGTGACTTAAGACCCGATTCCAATCGAACTAGAGTGGAAGGAGTCTCTCCTTCGCCGAAGAAACCCATGCTGTCTTTCACCGTCTTCCGACGAACCAATTCGAAGGCCTCGTCGACCTTTAAAGCTTTGCGAGCCTTCTCCGACTCCTCGGAAGTCCACTTCCGATATGACTCCGAAACCTAAGCGGATTGGCAGGGGTTGGGAATGGTCCACATGGGACGGGTAAACCACCTTTGTAGCCACGTATCACACATAGCATCTGTCAATTGGAGCGAAACGCTAATGATAGCCTCAGTTTCTGGGATTCGCTGAGACGAACCGAACTGCCTCAGAATGCGGTCCGGATATATGTGAACAGTCCAGTCAAGTGACAGGACCACCAGGTAGCGGGCTTGGTCCCTCTTGGCCAGTCCCGTCAGCTTCGAAAGGAAACACCAAGCGACGGTCCACCTAATCAAGGGACCACCATGAAATACCAGCTCCTCGCCCCATTAAGCTCGGTTTACGTAATGAGTCGAGCTTATTTGCCGCCTTCTCGAACTAATTTGACTACTTCGATAGTTGGGAATACTCGCAGGAGACTCTATGATTGATAGACGTTCGGATAGCCAAATCTGATAAAGAAGGAATACACATTTTTTTGTGAGCAAAGGGTAGTTCGCTAGAGGCCACTCGATCGAATACTGCAGCTGACTCGATCGAGTAGCCCCTCTGAAAACAGGCAGACGCTCTTCAAGGAGGTCACTCGATCGAGTGACGGGTCCACTCGATCGATTGACTCACGTACATCAGAATTTTCACGTCGAAAAAAAAAACGTGAGATGTATACTTGCAGAATATGGATGCTTCCAGGCAGTTGACGGTCCTGGTCGAGTCTCCTAGCATCAAGACCCATAATGATTTCCCCCGTTGCTAGCCAAGCTAGGCTATGACCAGTCTTCATCTGGTCAACCACACCGATCAGCCTAATCTGACCCAAGCACGAGTCAGCCTCCATCTTTCCCTCAAAGACGTCGGTGCAGCATGCAAAAGGCGAAAGCCCTACGCCTATGAGCAGCAGTAATCCTCACGTCCTGGGTGTTTATAATTTTGTCATCCAGATCAAAAAGGGAAACAGAATTTCCCCGCACCATCCGATCTGTCTCAGCATGAGACAAACCTAGGAAATCCCTCAACCTCCTCCTTGGGTTAGGATAAAACGGAGAAATAGCAGGACGAGCGTTAGGGCACTAGCCGCCCACAGCTGCAATCTCCTCGGGAAGAGGACATACTTCTCCTCGCGAAAACGCAAAAACTTGATGGGTAGTATCCCAAAACGTTAGACAGGGATCCAGAAAGTGTGAGTCGACCCTGAGACGTTGAAGTGGGAATAAAGCATTAATTCTCATCTGGGTTAGTTGAAACGTTTCCTCGTCCCAAAATGTATTGGAACCAGGCTAGGAGCATCGCAGTCAGGTTCTCGATACCCATAGCAGATATTTGAGTCTTCTTAAAAGTCTAAAAGGTTTTGAGAAGAAAAGAAAAGAGTTTGATTTGGGATAAAGAAAATTGAAGCAAGAGTCCTATATTTATAATAGGAAACCCTAACAGTATCCCCAACTATCATGCCTCCTCAGCAGACATGGGCCCTGTGCGCGCAGACTTGATCTTAGGTTTCAGATTAGAACCCGAGATGGGAATCAAGTCGTCCCGGGCATTCCTAAAGATTTCTAAAATTTCCAAAAAATTTCAATTTTTTCAAAAAATCAATATTTTATTCCCCCAGCGTGAGTCGGTGTTTCACCTATGTGTTACATGCAAGTTGTTATGTGTCAGCATACATGTACACCCAAGACTTCAGAAGCAAGTTTCCACGCAGCTCATTTACTCTCCACGGAGCTATCATCATTAGGACAGGTATGACCCTCTACTTGTGGCTGGCGAGCCCTTCACGCGAGTCTAATGGACCACAAACGACCCGACCGGAAGACTGCCAGGTCGTAATCCTCGATTGGCCTGGTAGCTACTCTGAATTTTGCCTTATCCAAGCCTCAGTCAGAGTGGGGGCTCTGTAGACACCCGCATTTTGCCTGCTAGTGTCTATGGCGGTTCCCGACAAAACACTCGATGATGATCGGACGTAAACGTGACTTAATACGCTCGAATACGGATTCGGAATCAATAGTATCCGAAGTGGGTATTTAGCAGAGTACAAATCTCTCAAAACCGACCTCAAATCCAGGCCTAGTGGGTCGTTTCCAATAAAAGGAGAGTAATTTGAGCCAAAACTGTCACCATAAATAAACCGTCTTTTAGCGACCGGGTCAGAACCCGGTCAAAGTCGAATTCGATGCAAAAAACCAGGTGCGTGCTTCTAAAAACAAGCGCAAAACCCACATTTTCAAATTCAAAAAGGTCAAACTATCTCCTTATTCTTACTCCACCCGTCTAGCCACTCGATCGAGTGCCATAACCTCACTCGATCGAGTGTGGCTACTAAAATCGAGCGGACCCTTCTTTTCAGGACACTCGATCGAGTGCACTAGGGCCACTCGGTCAAGTGACCCTAGGTCGAGGAGTGCTTCCTAGAAATATCCCCCTCATGCTCTTCACAATTAAAGGTTTTCCAACCCCAATCACCCCACATTTTGCAACCTAAGCAACCCTACACTACGCACTACACACTACTCTTCATACTAAACAACCCTAAGTAAAAACCGAGCCCTAGTCTCTCGGAAAACCGACATAAATCATCTATACACATACGCACACCATAACTCTACTTACATCCTCGATACTCCCGCGCTCACGCCGCTACTACGAGTCCATTTCCGAGGCCAATTAAGCATGTAGGTTGAGGGTGTCACCAACCCATTTTCTTCCTTTCTCTCCTTCTTCTTCTCGTTACACATATATATATTACATACTATATATTATTATTATTATTATTAATATACGAACATTTAATTTTAATCGTTTACTAACATTTTAATTTTTTGTTACTAACTTTTTATCTTTTCGCATTCTAACATTTTTATCGTATTTAACTTCTAACATTTTTTTATTTCGTTTACTAATATTTTTATTATCGTTTACTCATTATCGTCGTAACTAAATAATACCGCGTACATATAAATTTATAAATTATTTTCGGATTGAACGCGTTTAACTACGACTACCGCTCCAAGTCCGTTTAATCCCTTTACAAGTCGCAATGGTGGTGGCGCCCTTTCGAGGAGCGCCGCGCTAAGCACTTAAGAGCGTAACGTGATCGTGGTAGTACGTAATTGAACACGTTCGATACCATTTCCGAGATTAGTACGGAACCCGTTGACGCGAAAATCGAACATCACATAATCCGCAAGGATTAGTAACGATGTCGTGACGTGGAGGGAGACAATTTCGTTCTAATCAAGTTTTAATCGACTTTATAACACTTTGTTACAAAATTCTGATGACGGTTTTATAGTTGTATAACGCACGATTATAGGCACCGTAAACCGAGTTGAGTTCAAATAATACAATGTTTTTACGTAACTCGGTTGCTCATCGATTTCGAATTAATAAAATACGAAACTGTCACCATTTTCAAAGCGAGCTGTAACTCGTACAGGGGGCACTCGACCGAGTGCCATGGGCCACTCGATCGAGTAGCACCCCAAAATATGGGCAGTGAGCCTTTTAGAGGTTCACTCGATCGAGTCTTTGCCATGACTCGATCGAGTGGATTCCTTTATTCAAAAAACGATAGCTTCCCACATCTTCCGAGCCTCGTCGATTTTTTTACGACTTTGGTCGTCACGTGTAACGGCCATCATGTCTCCTTTTTCTAAAATCACGCATCATATCATCGTTATCCATATTGTTCATTTTTGTTTTGGCTCGTTATTTTGTCCGGGTTGTATCTCTGCCCGTGTATATTGTATTCATTTACAAGTTTTAATTATTTTTGATATTTATCGTTTTATAAATGAATCTCGCATGCTAAATAGCTTTGACGTTAACTTTGATGCATTAAACGACATAGTTTGGACAGAATTCGCACGTTTAGTGACGGGTGGGATTTGTCGTGGATCCCGCCGATCAAAGTAAACCAACTAACCTACGCTTGGTACCTAGGGCAAGTCGGGTCGATATCCTCAGGGACGAAAAATGGGTTTAGACTAATGGATGCTAAGGTCCTACTCTAGGTCCGAGACAAGCTAAACGAGGGTGATGGCTATAGACTATCCTAGGTCTAAAACAGGAAAAAGGAAGACAAAACAAGCAACTAATGACTAATGGGAGCAAATAAATCAACAAGAAGGAAAACTAGGGCTAGGTCGGGTTCATGGATGTCAAGGAGATAAAAAGAGGAAAAATGGGGTCACTAGCGTGCTTTCGTAGCCTAGGTTCCGATCGGGCTCTCGCTACTTAAACGGCCTAAGGGTCGTCCTCACCACGCTCTCGCTACTACTGAGGAAACTAAACCAACCAAACAAATAAACCCATACAAGAGAAGAGGCAAGAAAAACAAGGATTGATCGTCTCTAGTCTCACAAGCATTTCATCGAGCATGTAGAGTGCAAGGCAATTGGTAATCAACAAAAACAACAACTAATACCACCCATCTCACCCTAATCATCCCTAATCACACCCAATTCCCCTACTAATCCTAGGGGATGACTACTCACACGTATCTATACTAAAACAAGCACAAACAATAGAAACAATCACAAGAACAAAAGAAACATTCATAATGAAGAACAAGTATGAACAACAAACATAAACAAAGATGAAAACTTGAATAACAATAAAGATTAAGAGAAAAGAGTAGAGAAGGATTATACCAAACTACAAAGGATGAAAAGATGAGAACTTGTATATAAAGAACACCCAAAACCTCCACCAATGTTGTCAAGATTGGATGGATTTTTCAAGAGATCCCTTAATACTAGATTAGCTAACTAGATTAAGGACTAATTAAGGACTAATCCACACTAATCTAACCTAAAGTAGTCTAGGGTTTAGTGGGTAATGTCTAACATAAGCATAAGATAATGTAACAATACAAGAGGGGGGTATTTATAAGGTTACAAGAGTGAAGGAGAAGAAAAGAAAGAGTCACGGCTACAGCTGCTCCTTCCCGGCCGGGAAGGTGGTGGTCCCGACCAGGAAGGATTTGGTCCCGACCGGGAAGGATTTGGTCTCGACCGGGATCATGCATAACACCGGGCGGTGTTATGCTCTTCCCGGTCGGGAAGCTTCCTTCCCGGTCGGAACGGCCCATCAGAAGACACTTCTTTCTTGCACTCCTTCCCGACCGGGAAGGATACTCTTCCAGCCCGGGAAGGGTCTTGTAGGCCTCCAATATGATCCTAAAGGTCCCTATTTGCTCTTCATAGGCTTCTCATCGATTCTCGGTGCTCGGAATCGAGTCTAAGGGCCTCGGGAATGGGTCCCAAGGTCTCGGGATCGAGTCTAAGCCGCCGAGTGATCGTCGCTTCTCTTCGATGGCTCCAAAAGTGTCAGAAACGAGTCGGAATCGTTCCATTTATCCAATATTGGTCTTAGGAACCTAAAACAAGCTAGAAGAAGCGTAAGTAGCCTTGAAAACCGCTCCAAAAAGCGATTCCACAAGAGAAACCGGGACCAAACACAACAAATAAGCACTACAAAACACACTTATCAACTCCCCCACACTTAACCCTTACTCGCCCTCGAGTAAGCACAAACTAACTAAAAACTAAAAGACACTAGACTACTAATCCAAGCGGGTATTAGCGCACCCTACGCCCTTTCAAATCACGCGAGAACACTTAGAGGAAAAGTGCTCTCCGCAAGGCAAGTGAGGTCTTGCGAAAAAACTGTGGATACAACCAAACACGAAAACACATAAACAAACAAACACACAAACAAACAAACAATCGGTTGCATCCAAGACAAAACAAATACCGCTTCCCTCAACAAAGCGGTGAAAAGACACCGGTTAAGAACTCAAGGCAAGTGACAACGTTCCAAAGCTAGCAATACAAACCGAAATGGACAAAACCCTAACAGTATGACGACAAAGCAACAAAAACGTTGGTAACTTACCGAGGTTCCTCCTAACCTTCTAAGAACGTACAACGGGACGATAGGCGGGATGGAAAAAGGATGAACCACGGAGTTAGTCGACACTGTAGGTAAGTGAGACTCCGCCCCCTTTAGCGATGAGCCAAGAGGGTCGTCCCATGCCCAAAAGTTGCCTAACTAGTCCAAGTAAAAAGGTGGATAATGTTTGCAAAGTTAGGGAAGACCGACCATTACCGCTATCATCTTTCCTAGGGACTCGGTCCTTTGGTGGGCTCTTCACGGTAATAGTCGGAAAAAGACTTATTTTGAGAGGGTGAGAATCTTTTTGTGAGATTGTTTTCCTTTGGCATTTTTCTTTCTTTCATTTGGCTCTTGAGTTGCTATGCCAATCCTTTTTCTTCTTTTGTATTTTGTTTTTCATTTGTTGTGCCTTTTCTTTTTCTTCTCTCTTTTTTTTCTTTCTTTCCTTGGCTTGCCTTTTGGATAACTTTTGATGAATCATGTATTGTAGGCATTTCTTGCAACCAAGTAAGAACTTCAACAATTTGCAATTTATTTGTGGAAAATGTGTATGAGGTAGGGAAATGGGTGAGTCGGGACGACATCTTCCCTTCAAACCCACAAAAAGGGGGAAACTTGGACTAATCAAAGCAATTTCGAACACGGTCACCTAAGGGACGGGACTCGGCAACCAAGGCATTTTCACTCCGTGGGTGGTCATAATGGTCAAAATGCAAATCCCGTAGTAAATCCCTAGTAGACTAGGTGGACTCAAGGTAAGAAACCAACGAAATCATTGATTTAAAGTCGTTCTACTAGACTAAAGTCCAATACTCGACTCATATTACTAGGAAGGGAAAGTAAACACTTGCGCACTAGCCTCAAAACCGGATTTTCGAAAACCTTTTAGTACACACTAGACACAACTAAAAAAGACAAAACAAAGATACAACGAAAACGAAAGCAAAAGAGACAAACCCAACAAAACAAAACAAAACAAACAAACAAACAACCCCACAAAATAAACAATCACCACCCCGAAATATCCAAACAAGCCACCACATCAACCACAAACTCCAAAAAGCTCCACCCGAGCACACACCATCACATAACAACCTCCAAACTCCACAAAAAGGAAAAGGGAGAAAGAAATGAAGGGATATTACCGGATGTCTTGAGCTTTTCGAAACTTGTCGACGATCGCGTAACCTACAAGGAATTCAGGGGAGCAAAATACACAACACAACAAATATAAGGCACAAGGACACAAAAGAAAAAGACACAAAAAGAAAATCTTTTTGGTTTTTTTATGAAAATTTTCAAATTTTTAAGGATTTTTAAGATTTTTTTTTCGAAAAAACTACGAAAATGAAGCTAAACTAGACTAATATATCGCTCCCCCACACTTAAACCGAGCAATGTCCTCATGCTCGATCGGTAGTGTGTGCAGAGACACTAAAAAGAAAAGAAAAGGGTAAATAAAGCTAAAAAATGAAAAATGAAAGTGAAGAAAGGGTAGAATGTGTCCAGCCGGGGTGTAATCAAGTCACCAAGGGCCGAGACAAGAAAAGATATGGATGGGGGAAGAAATAAAAAGAAGAAAATAAAAGGAAATGGGAGAGGAGGGCTAGGTGTAATCAAGTCACCTAGCCCGGATTCCGCCTAAATCCGATTAAATTCAACCAAAAGAAAATGAAAATAAAGAAAAGGTGGAAAGACTTGTAAGTTTGGATTTTTCAAAGGACTGTTGATGTAGTCACGTCATCGAGAATCGGGAGCAATAATAACCAAGGCCCCGAGGGCCACCATGACACCAAATACGTAAAAGGGAAGGGGGACATACAAATAAAGACTAGCAACAAAAGACGGAAAAGAAATGAGAGTCGCCTACCAAACGGTTAGCAACTCACTAACTCCATCGTCTCAATGATCAATTTAGGCATGTTGCTTGTCTTTATCATCGATATTCCTCCTCTTCCTCCATGTAGTCTCAAGTATCGGGCTTGCATAGGTGCAATGAGGTTGGGATTTGAGGTTAAACTCGGTGCAAAGTGATGATAAAGGTGTACATATGAAGTGTAAGGGTGAGATGATAGAGGCGTGGGTGAGTAGGGAGGTTGGGAGGGGGTATAAAGTGGTGGGATGGGGCTTAAATGAAGAAACCAAGGCAAAGGGGGCTACAGGAGCTCTTCCCGGTCGGGAGCAAGCTCATCCCGGTCGGGACGCACCGTCAGTAGTTCCAGATTTCGTGCACACTTCATCCCGGTCGGGATGAAACCCTTCCCGATCGGGATGACTCTTCTAGTCCTTCATTCCTCTTGAAAGCTCCACCCACAAGTCAACTAATACACCGGGATTTAGAATCCCGTCCCCAAAAGCTTGTACCAAGCTCAAAAACTGACTTCCTCCACCAAGCCTTGAAAGCTTCTATCAACAATACCCATTTCTAATTCTTCATCTTCACTTCAAACCTATCAAGTAGGCTCAATAACCACAATCAAGAATCCCTCCCTCACATCACTCAAGAAAATTCCAAATTACAAGAATTCCACAAAAACTAACAAATCCTAGAAACTAAATTATCCAATCAATCATATACAAAGACAAAAGCTAAAAAGAAAAGGAAAAGATATTTACAATAAGATAGTCTCACCATCTACACCTCCATAGCCATCAAGAGCTCGGAGGAGTAAGTCAAATGCCCTAGCAACATCTTCATTAACGCTCATGTGGCCGATCCTAGCCATCAACAAGAGTTTCCAAGTCGGAGTCGAGAAGCAATCATCTAATCCATTACGCTCGGGTTTCTTGTGATCTTTCAGGTCTTCCGAACCATCATAGCAACGACTCTTATGACCATCCGGTAGGTATTGTGGCCTAAAGTCATGCTTGGCGTTGTGATTTGGGAGATCACACCCTAAGGGTGTTGCTTCTTCTATGGTGTCAAGAGTAGCACTCTTTTCCACCGTCCGACAAGGATCCTCTTCATCAACTGTCTCACAAGACAAGGGACTTGAAATCGAGTGCGATAAAGAAGGTGAAGGCATCAAGTTTTCTTCATTGGAGGCTTTAGGGGAGGCCTCATCGTCATTCTTACTAGAATTCTCACAATTAAGAGACTCAAGGCCTTCGATGGTTTGGTCTAGCATAGCATCTCCATATCCCCTAATTGGCTCCTCCAATTTCCCATTCAAGGCGAGTGCTAAGGCATCTACCTCTTTTTCCCAAGTATTACGTTCCTTTTCACTCACCTTGTCAATTTGGTCTTGAGGGATCATCTCTTCACTTGGGTTTGGATTGTCAACATCCGGTTCATCACGAACAAAATCATACAAATCCAATTTAATAGCCAATACATTGGCTACCCAAGAGTTACCTTGATAATCATGTTCAAATCCTTCCTCATTGTCGACCCTTGAAGATTCAACTTCCTCCATTCTTCCCATATCTTCACCATTCAAGCAACACTCAACAAGGATCTCTTGATTGACCCTCTCTTCTTCATTCGTGGCTTCAAAATCGGGTTGATTTCCTTGTGGAGACAACCGATCTTCTTGCTCAAATGAACCTTCCTCAACAAATTGTGGAGCTCGAGTGGCCAACATCGTGAAACGAGTCATGAGTGCATTGATTCGAGCATCTTGCACCTCTAATTGGGCCTTGAACTCCTCTTTATCCCTTTGCATTTGAATCATCATCTCTTGTTGATTCTTATGCAATTGAATCATCATCTCTTGTTGACTCTTTTGCATTTGAATCATCATTTGACAAGTCTCAAAGTCGGGGATTCTTGGTTGTGGATTGTGTGAGGGTATTTGGTAGTTGTTAGGATGTTGGAATGATCCTTGACAACTTTCATGGTAACCATATGGAGAGGGTTCATAAGATTTTTGATGAGATTGGTATGGTTGGTAAAGTTGTGGGTCTTGGTAATTAGCCCCATGATCGTCCCAAGATGATTGATGGTAGCTCGGATGCCACATTGTCGTAACGTTGCCTTGATACATTGGATGACTAGAAGCACTTGATCAAACGTTAGTAGCCTCGTGCTTTTAAGGCACTAGGGGTGAGAGAAATAAGCACACAATGAAAGAACAGAGATACACAAGGAGAAGAAAACACAAAACTCAAGAACAAAGTCTAAAACTAAGCACACAAAAGTCTAAACTACGTCGTCCCCGGCAACGGCGCCAATTTGACGGGTGGGATTTGTCGTGGATCCCGCCGATCAAAGTAAACCAACTAACCTAGGCTTGGTAGCTAGGGCAAGTCGGGTCGATATCCTTAGGGACGGAAAATGGGTTTAGACTAATGGGTGCTAAGGTCCTAGACTAGGTCCGAGACAAGCTAAACTAGGGTGATGGCTATAGACTATCCTAGGTCTAAAACACGAAAAAGGAAGACAAAACAAGCAACTAATGACTAATGGGAGCAAATAAATCAACAAGAAGGAAAACTAGGGCTAGGTCGGGTTCATGGATGTCAAGGAGATAAAAAGAGGAAAAACGGGGTCACTAGCGTGCTTTCTTAGCCTAGGTTCCGATCGGGCTCTCGCTACTTAAACGGCCTAGGGGTCATCCTCACCACGCTCTCGCTACTACCGAGGAAACCAAACCAACCAAACAAACAAACCCATACAAGAGAAGAGGCAATAAAAACAAGGATTGATCGTCTCTAGTCTCACAAGCATTTCATCGAGCATGTAGAGTGCAAGGCAATTGGTAATCAACAAAAACAACAACTAATACCACCCATCTCACCCTAATCATCCCTAATCACACCCAATCTCCCTACTAACCCTAGGGGATGACTACTCACGAATATCTATACTAAAACAAGCACAAACAATAGAAACAATCACAAGAACAAAAGAAACATTCATAATGAAGAACAAGTATGAACAACAAACATAAACAAAGATGAAAACATGAATAACAATAAAGATTAAGAGAAAAGAGTAGAGAAGGATTATACCAAACTACAAAGGATGAAAAGATGAAAACTTGTATTTAAAGAACACCCAAAACCTCCACCAATGTTGTCAAGATTGGATGGATTCTTCAAGAGATCCTGATGGGCCGTATTTAGTCATGGTTATAATGACAATTTAAGTGTAATTGGGTTGACTAAATCGGTGTGTTTATGTCCCGTTGGTGAAATATTTATGATGTCATTATTATAAGCTTATTTGAGGATTCTCGGTTCGGGTCGTGAATGAAATAAGAAAACACAGACAAGGTGGGCCCAAAACGAGGAACCGGAAGAAAAAGCTCGAGAACTGAAGACGGATGCTGAATCGTGTTGGATTCCATCTCACCTTATTATTTACTAGTGTTATTATTTTATTTTATTTTATTATGAGAGTTTGGTAAGTAATAAACTTACCTTAATTATTATGATATCACTATTAGTAGAGATTATTATTAGTTTAGATCATATTATGATTCGAAGGGGTTGTACGTTCATTAGAAAAAAAAAAGATGAACCCTAGTTTGATGTGTAACTAATCTTCCCATCTCGATTCAAGACATTGAAGCGCTTAATTATCGATTGTGAGTTTGAAAGTTCTAATCTTTATTCTTGATTATTGATTAATTGCTCAGTTTAATTATACGAATGTTGTTATTGATTTCTAGAGTGATCAACTAGTTTTCTATTTCATCGCTGTATTGTTAGTTTTGTTAATTGAACGGGATTTGTTGATTAACTTGACCTGAGTAACATCTAAGACTTAATTATTGAACGGTTCGGTTATATTAAGACTTAGGAGCAATTATCATAGATCTATGACACAACTGGATTGTATGTGTTTATTTATCTCTTTATCGAATTCTCTATTTATTAATGCTGCTGTTGAATTAAATCTAGAACTGGATTGTTTAGGTTGTTTAACAGTTAGATCTAATTAAGAACAGGATACGTTTTAATTAGTTATTCGTAAGGAGAATTAGAATCTTCGATTCACGATAAAGTAGTCAAGAATAATAATTTGAACCGGATTTCGATGATCAATTGTGATTAAGTTGTGGATTTGTACTTGACCCGAGACCGTTTTACTCAGTTGATTTACTTAAAGTTTGTATCTTTATCAGTTTTAGTTGTTAGAAAATCAATCGAAACCCCCATATTTATTGTTTAATTAATTAGTTTATTATTGTTCTACATTAGTACACAGTTATAATTAGTCCAATTCTCTGTGGGTTCGACCCTTATTTCCATTATACTATTATTTTAGTTAGTTGGTTATAAGTGATTATAAATTAGTAATTTGAGGCATACGACTTTAGCCTGTCAAATTTTGGCGCCGTTGCCGGGGAGTCGGTATTAATTATTTTTGTGTTTTCTAGTGTAGTTTTAATTTTCTATTATAGCTAGTTTAATTTTATTTTATTTTATTTTGTGTAGTTTATGTATAATACTCGTTCTTCTAACTTGTACCTCGAGGCATTCGACTCATAGATTGAACGCACCTTTCACAGGTCACGAAGAATCAGAGAGGGAGCAATAGTTATCAGAACACAGGAATTCGAGGATCTAGAGTTTTTCGACGATATTCCTATTAATCCCATGAATACTGAAGTTTCTTCCGAATCCGAAGACGAGTCGAATATCATGGCCAACACAATTAAGCAGCTGACGGCACCCGATCTCGCACAACAACTTTTGTGCATTACGTACCCACCATTGGGTGCAAATGCCACTTTCGAATTGAAGTCGGGTTTAATCCATCAACTACCCACATTCCATGGCTTGAGCGATGAGGACCCTAATAAGCATCTGTCGGACTTTCATATTGTTTGCTTGAGTATGAAACCGGCGTCCGTCACTGATGATCAACTCAAGCTAAGGGCTTTTCCCTTCTCATTGAAGGATTCTGCGAGAGATTGGTTATATTACTTGCCACCGGCAAGTATTGATACATGGGTGAAGATGAAGAAGGCGTTCCTTGAGAAGTACTTTCCGGCATCTCGAGCCTCCCAGTTGAAGAAGCAGATTAGTAATGCGGAGCAACGAGATGGTGAGACGATGTATGAGTATTGGGAACGTTTTAAGAAGTTGTGTGCTACATGCCCATATCATGGCTACAATCCTCAAGACCTTGTGATGTACTTTTGTGGAGGTCTTTGTGTGGAGGATGCTCGCACTGTGAATGCGGCATGTGGGGGATCGATCGTGAACAAGAGTCCAGATGCTGCTATAGAGGTTATCCAGGAGCTAGCTGAAAGCTCTCGAGATTTTTCTCGAAAATATAAACGGGGAGTACATGCCGTAGGTAATTCATCATCCTCGAGCCTTGAACATAAAGTCGATAGCTTAACGACTCTTGTCCAAAATATGACGTCGGGGAAAACAAATCAAGTTATGGTGTGTGGTATATGTTCGAACGACGGACATCCGAGTGAGCATTGTCCTCAAATGTATGAAGGTCAAGAGGAGGTGAACGGAGTGTGGGATCCTTACTCTAATACCTTCAATCCCGGATGGAGACATCACCCGAACATGAGGTGGAGGAATCGGGAAGGCGACCAAGAAATTAATCAAGGTAATCAATTTGGTCAATCGAAGCAACAATTCTTTGCTAAGCAACAAGTTGCAAACACAGTGCCTACTCAACCTCCACCTAGTAGTCAAATGTCCACCGAGGACATGATACGTGTCTTAGTTGCTAATCAAGCTACAGTTACGAGTCAAATGTCCAATCTTCAAGCTACGGTTCTTCAAAATCACACGGAGAACAAAGCTAGCATTCAAAGTCTGGAAATTCAAATGGGCCAAATGGCGACCGCCATTGGTAGGTTGGAGGCTCGAGATTCGGGGAAACTACCTAGTCAAACCATTCTTTCAAAGGAAAACATAAGTGCGGTATCTTTAAGGAATGGAAGACAATTAGTGGAGGTCGATAAGCCGAAGAGGAAGGCAAAAGAAGTTATAGTTCAAGAAGAGGAGTTAGTGATCGAGGAAGGTGAGAAAACTCCGATTGTGCAAGAGAAGAAGTTGATTACTCCTACCATACCGGTGTCGGAACCGGATGTTCCTTTTCCTGAGGCACTCAAGCGCACCCGTCGTTATGAGCACGACAAGGATATCTACGAGGTATTTGAAAAATGCGAGGTAAACATTCCTCTTCTTAATCTTTTAAAGAGTATTCCTAAATATGCTAAATTCTTAAAAGAATTGTGTACTATTAAAAGGAATAACAAGTTAAAGGGAGCTAAGAAAGGGGAGGTTAGTGAATATGTGTCGGCTATTTATCAAAAGAAATTACCTCCTAAATGTGGCGACCCGAGCATGTTCACTATACCTTGCACCATAGGGGATACCTTGTTCAAAAAGTTTATGTTAGATTTGGGAGCTTCCATTAATGTCATCCCTCTTTCTATCTACGAATCTCTTAGACTTGGTCCTATGAAGGGAACCGGGAAAGTAGTGCAATTAGCGGATCGATCTAGTGTCTATCCTAAGGGAGTTGTCGAGAATGTCCTAGTTAAAGTTGATAAGTTGGTCTTCCCGGCCGGTTTTTATGTTTTAGGCATGGAACATGATTATAGCGCAACTCCTATCATTCTAGGACGACCCTTCTTAAAGACCGCAGGAACAAAAATCGATGTCCCTAATGGTTCACTTAGCATGGAATTTGAGGGTAGAGTCGTTAAATTCGACATAAATAAACCTATTCCCCACTCCCCGAGAGGCAATACCTTGTGTCGTGTTCCTAACTCACAAGAAGAAGTGGTGAAATCAGTTCCTAAACCGATTTCATCTACCCCTTCTAGCAAGGAATTTTTGTTTCGTGAACATATGCAGGAATCTCCTTCTAAGGGACCCAAGTGTGTCATTCTTTGGGAGTCGCGTAAGGACGCGGAGCTGAATAAAGTTAAAACAAGGTCGTGGTTCAATCAATGGATGGTTCGAAAGAGCTCAAGCAAGCGTCCAACGGTCTTACAATTTCAAAATGGAAAAGTAAAAGATGTAGTCGGCATAAGGCTTAAGCCGGCTCATACAAGGAGTGACGAATCGGGTGTCGGGAGAAGCAAGCTCTCGGACATGACGTTTTCCACCTAACATCTGTCTCAGTCGAGCGAACGACTTTAAACAAAAGCGCTCCCGGGAGGCAACCCGGTCTTGTATAATTTTTTTTTGTAATTTTATTATGGGTCGTGTTTCATAGTTTTTATATTTTTCGTAGACCAGGTCGCTAATTTATATTTTAATTTTAAGTAATTTTTCTAATTTTTAGTACTTTGTAGGAACGGTGAGCAATGATTTTCAGCATATTGGGCGACTTGCATACATCTGGGGCGACTAGCCTGATGATTTGTCGAAAACTGAAGCGGAGACGGAAAATCCGTACTCATAAAATAGTGATCCGCGCGAGTCGCTGCCTTTTCAGGAGAGTCGCGCCCCTCTTTCACCTCTGCAGGTCTGTTTCTTTTATTATTTTAAAAAAAAAATCAAAAAAAAAACATACGAACCAGAACTCCCCATTCTTCTTCTTCTTCTTCTTCTTCTTCTCACTAATTATTTCCTAAACCTAAAACTTCAATCCATCCTTCTTCCAATAATCTACCTTTTATCTTCATTCCCTAATTCAATTACCCATCTCAAAATTCCATCTTAAATCTCTAATTAAATCTTTCATCTCCTTCAATTCACAATTAAATCCTGAAATATCTTCAAATCTCCATTCATCTCCTCCAACCCTACCTCTGTTCTACGTCCGTCTGTCCGTGTATGATGTTCGCCGGAGCCGTCTTCAGTCCGCATCTGTCTAGTTCATTTGGGGTCAGTCTCGGATTGTAGGCCAGATTCGTTCGTGTCAATGTCGTCGGTTGCGTGGGTTGTTGCTACCGGTCAGTCTGTGTGTCGCTGGTGATCGAGTCCATCACTTGTCGTTGAGTATCTCCGCTTCTTCGGTCGAACTCCAATTTGCTGTGAGTGTACTGTGTGTCGTTCTCAGGTCGGGTCTGTCGACTCCATAAGTTCCCACTTAATACAAGATTAGCTAACTAGATTAAGGACTAATCCACACTAATCTAACCTAAAGTAGTCTAGGGTTTAGTGGGTAATGTCTAACATAAGCATAAGATAATGTAACAATACAAGAGGGGGGTATTTATAAGGTTACAAGAGTGAAGGAGAAGAAAAGAAAGAGTCACGGCTACAGCTGCTCCTTCCCGGCCGGGAAGGTGGTGGTCCCGACCGGGATCATGCATAACACCGGGCGGTGTTATGCTCTTCCCGGTCGGGACGGCCCATCAGAAGACACTTCTTTCTTGCACTCCTTCCCGCCCGGAAAGGGTCTTGTAGGCCTCCAATATGATCCTAAAGGTCCCTATTTGCTCTTCATAGGCTTCTCATCGATTCTCGGTGCTCGGGATCGAGTCTAAGCCACCGAGTGATCGTCGCTTCTCTTCGGTGGCTCCAAAAGTGTTGGAAACGAGTCGGAATCGTTCCATTTCTCCAATATTGGTCTTAGGAACCTAAAACAAGCTAGAAGAAGCGTAAGTAGCCTCGAAAACAGCTCCAAAGAGCGATTCCACAAGAGAAACCGGGACCAAACACAACAAATAAGCACTACAAAACACACTTATCATTTAGCCAAAAACGTTGTTTGCATAACATTTAGTCATTTTAATAACGCGCGTACACGAAAACGAACGGTATTTTAGTAGAGGCCGCTAAAGAGCGGGCGGGGTTGGGTGTCCTTCGTGGGCTTCCCAACACGTACCCTCACCCCTCACTCAGAACCATGGTTTCCGGATGTCCGAAACCATTGGCACACGAGAGTCATTCGATGCACGATATCCGATAACTCGGCGTCGGTATCGTAATCTAAAGGGACGAACTCATAAGCTCTAGCACTAAAAGTGGGCGGTGCTTTGTGCACGAAACGCGTAAGTTTAGAGTGAGTTCGACCGGGTCGGAATTCCCATAAAATTCGGTGGCGACTCTTAACTTCGATTTAAATTTCTTCCCGAGATCAATCTTACCACGAGATTCATTCGCTTCCCCAAACCCGCGCGTTGCCGTGTCGGGGTGGACCTATGTCATATCCGCACCAAGCAATAACTTTTTTATTATGAGAAATAAAGTCAAGGCTCCAGTGAAAGCTATTGGAACTTTTTGTCTTATTTTAGATAGCGGTTTTCAGTTAGACTTATGTTAAACTCTTTATGTACCATCTGTTTCTCGTAATTTGATTTCCGTTAGTGAACTTGATAAAGTTGGATATTTGTTTGAATTTGGCAAAGGCAATTTTAGTTTCTTTAAGAATTTTAGTCCTATTGGTTCTGGAATTTTAATTGATGGTTTTTACAAGCTTAGTCCTGATAAAAAGTTTGCCGAAAATTGCTTACCTTGAATGTTAATACTGAAACAAAAGGACAGTCGTCTAAAAACGACTCATATTTCTTGTGGCATAAAAGATTGGGTCATATATCTAGTGAAAGAATTAAAAGGTTAGTAAAAGATGAAATCCTTCCGACTCTAGATTTTACTGACAATAAAGTGTGTGTAGATTGTATTAAGGGTAAAACAACAAAGCACACAAACAAAGGAGCCACAAGAAGTACACAGCTTCTTGAAATTATACATACAGATATTTGTGGACCTTTTGATGTTCCATCTTTTGGCGGAGAAAAGTATTTTATCACTTTTATCGATGATTATTCACGTTATTGTTACTTGTACTTATTGCATGAAAAATCTCAGTCTGTAGATGCTTTACAAGTGTTTATTACTGAAGTTGAAAGACAATTAGACAAGAAAGTGAAAATCGTAAGGTCAGATAAAGGTGGTGAGTTTTATGGAAGGTATGATGAAACAGGACAACATCCTGGACCTTTTGTAAAACTTCTCCAAAAGTTTGGAATTGTAGCTCAATACACAACGCCTGGTTCGCCCTGGCAGAATGGTGTAGCTGAAAGGTGTAATCGTACTTATATAGAAATGGTTAGATCAATGATGAGTTATGCAAATTTACCTATATCGTTATGGATGGATGCTCTTCGCACAACTGTTTATATATTAAATTGAGTTCCCAGCAAAGCAGTTCAAAAGACCCATTTTGAAATGTGGAAAGGCTGGAAACCCAGTTTAAAACATCTCCAAATTTGGGGATGTCCAGCTGAGGTAAGGATTTATAATCCAAATGAAAAGAAATTGGACTCAAGAACGATAAGTGGATATTTTATTGGTTATCCCGAGAAGTCCAACGGATAAAGAATTTATTGTACTAACCATACTACGAGAATTGTTGAAACCGGTAATGCTAGATTCTACAAGAATGACGATGTTAGTGGGAGTCATAAATTTAAAAATGTGATCATAAATAAAATAAGGGCAAATATCCCTATGCCTTTTATTTCGAAAGCCAATGAGACTACTCCCGTTGTTGAGCAACCTAATGAGGAGATATTACTGGATGATCAAGAACCACCTAATGAAAACATCGTAAATGAATTACGAAGATCTTCTAGAGATAGAAGACCTTCAACGCTCATTTCTAATGATGATTATTATCTTTATCAAGTAGAATCTGATCAAGGAAAAATAAAGGATCCGGTCACTTATTCACAAGCCATTAAAGATGTTAATTCTAGTAAGTGGATCGATGCCATGAAAGAGGAGCTGAAATCTATGGCTGAAAATGAAGTTTGGGATGTAGTTCATTTGCCTCAAGGACACAAAACAGTCGGCTGTAAATGGGTCTATAAGACTAAGTGCGACTCTCAAGGCAATATTGAACGACATAAAGCCAGACTTGTTGCCAAAGGTTTCACTCAGAAAGAAGATATTGATTACACTGAGACCTTTTCTCCTGTGTCAAGGAAGGATTCTCTTAGAATTATCATGGCTCTAGTAGCTCATTATGACCTCGAGTTACATCAAATGGATGTGAAAACTGCCTTTCTTAATGGAGACTTAAAAGAAGAAGTCTACATGCATCAACTTGAAGGTTTCATTATTGAAGGCCAGGAAGACATGGTCTGCAAACTTAAGAAATCATTATATGAACTGAAACAAGCATCGAGACAATGGTACTTAAAGTTCGATGAAATCATTACTAATTTTGGTTTCAAATAAAATATCGTTGATCCTTGCATATATCTCAAGATCAGTGGGAGTACATATTTTTGATTCTGTATGTTGATGATATTTTATTAGCCAGCAGCGACCTTGGTTTATTACATGCAACCAAGACCTATCTCTCTAAGAACTTTGAAATGAAAGATATGGGTGAGGCAACCTATGTCATTGGAATAGAAATATTTCGTGACAGGTCCTTAGGAATTTTGGGTCTGTCTCAGAAAGCATATATCGATAGAGTTTTAGAAAGATTTGGTATGCTGACATGTTCTTCTAGTCCTGTACCACTGCAGAAAAGAGATAAACTTGACCTCACGATGTAGACACCCACATTTGGCTGCTAGGTGTCTATTGCAGTTTCCAAAAAATCACCCGATGATGATCGGACGCAAACGTGTTTCTACACGCTCGGATATGGGCTCGAAACCATTAGTTTCTGGTTTGGGCTTTTTACGGAGTACAAATCTCACAAAACTGACCTCAAGTTCAGGCCCAGTGGGTCATTTCAATCAAATAAGACTAATTTGGGTCAAAACCGTCACCGGAAATAAAACCGTCTTTTAGCGACCGGGTCAAACTCCGGTCAAAGTCATTTCTGAGACATAAAATAGCCTTGCAAACATCAAAAGTCCAACCCAAATACAAGACCCACAAAATACCCAACCCGAGGTCCAAAAAATCGGACCCCTTCGTTTCAGCTGACCCACTCGATCGAGTGTCAGCCCACTCGGTCGAGTGGGCCCTCAAATAGGCCGGGCTGCGCTGCTTTGGGCCACTTGACAGAGTCAGCAGGGTACTCGGTCGAGTAGCCATAGGTCGGGTAGGAGGAGCATTCTTATAAATACCTCCCCTTTGCAACCCTTTTGACACACTTTTTCACAACTTTACAACCCTAATCTACCTTCTACAACCCTAATCTTCACTCATCACAACTCATCATCTTCAATCTTAAACCCTAGCATCTAAGAATTAAACCCAAAACCGCCATAACTCCGCCTACATCTCGATACTCCCGTGCAAGCCACAACTAACGAGTCCCGTCCGAGAACAAGAAACATGTAGGTTGGGGGTGAAATAATCCGACTTCTTCTCTCTTTCTCTCCCACTTCTCGTCCATCCTCTCCCTTTGTCGTCGTCATCGTCATATTTTATTTATTCGTATTGTCGCGTCTATAATATCGCCAGTACTACTAATATAAGACATTAAAATACTTGCGGATTTGTGTTGAGCGTAAATGATGACGAGATAAAGAAATCTAAATATATAAGGGTGCTTCACCCGACGTTGCCGATCGCTTATCCCGACACCCCGAACGCTTGATTTTTGAAGCAAGTCAACATCAACAAAAATTGTCTCTTTTATTCTTGTCGCGTCATTGTCATCATCTTCAACATCACATATGCATCGATTCTAAAACTATTTTCAAATAAAACATTTTTTTTAATTAAGTCGAAACCTTTTGATGCGGATCCGACATCATACCATCCGTAAGGATTTATCGCGATATCGGGATGCGGAGGGAATCTAGTCGAGTCCTTTTTTTTGCTCAAACAAATATAAAGCATCAATCTATTAGATTCGATACCAACTCCATAGTTGGATGTTGAATCTAAGCGATTTAGTCAATAAACCTAACTAGCACGATTTTCGTTGATGCTAAAATAGTTGTCATCTAATTCGACAAGAATTAATTACGACACTATAAACGCGGAGATAATCTATATCGTTCTAGTTCGATTTAAGCGACTCACAAAATCTTTTTAAAGCTTTACTCTAAGTATTCGGTATTTGTCCTATAATCAAGCATCGGGTACGATGAGTAACGAAAAGGCGGGATCGAGAACAGTCCGCCACGCGAGTCGCACGTGCCTCATGTGAGTCGCGCCCCTCTCGCGCGGGTTGCGCGGTTTCCTGAAAACCGTTACACAAAATAAATTATTTTGTCTTAATTCACTTAACACCAATTCTTCCAACATCTTCTTTTTAAGACACGCTCAAAATATTCGATACCGATCTCTTAATCGAGTATGGAATATGGCGAGTATCGAGAGATTCAGGTCAAGTATAAATCCCGATGTATTTCTACGCGACCTAACGAATCGTTGATTTTCAAACACGAAAGCAACTTTCGAAAACCAAATCAAAACGAACCTTGGTTCGTACAGGTACCACTCGACTGACTGTCTAGTCCACTCGATCGAGTGGCACCCCAAAAATCGGGCAAACCCCTTTTCTTCGATACCACTCGGCCGAGTCCTTCAATGACTCGATCGAGTGGTTCCTGGTTCGTCAAAACCGCGAGTCTTTCAACGTCATTTAAGTCCCGATTAAATATTTCCAATGACTTCGGTCAACACGTGTCAAGTCAATCACGTGTCATACTACTCTTTCTAAAATCATTCATCATGTTATTAACATCATTCTATATCATTCTATGCTATTTGAAAACCGCTATTATCGTTATACTGTTACTAACTTGTTTGCTTATGTCTTTTCAATTTACTTCCGTTATTCGTTTTATTGTACTAAACTGAATCTCGCATGCTAAATATAACTTTGACGTTAATTTTAGATGCATTAAATCGACTTAGCAACACATTCAAAATCTCGCATGTTTAGTTAAAACGTTGTTTGCATATCATTCCATCGTATTACTAACGCGCGTATTCGAGAGTCAAACGATATCTTAGTAGAGGCCGCTAATGTGCGGGCGGGGTTGGGTGTTCTTTGTGAACTTCCCAACACGTACCCTCACCCCTTACTCATAACCATGGTTTTTGGATATACGAATCCATTGGCACACGAGAGTCATTCAATATACGGTATCCGATAATGTCGATATCGGTATCAAATGCAAAGGGACGAGCCCAATAAACTCTGACATCCGAACGGGCCATACTTTGTGCATGGCCCACTAAGATATAGAGTGGGTTCGAACGGGCCCGAACTCCCACAAATTTCGGTGGCGACTCCACTTCAATTTAAATTTCAATTCGACCCATCTCATATGGAGATTCATTCGTCTCCCCAAACCCGCGCGTGGCCGCGTCGGGGTGGACCTATGTCATGTCCACAATTTGGCGACTCCGCTGGGGATTAACTGATGAGTGACTTACCATCGGCATCCTCAAGGTGAGACTCGAATCGAAATCGTTTGACTAGTACAATACGCGTTTTAGTTTTACGGTTCATGCATAACCCTATTCTTTCCCGGGCCGGTACTGGTGACCGATGTCCCACTATTCCATGATGTACTCCAATATGGATATGTCAAAGGTGTTCATAGTCGATTCGTATGGGTTTCGCGGCATGTTCTAAGCTCAACTCGACTTAGGAAGTCCGTCACGATTCACGGATATGCTATGTGCACTGGTATAGACCCTTTATAGACCGATCGAGACTTAGTGTTAAGCATACATGGCGTCGTTATTATGCTTGCGTGACTATGTGCTACTTGGTTTCTAAGGTCGTCTTTCAAAAACCGTCAATTTTTCAAAAATTGCATCTTTTCAAAATATCCAATTTCAAAACCCGGGACGTATACCGAATTTAGGACTTATGATTTTACTCAAAATAGCCCATTTCTAGCCGGTATTCTGCCCATTTCAAAACTCAAAAATATTTTCGAACTTTCAAAATTATGGCCCGATACACTTTTCGATTTTTGAAAAAATCGGGCCCTCCACCGAGTCTTCTCGGATTTTCCCAAAAAAATCCCTTTTCAAAACCTTCCTCTTCTTAGGACTTCCCGTATTTAGCAGTGTCGGGTCGTGTCATAAGTTGTCGAATTCTTTAGCGTCGAAACTCTGTCGATCTTACATCACGAGTTTCCTCCCTATCCCAGTCCGCCTTATTTGACTAAGGCATTGCCCACCTACGTAAGACATACTCTTACAAAGAAGGGTCCGTCTACACATTCGAGTCCGAAGTCTGGGGATGTCTCACGTGGACCTTCCTTCGAACAGGACTCGGCCCACTTTGCCGGATTCTAAGGGAGGCCAACCTTTTCCAAGTCACCCGTCTAGGTGTCTTTTCCGAGTCATTTCTTTTCAATCTTTCCTTTGCCCGGGATGTACTTATTATTCCAGGGTTTGGGCTAGTTTCTGATTACGCGGTATTCTTACAGACAGGCCACCGTTAACCAGACGCCAGATAATGCAAGCAACTCTGGATCAACTGATCGCCGCACTGGCCAAGATCGAGACCCAATTTACTGCCATCCAGACCGACCAAACGACCCTTGCCACCCGTTTGAGTGTCGTGGAGAAAGGGACTCCTGATGCGGGATCTGAGCCCACCGGGCCCATAGCTGAACTAATCAGCGTTGTTCGCAAGCTTGAAGAGCAGGTCCACTTGTCAACAAGCAACTCGATACATACTGAAAATGCTCGCTCCTACTCGCCTTTGAATGACGAGCTGCCTGCCAACCTCAACCTTACGGGAATACCGATGTTTGAGGGTACTGAAGACCAGGTCCATCACATCCGGGCTTTCAAAGAATTTATGGCTGTCAAGGGGGTGAAATCCACCATGTTCAAGCACTTGTTCGCTTCTTCCCTTGAGAAACATCCCAAAGCCAGGTACTACAGGCTTCATTCCAAGAAGTACAAGACTTGGGATGATGTGGCGACTGAATTTGCTCGGAATTATGCTGATAATACCGAGATCCAGACTACGATGCGTACTCTGGAAGTCATGGCCCAAGAGCCCAAAGAGGGGTTCACTTAATATCTTCAAAGATGGAGGGCCGAGAGTGTGAAGCTGGTTGATAAGCCCAGCAAGAGAGTCCTAGTGGAGGCCTTTGTCAAGAACCTCCTCCCTTCCTACCGAGTCCATCTCTGGTATGTCGTCATTCCTAACTTTGCCACCCTAACTGAAATGGGCACAAGGATCGAGGATGATTTAAGGTTAGAGAGCCTAACTAAGGCCTCTACCAAGGGATATCAAGGGGCCAGTTCATCTGTGAGCAAGCCCACACCTGCAGCGGCAACCCGCAGCATCTTCGATGAGGTTAATCTGCTGGATACCTCATCCAAAAAGAATACTCCAACTCGGGTATTCACGGATATAGGGACTACCTATACCTACGCCTTACAAAGGCTATCTTCAAAGGGCCTGATCCAACCAATAGGCCCAACTCCCGAATTTCCAGTGGAGAAAAGATCCAAGAGCTACAACGTTCAGGCCTATTGCCAATATCATCGAGGTAATGGGCACGACACTGAAAAATGCTGGAAATTAAAGCATCTCATCCAAGACTTGATCGAAAGCGGGAAAATACCGTTGCCCGGGGACAAGCCGAGCAACAAAGAAAACCCATTTAGTGTTCATGCTATATGCACCGGAGAGGTAATCGACTGCTCCCACCTCATTTCCCCATTTATCCCACAAATTAACGGGATATGGTTTGATGACAAAGACGACGTCTACCTGGCCAAAGGGGAAGCTGTCCCCATTACCATTGAAGAGGTACGAAAACTAAGTCTAAGGCCTTAGCCACCAACCACCTCGCCACCACCGGGCATCCTACCCCAACAACCGTCACTGAACCTGCCAGAACGCAACCTACCCTCGAGGAACCAAGAAACGACACGGCCTTGGTCCAGCAATTGAAGAGGGTTCGAGCTGATCTAACCATATGGCAACTTCTGGTTAGCTCGCAAGCACATCGGGAAGCACTGACCAAGGTTCTCGATGAGATCAAGGTCGACTCACAGGTTACCCCCGGTGAAATGGTAGCCACTATTATGCCCTATCTCAAGGGCAAGTCCAAAGAAGAAGGCCCGCCTATCACCTTCTCTGAATCTGACCTTCCACCATTCGGGGCCGCCCATAACTTGGCCCTATACATCACGGTCATTTGCCGAGGGAAATACCTCCCGATGACCCTAATCGATGATGGATCCGCCGTGAATGTCCTTCCTTTAAGGACCGCAAAGGCCCTCGGCACCACCGAGGCCGACTATCTTCCAACAGTACAGACTATCCAGGCTTTCGATGGAAGCCCAAAACCGGTTGCTGGGGCTGTTAAACTAAAAATCATAACAGGCCCAATCGAGAAAGAACTGGAGTTCTAGGTGATTGATGTCACCTCATCTTTCAACTTGCTTCTTGGGAGGCCTTGGATCCATGCAGTCAAGGCCATGACCTCTACCCTCCATAGAACGGTCAAGATGCCTCTTCAAGACGGTGTCATCACACTGGAGGCAACCCCCATTACCGTGGCAAGCTGCAACGCTACGGGCCGGGCCGACCCACAAGGATTTGATTTCGTGGGAATGATCGAAGAAGAATATATCTTCAGGCCCTACTTCAGTACTAGCATTGATACGATGCTACAAAACTTGGGCTACTTACCGGGGGCTACCTCAAGACCATATCTTCCAGCCAAAAAAATCATCGAGGTCCTAAACGATGGCGAATCACAATTCGGTTTTGGGTATGCTATAATCCCGAAAAACGTGGTCCGGGCCGGTATCCAGAAGGCCACCAACATCATCAAGGATACCTACTTGGGCCCTTACAGCCCAAAGCTAGTCGATTACTTCGTTACACCAGTTTTCGGGGCTATTCAAGTGGGGCTATACCGGCCCACTATCACATATCCCGAGACCAAATCGGCTAGGGAATGCAATTTCATCCCCATTGATATATTCACCCTTGTTCAAGATGAATCCAAGGAAGGTGAAAATAAATCTGAGCCCGTGTTGGGGCTCCTATTCGGAGAAGATAAGGCCGTCCCTGCTCCAAAAGAAGATCTGGTCAACCTGATCCTTCGCAGCAATCGGTTTGACCCAACTAAGCTGATCTCTGAAGTTGGTGCAGACACCGGGAAAAAGGCCTGGAGGAAGACCATCAAGTGGACCGACAGCCAAGAACGAGTCTACAAGCTGACCACCGGCGAGGGAGACATGCCGGATACTGAGTCCGAGTCTGAGTCCGAGTCTGAGTCAGGGTCGGAGTTTGAGTCCAAGTCTAGAGGGTCCAGTGCTAGAGTCGAGTCTGTAACCCCTCTTCCTTTAGCCACTTCCACTGGAGTCTCGCAGCCTGTCCCGAGAGCACTCCCTATCCCACCACTGACCAACGATCAGATGGCCGCTCTTTTCGAGCTCTTTTCCAAATTTACTATTAATAATAACGAAAACCGTTCCGCTTACGACTTGTCTTATTTCCAAAATTCTTTCAATTTCAAAAATTCTATATGCAATGACATTGAGAAACCCGACGAACAGGTACCTCTACCTCCGCATCTGATCGAGCAGCTCGAACAAAGGGAGTCCCGAGATCCAGTAATTGAGGAAACCGAGTCCATTAACGTGGGAACCACTTTAGAGCCCCAGATGCTTAAGTTGGGCTTATCTTTAGATCCCGAGGAGAGAAAACAATTTACGGACCTCCTCCAAGAATTCAAGGATGTCTTCGCATGGTCCTACAAGGACATGCCGGGGATAGATCGGGAAATAGCTGAACACCGTATACCCATCAAACATGGGTGTAAACCGGTAAAACAGAAACTCCGAAGAATGAGGCTCGAGTGGTCCCTTAAAGTCAAAGAAGAAGTCGACAAGCAATTCAAAGCGGACTTTATACAAGTGTCTGAATATCCAGACTGGGTTGCAAACATCGTGCCAGTACCGAAGAAAGACGGCAAGGTGCGGGTATGCGTAGACTTCCGGGACCTGAATAAGGTCAGCCCAAAAGACGATTTTCCGTTACCACACATCGACATACTGGTGGATAACACGGCCGATCATGCCCTCCTATCATTCATGGACGGGTATGCCGGATACAATCAGACCAAAATGGCAGAAGAAGACATGAGTAAGACCACCTTCATTACACCTGGGGTACTTACTGTTACACCCTTATGCCATTTGGGCTCATCAATGTCGGGGCCACTTATTAGAGAACCGCCACAACTCTATTACATGACATGATGCATAAGGAAGTGGAGGTTTATGTGGACGACATGATTGTCAAGTCTAAAGACCAAAGTGGGCACGTTACGGCCCTAAGAAAATTCTTTACCCGACTACGGAAATACAACATGAGGCTAAACCCTCAAAAGTGCAGTTTCGGGATAACATCAGGCAAATTACTGGGCCACATCGCCAGCCAACGCGGCATCGAGGTCGACCCAGCTAAAATCAAGGCCATTACCGAGATGCAGCCACCCAAAACCGAAAAAAAAATAAGGGCGTTTCTCGGGAAAGTCCAATACATCAGTCGGTTTATTTCAAAGTTACCATGGTATGTGAACCCATTTTCAAGAAGCTGAAAATAGGAAAACAAACACTGTGGGATGATAAATGTCAAACGACTTTTGATAAAATCAAGGAGATTCTGTCTGCACCGCCGGTATTAATGTCACCTCAACCCGGTTTGCCTTTGTCGTTATACCTAACAGCGACCGAGACAGCCATAGGGGCTATGCTGGCCCAGACAGTCGATTCAGAAGAACGGGCTATCTACTACATCAGTAAAAAGTTCCTGGAATACGAGTGCAAGTATACAATGCTCGAGAAAATGTGCCTAGCTTTGGTTTGGGCCACTAAAAAGCTCCGGCACTATATGATTAGTCACGAAGTACATGTTTTATCCAAAACGGATCCTATCAAGTACCTATTCGAAAAACCTATCCTTAACGGTAGAATGTTCAGATGGACTTTGATGCTAGCAGTGTTTGACCTCAAGTTTGTACCATTAAAAGCCATCAAAGGTCGGGTAGTGGCCGAATTTCTCGTCGATAGTCCCGTATCTGAAAAACGACA
Organism: Agrostemma githago; assembly: GCA_958450325.1. Lineage (NCBI taxonomy): Eukaryota > Viridiplantae > Streptophyta > Magnoliopsida > Caryophyllales > Caryophyllaceae > Agrostemma > Agrostemma githago. Next base: position 49,186,766 of record OY288251.1, read on the forward strand.
CACCGATACTCGGGCTTTTCCAGATGAAGACATACTCCATACCGACACCGAGACATGGGATTTGTATTTTGATGGGGCGTCCAACTTCCGAGGATTCGGAGTCGGAATTCTATTAATTTCTCCAAAAGGAGAGCATACACCGTTATCCATTAAATTGGACTTCGATGTGACTAACAACGCAGCCGAATATGAAGCATGCATTCACGGGTTGCAAGCCGCCGCTGATTTAGGAGTAACAAACCTCCGGGTCCACGATGACTCATCCTTAGTCATCAATCAAGCTATCCAAAAATGGAAAACTCGGAACGCCAATCTCGTGGCTTACCAAGCGCGAGTAAGGATTCTTGAAAAACAATTCCAAAAGGTAGAATATATCTATCTACCCCGGGAGGTAAATAAATTCGCAGATGCACTTTCCAAGTTAGCATCTTTATTAAATATCACGGAGCATCTGACCAGCATGTTGATCTGCGTTGAAAGACGGCCCGAGCCGGCCTATATTCACGCCATTCAGGACATCGAAATAACTGATCCGGAACCTTGGTATCATGGTATTCTAACCTACTTGACGACGAAAGAATATCCCCCGGGAACTGAAAACCGGGCCAAGAAAGCCTTGCGAAGGTTGGCGACCCAATTTGTTCGTACGGACGACGGACAGTTATACAAAAAGACGGCACAGGGGGCTCTCCTCCTGTGTATCGATAACGTACAAGTCGAGAAGGTTGTGTCCGAGGTACACGACGGTGAAAATGGTCCGCATATGAACGCCCATATGCTAGCCCGAAAAATCATGAGCCCCGGATACTATTGGAACACCATGGAAACAGACTGTCAATTATATGTCAAACACTGTCATAACTGTCAGATTTTTGCCAATGTACAACATATGCCGTCTTCCCTACTATATACCATGACGTCGCCATGGCCATTCTCAACATGGGGAATTGATATAATTGGAAAGGTGAACCCTTCCGGGACGGGGGGTCACTAATTCATTTTGGTGGCTATTGACTATTTCACCAAATTAGTCGAAGCCGAGTCGTACCGGATCTTGAATGCCAAGCATGTTGCCAAATTCATCCAAAACAAGATCATATGCCGATACGGGATCCCGCACGAGTTCATCAGTGATCACGAGACCCATTTCCAAGCTGAAACCGCTGCGTTGCTAGCGAAGTATAACATCCAAAGGCATACATCTTCGCCTTACCGTCCCCAAACAAATGGATCGGTAGAGGCGGCTAATAAAATGATTGTCACCATACTCAAAAAGATGGCTGAGAATTACCGGGACTGGCCCGACAAAATACCTTTTGCCCTATGGGGGTACCGAACGTCAATTCGCACCGCAACCGGAGCAACTCCCTATTACTTGACATACGGAATGGAAGCGGTCCAACCAGTCGAACTGGAAATACCATCCCTTAGGATTTTACTTGAGAGCCAAGTGCCTGAAGCAGATTGGGTTCAAGCCCGATACGATTCGCTAGTTCTTTTAGACGAACGACGGTCCTGGGACCTTAACAATATTCAAATATATCAAAAAAGGATACAACGGGCTTTCAACAAAAGAGTTAAGCCCAGAAATATCAAAGAAGGGGATCTAGTTCTAAAATCGGTCCGTGCACTACTACCGGTCGACCCAAGAGGAAAGTTCAAACCCAATTGGGCTGGGCCATATTTAGTAAAGAAGGTCTTATCAGGAAGAGCGGTGATGCTAACAGACTTGGACGGGAACGAATTCGTCAACCCAACCAACTTGGACCAGTTGAAGCGCTACTACCCATAAACTCTATCTCAATGTCATTTGCAAAAAGTTTATAAAATTCGTCTTTTTATAAATTTTCAAAAAATTATAAGCAAGTCAATGAGCTAGGATTACTTATCCTACTATCGCACATCTCGAACTAATAGTCTTGGTGTATTTCGAAAATTGCAAAAAATCTATTTTTGAACTACATTTGGTTTGATTCCGCTAATTGTGGATACGTAGGCAACGCCTCAAAAGGGTACAACCACTACAATAACGAGAAAGACGGGAACGGTATTCACTAATATGTCTTTTTTTAAAAAAAAAAACCGATAAACTTGGGGATCACAAAATTACACCACACACACGAAAAAAAACGGAAAAAACACTACAAAAAATAATAATACTTAAATAATAAAATTAAAGAGACTAGTGGTCATGCATTTTGCCCTTTCCCTTGTCCTTTGGGTCACGCGGAGCCCGAGGACGCCGGGGCGGGGGCGAGCGTTCCCGAATCACGAGAGGAACCTCCTTAGCTCGAACCCGTTTCTTCGACAGCGGGTCTTCTGCCATGGTCACCGGTCCAAGTCGAGCCCTTACATGCTCAGGTAGCTTGTCTCGCAGGCCAAGTCGGTCCTGCACTACTAGTCTTGGGCCAAGTCTCCTTTCTAAGTCAGTCTGGGGGCTCACCTTCCCCCGCGCACCTCTAGCACTAGACCCTTCACCTTGAGTCCTAGTCTTCTTTCTTTGACCTAACATAAGACGGACTAGAGTAGCAAGAGTGTCGCCTTCGTCAAAAAAGCCCCTATTGTCTTTGACTTGCTCCCTTCGCAGTAGGTCAAAAGCTTCATCAACCTTTAGAGCAGCTCGGGCCTTGGCAGTATCTGCTTTAGTCCACTTCACGTAGGAGTCTGAAACCCAGATTGAATGAAGAGATTTGGGAATGGGCCAAGTATGTCGGGTGTACCATCTTTGTATCTAGGTATCGCACATCACGTCAGTCAGTTGGGTAGATTCACTCACAACTGCTTCAACCTCCGGGATTCTTTGGGTCCAACCATACTGCCTTAGTATGCGATCAGGGTAAAGATGGATCATCTGCCTGAAAGACAAGATTACCTGATAACGACCCTTATGCCTCGGAGCCAAGCCCGTCCAAACATAAATGGGCCACCATGGCACTACCCATCGAATAAACGGACCGCTATGGAATGATAACACTTCGTCCCAATACTTCTGAGTAATCTGGCGAGAAAAATCAATAGCCCGTCTCCTCGTCATCACCTGATTATGACGGTATTTACTTGAGTCAAGGGGAGGATCTATGACTGATAGCCTCTCAAATAGCCAGATCTGGAAAAAGGAAACAAAATATGAGCTCTCGGGACAAAGTGGGTGTCCGCCTAAGGGCACTCGATCGAGTGGCACCTCTGAAATCGAAACAAGAGGCTTTTACGAGGGCACTCGATCAAGTGCCAAGGTGACTCGATCGAGTGCCCACTGCAGCAGTAAAGTCGCGAAAAAAAAAACAAAAAAAATCAAAAAATTGAGGAATTGAGAAAAATCAGAAAAACCCAAAGCGATATACCCGCAATAAACCCGGTTAGACGAACCAATGGATCTCTCTTGCGGTTATCCAAACCCTGGATAATTTCTCCCGTAATCAGTCAGGCTGGACTATGCTCCATTTCCATCAGGTCAACCACGGTTAAAAGACATGCGTTACCCATGCACGACAACAAATCCATGTGACCTTCAAAGGCATAAACGTGGAGCATAAAAAAGGAGAAAGCCCTACGGCTGTGAACCGGTCTGACCCGGACATCATGCGGGTTCATAAATTTCTCGACCAAGTCCATCAGGGAAACAGTATCACCTTCAGCCATGCGAGATACTTCATTATGGTAAAGTTCTAAAAATTCCCGTAGCTTCCTCCTAGGATCATGGACCGAAAACGGGACAGCTGGACGAAGTATCGAGTTCCATCTTCCCATAGCAGCAATCTCCTCGGGTTAAGGACAAATTTCGCCCCGAGGAAAGGCAAAGACATGATATGTATCGTTCTACTTCTTTTGGTACTCAAAATTCATTAATTGTAAATTTTATTTTTTTGTGTTTCTATATCTACCTCTCATTAGTTTGTTGTTAAAGAATGATGTTTTTCTCCCATTTCAATTCATATTCTACTTTTTTTATTTCATGTCACAAATTTCTTCTGATTAATACCTGGTCATAAAATTATTCCCCAAAATTAATCAATACAGAGTACGTTTTACTGAATTGGGAATCTCGATTCTCAAAATCGACAAATGGTGAGTTTTATTTTTCTGGCTTCAATTTGATTTTCTCATTTAATCATTTTTCCAAATAATTTATCAAGGAAACACTAATTTGAAATTTTGACGGTAATATGAATGACGATATTATTTTATCAAGGAAACACTAATCTGTCCTATGACGTGCTTGATTGCTTGCCCAACATATGCTTCAGTGTTTCAGTTTTTTATTTTTATTTATTTTTATTTTGTTTGGCTGGTCTTTAAAATTAAATCACTTAATACAAGGCGTTTCCTCCGGGTAAAATGGGATGAATTTTGTTATTATTTGAGCGTGCAATCGGATTACAATTGTATCTAGGGCCTCATCTCGGAATATAGAACAGGGCCACATAAATTCATTGGACGGGCCTGATCGTCCCAATAGGACAGACAAGCATCAAGAAAGTGGCGATCTATCTGCATCTGACACGGAACGTATACAGCTGAGTAATACTCGTCCGGTTCAGAGCCACCATATCCGTGTCCCTAAAGCGTCGGGACCATTCTTGCAGCATCGCGGTCAATCGCTCGATTCCCATGACTCAAATTTTTGAAAGGAATAAGAACTTTCTTTTGAGAAAAAAAAGAATTGTGAGGAAGTTGTGAAGAAAATTAAGACAAGGAAGGGGTATTTATAGCATCAAGCTTTACAACCCTCTTTCCATATCACTTTTCCATAAAAGTTTCTTAATCCCGGTGGGTTTACACATACAGGCCTAGCCTCAGATTCCCCAATCTTAGCCCGGGAATTAGCCATCCCGAGTATTCCTAATTTTCAAATATTTCAAAATTTCAAAAATTTCAAAATTCCAAAAATTCAAATTTTTATTCCCCATCGCGAGTCATATTTCTACCTACGTGTTGCATGCAAAATTTATGTAACTGATACAGGTACGACTCAAGGCTTCAGAGGCAAGCCCGCACAACTCATATAACTCCCCAGCGAAAAGCCCTAGGCGGCATTTTCTCCGGAATAGCACAGGATAGGCCCATATATAGGCGCACCCAGGACTTATGCGACAAGCCCGATTCCCCACGGAGTTATCATCATCTACTCAGGTATGATTTCTGTTTATGGCTGGCGAGCCCTTCACGCAAGTCTAACGGACTATAAACGACCCGATCAGAAGTCTACCAGGCCTTAATCCTCGATTGGCATGGTAGCTACTCTGACTTTCGCCTTGTCCAAGCCTCAGTCAGAGTGGGGGTTCTATAGACACCCACATTTGGCTGCTAGGTGTCTATAGCAGTTTCCAAAAAATCAGCCGATGATGATCGGACGCAAATGTGTTTCTACGCGCTCGGATATGGGCTCGAAACCATTAGTTTCTGGCTTGGGCTTTTTACGGAGTACAAATCTCACAAAACTGATCTCAAATTCAGGCCTCAATCAAATAAGACTAATTTGGGTCAAAACCGTCACTGGAAATAAAACCATCTTTTAGCGATCGGGTCAAACCCCGGTCAAAGTCATTTCCGAGACATAAAATAGCCTTGCAAACATCAAAAGGCCAACCCAAATACAAGACCCACAAAATACCCAGCCCGAGGTCCAAAAAAACCGGACCTCTTCGTTTCAGCTGACCCACTCGATCGAGTGTCAGCCCACTCGGTCGAGTGGGCCCTCAAATAGGCCCGGCTGCGCTGCTTTGGGCCACTCGACCAAGTCAGCAGGGTACTCGGTTGAGTAGCCCTAGGTCGGGTAGGGGGAGCATTCAAATAAATACCTCTCCTTTGCAACCCTTTTGACACACTTTTTCACAACTTTACAACCCTAATCTACCTTCTACAACCCTAATCTTCACCCGTCACAACTCATCATCTTCAATCTTAAACCCTAGCATCTAGGAATCAAACCCAAAACCGCCATAACTCCGCTTACATCTCGATACTCCCATGCAAGCCACAACTAACGAGTCCCGTCCGAGAACAAGAAACATGTAGGTTGAGGGTGAAATAATCCCGACTTCTTCTCTCTTTCTCTCCCTCTTCTCGTCCGTCCTCTCCTTTTGTCGTCGTCATCGTCGTCTTTTATTTATTCGTATTGTCGCGTCTATAATATCGCTAGTACTACTAATATAAGACATTAAAATACTTGCGGATTCTTGTCGAGCGTGAATGATGACGGGATAAGGAAATCCGAATATATAAGGGTGCTTCACCCGACGTTGCAGGTCTCTTATCCCGACACCCCGAACGCTTGACTGTTGAAGCAAGTCAACATCAACAAAAATTGATTACGACATTGTCATCATCTTCAACATCACAAATGCATCGATTCTAAAACTATTTTCAAATAAAACATTTTTTTTAATTAAGTCGAAACCTGTTGATGCGGATCCGACATCATACCATCCGTAAGGATTTATCGCGATGTCGGAATGCAGAGGGAATCAAGTCGAGTCCTTTTTTCGCTCAAACAAATATAAAGCATCAATCTATTATATTCGACATCAATCTAAGCGATTTAGTCAATAAACCTAACTAGCACGATTTTCGTTGATGCTGAAATAGTTGTCATCTAATTCGACAAGAATTAATTACGACACTATAAACGCGGAGATAATCTATATCGTTCTAGTTCGATTTAAGCGACTCACAAAATCTTTTTAAAGCTTTACTCTAAGTATTCGGTATTGGTCCTATAATCAAGCACCGAGTACGATGAGTAACGAAAAGGCGGGATCGAGAACAGTCCGCTACGCGAGTCGCACGTGCCTCATGCGAGTCGCGCCCCTCTCGCGCGGGTCGCGCGGTTCCCTAAAAACCGTGACACAAAATAAATTATTTTGTCTTAATTCAATTAACACCAATTCTTCCAACATCTTCTTTTTAAGACACGCTCAAAATATTCGATACCGATCTCATAATCGAGTATGGAATATGGCGAGTATCGAGAGATTCAAATCCCGTTGTATTTCTACGCGACCTAACGAATTGTTGATTTTCAAACACGAAAGCAACTTTCGAAAACAAAACCAAAACGAACCTTGGTTCATACAGGTACCACTCGACCGAGTGTCTAGTCCACTCGATCGAGTGGCACCTCAAAAATCGGGCAGACCCCTTTTCTTCGATACCACTCGGCCGAGTCCTTCAATGACTCGATCGAGTGGTTCCTGGTTCGTCAAAATCGCGAGTCTTTCAACATCATTTAAGTCTCGATTAAATATTTTCAATGACTTCGGTCAACACGTGTCAAGTCAATCACGTGTCATACTACTCTTTCTAAAATCATGCATCATGTTATTAACATCATTCTATATCATTCTATGCTATTTGAAAACCGTTATTATCGTTATACTGTTACTAACTTGTTTGCTTATGTCTTTGCGATTTACTTCCGTTATTCGTTTTATTGTACTAAACTGAATCTCGCATGCTAAATATAACTTTGACGTTAATTTTAGATGCATTAAATCGACTTAGCAACCCATTCAAATTCTCGCATGTTTAGTTAAAACGTTTTTGCATATCATTCCATCACTAACGCGCGTATTCGAGAGTCAAACGATATCTTAGTAGAGGCCGCTAATGTGCGGGCGGGGTTGGGTGTTCTTTGTGAACTTTCCAACACGTACCCTCACCCCTTACTCAGAACTATGGTTTCCGGATATCCGAATCCATTGGCACACGAGAGTCATTCAATACACGGTATCCGATAATGTTGGTATCGGTATCAAATGCAAAGGGACGAGCCCAATAAACTCTGACATCCGAATGGGCCATACTTTGTGCATGGCCCACTAAGATATAGAGTGGGTTTGAACGGGCCCGAACTCCCACAAAGTTCGGTGGCGACTCCACTTCGATTTAAATTTCAATTCGAACCATCTCATATGGAGATTCATTCGCCTCCCCAAACCCGCTCATGGCCGCGTCGGGGTGGACCTATGTCATGTCCACACACGCAGTGTCCACAGAACGAGTTAGAACGTATTGAAATGGCTAAATATCCTTATGCATCTCTGGTTGGGAGCTTAATGTATGCTCAAGTTTGCACTCGACCTGACATTAGTCGTGCAGTTGGTATGGTTGGTAGATTTCAGAGTAACCCAAGAATCATTCTTTGGAAAGCTGCAAAGAAAGTGCTGAGATATCTTAAGGGAACAAGGAATTTCATGCTCACATATAGAAAATCAGATCACCTACAGGTGACTTGTTATTCTGATTCAGATTTTGGGGGATGTTCTGACAAAAGGCACTGTACTCTTGGATTTGTTTACCTCTTGTGCGGAGGTGCAATATCATGAAAAAGTCAGAAATCACAGTTGCTTTATACCTCCACCATGGAAGCTGAATATGTGGCTTGTTACGAGGCTTCAATTCATGGAGCATGGTTGCGTAATTTTATCTCGGAGTTTGGACTTTGAATTTCATCTCTAAGCCAATTTCTCTTTATTGTGATAATGAAGCTGCAATCTTTTTCTCCAAGCATGATAGGATATCTAAGGGATCAAAACACATGGACCTTAAATACCTCTCACTGAAATAAGATGTTAGATTACAGAAATTTGTCATTACACATATAGGAAAAAATCTTATGGTTGCAGACATTTTTACAAAAGGATTGTCTCCGAAAGTTTTTCAGGGACATACTCTTCGTATGGGTCTTGAAGACAGTCACTGATTACGAGTCTGTACCATTTTATATCTATGTTCTTATGTAAGACATTTATTGAGATCTCTTAACAATTTCTACACTTGCTATATAATATTATTTCTGTTTCTCCATTGTGTACACATTTATTATTGGATGAATGATAACAGATAGTCTTTTTAGACATTATGGGACCATTATGTTAAACTCCACTTATGACCTAATTGTTTCAATCGTTGATGTAGTGGTACATGGAAGTAAACATGTTGCAGATTGACATGTGCACACCATGACTCTCTTTAACGACTGCATCAGTCAAGGTACTTATGAACACCGATTTAAAATATATGTTTTAGCATAGTATGCGCAACTTATATATTCTCTAACGAACATTACAGCTGTTCCAATCGACCAAGTGGGAGACTGTAAAAGTATTTTATGCTATAATCATATTACGGGATATGTAATATATCTTCCTTATTATTATGCTAATATTTCTTCCTCATAATTATGGTCTTATTGGAATCGAGATCTTATGGAGATATGCTATCACAATAATATTGGACTAAATAAGAAGTTTTTCCATATTTACTCAACCTTGATGGAAGGTCGAGATTACCGTAATCTAAAACCCTAATAGGAATCTGGTCATCTCTCTGCCTATATAAAGAAGTCTTCCCCATCAGAAACTTCATACAAAAATTAAGAAACACAACACTTATTATTATAGGAAAAGAGAGAGAAACTGACCTATTATTATTATTTGAAGATTGAAGATTATTTGAAGTCGTCTTATTATTATTTGGAGTCATATTATTATTATTTGAAGACGTCTTATAGAGATCTAATATCGTTCGTATTAGATCTTGACTTATTCCACAATGTTAGAAGGTATGTCTTATCTCTCTTAATTGATCTTTTGTGACCTTCATGTTGTTCAAAGATTTATGGGAATTATGTTTTATTTATGTCATGTTAATAATATGCTAACATAATCTTCGAACGCTACTATGACATTACTATAGTTTATAAAATAATAAAAAGGTTAATAAAGTTACAAATGCTTAAATAAATAAATAAAAACAAAATGAATATAATTGAGACTTTTTTCGAGTGACATATATTCTCCAACTTTTTTAAACTACATAATTTATTTAAAATAACTTTATATGGGTGTGAATGTTTTGGTATTCTTGGAATGCTACTATGACATTACTATAATCTATAGAATAATAAAAAGGTTAATAAAGTTACAAAAGCTTAAACAAATAAATAAAAACAAAATGAATACCCCATAATTGAGACTTTTTTCGAGTGACATATATTGTCCAACATTTTAAAACTACATAATTTATTTAAATAACTTTATATAAGTGGGCCCGGGTTATAAGAGTCATAGTCAAAATAGATGTCAGAAATAGTTTTGAACGAACGATGTAGCAGTATTCAACAATTTTAGAATTCTTAAATAAAAACTTAATTATTATCATATTTAAGTGTTTAAAAAAGTTAGAACATTACAAACATGATTATACTACTCTAACAATTTCAATGTTACGGTAGTCTTGGAACACTAATATATACGGAGTAACATTACTAAAGAATGGTAAAAAAATATAATAAAGTTAAAACACTTAAATAAATTAACTAATTAAATAATTAAAGACAATGAATATAATTGAGGCATTTTACGAGTAACATGTACGTAGTCCCCAACTTTTTTAAACTACATAATACTACGTATAATTTTAATAACTTCATATGAGTTGGGTTAGAATACGGGTTAGAAATAGCATTGAAACCCTACTTTTTAGTGCTTTGTAATTACAAATTAATATTTTTTATATTAATTTTTGAAATTTTAATAGTGTTATTATACTCTTTAATTATAATGTTACGTTTAAAAAAATATTAATATCAAATTTAGATATAAGTTTATATTCGTAATTTATAATACTAAATATTTTTAGTATTATAAATCCAAATATAATACTTCCTCCGGTTTTTAATGATGTGTCGGGAATTTTGAGAAAAAAAAAATGGAAGATGGATTTTGAGAAGCTTCAGTTTTTTTTCTTATCAATGGCTGAAAATGAAGACGAAATGTGAAGAAGAGTAAAAGGAAGAGTTGAATAAGGGAGGTTCAACAGGTAGCCGGTCACCCATAGCAAAGCGGGATTAATGAAGGCGTAGTTTCATATTAAAATGAGATTAGGTATAGTTTGTATTATTATAAGAAGCACACGCATAGTTGAGCCTATTCTCATGAAATAACTCAATTTTATACTATAAATAATACTCCCTCTGATTTTTAATTATCTTCCCTGTTAGAATATTTGACTTGAAGTTGGAATTTTCTAGTTTGGCGGTTTGTCCCACATCTAAGGAAATAGGAAGGTGTGGTTCATGTATTACCAATATATAGTATTTTGTCTCACATCGAAATATCAGGAAAGGTTATGGGATTCTATCCATATAAACAGGAGTCTCCCCTCCACCTTAGAATCCATCCAAAAATATTTGAGTCTCTTAAGTCATTACTTAGAGAGAGCTCATACTGTTGTGCGTGAGGAACAATAAAAGAACAGCACACCAGGGCAACAAAAGACAATCGAGTGGAGGCAGCAATCAAAACAAGGCAGCAGTAACAATCGGAAGGCAACAACAGTAGCAGGAAACCGAAGGCTACAAAGGCAACAGAAACCGCCGGAAACCGAAAGCTACAAAGGCAACAGGAACCGAAGGCGACAGTAAACCGAAGGCAACAACGGCAACAGTAAACAAAAGACAGAAATAGGAGATAAACTCAATTGCAGCGTCGTGGTATGGAGACCACTGACTTGAAAACTATATCGGCACGACACAGGTGGTAATCATCTTCTACGCCGGTAGTTTCCCAAGGTTAAAACTGCAACTCACAGAATCGACCACTCGAATATATGAGCTTGGAACGACGAAAACCGAACCCAAGAGTTTGTATGGAATGTAGTAAGAACGTGAGAGAAGAAAGAAGAAAGGAGAGATTGTGTTATATTGTGAGTGTGTGTAACAAGTGTTTATATAGGCGGGAGGAGCCTCCAATTGATCAAAAAATATCAGCTTTAAAGAGCCATAAATACACAATCAAGGCCTTTAAAGATAATCAAAACCGACACATTTGACTGATTCTTTTGTTCACACATCTCGGCCCATCTGTACCTGGACACACAACTCAACCCAAACGAATCTAGACACACAAAAAGCAAGAAGATCCAAAAGAGTAAAAGTCGGTGCAGGCTCAACCCGAGCTTGAGACCGAGCTGGGCCGCACACGCGCATGCGTGATATCCACAGCAGGCCCAACACCACTCCTCACTATAAAAGGCCCACTTCACACACATTTGAAGGCCTAAGTGAAGATAAGCCTTATAAGGACCTCCTAAGCTTACTAATTTTCCTATGTGGGATGGAAAAGAAGTAGATACAACTACTCCTCTAGCCATCTACCAACAATCCCCCACAGATGGCAAAGAGAAGAAAAACGAAAAGAAAACAAGAATTCCTGGGTAAGGAAGGATTGGATACTTAGACGTTCAATGTCTTTCGACTTAAATTGACGTTTTGGTGAGGTGAGGCAACAACTTACTTACAACTAGTGAATATCTTTCGATTTGAATTCCTAATTGAGCTTCGGTTGAGACCCCCACAACACATATCATACCTTCAAAAATTTTGTCGTTCCGCAATTTCAAAGTGCAACGCTTTCTAAACCATGCGTTTACCTTGGTTCTAGTGAGTGCTCTAGTGAAATTCACACTTTCCACTAAATGTTGGCAAAACCATCACACACACGTAGGTGGGTTAGTGCTTCTCAACAACACATCTCATGTAAGACATTAAGGACATAAGTCCAACCTTTATTTATTCACACAATCCATCAAGTGCATCTCAAAGCACCACCAAAACTGACTATGGATCATGTATCGCCATAGGAATGTAAGATTTTGAGCCTATCAAGATTCATACTCTAATCTTGACTTAAGGATCTCAGCCCCATTCCCCTCAACGAGTCGAGAACTACTCTTCTCGGTAATCCTTTTGTGAAAGGATCTGCAAGATTGCGTTCAGACTTCACATAGTCTATTGAAATTACTCCATATTTTAGGAATTGTTTCACCACGACATGCCTGATCAGGATATGTCTTTTCTTACCATTGTAGACATCATTCTTAGCAATGCCGATGGCTGCTTTACAATCACAGTGTAAGGAGACTGGTGCAACCTATCCCCCCCCCCCCCCCTCCCACACACACACAGGTATGTCAGCTAGTAAATTTCTCAACCAATCTGCTTCTTGACTTGCCAGCTCAAGAGCAATGAACTCGGACTCCATGGTGGAGGTTTCTATACAAGTCTGTTTCGCAGACTTCCAGGATATAGCTCCTCCTCCCAAGGTGAACACACAACCACTTTTAGAACTTGTTTCATCATTACCTTTAATCCAGTTCGCATCAATAAATCCCTCTAATACAGCAGGATATTTACCGAAATGTAGACATGAATTAACTGTTCCTTTCAAGTATCTTAGTAAACGTCGAAGAGCATTCCAATGTTCACTATCAGGGTTGTGTGTATACCAACTTAGCCTACTAACAGCATAAGCAATTTCAGGTCGAGCAGAGTTCATGAGAAACATTACACTTCCTATATTTTAGCATACTCTTCTCGGGATACACTCTCACCCAAGTTTTTACGCAGAGGTATACTAGCATCATAAGGATTTCTAGCGGGTGTAACAACAAAACTATCAAATTTCTTCAACACTTTCTCAACATAATGAGATTGACTTAAGGATATACCAGATGAGTTTTTAATCAATTTGACTCCAAGAATGACATCAGCTTCTCCTAAGTCTTTCATCTCAAAACTTGACGACAAAAATTGTTTGGTTTTATTTACAACAAATAAATTATTACCAAGAATTAACATGTCATCAACATATAGGCAAATAATCACACAGTCTGATCCAAACATCTTGGAGCACACATATGAATCAGAATTGTTAGTTATGTAGCCATCTTCAATCAAAGTGTTGTGAAATTTCTCATACCACTGTTTAGGTGCTTGTTTTAGACCATATAGTGACTTTCTCAATTTACACACCTTACTCTCTTGATCCTTTACCACAAACCCCTCAGGTTGTGACATATAGATCTCTTCTTTTAAGTCACCATTCAAGAAAGCAGTTTTAACATCCATTTGATGAACAACAAGATCATGAATAACAGCCAGAGCAATAAGAGTTCTAATGGTGGAAATCTTAGTCACAGGTGAGTAAACATCAAAATAATCAATATCTTTCTTTTGTGTAAATCCTTTCACCACAAGTCTAGCTTTGAATCTTTCTATTGTACCGTCAGGTCTCAGTTTCCATTTGAAAATCCATTTACTACTAATGGGTTTACTACCCTTAGGTAAATCTGTCAATTCCCAGGTCTGATTAAATGCAATAGAATCTAACTCATTTTAATAGCTTCTTTCCAAAAAAAATAACATCTATGGATCTCATAGCTTCATCATAAGTTTTTGGGTCATCTTCTATTAAATAAGATGAAACGAATTCAAAGCAAGCACAATCACCACAAGCATTTTCAGTTAAGAACGTTGTGATAAAATCATCTCCAAAATTCTTTTCAATTCTAGGCCTCTTACTCCTTCTAGGTTCACTAGCATGATCACCAACAGTACTACTACTAGCATGCGTAGAACTATTAACAGGATTAACAGGCATATCAGACAAATTAGGAGGTGAATCAACAACTTTCTTTAAAGGAAAAACATGCTCAAAAAACTCGGCGTCTCTTGCCTCAGAAATAGAACGGTCAATCAATGACATGAATCTATAAGTAGCGCTGTTTTGAGCATAACCAATGAAAATGCAATCATACGTTTTAGGTCCTATGGTAGGTCTCTTAAAACTCGGTAAACCAACTTTGGCCAAACACCCCCACACTTTAAGAAAGCTTATGTTAGGGGGATAACCCTTCCAAAATTCATAGGGTGTCTTGTCTAATTTCTTATGAGGTACCCTGTTAAGAATGTGACAAGCAGACAACACTGCTTCCCCCCACATATCATCAGAAAGGCCAGAAGTTAAGAGCATACCATTCATCATTTCTTTTAAAGTTTTGTTTTTACGTTCAGCTACTCCATTGGACTGAGGTTGGTAAGGTGGACTAGTCTCGTGAATTAATCCATTTTTCTCGCAAAAATCTACTAAGTAATTAGAGCTATATTCACCACCTCTATCAGACCTGACTCTTTTAATCTTTTTGTCAAGTTGATTTTCTACCTCAACTTTGTATTTAATAAACATCTCTTCAGCTTCACTTTTATTCTTAAGCAAATACTCCCTCCATCCCACTAACTTCTTCCCATTTTCCTAAAAAGGAAATCCCACTAACATCTTCCCATTTACTTTATTTCCTTATTTGGTTAATTTACTTTACCATATTATCCTTCTTCATACTACCTATTTACACATTATGCCATTCATATTAGTTGAATTGAGTCCACTTGCATTTATTTATAATATTTTCTCTAAAAATTGGACCCACTGGTAATATTATATATTTATCCTTAAGAGATGTGCCCATATCAAATGAGAACATCTCTTTGGGATGGAGGGAGTACACTTTAGTGTATCTCGAGTAATCGTCAATAAAAGTGACATAATAAAATTTACCTCCTCTACTCATAGTACTCTTGAAGTCAGCTAGGTCGATGTGAATTAACTCGAGAAGACTCGTATGTCTAGTTTAACCGGTTTACTAGGCTTCTTAGTAAACTTAGCTTCTACACAACTAGGACATTTAGTGAAAACTTCGGTGGTTAAAGAAGGAATAAGCGACATTGCTTTCAATTTTTTAACCGATTCATAATTCACGTGACCTAATCTAGCATGCCAAACATCAATAGACTCAGCGATATAAGCAGAAGCAGAAGAATTATTATTAATAGTAGAAAAGTCAATGTTCAAAATATATAAGCCCCCACTGAGATAACCCTTGCCCACAAAATCCCCATTGCGAGACATTACAACCTTGTCAACCTCAAAAACAAGTTTCACACCAACTTTGTTTAATAAGGCACCAGACACTAGGTTTCTACGCAGAGTAGGGACATATAAAACATTATGAAGGGCAAGAGTTTTCCCAGAGGTTAGTTTAAGAAAGACCTGCCTTTTCAAGTGATCAACGCAGAGGAAGAGTTACCCATGTAGACCTTTTCACCGTCAGCCACATCTTCAAATTCAGCGAACAGCTCCTTGTTGACACAGAGATATCTTGACGCTCCTGTGTCCAGAATCCAGTCACTCGCGTTTGCCACAAGATTGGTCTCAACCACCACCGCAGCAATAATATCATCATCTGATTCAGCAATGTTGGCTTGAGCGGCTTAACCACCTTTCTTTTGAGGACACTGGTATGCTTTGTGACCCGTCTGCCCACACACATAATACACCAGGTTTGGATTCGTCTTATGGATCTTGGGAACTGGTTTGGTGGAGTTTACTTGATTCTTTCCCTTGGAATCTTGACCTTTCCCTTTTAGACCCTTGCCCAGACCCTGACTCTGACCCATTTTATTCTTACCCTTATTATTGCCATGAGACGGACCGCCAGCTTCAACAAGGTTAGCTTTGGTAGATACAGATGACAAAAGGACAGACCTATCTTTTAAGCGATGAGCTTCCTCAATTCTCATGTGACTTATAAGCTCTTGAAGTGATAGATCTTTTTTCTTGTGTTTTAGGTGGTTCCTATAATCACTCCACGACGCAGGAAATTTCTCTAACAACACATTAGCTAAAAAGACCTCGTCAAGTTTCATACCCTCATTGGTAACATCACCACACAAGTTTTCGTACATATGAACTTGTTCTATAATGGGTTTTTCATCTACCATATGGAACCCAAGCCACTGACCTACCACATATTTCTTTTTGCTTGCATCAGCAGCCCCATACTTTTTCTCTAACGACTCCCAAATAGCTTTAGCAAATTTATGGACCATGAATAAATCAAAAGGTGTGTTGGTCATGTGATTAAGGAGATGACATCTAACGGCCTTATTATCTTTATCATATTTCTTTATTTTTTCCTCATTTGACTTAACCGTGGTAACGGGAGGAGGTGTGGCCTCGGCCGCGACAGACACAACAACTAACTCAGGGGCATCTTTGAATAAAACATAATCTATTTCCAATTGCTCGAAAAACATTAAAAGTTTTTGAGACCATCTCTTATAATTCAACCCATCTAAAGGTTCTAATTTAGCTAAGTCAGCAGCGAACTTGGTTGGTACAACAACCATTTTTGTTCCTTTTATTCCAGTTTTGTGACACAAGTAATATAGTTTTCAAAATTGTTGTGCGTGAGGAACAATAAAAGAACAGCACACCAGGGCAACAAAAGACAACCGAGTGGAGGCAGCAATCAAAACAAGGCAGCAGTAACAATTGGAAGGCAACAACAGTAGCAGGAAACCGAAGGCTATAAAGGCAACAGAAACCGCAGGAAACCGAAGGCTAAAAAGGCAACAGCAACCGAAGGCGACAATGACAACAGTAAACGAAAGACATAATTAGGACATAAACTCGATTGCAGCGTCGTGGTATGGAGACCACTGACTTGAAAACTATATCGGCACGACACAAGTGGTAATCGTCTTCTACGCCGGTAGTTTCCCAAGGTTAAAACTGCAACTCACAGAATCGACCACTCGAATATATGAGCTTGGAACGACGAAAACCAAACCCAGGAGTTTGTATGGAATGTAGTAAGAACGTGAGAGAAGAAAGAAGAAAGGAGAGATTGTGTTATATTGTGAGTGTGTGTAACAAGTGTTTATATAGGCGGGAGGAGCCTCCAATTGATCAAAAAAATATCAGCTTTAAAGAGCCATAAATACACAATCAAGGCCTTTAAAGACAATAAAACCGACACATTTGACTGATTCTTTTGTTCACACATCTCGGCCCATCTGTACCTAGACACACAACTCAACCCAAACGAATCTAGACACACAAAAAGCAAGAAGATCCAAAAGAGTAAAAGTCGGTGCAGGCTCAACCCAAGCCCGAGACCGAGCTGGGCCGCCACGCGGGTGCGTGATATCCACAGCAGGCCCAACACCACTCCTCACTATAAAAGGCCCACTTCACACACACTAGAAGGCCTAAGTAAAGAGAAGCCTTATATGGACCTCCTAAGCTTACTAATTTTCCTATGTGGGATGGAAAAAGAAGTAGATACAACTACTCCTCTTGCCATCTACCAACACATACGAGTCTGTAATTTGCATTCTCGACATAGGTAAAGTTTTTCCCTTCGCCTGTGGACGTAGCTAACAAGTTGTTAGTGAACCACGTTAAATCTTGGTCTCTTTCTTTTTATTATTGTCGTGTTTGTTAGCTTCCTCACAACAAACTGGTATCAGAGCTCAAGGTATCTCGGGTATCTGTGATCTCGAGAAATGGCGGCGATGAGTATGAAGATTGAGAAGTTCACGGGGAGGAATAGCTTTGGGCTATGGCAAATTAAGATGAAGACCTTGCTTAAGCAGCAAGGTATTTGGAAACCCTTGACAAAGGGTATTAAGGCTACAGTGCCAGCCGAGGGAGCAGAACCTACAAAAGGGGGCGTCACAGCTGCCGAAGTGGAGGTGATGGAGGAGAAGCTCACTCCACCATTTTGTTATGTTTGGCGGATGAAGTCATCACCGAAGTTGCTGACGAAGATACTGCCTTGAGGCTTTGGTCAAAGTTGGAGTCTTTGTTTATGACGAAGTCACTCACCAACAAGTTGCTTTTGAAGCAACGCTTGTTTAGCCTCCGAATGCAAGATGGTATGTCCCTTAGAGATCATCTCGATAGATTAAATACTACATTGCTTGATTTACGTAATATAGATGTTAAGGTCGAGGATGAGGATGAGGCTGAGTACGTGGCTTTAACTGAAGCGGCCAAGGAGGGTATTTGGTTGAAAGGGTTAGTTAGCGATCTTGGGTTACATCATGATCAAGCAGTTGTGTACTGTGATAGCTTAAGTGCTATATGTCTTGTTAAGGATCAGGTGCATCATGAAAGAACCAAACACATTGATGTAAGGTATCATTTCCTACGTAGTGAGAAGCGCATCGTGGTGAAAAAGGTTCGGACAACTGATAACCCAGCTGACATGTTCACTAAGCCGGTTCCGCCTAGCAAATTCAAACATTGTTTGGATTTGCTAAATGTTGACAGTTATATGTAAGCCTTTTGGGGCTACATAGCTCCACGAAGGGTATTAAGTCCTAGGCGGAGCAAGCCCGTGCCTTGGGTGAAAAAGGCAAGACTCGTGCCTTGGGTGAAAAAGGCAAGTCCGTGCCTTGGGTGAAAAAGGCAAGACCCGTGCCTTGGGTGGAAAAAGGCAAGCCCGTGTCTTGGGTGAAAAAGGCAAGACCCGTGTCTTGGGTGAAAAAGACAACCGAGGGAAGGGAGAAAAACGACTATTGATTGAAGACCGTTGAAAGATGTGATCGTTCAAGTCAAGGTGGAGAATTGTTAGAATATGTGACTTGAAGTTGAAATTTTCTAGTTTGGTGGTTTGTCCCACATCTAAGAAAATAGGAAAGTGTGGTTCATGTACAACCAACATATTGTATTTTGTCCCACATCGAAAGATTATGAAAGGTGAGGGGATTCTGTTCATATAAATAGGAGTCTCCCCTCCACCTTAGAATCCATCCAAAAATATTTGAGTCTTTTAAGTCATTACTTAGAGAGAGCTCATACGAGTCTGTAATTTGCATTATCGACATAGTAAAAGTTTTTCCCTTCGCCTGTGGACGTAGCTAACAAGTTGTTAGTGAACCACGTTAAATCTTGGTCTCTTTCTTTTTATTATTGCTGTGTTTGTTAGCTTCCGCACAACATTCCCCTTTGACTTTTGGGTGAAAAATAAGAGTGTAGGAATGTGTGGCTCAAAAGAGAAGAAGGATGAGAGAGAAATGTAAGGGTAATTCAAGACTACATGTTGATGGCCCAAAATAGAAATAGGAAAGAAAATGTGTTTCAGCCCAATATGGAAACAGAGAAGATAAATAAAAATCGGAGGGAGTAACAATATTCATTCTTAGATATTGATCAACAATCTTTTGAGTCTTAAAAACGTTCATAAGATTATAAACTTGAGTAATATTATCCACATCGATAAATTATGATAAAGTGATGAAATTCTATATTAATAAGAGTAATCATTTGTTTTTAGTTATCAACCAACACTTCAAAATTATCACACATAAAAAAATTATACTCAATAGGTTGATGAAATCAATCAATATATATATATAAAGGAGGAAGTTTTCGAGCGATATGATTGGTCCGTTACATCAAAACTCAATTTAGGAAACTATCATTAATAGTAAAAAAAATCAAACAGAGAATCTTTTAATTATTACTACAAGAATATAATTAATCTATTATATTAATGTGATGTTTTAAAATTTTCATCCAAAAATCTTTAAATTTAATTTAACAAAAAGTTATCGTAAATAAAATTATAAAAATGAATTAATTAGATTCGTGGTAGAAAATGCTTTCATTAGAATATAAATTTCATATTATTTGTTTCATATTATTTGCTCGAAAAAGTGATGAATTTATTACATATAAAGATATTAAAGTATCCCACATCGACAAATTATAATAAGGTGATGAAATTCTATATTATAAATAAGAGTAATCATTCGTCGTTAGATATCTAAAAAAAATCTTTTGATTCGTAAAGAACTCTTAAGATTATAACCTTAAGTAATTATCCAACATTGAAAAATTATGATGAGGTTTTGGAATTCTATAATATAAATAAGAGTAATCATTGTTTTTGAATATCGACGAAAAAACTCTTAATAAGACTACAAACTAAAACAATTAAAATAAGATGATAATTCTATATTATAAATAAGAGTAATCATGTGTTCTTTTGGGTCTTAAAATGAGCTCAGACAGTAAATTATCCCACATCAAAAAAATTATGATAATGTAATTTTATATTATAAATAAAACTAATCATTCCTTCTTAAATATCAATAAAAAAAACTTTTGAGTCTCAGAAAATATTTTAATAAGACTACAAACTTGAATAACATAATCTCACATCGAAAAATTATACTCACTCCGTTGCATTTGATTCTTTGCTTTTGCTTTTTGGACACTATTCATACGTGAGTGAAAACGTCAATGTAACTAAGTGTAATCATTCCTCCAAATTATCATGAGGTGATGCAATTCTATGTTGTAAATAACTAAATAAGTGTAATCTTTCATCCTTAAATATGACTAATCATTCGTTATTAGATATCTTCCAAAATTCAATCGAGTCTTAAAACCTCTTAAGACTATAAACTCAAATAAAGTTATTATAAGAGTTCTTAAGACTCTATCTAAACTCAAGTCAAAATTATTCTATATCGAAAAATTATGAGGTGATGGAATTTGATATTATAAATAAGATTAATCATTCGTTCTTAAATATAAAAAAAAAATGAGTCTTAAAAATGCTCATAGGACTGTAATCTATTGGAAAAGAGAAATTATTTGTGTCTAGATATTAACAAAAAATCTGAGTTCTAAAAAGAGTTTTTAAGACTATAAACTGAAGTAGAATCATCACATATAGAAAAATTATGATGAGGTAATGAATTTCTATATTATAAATAAGATATATCATTCGTTTTTAGATATTAACAAAAAAATAGTCTTATAAAAGTTCTTAAAGTTATAAATTTAAGTAAAATTATCCCACATCGAGAAATTATAATAACGGTGATGAAATTTTACTATATAAATACGGAGTAAAAACAATCATTCGTCTTTAGATATCAACGAGAAATCTTCTGAGTCCTATAATAAAAGAACTTTGTAGACTACAAACTTAGATAAAATTATCTCATATCGAAAAATTATGATGAGGTGATGAAATTCTACATCATCAATAAGAGAAATTATTCATTTTTAGATATTAATCAAAAATCTTTTGAATCTTATAATACTTCTCTTAAGACTACAAATTGAAGTAAAATTATTTCACATCAAAAAATTACAAAAAAAGTGATGAAATTCTATTATATAAATAAAAGTAATCATCGTCCTTACATATCAATCAGAAATCTTTTGAGTCCTGTTCTTAAAACTATAAATTTAAGTAGAATTATCACACATCGAAAAATTATGATAAGATATCATAAATAAGAGAAATCATTCGTTTTAGATAATCATTTGTCCAAAATATACTCCATAATAAGGTGATCGAATTCTACTATATAAATAAGAGTAATCGTTCGTCCTTAATATCTTAGATGAAAACCAACCTCTTTTGGGTCTTAAAAATAATTCTTAAAACCATAAAGTTAATTAAGTAAAATTATCCCACATTTTTGAGTCTTAAAAAATCTTAAGACTATAAACTTGAGTAAAATTTCTCACATCGAAAAATTATTACAAAGTCATGAATTTCATTGATATAAACCAAACATCTTTTGAGTTCTAGAAAAGTTCTTAGGACTATAATAAGCTTAAGTAAAAGTTCTCTTTTGAGTTTAATAAAGCTCTTAAGACTATAAACGTGCGTGAAATTTTCCCACACCGAAAAATTATTATAAAGTTATGAAGTTCATATTATTTGCTCGAAAAAGTACGTAATGAATCTATTACATATAGAAATAGTAAAATCATCTCACATCGAAAAATTATATTAAGGTGATAAATTTCTATATTATAAATAAGAATAATCATCTGTTCTTAGATATCAAAAAAAATCTTTTGATCCTTAATCCTAACACATAAAATTAAGTAAAATTATCCCACATCGAAAAATTATGATGAGCTGATTAAATTCTATATTATAAATAAGAGTAATCATTCGTCAATAGATATTAACCAAACATCTTTTGAGTCTTAGAAAAACTCTATCTCACATCGAAAAATTATATAACAGGGCGATGAATTTTCATTAGATAATTTGTCCTTAAATATCGACAAAAATTAAAGAACTTTTAAGACTATAAAATTAAGTAAAAATTATCTCACATTGAAAGAATAATGTCATTGAAAGAATAACGCCATATGTATAAATTAAATATTTTTCATTTCTATAATTGTAGTTATAAGTAAAAAGTGAGGTTAATATAGTAAAAATGTTGACCAAATAAAAAATACTCCGTATTTGCGATGGGATGAAGATAGAAAGATGGACGAAAATAGAATATGGAAGAAGATAAAAGGAAGGAGGAAGTACTCCGTAGTATAATTGTACCACATTGAAAGATTATCATAAGCTAGAGATGATCCTATATATGACTATAAATTGAAGTCATTATTGGTTCTTAGATATCAACTATCAACATAAATATTTACCGAGTATTGTCTTAAAGAGAGATATTATGAGTTTTAAATGCAATGCACGGGTATAATTTAATTTGACGTTTACCGCATATATGACCTCCCAAAAAACACATTCACGTATGTTGATAGTATTTCTTTACTGTTAGACATGCTTTTATTTTCGACTTAATTTCTACCGTTGCGTAGTCTCACAAATTTATACAATCCTCTAACTTGGTGTCATTATCATTGTCACTAAAAATCGGCCCGTGCATCGCACGGGCTTTCCAACTAGTATATATATATAAAGGAGGAAGTTTTCGAGCGATGTGATTGGTCCGTTGCATCTAAACTTAATTTTGGAAAGTATCTTCAATAATAAAAAAATCAAGCAGTGAATCTTTTAATTATTATAATAATATATTTAATCTATCATATTAATGTGATGTTTAATTTTCATCTTAAAACCTTTATATTTTGTTTAACAAAAAATTATCGTAATTTTTCTTTTATAAAAATGATATAATTGGAATCTAGGTAGAAAATGCTTTCATTTGAGTATAAATTTCATATTATCTGTTTCATATTATTTGTTCGAAAAAGTGATGAATTTATTATATATAAAAATAATAAGGTTGTAATAAGCTGATGAAATTTCATATTATAAATAAGAGTAATCATCTGTGCTTAGATATCCACAAAAAATCTTTCGAGTCTTGAAGAACTCTTAAGATTAAGATTCTAAACTTTAACTAATTATCTCACATCGAAAAATTATGATGAGGTTATGAAGTTTTATACTATAAATAAGAGTAATCATTATTTTTAAATATCGACAAAAAAACTTATAAACCTAAGTAGAATTATCAGGTGATGAAATTCAATATCACAAATAATTAGAGACATCATTCGTTTTTCGATATTAACAAAAAAAAATTATCTTATAAAAGCAACTATAAATTTAAGTAAAATTATTCCACATCGAGAAATTATAATAAGGTGATAGAATTCTACTATATAAATACGGAGTAAAAGCAATCATTCATCTTTAGATATCAACGAGAAATACTTTGAGTCCTAAAAGAACTTTTTAAGACTATAAACTTAAATAAAATTATCGCACATGATGACATTCTACATCATCAATAAGAGAAATTATTCGTTTTTAAATATTAATCAAAAATCTTTTGAATCTTATAATACTACTATAAGGGTATAAACTGAGGTAAAAATTATCCCACATCGAAATATTACAAAAAAGTGATGAAATTTTATTATATAAATAAAAGTAATCATCGTATTTAGATATCAAACATAAATCTTTTGAGTTCTAAAAGAGTTCTTAAAACTATAAATTTAAGTGAAATTATCACACCGAAAAATTATGATGAGATATCATAAATAAGAGAAATAATTCGTTTAGATAATCATTTGTTCTAAAGTAAAATTTTTGACATCGATTTTTTTTTTTTTACAAAGTCATGAATTTTAAATCAAACATCTTTTGAATTTTAGAAAAGTTCTTAAGACTATAAACGTGTGTGACTACATCATCAGTAAGAGAAGATGTAAGAGAAATTATTCGTTTTTAGATATTAATAAAAAAAAATCTCTCGAGTCTTATTATAGCTCTTAAGGCTATAGATTGAATTAAAATTATCTCACATCGAAAAATAATTGCATTAAGGTGATGAAATTCTATTATATAAATAAAAGTAATCATTGTCTTTAGGTATCAATCAAAAATCTTTTGAGTCCTAAAAAGAGTTAAAATCATAAATTTAAGTTGAATTATCCCACATCGAAAAATTATGATGAGCTGACTTAGAAAAATCTTTTGAGTCTTATAACAACTCTTAAAACTATAAATTGAAGTAAAATTATACCACATCTAGAAATTATAATAAGACGATGTAATTCTATCATATAAATAAAAGTCTGTCAACCAATAGTTCCACAAATTTATGAAATCGTCTAACCTGGTGTCATTACCATTTGCACTAAAAATAGGCTCGTGCATCGCACGGGCTTTCCAACTAGTTTTATATTATAAATGAAGATTAATCATTCGTTCTTAGGTATCAACCAACAATCTTTTGAGTCTTAAAAAATCTCATAAGATTATAAACTTAAATAAAAATTATCCAACATACAAAATTTACGATAATTCGTATATATATTTGATGCTTTGTTTGAGCGATAAGATTGGTCTGTTTCATCAAAACTCGATTCAGGAAAATATCATAAATAATAAAGAAATTCAAGTAGAGTATCCTTATTAACATCAGTAACAAGCGGCCCGTGCATCGCACGAACTTTCCACCTAGTGTATATATATAAGGGTTATTTCATGGGAATAATACCAACTATGCGCGTGCTTCTTAAATTAATACAAACTATATGTAATCTCATTTTAATACGAACTACGCCTTCATTAATCTGGCTTTGTTATGGGTGACCGGCTACCTGTTGAACCTTCCTTTTTCAACTCATCCTCTAACTTTTCTTCTTCTAATTTACATTTCGTGTTCATTTTCGACCATTGATAAAAAAAATCTGAAAATTCATCTCCCATTTGTTTTTCAATTAGCCTTATAGAAACTATGAAAGAAATGTTTTTATTATAATTTTGGCTTTCACAATAACTGCAACGGACCTAATAAAACCCTAGAAAGTTACAACCAGTCACTATGACCGGTAATAGCAAGTCATAATTTCATATATAGCAAAGCGAGATTAATGAATGCGTAGTTCACATTAAAATGAGATTACGTATAGTTTGTATTAATTTAAGAAGCACACGGATAGTTGGTATTATTCCCATGAAATTACCCTATATATAAAGGAAGAACTTTTCGAGCGATATGATTGGTCCGTTACATCAAAACTCAATTTAGGAAAATATCATTAATAATAAAAAAATCAAACAGAGAGTCTTTTAATTATTACAATAATATATTTAATCTATTATATTAATGTGATGTTTTATACTTTTCATCCAAAAATCTTTAAATTTCGTTTAAAAAAAAGTTATCGTAAATAAAATTATAAAAATGAATTAATTAGATTCGTGGTAGAAAATGTTTTCAGTATAAATTTCATATTATTTGTTTCATATTATTTGCTCGAAAAAGTGATGAATTTATTAGATATAAAGATAATAAAGTTATTCACATCGACAAATTATAATAAGATGATGAAATTTTATATTATAAATAAGAGTAATCATTCGTTCTTAGATATCCATCAAAAATCTTTTGATTCATAAAGAAATTTTAAGATTATAACCTTAAGTAATTATCCTACATCGAAAAATTATGATGAGGTTTTGGTATTCTATAATATAAATAAGAGTAATCAGTGTTTTTGAATATTGACCAAAAAACTTTTGAGTCTTAGAAAAACTCTTAATAAGACTACAAACTAAAAATTGTTTCACATCGAAACAATTAAAATAAGATGATGATTCTATACTATAAATAAGAGTAATCATGTGTTCTTTTGGGTCTTAAAATGAGCTCTTAAGACGGTAAATTATCCCACATCAAAAAAATTATTTTAATGGAATTTTATATTATAAATAAAACTAATCATTCCTTCTTAAATATCATTAAAAAAACTTTTGAGTCTTAGAAAATATTTTAATAAGACTACAAACTTGAGTAACATAATCTCACATCGAAAAATTATACTCCCTCCGTTCCATTTGATTCTTGCATTTGCTTTTTAGACACTATTCATAGGTGAGTGAAAACGTCAATGTAACTAAGTGTAATCATTCCTCCAAATTATAATAAGGTGATGAAATTCTATGTTGTAAATAAGTGTAATCTTTCGTCCTTAAATATGACTAATCATTCATTATTAGATATCTTCCAAAACTCAATCGAGTCTTAAAACCTCTTAAGACTATAAACACAAGTAAAGTTATTATAAGAGTTCTTAAGACTATATCCAAACTTAAGTCAAAATTATTCTATATCGAAAAATTATGAGGTGATGGAATTTTATATTATAAATAAGATTAATCATTCATTCTTAAATATTAAAAAAAATAAAAATTTTGAGTCTAACAAAAGTACTTGAGACTATAAACTTAGTAAGATTATCTCACATTGAAAAATTATAATAAGGTGAACAAATTTAATTACTTCATATAAATAAGAGTAATCGTCCATTCTTAAGTTAAATATAATTATTATCATAATTATCCTAACGTTGTCTCACATAAAAAAATTATGATGAGGTGGTGAAATTCTATATTATAAATAATAATCATTGTTCCTTGGATATCACCTAAAAAAATTTCGAGTCTTAAAAATGCTCATAGGACCGTAATCTGATGGAAAAGAGAAATCATTTGTGTCTAGATATCAACCAAAAATCTTAGTTCTAAAAAGAGTTTTTTGAGACTATAAACCTAAGTAGAATCATCGTATATCGAAAAATTATGATGAGGTGATGAAATTCTATATCATAAATAATAGACATCATTCGTTTTTAGATATTAAAAAAAATAGTCTTATTAAAGCTCTTAAAGTTATAAATTTAAGTAAAATTATCCCACATCGAGAAATTATAATAAATGTGATGAAATTCTACTATATAAATACGGAGTAAAAACAATCATTCATCTTTAGATATCAACGAGAAAATTTTTAAGTCTTAAAAGAACTTTTTAAGACTATAAACTTAAGTAAAATTATTCCACATTGAAAAAAATAATTATGATGAGGTGATGAAATTCTACATCATTAATGAGAGAAATTATTCGTTTTTAGGTATTAATCAAAAATCTTTTGAATCTTACAATACTCCTCTTAAGGCTATAAATTGAAGTAAAAATTATTTCACATCGAAAAATTACAGAAAAGTGATGAAAGTCTATTATATAAATAAAATTAATCATCGTCTTTACATATCAATCAGAAATCTTTTGAGTCCTAATTAAAAAGAGTTCTTAAAATTATAAATTTAAGTAAAATTATCACACATCAAAAAATTATGATAAGATATCATAAATAAGAGAAATCATTCGTTTTAGATAATCATTTGTCCAAAATATACTCCGTAGTAAGGTGATCGAATTCTACTATATAAATAAGAGTAATCGTTCGTCCTTAATAACTTAGATGAAAAACAAACTATTTTGGGTCTTAAAAAAAAATCTTAAAACCATAAACTTAATTAAGTAAAATTATCCCACATTTTTTAGTCTTAAAAAACTCTTAAGACTATAAACTTGAGTAAAATTTCTCACATTGAAAAATTATTACAAAGTCATGAATTTAATTGATATAAACCAAACATCTTTTGAGTTTTAGAAAAGCTCTTAGGTCTATAATAAACTTAAGTAAAATTTCTCTTTTGAGTCTTAATAAAGCTCTTAAGACTATAAACGTGTGTGAAATTTTTCCACATCGAAAAATTATTATAAAGTTATGAATTTTATATTATTTGCTCGAAAAAATAATGAATCTATTACATATAGAAATAGTAAAATCATCTCATCGAAAAATTATATTAATGTGATAAATTTCTATATTATAAATAATAATAATCATCGATTCTTAGATATCAACAAAAAAAATCTTTTGATCCTTAATCTCTTAACACATAAAATTAAGTAAAATTATTCCACATCGAAAAATTATGATGAGCTGATTAAATTCTACATTATAAATAAGAGTAATCATTCGTCAATAGATATTAACCAAACATCTTTTGAGTCTTAGAAAAACTCTATCTCACATCGAAAAATTATATAATAGGGCGATGAATTTTCATTATAAAATTTGTCCTTAAATAGCGACAAAGATTAAAGAGTTTTTCAGACTATAAAATTAAGTAAAAACTATCTCACATTGAAAGAATAATGTCATTGAAAGAATAACGTCATATGTATAAATTAAATATTTTTCATTTCTATAAGTCTAGTTATAAGTAAAAAGTGGGGTTAATATAATAAAAATGTTGGACCAAATAATAAATACTCCGTATTTGCGATGGAACGAAGATAGAAAGATGGACGAAAATAGAATATGGAAGAAGATAAAAGGAAGGACTAAGTACTCCGTAGTATAATTGTACCACATTGAAAGATTATCATAAGGAGATGATCGTATGATTATAAATTGAAGTCATTTGTCTTAAAGAGAGGCATCACGAGTTTTAAATGCAATGCACGCGTATAATTTAATTTGACGTTTACCGCATATATTACCTCCAAAAACCACATTGATGGATAGTATTTCTTTACCATTCTCCGGGTCCACCGATATCAATAATTGCAACCCTCATCCCTTCCCATCTCTTTACTCACGACCTCACGTACCTACGTTTCTGTCCTCCTTTTATTTTCTTTACTCTCCCACCCCCACTCTCTTTCTCTCTCCCTCCTTTTTCTCTTCACTCCACCAATACTCACACTCAATACTCGTCCCCCCTTTTCTCATATAGAGTACTCTCCAACTCCCACAAACTCTCCTCTTTGTGTGTCCTCACTCTCCAACTCCCACAAAAAAATCACACTTTTCTCATAGAAATTCGTGTCCTCCTTTTTATCTCTTCCTAAACTGTGCTAGATAGAGAGATATTTGTGGAGCGAATTAATTGATTTTATTTAATTATTTGGGTTCTATAGTGGAGTATGTAACTGTAAGTTCGGGTGGCTTGTCTTGTCTTGTCTGTCCGGGTGAAAAATTGAAGCTGGGGTTATTACGCAAATTGAAGTCTGGAAATGAGAGATCTGTGATTAAAAAGCATATCATTTTCGAAAATGAGCTCGTCGGAGGCTTCTGTTAAACCTAACTCCGACCCATTTCCTCATCATAATGCGGCCGCCGCCGGTATACCTCACTCATCTTAATTATTATCATTATTATTGCTAATTACTTGTGTTAGCATTAAATGCAAGTTATCGTTGGTTAATTTTGTACTATGCTGAGTAGATGATACTCCAATATACTTCCTCCGTCCAATTAGGATGTTTTTGTTTCATTAAAATACTTCTCACAAATAATAGAGAAATGACGGACATAGTAGCATGTAATCCGTACGTCATTCATACGGAGAGTATGTTTTGATTTACTTTTGTAAATGAAGCAGTGGAGCCGGAGACAGCGTTGTATAGGGAGCTATGGCACGCGTGTGCCGGTCCATTGGTCACAGTGCCTCGTCTTAATGACCTCGTTTATTACTTCCCTCAAGGCCATATTGAACAGGTAGTTTCGTGTGTTTCTGAAATTTTACTGTGTTTTTCTTCATCCAATACAAAATGCTCTCTACTGTGTTTATTCTCATGGATCTTGATTTTTCTCGGTCAACTGGTGGGTGCTTGGTCAAATTTGGTAGTAGGATTTTTTTTCTTTTATGTGTAATTAAGATGTTTTTTTTGGAATTTAATTAATTAGGTAGAAGCTTCGACTAATCAAGTAGCAGATCAGCAAATGCCCATATATGATATCCCGTGGAAGATCCTCTGCCGTGTGATTGATGTACAATTAAAGGTTCTACATCTGACTATAAATTATGGGTTTTTGTTAAGGGTTTATGGGTTAATTACTACTATCTGTCCCAAAAATTATAGGCTGAACCCGATACAGATGAGGTATATGCTCAAGTGATGTTGCTACCACAAGTAAGTATATATAGGCGTAATTATTACTATCATGGAGAGATTTTCCTTGAAGAAAAATCATGGCTCATGTCACCCCCATGTGGACTTAAAAGAAACTTTGGGTCTTATAATTGTTTGGTAGAAAGAAGAGAGCTTTGTGGAGAAGGAAGCACCAACACCACCTCAGTCACGCTTTCATGTGCACTCCTTTTGTAAGACGCTAACAGCCTCCGATACAAGCACTCACGGGGGATTCTCGGTTTTGAGACGACATGCTGATGAATGCCTCCCGCCTTTGGTGAGTATAAAATTGGAAATGGGTCTCTTTTCAGGTGGTTTGTGGAGATCTTGACTGAGTGGGTTGCTGTGATTTTTTGTTGAATTAGTTTGCATTTTGCAGGACATGTCTCGGCAACCACCTACACAAGAATTGGTAGCCAAGGACTTGCATGGAAATGAGTGGCGTTTTAGGCATATTTTTAGAGGTGAGTCTCGGTGTTTGAATATAATACGCCTTATAATTAAATTACACTTTTGTTTTAAAAGCCTTCTATGGTTGCTGGGAATTTATGTTTGTCGGGGCGTGCTGTGTGTCCTATGCAAAATCTCATACACAAGCTACATTGATACACTGCACTTAGCTGTCTAATATCATTAGCCTCTTTGATTGCTTCTGTTAAAGATTGCGATTAAAGAGCTTGTGCTTCTCCTAGACATTCAGATTCAGTTGGCGATATATCTCTTCTTCATTATGAAATACTTTTACGTGGTCTACCCTTTAAAGAAGTGTGAATCTATCCACTCGATTAATTAATGTGATCGTGTAGATGTGTTATAAGTGAATTTTGGACTGTCTTGCAAGTTGCAATTGTATGCTTGTTAATCACTGTCCTTGCAAGACCCATTGATTTGCTGGAGTTTACTTGTAGACAATAATCATTTTATGTCCTCCATGGCAGGTCAGCCAAGGAGGCATCTACTTCAGAGTGGCTGGAGTGTGTTTGTTAGTTCGAAAAGGCTTGTTGCTGGGGATGCCTTTATTTTTCTCAGGTTTTTCTTTTCTTTCTTCTCATCCACTAAGTCTGCTGTGGATTATGTTAGCTTAGCTAGTTTTATTTGAACATGTAGAGGGGAAAACAGTGAACTCCGTGTTGGTGTTAGACGTGCCATGAGGCAACAGCTTGTTGTTCCCTCTTCAGTTATATCAAGTCATAGCATGCATCTTGGAGTTCTCGCGACAGCATGGCATGCTATCTCAACTGGAACTATGTTTACTGTCTACTACAAGCCTAGGTATGCAGATAATACAAATTGTTCACTGACTTTTAGTCATTTACTTTTTTATACTGATATCTGGGAATACATGCAGGACAAGTCCTGCTCAGTTCATTGTTCCATATGACCAGTACACCGAGTGTGTGAAGAATCATTATTCCATTGGTATGAGATTTAAAATGAGATTTGAAGGGGAAGAGGCTCCTGAACAAAGGTAGACCTATTTTTTGCGGTTGGCCTCATTGAATGGTTAACTTTGTGCTTTCTTAGTTATTGAAGTCTTTTTATGGTCTTTAAAGTTATTGTACTCCATAGATGTTTGTATAAGATAGCAAAATTTCAATTTGAAGATCCTTCTTTCCTTTTTTCCCGAAGGTTTACGGGGACTATTGTCGGTGTTGAAGATGCTGATGCAAAAAGATGGGGGGAATCAAAATGGAGATGCCTAAGAGTATGTATACTCTTCTAATGCGAGAAGATTAGAACTTCCAGTCATGATTCCTATTTCAAATAACCCTTGAAATTTCTGACATGGTTATATCATTGCTGCTGTAGGTTCGTTGGGATGAAACTTCCTCTATATCTCGTCCAGATAGGGTCTCACCTTGGCAGGTTGAACCAGCGGTGACTCCTCCTTCTATCAATTCCCTACCTCTGCCTAGAGTTAAAAGGTCTCGTCCCTCTGTAGTGACTCAATCTCTAGACTCTTCTGTTCTTACGAGAGAAGGTAAATTGACAATTCCGGGCTAATTTTGTGACAGGATTAGGTGCATAACAGATAAATTCCGGTTTCTTCATGATTTTTTCCCTTCTTATTAACATCTCTTTTGTATATGGGTTGGTCATTCTGATTTGACCTTTAGGTTCGTCTAAGGTGACTGCAGACCCTCCACCTGTAAGTGGATTGTCTAGGGTCTTGCAAGGTCAAGAATACAAGACTTTGAAACCTAGTTTTGCAGACAGCAATGAAGCTGAAGTTGTTGAGAAGCCAATTGTGTGGCCAAATACAATTGTTGAAGAAAAAGCTGTTAATGTCTCCGCTTCAAGGAAGTATGTACCTGAAAACTGGGTCTCATCCATGAGATCTGGACCGACATATACAGATTTACTGTCAAGCTTTGCAGCTCATGATGATCAACCTTGTGGGCCTCATTCGCCTTACCAATCTGTAGTTTCTTCACCGATGAAAAAACATCGTTTGGACCATGATGGTAGATACAACATCCTTGGAGGTCCATGGTCAATAATGTCAACTGGTCTCTCATTGAATATGTCTGAATCTAGCATGAAAGTTCCTTCCCAGAGTAACAACCTCCCTTATCAGGTCCAAAGCAATGGGAGGTATGGAAGTTTTGGTGATATCCCGGTTCTCCACGGCCGTAGAGTCGATTACCACAATGAAATCTGGCAGATGCCACCTCCAGGCCTGGCTCACTTTGATAATCAATCTCAGTCCAAAGCAATGGCAATGCGACCCACACCGATGGTCCAGGAACATATTAAGCCCAATGATGGGACGTATAAGTTGTTTGGAATTCAACTAATTAGCAGTTCTACTACACAAGACTCAATTACTGTTTCTAGAAGTGATGATGAGCCTATAAGCCTGCTGCCTCCAATGTTGCTAAATGAACATATTATTGAAGGTGATCAAAATTTGGAACAGCGTAGGGGTTCTAAAGAGACTGATAACTTGCCTTCTAGCACTGAGCAGGAAAAGAAAATGGCAAGTCCACGAGGTGGTCAAGCGAAATTTCAGAGTGGATCTTCCAGGAGTTGCACAAAGGTATGAAATGTGAAGTATTTTTTCGTATGAGTACTCATACTCTTTTGTGTGTCGCATTGTTGGTGTTTTATAAAACTGTGCTTTTGGTATCCCTCCTTGATTTAGGTGCACAAACAGGGGATTGCTCTTGGTAGATCTGTCGATCTTTCAAAGTTTAGCGACTATGATCAATTTATTGAGGAATTGGATCGCTTGTTTGATTTCAATGGTGAGCTCAAGTCTCTGGAGAAGAATTGGCTGATTGTTTACACGGACAATGAGGGTGATATGATGCTGGTTGGGGATGACCCGTGGCAGTATGTGCTCTTTTAAAGAATGTTAATATGTTTATTCTTGTATTTCTAGATAACTACTCCCTCCATTCCGCCGTCTTCTTCCCACTTTCCTTATAAGAAAATTCGACCAAGTTCTTCACATTTGCTAACTTCCCTTGGCTAGAAACTTTACAATATTCTCCTTATTCACTTTAGATATTTAAGAATTGTTACCCTAGTTAAATGATACTCTGTAAGAAGTAACAACCCACAACATTCATTAAACCCTTTAATTCAGTAATCCTTCTCTCCGTCCCCATTAACCTCACCCTCAGTCCTTCCCATCAGCCGCCACTTCACCAACCCATTTCCGGCGAACATCCTCCATCCAGAGCCACCCTCCACGCAGACCTAATACTCCACAACTCACCTTGCCCTTCATCAAATTCCCACCCAGCGCACCGTGTCTCATCAATGTCGAGCTCAAACTCCACCTCCACCATCAGCCTGTCACCACCATCCTCTGCTTCTCCCTCGTCTACCCTGTAACTTTCTCTGGCCTTGACAGATGTGAGTGGTGTGCGTCTTGGTTAATTTTGAGGGGTTGTGCAGTGGTTATGGAGGATAGTGTGGGGGGAGGGGTTGAGGTGGGTCATGTTGCCGATATCTGTAGGGTGGTTTTGGTTGGTGCAACGGTGGAGGGTGTTCTGGCAATGTTGGTAGAGGGAGGCCACGGTGGTGGTGGTGACTTAATGGTGGAGGGAATAGTAGAGTTAGCATATAAGTAAAATGGCTTAGTCTTAATTTCTTGATCCCACTGGCCCTCTTAATGTATCGTCAATAATTTGTACTCCCTCCATTCCACTATTTTGATTTTTTCTTCCCACTTTCCTAATAGGAAAATTCCACTATCTTCTTCCCCATTTGTCTTATCTCCTCATTTAGCTATTTTCTTTTACGATATTATCCCCATCCACTTTACATATTTATGTTTGTGCCACCCAAATTTCTACTTTTATGTTCAAGCTGCATTTGTTATTATATTCTCTCTAAAGTTTGTACCCACTTGCATTATCTTATTGTATTCCTTAGAGTTGTGCCCATATGAAATGGGAAGAACACTTTTGAATGGAGGGAGTAATTCTTTGCTTAAGAATTGTGCCATTTACAAAGGGGGATGATTACTTTTGGATGGAGGGAGTAAAATTTTAGTTTCATTTCGAAAATTGCTAGTACACCAGTGATTTCTCTAAATTGGCATCATCTCACAGTTTGCGACTGATCTAATTTGATTTTAATCTCTGAATAGGGAATTCTGCTGCATGGTTCGTAAAATTTTCATCTACACAAAGGAGGAAGTACAGAAGATGACTCCAAGGGCTTTGAACTCGAGGAATGACGAGAACCCTCTGGCTACTAGCTTTATAGACCCAAAAGAAGCGAAACAATCGCTACCTTCACCACCTTCTAATGCCGAAAGTCTTTAGTGCATGGCTGCGTCATGTTAGGTGAGCATTTATCCATGTTATGAGTCTTGTGAGCGATGATTTAGTTAGCCCCCGTACGGACACGGACACGACACTCTAAATTTGAGTCAATATACATGTTGAAGTATTGAGAATTTGAAACCCTTTATAGCCAACCTCTAAATTTGGTCACATGGATGACCACAAAATTGTAAAATGATAAAACAAGTATGTGAATCTTAAAACCTCAAATTTAAACATCATGTCTTACAAAATTCAAATAGCTAGTACTCCGTACTATAATATACTCCGTACTTCGTAATTACTAATTGATTATTTTGTCTTTATTTCGAGTGTTCATAGTGTAGTGAAGTATATGCATATCTTAATTGCGAAGATGCATTATCGAAAATTGGAAACTAATTTGACCTTGAGTATTACCATTTCCACCCGAACTCATCTTCTAATCAACCTCTCATTTCCTTTCTACAGGACACTGTTCACTCTTTAATTCAACCCACTTTCCCACTAAGTTCCACCATAAACCGATAAATGGGAAAACTTCGTCGTCTAGTTAGTAAATGCAGAAACCGGTCACATGATTAAATGCTCGTCCAATGCATGTCCAAATCCGTAGACCATGTCGATGATGTCCTCGAAAACATTCAGAAAACTAGACATGGTTTATGGGTGTCCCAAACGTTTTACCGCTGGTGTTGCGCCCATATTGGTGTTCGACACATGCGGAGACGCTAGTTGAGAGAAGTGTCGTGTTGCCTAGCTGATAGGTGTATTTGCACATTGATATAATTTTTACACCAACCCATTTAACTAGAAAAGGTTACCCATAACTACCTTGTTTAACTATGATATTGGTCAAATATCATTATTTGCAAAACCTCGTCGTCGACGGTGAACCTTGTCTCGTAAACTATGATGATTCTAGGCCTTTGATGTTGAGTCTTGCCTTAAAAAGTCCTGTCTGAAAATTTCATTGTTTTCTTAACCATGAAAATTGCAGATTGCAGGTTATGTGATATTTTGATATCATGCTCGTCGTAGTGACCTTGAGATTATTGATCAAGGCGTTTGCCTATATTAGTATTATAACTCCCAGTTTTGGACATATTATCTGGAGTCTATTTTTGGTGTTGAACTGTGTATACGTAGTATATGCATATCTTAATTGCGAAGATGCACTATTATTTATTTAGTCTCAGTTTGGAACCAATCATGTATATAATCCTTTGTCGCCTGACAGCCTTTTGTAAGTATCTCCTACATTTCTACTGGTCTTGTATTCCTGCCATACTATTATCTGCCTTTCTAATCCTACGTCAGATCACGTCGAGTCTTTCCATTGTGTATCCTTCATTGTGTATACATGCAGTCCACATAAACCATGTGAAGGTCTGATGTCTGAACTTACAAGAATCTTGAGACTCAAACCTCACTCGTTAAAACATGGAGGTTGTACACTCGTACTCAACTACCCGAAGCAAACTGCTTGTTTGATCAACAGCGGTGCTGGTTGTTGCAGAATAGGGCTCTAGCTATAAGTGTAGTTTTTCAACTACTTATTGGTTTGCTTTTTTACCCTGAAAATCAACATTTCAACATGAAAACGATTTTAACAATCTGTGTTATTTACGCTAGTATCTTTTGAGTTCACTTTTGGGTAACTGATCCCCTTGTTCTTTTGTGCTCAGTGTGTTGATAGTTTGGTCAACGTTGAATTTATCACTCAGATGATTTTTCGCGGTCGTTGTGAATTAATCCTCTTTTTCCAATTTCTTCATTTATCATGTACAAGAGGATCAATATTGAAATTCGGAGTGTTTGAGAATTTGAAATTATTTTCAATCTGAATCTAATTCTAGATATCGAATCATTGACATTTAATTTCATTTTCAATTCTAAAATGTTGTTTGGGCACCCTAGAAATTGAAATTCGGCGGAGTGAAGCAGAGTAAGTCACCAAAAAATAATGTTGTTCGGATTGAAATGCAGTTACGCGGAAAAACAAATGAACTATCGTAAGTGACATAATTGAAATGATTACCTCTATATACTAGGAATTTTAGAGAGTCAATTTGAACTGTTGGAATTGATTTTGATTTTAAATTCTAAGGTTCCTAAACGTTTGAAATATTTCAATTTCAAATTCAAGTTTCTGAACATGACATTATATCATTATATGCCCTTTGCTATATCGTTAGACCATTTGTTATAGGTATTAAGTACATCTGTCAAAAAATGATCCGACCCGAAAATCCGCCCAAAAATCGTCCGGAAAAACCTGAAGAAATCTGCCCAAAAAAGAACGAAACTCGAAAGTGACCCAACCCCAAAATAACCCAAATATTTTTGGGTCACAACGCGACCCGTTACCCGACCCGGAAATAAGTAAATTAAAAAATTATTGATATTATAGACCAAAAGTTCTCAAAAATAGTACTAGTAAGAAATACATTTTTATTTTCAAAATTTTAAGAAATAATATTCTTTTTTTTGGTTATTTCATAACAATAATACTCGTATCAACTATAGGGGTGCTTCTTATATTAATACAAACTATTTGTAATCTCATTTTAATATGAATTATTTCATAACAATAATATCAACTATTGGAGTGCTTCTTATATTAATACAAACTATTCATAATTTCGTTTCAATATGAATTATCCCTCATTAATATCTTCTTATAACAAGTTACCGGCTGCCCAATGAACCGGTTCCCCTTCTCCTTTTAATTTCTTTTTGAATTAAAGTTCCCCTCCCACCTTCCTAAGAGCATGTACAATGAAGAAGATTTACCCTCTTCTTAACACTCTCTCCTCTAAGAGGAGATCCTCTCTATTGTGGGATCAACATACATGGTCATCTTATGTAGAGAAAGTTGAGTATTTCATCTAATTTTAGAGGAATTTTAGCATAGGCCCTTATTTATTGGTCAACTAAATAAACAAGTTAAATAAAAATAATATTAATTATAAAATAATTAACATAAATTATTATAAAAGTAGCATAAGAGGATCCTCTCTACTGTGGAATAAAATTGGAGAAGGAAAAATGAAGAGGATGAAGATAGTGGAAAATGAAGTGTATGAAAGAGATGATGATATGTCAAAAATATAGAATGAAAGAGAAAAAAAATAAGAGGAATAAATTGTCCTCTCTAATGTACATGGTCTAAGAAAGAATATAATGCCAAAGAAAAATGTAAGTATTTCAGGTGTTTTTAATTTTCATGAGAATAATCTCAACTATGCATGTGCTTCTTAAAATAATCCAAACTATATATAATCTCATTTTAATATGAACTACGCCTTCGTTAATCTCGCTTTACTATGGATGATCGACTACCTGTTGAATTTCTCCCTTATTCAACACCTCCTTTGACTCTTCTTCACATTTCGTCTTCATTTTTTGCCATTGATAAAAAAAATTTAAAGTTTCGAAAAATTCATCTTCCATTTCTTTTTTGATTAGTATTAGAGGCCAAGGAAAAAAATGGGTTATTTCATGGGAATAATACCAATTATACGTGTGTTTCTTAAATTAATACAAACTATACATAATCTCGTGGCTGTATTATTGTGGTAATTATGGCATACTTCCATAGAATGTCATTCCAGGGGAAATCGTCTCTGTCCGATGTCCCTCTCATAAAGCATTGGACTGACATTTCGATACGGGAGAGGGCGAATGGGGAGATGGGCCGGTTCGTTGGGGAATGGGAAATACATTGCGGATGTATACCCTGTCTGCCAGAATCAACCATCGAAAGGAATACATAGTATGTTCTACCCTAACTTATACTTCTTTTCGTGAATATGTAATTATATAGTCAACTAAGGATTCAGATTGATACTGTGTAATTTATTAGGTTTCCGACACGGTGAGGGTTCTCCAGAGCAAAGAGTAAGTACTAAGAAAGGTAAAAAAAATTACATGGAACTCCCCGATGGATTTGAAACTGATGATGCAATACGAGTCAGGGCAATTGAAGTAATGATTACTACTCTCTTTAATATGTTATACTCTTTTATTATAATGCACAAAAGTGGTTATTGTATTTCTATTTGCACAGTTATCATTCTCCGGGATGTCTTAAGCTACTGTAAGCGGTTCACTGGCCTAGAATTTGTTATTACTTTGTTTATGACCATCTTACCTACTTGTCCACGTCAGTTATTTTATAGTTTTGATTTAGTTATTTTGTAGTAGTCACTAGTTTTGTGTCCCGTGAAATTCACAGAATGTCTAGATCATTGTTCAATATTATCTCGTTATTATAATTACAATATCTTGTTTGATATTGATGTTTTTTTGCTTAAAAAAATAGAATTAAGTATTAAAGTGATATTCATTCCAGGTCATAAGTTGAAATACCTCATATACGTAAAAGATACAACAAAATTACTATATCAATCGCGACGAAAATTTAATATAATACCAAAAAATATTTTAGGTTGACCCTTAATACTCTATTCCAGCCCGCAAAAACCACTTAACCAATAGAAAAAAATTGAAGTCATCTATTTGTAAATTTCTCAACAACGATTATTATTTAGAAAAAAATTCATGAATACTTAATGTGCAACATTTTTTTTACAAGTATGTATCTAATACATAAAAATTAAAACTTATTGTTGACGAAGAAATGCGGCTAAGAATTTAATTTTAAACCAATTCAAATTTTAGAGGATATAAACTCAAAGAAAAAATTATTACTTAGTACTCATATGTCATAGGAGTACATGTCAATAAACAAAGACTACTTCGTTTTATAGATCCTCAACTCCCCAATCACAATTCAGATCTAATAATACTGTATCATTTCCAAAGTCGTATTCTTCCTTAGTACTCATACGGTTAAAAGAAGCAAATTATACTACTATCTTAGTATAGCTTGGATCGCTTACGCCAAAATGTTGTTCATTCTTGCCTAAGCATCTATTCCCTAAATCATAAAAAAAGGAAGAAAATTATTGAAGAACACACTCTATTAAAAAAGAAAAGAACGAAAAAAAAGGAGTAACATTTACGGAGTACTTGTTAAATTTTTTTGGCTGAAAAAAATTGTATTCCCTTGGTCTCTATTATTTATTTAGATTTGAATAAAATATTTTCGACCAAAAATATAAAAGTAAAACACACGATAGAGAGAAAGACAATAATATATGGAGTATTCACTTAAAAATGCTCAATTATCTAGTTTTTTATGAGTGAAATAAATTTATAGCGCTAATTTTTTACCGATGTGGAGGAAAAACTGAAAATTAAAGTGACAGTATATATACTGAGTTGTAGTAAAGGGGTAGTAAAATAGAGAAGTTTGGGCATGGGAAAACGAAGGGATAAGAATTGGCAATTAGTTCGTACAACATAAAATTTTTGCATTCAAGTCTAGTTTTGTTGAAATGATGCCACGTGTCGTTCAAACAACTACTCAACAAACTACTCATCTTGTCTTTTTATATATTTATATAGATTTGGTTATCGTAACGCTTAAATTTGGTTATTGTATTCACACCTGTTTAATTATCCCAAGTACTTTAAAAATATAATTATACTAACCAATTGTTAGTTATTGTGAAGTGTCTACGCAGTTATTGTAATTAACAAATGTAGTTACTGTATAACCAAACGAAGTTGTCTACCAAATTATTTTATTGTATTGATTTAATTATTTTATAGTTATCTGTTGGTTATTCTAATCAACTTATTAAAGTAGTATTATTTTCTCTATGTAGACACCCACATTTGGCTGCTAGGTGTCTATAGCAGTTTAAAAAAAAAACACCCGATGATGATCGTATGCAAACATGTTTCTACGCATTCGGATATGGGCTCGAAACCATTAGTTTCTGGCTTGGACTTTTTACGGAGTACAAATCTCACAAAACCAACCACAAATTCAGGCCCAGCGGGTCGTTTCTAATCAAATAAGACTAATTTGGGTCAAAACCGACACCGAAATAAAACCGTCTTTTGGCGACCGGGTCAAACCCCGGTCAAAGTTGCTTCCGAGACACACAAAATAGCCTTGCAAACATCAAAAGTCCAACCCAAATACAAGACCCACAAAATACCCAACCCAAGGTCCAAAAAACCGGACCCCTCGCTCCAGCTGACCCACTCGATCGAGTGTTAGCCCACTCGATCGAGTAAGCCCTCAAACAGAGCCGTCTGCGGCTGCTTTGGGCTACTCGACCGAGTCAGCAGGATACTCAGTTGAGTAACCCTAGACGGCGGAGGTAAGCACTCCTATATATACACCCCTTTGCATGCACAATGAACATCTTCTTTTACCTACAACTTTCACCTTCATAACACAACTTTACAACCCTAATCCACATTCAAGAACCCTAATCCTAAACCCTAGCATCTAGGAATCGAACCCTAAACAACCATAACTCCGTCTACATCTCGATACTCCCGTGCTCAAGCCACAATTAAACGAGTTCTATCTGAGACTAAGAAACATGTAGGTTGAGGGTGCAAAATCCCATTCTTCTCTCTTCTCCTCTCTCTCGCGTCATCTCCCTCTCTTCCTCATCTTTTTTCGTTTTTTTATTTTTCTAATATCGATACTATCTCTAGTATTAAGACATTAAATTACTCGCTAATTCGTGTCGAGCGTGAATGATGACGGGATAAGGAAATTCGAATATACAAGGGTGCTTCACCCGACGTTGCCGGTCGCTTATCCCGACACATCGAACGCTTGATTGTTGAAGCGAGTCCACATTAAAAAAATCGTTTCTTTTTATTCTTGTCACGTCATTATCATCATAATTGTCGTTCATCGCACATTCATCAATTTTAAAACTATTTTCTAATCAATTTTTTTTAATTAAGTCGAAACCTGTTGATGCGGATCCGACGTCACACAATCCGTAAGGATTTATCATGATGTCGAGATGCGGAGGGAATCAAGTCAGGTTCTTTTAGTTCAAGCAAATTTAAAGTGTCAATCTATTAGATTCGATACCAACTCAATAGTTGGATGTCAAATCTAAGTAATTTAGTCAATAAATCTAATTAATGCGAATTCGTTGATGCTAAAAATAGTTGTCACCTAATTCGAAAGAATTAATACGACACTATAAACACGGAGATAATTTATTTCGCTTTAGTTTGATTTAAAACGACTTACAAACGTATTTATTTGGATTTCACTCTAAATACTAGATATCGATTCAATAATCGAATGTCGGATACGACGAGTATCAAAGTCCGAATCGAGCATAAATCATACAATATTTATGTCCGATTCAATGAAATCATCGATTTTTCAAAATCAAAAAGCAATTTCGAAATCGACAATAAATTGCGAAGCGAACCCTAGTTCGTACAGGGGTCACTCGACCGAGTGCCATAGGCCACTCGATCGAGTGGCATCCAAAAATCGAGGCAGAATGCATTTTGAGGACCACTCGGTCGAGTCTCTCAATGACTCGATCGAGTGGCGACCTACTCGATCGAGTCTCTTAGTGGCTCGGTCGAGTAACACCTCAAATTTTGGGCAGACCCCTTTTCCGAGGCACACTCGGTCGAGTCCTTCATTGACTCGATCGAGTGCCCTCTCATCACGTCAAAACGTGAGCCCTAAACACATTCCGAGCCTCGTACATGATTCTTTATGACTTCGGACAACACGTGTCAAGTCAATCACGTGATTTATCATTTTTCAAAATCATGCATCATGTCTTTTACGTTATTCTACATCGTTCTATATTGTTTGCAAACCGTACCCCGTTATCATCGTTACTAACATGCTTGTTTCTATTTTTGTCGATTTATTCTCGTTATTTCTTTTATTGTACTTGATTGGGGTCGGCAGCCTGGTACTAATAGCCTGCTAGGCAGGCTCCCTGAGGATTGCCCATTAAGCCCAGAAACCGACCCGGCAAAACAGTCAAAGTAAGGAACATAGAAGTGGGAAGTACTAAGGAAAACAGCCGACCGCCGGGCCAGCAGGGTGACGCGGCCTGCTGGAAGCCTAGCTCTCACAGCTCAAAACCCGCCTACCCCCTGGGGACATCTCCGCAGACAGAGCAGGGATCCCCAGGGGCCCTCTCGTCATTCTGCCTAAGGTAATTGGGAGTGGGTGGATGAGAAGATGCCACTTGTCACCTCCTTATCCACCCATTCTCCCTCTACTTCCCCCTCTTGTGGGAAGGTATAAATACCCTCCCATTTCCCACAAGAAAGGGGTTGAATTTTCTCTCTCTAGAACTCTTACTCTCAAATTACCGCCTGGTTCCTCACGAGCTGGGTTTCTTAAGGCATTCACGGACTGTCTTAGGCATCGGAGAGGGTTTCCTCGGACAACCTCCGAGGCCCTGTGCGTTCTCTGTGCAGGGAGCCTGCCTAATCCGCCGGGAAGGTCCGACTGGAGGAGTAGGAAGAAGGAGAGTCGGACAAGATTGATCAGTGAACATTCAGAGCAACACCGAACGATTCGAACCCGAATTCCACGTCGGGTAAATTGATTCCAATACCGGAACAATTTGGCGCCGTCTGTGGGGAAGATCTGGTTGTATCCACGAATTACCCACAAAAATCAACCATTCCCAATTACAAAAACTAAACCAATCGAAGTAATCATGCCGGAAATCGTTGACACCAGTGTAGGGGCGGGTCCGACGGTCCCACCGGTGACCCCTCTATACGGCATGCCGCAGCCGGAGAGAGCTCCTCCCACCACAACCCTGGGGATGGGAGGAACCAGCCTCCTGGGCATGCCAAACGCAGCTGTAGCACCAGAGTTGGGGGCACACCCGGGGCACACCCTGAACCTGACCCCAGCTCAGATGGTCCAGACAGCCGCCTTCTTCTCTGCGATGCTAAACCAGGAGTTCACTCCTGACGACCTGGTTGGCAGGGTTGCAGCGACCTCCAGGCAGCCTCCCTCAATAAGCAGGGATGGAGCTGGAGGCACGAAGCGAACCGCCGCCAGAAACGCCCAGAGAAAAGCAAGAAGGACAGCTCAAGTATATGCGCAGGTGCAGAGGCGCATCACAACAGGCAGCCAAGAGCCGTCTGCCCAACAACAGGCGTTCTCCATTCACACCACGGAGTCCGCGTCTGGAGGGCAAAGAGGACTATCCCAGGGATTGCAGGAGCGGATGAAGCACAAGGAGCCTGCATCTAAACGCCTAGGGGAAAAGCAAGGCGGAGTCTTCTCC
Source organism: Agrostemma githago (assembly GCA_958450325.1). Taxonomy (NCBI): domain Eukaryota; kingdom Viridiplantae; phylum Streptophyta; class Magnoliopsida; order Caryophyllales; family Caryophyllaceae; genus Agrostemma; species Agrostemma githago. The sequence goes on from OY288251.1 coordinate 49,231,440, forward strand.
AGGTTAACGCCGGCAGTCAAGGGACAGCCAGCCCCAGGGTTGTCCCAAAGCCTGCAGTCTAGGCTTAACCGGGGGCAGCCGCTTGAGTCCAGACACCACCAGGACGATAACCTCTGCCAGTCCCGGCGAAAAAGATCTAGACAAATCTCCCCAGAGACAGAGGACGAAGCGGCAAGCAGACGGCCACCAAGGCACCGATCCCCCAGTACGAGGAAACCGATCCCTAGACAATGGGATATCCACGGTAACCAGTCTGGGGAAAGCAGGTCACGAGTGGTAGGCAGGCCTACAAAAACTCCTCTTCACCGTGATGTACAAGAATATCCCATCCCAAAAATCAAAATGCCCACCGTCAAGTTTGACGGGACCACAGACCCAGAGGATCATCTGGCGGCATTTGAGAGTCACATGGGCATGTACGACGTGGATGACGCAATCTGGTGTAAAATCTTCCCAACCACCCTGATAGGACTTGCACAAGGATGGTTCAGGGATCTTCGCCAGGGGTCGATCAGCTTCTTTATAGAGTTTGCCGAGGCCATCCTTGAACAATATGCAGGGAACAAAAGAAGGCGACTCACTCGATTTGACCTAATGACCCTGAAGCAGAAAAAAGGTGAAAGCGTCAGGGAGTACCTCAAGAGGTTTGACTTGTCCTACCAACAAGTCAGGGAGATTGATGATTCCACGGCTGCCTACGCCCTGACAATCTCCCTGCTCCCAGGGGAAATGAAGAATCAGATGATCAGGGCCCAGCCAGAAACTTTGGCCAAAGCCAGAAAAATCGCTGAAGGGTTTATTCTGCAGGAAGAGTTTCACAGCCTGCCGGACACCCCTGCAGGCCAGACAAAGCCGCAAGGGGGACCGTAGGGTGGACGTAGCAGAAGCGAGCAGGGCAAGCAAAGAGAGGAGGGAGATACCCCCAAGAAGGAGCGCACTGCCTACCAGCCAAGGTTTGACAGCTACACGGCCCTCAACAGGCCGAGGGCAGAAATCTTTGAGCTGGAGAAAGAAACAGCAAAATGGAATCGTCCAAACAAGCGGCGCAGCCCAAAAGGGGATCCTAAAAATTTTTGCACGTTCCACGATTGCACAGGGCACACCACAGAAGAGTGCCGACACTTAAGAGACGAAATTGAGAAACTCATAAGAAACGGCTGGCTGGGCAATTATGCAGCAAGGAACAAGCCCCAAAAGGAGGCGGCAAACAAACCTGAAAGCTCAGCCCAAAATCGCACAATCATCCATGTAGTGTCAGGAGATGCAGAGGGGTGAACTAGCAGACGAAGCCAGAAAAAGCAGATCCGTGAGTTACGGAACCAAATTTGCTACGCCGAGAGGGCGGGAAGTCCAAGAGGCACTACCCTGAGCATCACCCCTGGAGATGCAGGGAGAGTCATATATCCGCATAGTGACCCTTTGGTCCTAACTCTTGAAATTAGCAATCACATTGTCAAGAGGTGCATGGTAGACACTGGCGCCTACACAAACCTTCTGTACAAAGACGCCTTTGAGAAAATGAATCTAGAAAAAAGACATCTGAAACCAGCCCTTGGATCTTTGTACGGGTTCAGCGGAGCAGGTGTACTTCCCATGGGGGTCATCGACTTACCAGTGACATTTGGGGAGGGGCCACTGCCAGGAATGTCAGGGCATCATTTGTTGTGGTGGATGCAAAGTCTGTATACAACGCCCTGATTGGCCGAGCCACCCTAGATGAAATCGAAGCTGCTGTGTCGATCAGGGTCCTTACCATAGCCTATGTGACAGACTTTGGCATGGAAGGAAAGGTCCACGGAGATCAAGAGTCAGCCAGACATTGCTACACCGTGGCCCTACAAGCCCATGAGACAGAAAGGAAAGGAAAGCGAAAAGCCGAAGGCTCTCCCAGCAGGGAGGGTGAAATCCCAGCTGCCCAGCAAAAATCAGCCCACTTAGAACCCGAAGAGGAGAGCATGCTGGTAGACTTAGAACCAGGGAGGCAGGTCCTCATAGGGGCCGACCTGGAGGAGTCCTACCAGAAGGAGTTAATTGCAGTCCTGAGAGAAAACAGGGACGTATTTGCTTACTCTGTGGATGAGATGCCAGGGGTCGACCCGGCTTTCATTGTTCACAAGCTGAACGTTAGCCCGGAAGCTCGCCCTGTAAAGCAAAAGAAAAGAAACATGTCCGTAGAGAAAGACGCGGCGATAAAAGAAGAAATAGACAAACTCTTAAAAGCAGACTTCATCGAAGTCTGCAACTACCCTGAATGGTTGGCAAACGTTGTGATGGTAAAAAAATCGTCGGGCGCATGGAGAATGTGCGTAGACTTCACGAATCATAACAAAGCCTGCCCAAAAGATTGCTACCCCCTGCCCAGGATAGATCAACTGGTGGACGCCACTAGTGGGTATACCACGTTAAGTTTCTTGGATGCGTTCTCAGGGTACCATCAAGTGTACCTCTGGCAGCCTGATAGGATGAAATGCGCCTTCATAACCAGCCATGGCACTTACATGTACAAGATGATGCCATTTGGGCTGAAGAATGCAGGCGCCACCTATCAGCGGTTGGTGGACAAGATCTTTGAAAACCAAAAAGGGAGAAATTTGGAAGCCTATGTCGATGATGCGATTGTCAAGAGCAAGGGGGACAAGGAGCATCTAATAGACCTGCAGGAGACATTCTCCTCCCTGCGGTCATACAAGATGAAGCTGAATCCGAAAAAATGCACATTCGGGGTCCGATCCGGAAAATTCCTGGGATTCTTAGTCAGCTCCAGGGGGATAGACGCCAATCCCGAAAAAGTTCAGGCGGTCCTAGACCTCCCGGAGCCTAAGACCATAAGGGACATTCAGCGGCTTACAGGCAGGATGGCCGCCCTGGCCCGCTTTATCGCCAGATCAGCAGACAAGTCCACCCCATTCTTCAAAGTGTTGAAGGGCAATAAGCAATTCAAATGGGAAGATGAACAAAAGAAAGCCTTCGAACAATTGAAGGAACACCTGAAGAAACTCCCTACCTTGGCAAGACCAGTGGCCGGAGAAAAACTGTACCTATACATTGCTGTCACCAACACAACAGTAAGTGCAGTCATCCTGAGGGAGGAAGCAGGCTCGCAGCAGCCCATCTACTTTGTGAGTCACGCCCTGGGGGCAGCCGAAAGAAACTATCCTTTAATAGAAAAAGCCGCCTATGCCGTCATCATTGCAGCCAGGAAGCTTAGACCCTACTTTGACGCACATCCCGTTGTGGTCCTCACCGACCAACCACTGGAAAAGATATTGGAAAAATTTGAGAAATCAGGAAGGCTGCTGAAATGGGCAATCGAGTTAAGCGGGCTGGGGATATCATACCAACCAAGGACAGCCATCAAGGCACAAGCCTTGGCTGACTTCCTGGCTGAATGTTCCCATTCAGGGGAAGAAGAGCCCCCCGCCGGAGAATGGATCGTGCACACCGACTGATCCTCAACAGCCAATGGTGCAGGGGCAGGCGTTGTACTGACCAGCCCTGAGGGAGTGGATTTTGAGCATGCGCTCAGATTCACTTTCCTCGCATCAAACAACGAGGCGGAGTATGAGGCCGTACTCGCAGGGATAAATCTGGCAAAGGCAGCAGGGGCAGAGCGGGTTGTACTAGCAACGGACTCCCAGCTCATTGCTAATCAAATTAATGGAGAATATGAGGCTAGAGATCAGACCATGGCCACCTACCTTGAAAAAGTAAAACAGAAATTATCAGGCCTGAAGTCCTATGAAATCAGACAAATACCCCGATCACAGAATAATCGGGCTGACGCTCTGTCAAAGCTGGCTAGCTCCAGCCTGCAAGACATAAGGAGGTCAATTTGGGTTGATGTTATGCATGAGAAGTCCACCACTCCCTGTCAGGCAGTCAGCACCATTGAAGAGGGACAGGAAAACTGGATGACCCCCCTCATTCAGTTCAAAAGATACAGCATCCTACCACCTGATCCAGTACAGAAAAAGAAAATACAAGCCAAAGCGGCCTGGTTCATAATCATTGGCGGAGAGCTCTACAAGAAATCTTTCACTTACCCCCTGCTCAGATGCTTAGGGGCAGACCAGGCCGCAGAAGTTCTAGAGGACATCCACTCAGGGATCTGCGGACATCACATTGGAGGAAGGTCATTGGCCCACAAAGCCCTAAAGGCCGGCTACTACTGGCCCGCCATGCTAGCAGATGCTAGGAGCCTAACCCAAAAATGCAGAAAATGCCAACTCTTCGCTCCATCAATCCATGTCCCAGCCCAAGAACTCAGACCGATTTTATCTCCCATTCCTTTCGCTCAATGGGGGATGGACATACTGGGTCCCTTTACCACAGCTACAGGGGGACAAAAATTCCTGATCGTGGGGATAGACTACTTCACAAAGTGGGTGAAGCTGAAGCAGTCCCAAACATCACCGAGCCGGCGGTCAGGAAGGTCATATGGAGGAACATTATAACCAGATTTGGCCTTCCAAAAACATTGGTATTTGACCATGGAAGGCAATTTGGTAATGACCCCCTAAGAGCCTGGCTGGAGGGGCATGGGATAGCCGTCGCCTATTCCGCCGTCTGCCACCCCCAGACCAATGGATAGGCCGAGGCCGCCAACAAACAGATCCTAAACGGACTCAGAAAAATGGTATATGACCTCAAAGGAAGATGGGCAGATGAGCTACCAAGCATCCTATGGTCAATAAGGACCACCAGAAAAGAGTCAACAGGACAGACACCCTTTGGCCTAGTGTATGGAGCAGAGGCTCTGCTGCCCATCGAAGTGCGAATTTCTACCCTGCGATCTCAGCAATACAACCAGGCTGACAACGACGAAGCAATGGCCGAGGCTCTTGACCTGGTCCACGAAGTCAGGGAGGAGGCCAGCACCAACATAGCAGCCTACCAGCAAAGAATGAGAAAAGCGTACAATAAAAGGGTGCATGAGAGAAGATTTCAGGTGGGCGACCTAGTACTAAGGAAGACACAGGCTGTTGGAAAATCTAGAGAACACGGCAAACTAAGCGCCAACTGGGAAGGCCCATACCAAGTGACCCAGATCTTGGGAACAGACACGTACAAAATCGCCAACCCAGCAGGCCAAGAGTTGAACGCACACTGGAACGCCGACACCCTAAAAAGATACTATGTATAACTAAGCCTTAAGGAAGTCACGTCCATAGGAAAAAATACTGGCGGAGGACGATCAAAAAGAAATGTCGACGACTCCGACCAATCTTATGTTTTAATGAAATTTCTATAATACTCAAGAATTCATACTCGTTGTCTGTTTAAGCTTGCGCTCTCACACACAAACGAGCAGGGGGTAATAGGGGGAGGCCCCCCTGTTGCCAGAACCAGGAAAAAGGGACACCCCAACAAAAAGCTTTGAAACCGCTACCTATCCCCAAGCAGGAAGGATGCAGGTCACACACAGCTAACAAGGACTGGAGGTAATTCCCCCAACCTTGTATAAAAAACGCAAAAGCCCTCCCTGCCTGCCTCTGGGCAGGCAGGGAGCAAGCCCCCTGGACTCCAGGCAGAGACCAGGGACAGCCAAGCCACGCACGACTGACAAGGACTGGGGGCAAATCCTCCAACCTTGTATAAAAAACGCAAAAGCCCTCCCTGCCTGCCTCTGGGCAGGCAGGGAGCAAGCCCCCTGGACTCCAGGCGGAGACCAGGGACAGGCCAGGCCACGCACGACTGACAAGGACTGGGGGCAAATCCTCCAACCTTGTATAAAAAACGCAAAAGCCCTCCCTGCCTGCCTCTGGGCTGGCAGGGAGCAAGCCCCCTGGACTCCAAGCAGAAACCAGGGACAGGCCAGGCTACGCACGACTGACAAGGACTGAGGGCAAATCCCCCAACCTTGTATAAAAAAGACGCAAAAGCCCTCCCTGCCTGCCTCCGGGCAGGGAGCAAGCCCCGTGGACTCCAAGCAGAGACCAGGGACAGGCCAGGCTACGCACGACTGACAAGGACTGGGGGCAAATCCCCCAACCTTGTATAAAAAATGCAAAAGCCCTCCCTGCCTGCCTGGGCAGGCAGGGGGGCAGGCCTCCTGAACTCCGAGCAGAGGCCAGGGATAGGCCAGGCCGCACACAGCTGACAAGGAATGGGGACAAATCCCCCAACCTTGTATAAAAAACGCAAAAGAAGCAGACTAAAACAAAGAAAAGGCATTTCATAACAAAACCCATGAAGGGTAGAAAAGTTTTTACAAAATAACTAAGACAAAGATCGGGAAAGAACAGATATTACAGACAGCTGGCAAATAACAAAGGCTCAGCGTAGAAAGTAAAGCTATTACAAGAAAGGATAAGCATTATGGAGCATCCTGGCTTGGGCCGGCAACTGCCTCAGGTGGTCTGGCCGCCCAAGCCTCATTCTTAGCAGAGTAGAGGCTCCGGAAAGCCTCTTCATCAAACGCAGGGAACATTTCCCCAATCACCTCCATCACCAACTCCAGGGAAGAGTTGGCACCACTCACAAAGCTTGCATCCACTGCAGCCTCGGTCTCCTCTGCAAGGGTCTCTTTTTCTTTTTTCCACTCTCCCTTGGCCTGCTCAAAGGCCGAGTCAGCTCTGGACAATTGCTCCTCCAAGTCAGCCACTTTTCCTTTCAGATGCCCCATCTCAGCCAGAGATAGGGTAGCCCGCTCCATCGACAAACGGCTCTCCTTTAGATCAGCTTCCAGCTTGGCTACTTCCCTCACAGCTCTCTCTCCCTGAAGCTTCCACTGACCAGCCTGGTTCTTTGCCTCCTCCAGCTCACTCTCTTGCCTCGCCAACTTATCTTTTAAATTGTTTATCAAAGTTATGTCCCTCTCCACCATAGCCAGGCGGTCAGGAGGAGGAGCCCCTGGTGTGACGGTCAATTCTTCATCACTCGGACGGCTGAGAGCCGCCAGCTCGGCCGACGCCAGCAAAACCCTGAAAGTACGCTGGATATATTGGAGCACCTGGTGAGAAGTTGAAGTCACTGACTTGGTAAGGCGGTCAGCCAAGACGACGCCTGAGTCGGAAAGCAGGCCCGATACATCCACACTATCGCCAGCGGTATAATGAAACTCAGTGTTCTCTTCTGGAAAGGGAACGCTCGGAAGTTCACGTGCAGGGCGCTTTGCTTCAGGGGAAGCAACATCCACCACATCAACTTCTGAAGGCTCCCTACCCCTCTTCTTTCTCGGCTCCAAAGGGACACTCTCCCCAGTCCCCTCTGAATTCACAGGGTGCGACCCCTGAGAAGTTCGGGGCCTGACTGGAGAGGCACCCTGCTTCTGACCAGGGGAAGGGGTGGCCCCTGAGGTGACCTCAGCCTCCCCTTCATGAGTACTGGGGAAGGGGTCGTCGGCTTTGCTGACGGCAGACGAGGAGGGAGAGGTAGCCTCCTGCCAGCAACGAAATCCTTTACAAGCTTCATCAGGCTTTTTTCCCCTTTCTTGAAACTTGAGGGGAGGGAGGGGCGCTTGGAAAGAACGACAAACTCCTCACTCAAACCCAACCTCTTAACTTGCCTCCTTGTCCAACGACGAGAGGCGAAGTCTGCAAAAGAAAAAGGGGCAGCCAGTTAAAAAACAGAGGAATAAAAACAAAAATCTCAGAAAAATCACGCCAGCAAAAGCCCCCCAGAACTACCTTCACGGCTAGTGATTAGGCCCAATGGGAGCAAGTACTCATCTGTTGCTATGAGCTCAGCATGGGGAAGCCAGAAAGCAGGGCCAAAGGAGCCGGACTTATCCACAATTATTTCAAACTTATCGACTAAAGCCTCCTCCTTGGCACTCAGTTTTACTTCCAGGGCCTTCCCACCGACGCCTGGGTGGTATTCTTCGCGGGTTTCCATACGGGTATGGACATGGTTCCTAAAATGCCTAGGAATCTTCCACCCTGACGCGCTGTGTACGTACACGAAGTTATTTTTCCAGTCTTTCAGGCTGCTCAAAGCCGACCAGACTAGGGCGTACTTCTTCTGTCTCTGCAGAGACCAATAACCAGGGGAACCGTCCCCCCCGACGAGGATACCATTTGAAGGCCGACCATGAAGCGAAGGGCATCAATGGAAGGCTCCTCGCCATGGAAAAGACAGGTCCAAGTGTAAGCAATCAAGGACCTGATGGCTGAGGCGGTCAGCTGAGTAATAGCAACATTCATCCTCCTGAAAGCCTCCTCCAGGAAGGGATGAAGTGGAAATCGCAGGCCAAACTCTAAAGCCTTGTGATAGATAGCCACACAACCCTCTGGAGGGCAGCACGCCGTGTCCTTTTCCCCCGGGACTACGACAGTGTACCCCTCCCCAAAATTGTAGAATTTCTCAATTTCCTCGGCAGCATTGCTTTCTAAGATCAAGTCCCTATTCTTGGCCTCGGGGTAGGTCTTTAAGGGAACTAAGTATTTCTTCTTATTCAAATAGTAAGTTTTCCCCCTCTCCCTACGGATGAGGGGGCCGGCAATCCTGGAAGGGTCTATTTCCAGGGCCTCATCATCAGAGTCGACAACGTCGAAAGGAGCGGGTTCGGGTGATTCAGCACCCTCCCCCCTGTCAAGATCTTCCTCTTCCCTGGGTCCAACCCCAGAAGAGGAGGCTAAATCGCGCCTATCCCCGTCCCCACCATTCTTCCCAAGTAAAGAACCAAAAGAAAAAGCGCGGACTCGAGACATACTGGGTATGAAGAAAAGAACCGAGAAAAGGGAAAGAAGACGAAGATTCAAAGAAAGATTCTAACCTAGAAAGTCGGTCGTCGCCGGAAAATATGGCAGTAAACACTTCTTGATCTCACAGAGTTCTCAGCAACGAAAACGGTTTGAGAATATGAGGGAAGTTTCGAATTTCAAAAAGTGTAAAAGAAGTAAATGAAAGGGGAGAGGAACTTATGTAAAGCCCAGGAAGCCTAAAAGGCCACCTCTCTGACAAGACGCCCCCAATAACCTACTCCACGTGTCACGCGCTGGACGCAAGCTGCTCACCCCTTCCCAAGAAGGGCCTCGAAAAGGCGAAAAAGTGTCAGAGGAATAGTCGACTGGCAACGTCATCCCCGCGAAAAAAAAAACAAAGAGAATAGCCAAGTCGCTCGGATTTTTTTCATTAGCCTTAAATGGAAAATGGGCAGGTTACATATCGTGCCAGGCAAATAAAAAATATACATAAGAAAATACATAAGAGCCTAAATTTCCGGCTCGACGCACCTATGCCCGGCTAAGCAGGCCTAATCATCATCTAAATCTGGAGAATGGTCTCCAAAGCTACCTTGACCCCCGAAGTCCGACCCCCAGTCCCAGTCTGGGAAGTCCTTGAAAGGGTCATCAGGGAGTCCATCCTCATCCCTGTCGCTCAAACAGCCTAGACCCTCACTGTCATCGGAGTCTCGGCTACTGTCATCCCAATCCCTGCCATAGGGAACAGCCTGGGATTCATCACAAGTACGACAACCTGTTCTCTTCACAGGAGAAGAGGGGCCTGACCCCAGGGAGGAATCTGCGTCAGAGCAGTCGGGGTTAAATTGTTCAGGGTGCAACCACGGGAAACATTCGTGGCACCCCCGATCAAAGCACCCACCTCCCTGAGGACAGCGCCTAAATCTGGAGGCAGCAGGAGGCGAAGATCTCTTGGGGCGCTTGCCCGCTCTGATGGAAGCTTTCCGACCACTCCGACGAGGGTGTGGCCATGAACGACGGCTGCAGCAGATGGCCCGGTAAGCCGCTCGAGCGTACCGTAGTCTCCAAAATCCTCTGAAAAGAAAAGTGACAGTACGAACTCCATGGCGAGTAACGGACTTTTTAATCCAAACCATAATTCAACAGAGAGAAGTGGAAGGATTGAGGATGAGTTAAACGAAAAATGGCAAGGGAAGTTAGAATTTATACAAGTGAAATGCAGCATTAAATGGTGTCCCAACCGCCCTAGAAGGGGAAACCACCAATCGCAAAGCCTTCACGTTTCCCGAAAATCCACCAAGCAAAGAAGAGTAATCATTGCAAGAAACCCCTCAACTCTTTGCATACCTGACACAAACTGAGCTTCGTCCCTCGGGAAAGTACAAAGCATTAAATGCTGCAGCAAAAATGAAAATAGGTCAACCTCCCTCCAAGCAAAAGTCGCCAGCCAGAGGGAAGCCTTGCTCCCCCCCAGCTTGTGAGGGCCAATTGATTGGGGTCGGCAGCCTGGCACTAATAGCCTGCTAGGCAGGCTCCCAGAGGATTGCCCATTAAGCCCAGAAACCGACCTGGAAAAACAGTCAAAGTAAGGAACATAGAAGTGGGAAGTACTAAGGAAAACAGCCGACCGCCAGACCAGCAGGGCGACGCGGCCTGCTGGAAGCCTAGCTCTCACAACTCAAAACCCGCCTACCCCCTGGGGACATCTCCGCAGACAGAGCAGGGATCCCCAGGGGCCCTCTCGTCATTCTGCCTAAGGTAATTGAGAGTGGGTGGATGAGAAGATGCCACTTGTCACCTCCTTATCCCACCCATTCTCCCTCTACTTCCCCCTCTTGTGGGAAGGTATAAATACCCTCCCATTTCCCACAAGAAAGGGGTTGGATTTTCTCTCTCTAGAACTCTTACTCTCAAATTGCCGCCTGGTTCCTCACGAGCTGGGTTTCTTAAGGCATTCACGGACTGACTTAGGCATCAGAGAGGGTTTCCTCGGACAACCTCCCAGGCCCTGTGCGTTCTCTGCGCAGGGAGCCTGCCCAATCCGCCGGGAAGGTCCGACTGGAGGAGTAGGAGTAAGGAGAGTCGGACAAGATTGATCTGTGAACATTCAGAGCAACACCGAACGATTCGAACCCGAATTCCACGTCGGGTAAATTGATTCCAATACCGGAACAGTACTAAAAGAATATTGCATGCTAAATACAACTTTGACGTTAAATTTAGATGCATTAAATCGACTTAGTAACTTATTCAAATTCTCGCATTTTTAGTCAAAACGTTGTTTGCATATCATTCCATCGGATTACTAACGTGCGTATTAGAGCATCAAACGATATCTTAGTAGAGGCCGCTAATGTGCGGGCGGGGTTGGGTGTTCTTTGTGAACTTCCCAACACGTACCCTCACCCCTTACTCAGAACCATGGTTTTCGGATATCCGAAACCATTGGCACACGAGAGTCATTCAATACACGGTATCCGATAATGTCGGCATCAGTATCAAATGCAAAGGGACGAGCCCAATAAACTCTGTCATCTGAATGGGCCATACTTTGTGCATGGCCCACTAAGATATAGAGTGGGTTCGAACGGGCCCGAACTCCCACAAAGTTCGGTGGCGACTCCACTTCGATTTAAATTTCAATTCGACCCATCTCGTATGGAGATTCATTCGCCTCCCCAAACCGCGCGTGACAGCGTCGGGGTGGACCTATGTCATGTCCACAATTTGGCGACTCCGCTGGGGATTTAAATTCCAATTCGACCTATCTTATATGGAGATTCATTCGCCTCCCCAAACCCGCGCGTGGCCGCGTCGGGGTGGACCTATGTCATGTCCACAATTTATAGCATATGGAGATTCATTCGCCTCCCCAAACCCGCGCGTGGCCGCGTCGAGGTGGACCTATGTCATGTCCACAATTTGGCGACTTTGCTGGGGATAACTGATGCGTGACTTACCATCAGCATCCTCAGGGTGAGACTCGAATAGAAATCGTTTGACTAGTACAATACGCGTTTTAGTTTTACGGTTCATGCATAACCCCATCTTTTCCCTGGCCGGTACTGGCGACCGACGTCCCACTATACCGTGATATACTCCAACATGGATATGTCAAAGGTGTCCATGGCTAATTCGTATGGGTTTCGCGGCATGTTCTAAGCTCAACTCGACTTAGGAAGTCCGTCCCGATTCTCGGAAAAGCCATGTACACTGGTATAAACCCTATTTAGACCGGCCGAGACTTAGTGTAGAGCATACATGGTGTCATTATTATGCTTTCGTGACTATGTGCTACTTGGTTTCTAAGGTCGTTTTTCAAAAACTGTCATTTTTTCAAAAAATACATCTTTTTCAAAATATCCAATTTCAAAACCCGGGAAGCATACCGAATTTAGGACTTATGATTTTACTCAAAATAGCCCATTTTTAGCCGGTATTCTGCCCATTTCAAAACTCGAAAATATTTTCAAACTTTCAAAATTGTGGCCCGATACACTTTCCGATTTTCGAAAAATTGGGCCCTCCACCGAGTCTTCTCGGATTTTCCATAAAAAATCCCTTTTCAAAATCTTCCTCTTCTTAGGACTTCCTGTATTTAGCAGTGTCGGGTTGTGTCGTAAGTCGTCGAAGTCTTTAGCGTCGAAACTCCGTCGATCTTACATCATGAGTTTCCTCCCTATCCCAGTCCGCCTTATTTGACTAAGGCGTGGCCCACCTACGTAGGACATACTCCTACAAGGGAAGGCCCGTTTACACAATTGAGTCCAAAGTCTGGGGATGTCTCACGTGAACCTTCTTTCGTACAGGACCCGGCTCACATAGCCGGATCGTAAGGGAGGCCCACCTTTCATAAGTCACCCGTCTAGGTGTCTTTTCCGAGTCATTTCCTTTTCAGTCTTTCCTTTGCTCGGAATGTACTTTTTATTTCAGGGTCTGGGCTAATTTCTGATTACGCGGTATTCTTACAGACAGGCCACCGTTAACCAGACGCCAGAAAATGCAAGCAACTCTGGAACAACTGACCGCCACATTGGCCAAGATCGAGACCCAATTGACTGCCATCCTGATCGACCAAACGACCCTTGCCACCCGTTTGAGCGTCGTGGAGAAAGGACTCCTGTTGCGGGATCGGAGCCCACCGAGCCCGTAGCTGAACTAATCAGCGTCGTTCGCAAGCTTGAAGAACAAGTCCACTTGTCAACAAGCAACTCGATCCATATGGAGAATGCTCGCTCATACTCGCCTCTGAATGACGAGTTACACGCCAACCTCAACCTTACGGGAATACCGATGTTTGAGGGTACTGAAGACCCGGTCCATCACATCCGGGCTTTCAAAGAATTTATGGCCGTTAAGGGGGTGAAGTCCACCATGTTCAAACATTTGATCGCTTTCTCCCTCGAGAACGATCCCAAAGCCTGGTACTACAAACAGGCTCAATTCCAAGAAGTACAAGACTTGGGACGATGTGGCAAGTGAATTTGCTCGGAATTACGCTGATAATACCGAGATCCAGACTACGATGCGTACTCTGGAGGTTATGGCCCAAGAGCCCAAAGAAGGGTTCACCAAGTACCTTCAAAGGTGGAGGGCCGAGAGCGTAAAGTTGGTCGATAAGCCCAACGAGAAAGTCTTAGTGGAGGCCTTTGTCAAGGACCTCCTCCCTTCCTACCGGGTCCATCTCCGGTATGCTGTCATTCCCAACTTTGCCACTCTAACTGAAATGGGTACAAGGATCGAGGATGATTTAAGGTTAGAGAGCCTGACTAAGGCCTCTACCAAGGGATATCAAGGGGCCAGTTCATCTGTAAGCAAGCCCACACCTGCAGCTGCAACCCGCAGCATCTTCGATGAGGTTAATCTGCTGGATACCTCATCCAAAAAGAATACTCCAACTCGGGTATTCACGGATATAGGGACTACCTATACCTACGCCTTACAAAGGCTATCTTCAATGGGCCTGATCCAACCAACAGGCCCAACTCCCGAAGTTCCAGTGGATAAAAGATCCAAGAGTTACAACGTTCAGGCCTATTGCCAATATCATCGAGGTAATGGGCACGACATTGAAAAATGTTGGAAATTGAAGCATCTGATACAAGATCTGATCGAGAGCGGGAAAATACCATTGCCCGGGGACAAGCCGAGCAACAAAGAAAACCCGTTCAGTACTCACGCCATTTTTACTAGGGAGGTAATCGACTGCTCTCATCTCATTTCCCCCTTTATCCCACAAATTAACGAGATATGGTTGGACGATGAAGAGGATGTCTACCTAGCCAAAAGGGAAGCTGTCCCAATCACCATTGAAGAGGTACGAAAGGCTAAGTCTAAAGCCTTAGCCACCAACCACCTCGCCACCACCGGGCATCCTATCCCCACAACTGTCACTGAACCTGCCAGGACGGAATCTACCCTTGAGGAACCGAGCAATGACGCGGCCCTGGTTAAGCAATTGAAGAGGATTCGGGCCGATCTAACCACATGGCAAATCCTGGTTAGCTCGCAAGCACATCGGGAAGCACTTACCAAGGCTCTCGATGAAATCAAGGTCGACTCACAGGTTACCCCCGCTGACATGGTAGCCACTATTATGCCATATCTCAAGGGCAAGCCCAAAGAAGAAGGCCCACTTATCACCTTCTCCGAGTCTGACCTTCCACCGTTCGGGCCCAATCATAACTTGGCCCTATACATCACGGTCATTTGCCGAGGGAAGTACCTCCCGATGACCCTAATCGATGATGGATCCGCTGTGAATGTCATGCCCTTGAGGACCGCCAAAGCCCTCGGCATCACCGAGGCCGACTATCTCCCTACCGCACAGACTATCCAAGCTTTCGATGGAAGCCCAAAACTGGTTGCTGGGGCTGTTAAACTAACAATTATAACGGCCCAATTGAAAAAGAACTGGAGTTCCAGATGATTGATGTCACCTCATCTTTCAACTTGCTACTGGGAAGGCCTTGGATCCATGCAGTCAAGGCCGTGTCCTCTACTCTCTATAGAAAGGTCAAGATGCCTCTTCAAGACGGTGTCATCACACTGGAGGCAACCCCCATTACCGTGGCAAGCTGCAACGCCGGGCCGACCCACGAGGATTTGATTTCGTGGGAATGATCGAAGAGGAATATCTCTTCAGGCCCTACTTTACTACTAGCGTCGATACGATGCTACAAAACTTGGGCTATTTACCGGGGGCTACCTCGAGGCCATATCTTCCAGCTGGGAAGATCACCGAGGTCCTAAATGACGGCGAATCTCGATTCGGTTTGGGGTATGCTATAACCCCGGAAAACGTGGTCCGGGCCGGTATTCAAAGGGCCACCAACATCAACAAGGGCATCTAGTTGGGCCTTTATAGCCCAAAACTAACCGATTACTTCGTTACACTAGTTTTCGGGGCTATTCAAGTAGGGCTATACCGGCCCACTATCACATATCCCGAGACCAAATCGACTCGGGAATGCAATTTCATCCCCGATGATATATTCACCCTTGTTCAGGCTAAATCCAAGGAAGGTGAAAATAACTCTGCGCCCGTGCTGGGGCTCCTATACGGAGAAGATAAGGCCATCCCTGCTCCAAAAGAAGATCTGGTCAACCTGATCCTTCGCAGCAATCGGTTTGACCCAACTAAGCTGATCTCCGAAGTTGGTGCAGACACCGGGAAAAGGGCCTGGAGGAAGACCATCAAGTGGACCGACATCCAGGGTCGAATCTACAAGCTGACCACCGGCGAGGGAGACATGCCGGATACTGAGTCCGAGTCCGAGTCAGAGTCAGAGTCAGAGTCGGAGTCTGAGTCCAAGTCTAGAGGGTCCAGTGCTAGAGTCGAGTCTGTAACCCCTCTTCCTTTAGCCACTTCAACTGGAGTCTCGGGGCCTGTCCCGAGAGCACTCCCTATCTCGCCACTGACCAACGATCAGATGGTCGCTCTTTTCGAGTTGTTTTCCAAATTCACTATTAATAATAACGAAAACCGTTCTGCTTACGACTTGTCTTATTTCCAAAATTCTTTCAATTTCAAAAATTTTATATGCAATGACATTGAGAAACTCGACGAACCGGTACCTCTACCTTCGCATCTGATCGAGCAGCTCGAACAAAGGGAGTCCCGAGTCCATCAATGTAGGAACCCCTTTAGAGCCCCAGATGCTTAAGTTGGGCTTATCTTTAGATCCCGAGGAGAGAAAATAATTTACGGACCTCCTCCAAGAATTCAAGGATGTCTTCGCGTGGTCCTACAAGGACATGTCGGGGATAGATCGGAAAATAGCTGAACACCGTATACCCATCAAAGATGGGTGTAAACCGGTAAAACAAAATCTCCGTAGAATGAGGCCCGAATGGTTCCTCAAAGTCAAGGAATAAGTCAACAAGCAATTCAAAGCGGGCTTTATACAAGTGTCTGAATATCCAGACTGGGTTGCAAACATCGTGCCGGTACCCAAGAAGGACGGTAAGGTGCGGGTATGTGTAGACTTCCGGGACCTTAATAAGGCCAGCCCAAAAGACGATTTTTCGTTGCCACACATCGACATACTGGTGGATAACACGGCTGATCATGCCCTACTATCATTTATGGATGGGTATGCCGGGTACAATCAAACTAAAATGGCAGAAGAAGACATGAGTAAGACCACCTTCATTACACCTTGGGGTACTTACTGTTACACCGTTATGCCATTTGTGCTCATCAATGCCGGGGCCACTTATCAAAGAACCGCCACAACTTTATTACATGACATGATGCATAAGAAAGTGGAGGTTTATGTGGACGACATGATTTTCAAGTCCAAAGACCGAAACGGGCACATTGCGGCCCTAAGAAAGTTCTTTACCCGATTACGCAAGTACAACATGAGGCTAAACCCTCAAAAGTGCAGTTTCGGGGTAACATCTGGCAAATTACTGGGCCATATCGTTAGCCAACGCGGCATCGAGGTCGACCCAGCTAAAATCAAGGCCATTACCGAGATGCAGCCACCCAAAATCGAAAAAGAAATAAGGGGGTTTCTCGGAAAAGTCCAATACATTAGCCGGTTTATTTCAAAGTTAACCATGGTATGTGAACCCATTTTCAAGAAACTGAAGATAGGAGAACGAACACTATGGGACGATAAATGTCAAACGGCTTTCGATAAAATCAAGGAGATTCTGTCTGTACCGCCGGTATTAATGTCACCTTAACCCGGTTTGCCTTTGTCGTTATACCTAACAACGACCGAGACAGCCATGGGGGCTATGATGGCCCATACAGTCAATTCAGAAGAACGGGCTATTTACTACATCAGTAAAAAGTTCCCGGAATACGAATGCAAGTATACAGTGCTCGAGAAAACGTGCCTAGCTTTGGTTTGGGCCACTAAAAAGCTCCGACATTATATGCTCAGCCACGAGGTACATGTTCTATCCAAAATGGATCCTATCAAGTACCTATTTGAAAAGCCCATCCTCAATGGCAGGATGTCCAGATGGACTTTAATGCTAGCAGAGTTCGACCTTAATTTCGTACCATTAAGAGCCATCAAAAGCCGGGTAGTAGCCGAATTTCTCGCCGATAGTCCCGTACCAGAAGAAGGGCACACCGATGCTTGGGCTTTTCCAGATGAAGACATATTCCATACTGACACCGAGACATGGGATTTGTATTTTTATGGGGCGTCCAACTTCCGAGGATTCGGAGTCGGAATTCTATTCATTTCACCAAAAAGAGAGCATACACCGTTATCCGTTAAATTGGACTTTGATGTGACTAACAACGCAGCCGAATATGAAGCATGCATTCACGGGTTGCAAGCCGCCGCTGATTTAGGAGTAACAAACCTTCGGGTCCACGGTGACTCATCCTTAGTCATCAATCAAGCTCTCCAAAAATGGAAAACTCGGAACGCCTATCTCGTGGCTTACCAAGCGCGAGTAAGGGTTCTCGAAAAACAATTCCAAAAGGTAGAATATATCTATCTACCCCGAGAGGAAAATCAATTCGCAGATGCACTTTCCAAGTTAGCATCTTTATTAAATATCCTGGAGCATCTGTATGCCGATCTGCGTCGAAAGACGGTCCGAGCCGGCCTATATTCACGCCATTCAAAATATCGAAATAACCGATCCAGAACCTTGGTATCAGGATATTCTAACCTACTTGACGACAGGATAATATCCTCTGGGAACTGAAAACCGGGCCAAGAAAGCCTTGCGAAGATTGGCAACCCAATTCGTTCGTATGGACGACGGACATTTATACAAAAAGACGGCACATGGGGCTCTCCTCCTGTGTATCGATAAAGTACAGGCTGAGAAGGTTATGTCCGAGGTGCACGACGGTGAAAATGGCCCGCATATGAACGCCCATATACTAGCCCGAAAAATCATGAGGCTCGGGTATTATTGGAAGAGTATGAAAACTGACTGTCAGTTATATGTCAAGCACTGCCATAACTGTCAGATTTTTGCCAATGTACAACACATGCCATCTTCCCTACTATACACCATGACATCACCATGGCCATTCTCAACATGGGGAATTGATATAATCGGAAAGGTAAACCCTTCCGGGACGGGAGGTCACTGTTTCATTTTGGTGGCTATCGACTATTTCACCAAATTGGTCGAAGCCAAATCATACCGGATCTTAAACGCCTAACACGTTGCTAAGTTTATACAAAACAAGATCATATGCCGATACGGGATCCCGCACGAGTTCATCAGTGATCACGGGACCCATTTCCAAGCTGAAACCGCTGCGTTGCTAGCAAAATATAAAATCCAAAGGCATACATCTTCGCCTTACCGTCCCCAATCAAATGGACCGGTAGAGGCGTTTAATAAAACGATTGTCACCATACTTAAAAAGATGGCTGAGAATTACCGGGACTGGCCCGACAAAATACCTTTTGCCCTATGGGGGTACCGAACGTCGATTGGCACCGCGACCGGAGCAACTCCATATTATTTGACATATGGAATGGAAGCGGTCCAACCGGTTGAGCTAGAAGTACCATCTCTCAGGATTTTACTGGAGAGCCAAGTGCCTGAAGCAGATTGGGTCCAAGCCCGATACGACTCACTAGTTCTTTTAGACGAACGACGGTCCCGGGCCCTCAACAATATCCAAATATATCAAAAGAGGATCCAACGGGCTTTCAACAAAAGAGTTAGGCCCAGAAATATCAAAGAAGGGGACCTATTTCTAAAATCGGTCCGTGCATTACTACCGGTTGACCCAAGAGGAAAATTCAAACCCAATTGGGTTGGGCCGTATTTAGTAAAGAAAGTCCTATCAGGAGGAGCGGTGATGCTAACGGACTTGGACGGGAATGTATTCGTCATCCCAACCAACTTGGACCAGTTGAAGCGCTACTGCCCATAAACCCTATCTCAATGTCATTTGCAAAAAGTTTATAAAAATTTGTTTTTTTTTTATAAATTTTCAAAACTATAAGCAAGTCAATAAGTTAGGGTTACTCATTCTACTGTCGCACATCTTGAACTAATAGTCTCGATCTATTTCGAAAATTGCAAAAAAAAAGTCTATGTTTGAACTACGTTTGGTTTGATTCCGCTAAATGTGGATATGTAGGCAACCCCTCAAAAGAGTACAACGACTGCAATAACGAAAAGACGGGAACGGTATTCACTAATATGTCTTTTATTAAAAACTCGATAAGCTCGGGAATTCCAAAATTACAGCACAAAAAAAAAGGGGTAAACTCACAAAAAAACACTACAAAAAATAGTAATAATACTTAAATAATAAAATTAAGGAGACTAGTGGTCATGCATTTTGCCATTTCCTTGTCCTTTGGGTCGCGCGGAGCCCGAGGTCTCCGGGGCGGGGGCAAGCGTTCCCGAATCACGAGGGGAACCTCTTTAGCTCGAACCCGTTTCTTTGGCAACGGGTCTTCTGCCATCGTCACCGGTCCAAGACAAGCCCGTACATGCTCTATTAGTCTGTCTCGCGGGCTAAGTCGGTCCTGCACTGCCAGTCTTGGGCCAAGTCTCCTTTCTAAGTCAGTCTGGGGGCTCATTTTCCCCCGCGCACCTCTAGCACTGGACCCTTCACCTTGAGTCCTAGTCTTCCTTCTTTGACCTGACATAAGACGGACCAGAGTAGCCGGAGTGTCGCCTTCGTCAAAAAAGCCCCTATTATCTTTGACTTGCTCCCTTCGCAGCAGGTCGAAAGCTTCATCAACCTTTAGAGCAGCTTGGGCCTTGGCAGTATCTGCTTTAGTCTACTTAACATAGGAGTCTGAAACCCAGATTGAATGGAGAGATTTGGGAATGGGCCAAGTGTGCCGAGTGTACCATCGTTGCATCCATGTGTCGCACATCACGTCAGTCAGTTGGGTAGATTCACTCACAACTGCTTCAACCTCCGGGATTCTTTTGGTCCAACCATACTGCCTTAGTATGCGGTCCGGGTAGAGATGAATTGTCTACTTGAAAGATATGATTACTTGGTAGCGAGCTTTATCCATCGGGGCCAGACCCGTCCAAACATAAATGGGCCACCATGGCACTACCCATCGAATCAGTGGACCGCTATGGAAAGATAACACTTCGTCCCAATACTTTTGAGTAATCTGGCGAGAAAAATCAATAGCCCGTCTCCTTGTCATCACCTGATTAGGACAATATATGCTCGAGTCAAGGGGAGGATCTATGACTGATAGCCTCTCAAATAGCCAAATCTGAAAAAAGAAAACAAAATATGAGTTCTCGGGACAAAGCAGGTGTCCGCCTAAGGGCACTCGACCGAGTGCCTGGGAGTCACTCGATAGAGTGGCACCTCTGAAATCAAAACATGAGGTTTTTACGAGGGCACTCGATCGAGTGCCCACGGCAGCAGGAAATCGCGAGGAAAAAATCAAAAATCAAAAAATTGAGAAATCGGAAAATCAGAAAATTCGAAGCGATATACCTGCAATAAACGCGTGCTCCCAGTAAGACGAACCGACGGATCCCTCTTACGGTTATCCAAACCTTGGATAATTTCCCCCGTAATCAGCAAAGCCGGACTATGCTCCGTCTCCATCAGATCAACCACGGTAAAAAGACGAACATCACCCATGCACGACAACAAATCCATGTGACCTTCAAAGGCATAAACATGGAGCATACAAAAGGAGAAAGCCCTATGGCTGTAAATTGGTCTGACCCGGACATCATGCGGGTTCATAAATTTCTCGGCCAAGTCAATCAGGGAAACAGTATCACCTTCAGCCATTCGAGATACTTCATTATGGGAAAGTCCTAAAAATTCTCGTAGCTTCCTCCTGGGATCATGGACTGAAAACGGGACAGCAGGACGAAGTATCGGGTTCCACCCCCCCACAGCAGCAATCCCCTCGGGTAAGGGACAAATTTCGCCTCGAGGAAAGGCAAAAACATGATATGTGTCGTCCCAATAGGACAAACAAGCATCAAGAAAGTGGCGATCTATCTGCATCTGACGGAACGTATACAGCTGAGTAATACCCGTCTGGTTCAGAGCCACCCTATCCGTGTCCCTAAAGCGTCGGGACTATTCTTGCAGCATCGTGATCAATCGCTCGATTCCCATGACCAAAATTCTTGAAAGGAATAAGGAACTTTCTTTTTGAGGAAAAAAGAATTGTGAGGAAGTTGTGAAGAAAATTAAGACAAGGGAGGGGTATTTATTGCATCAAGCCCTACAACCCTCTTTCCATATCTTCTTTACACAAAGTTTCCTAAATCTAGTGGGTTTATGCATACAGGCCCAGTCTCAGATTCCCCAATCTTAGCCCGGGAATTAGTCGTCCCGAGTATTCCTAATTTTCAAAAATTTCAAAATTTCAAAAATTTCGAAAATCCAAAATTCAAAAATTCAAATTTTTATTCCCCAGCGCGAGTCATATTTTACCTACGTGTTGCATGCAAAATTTTATGTATCTCCCCAGCAGGAAGCCCGAGGCGGGATCTTCCCCGGAATAGCACGGGATGGGCCCATATATAGGCACACCCAGGACTTATACGACAAGTCCGATTCCCCACGGAATTATCATCATCAGCTCAGGCATGATTTCTATCTTATGGTTGGCGAGCCTTTCACGCAAGTCTAACGGACTAAACGACCCGACTGGAAGTCTACCAGGTCTTAATCTTCGATTGGCCTAGTAGCTACTCTGACTTTCGCCTTGTCCAAGCCTCAGTCAGAGTGGGGGCTCTGTAGACACCCACAATTGGCTGCTAGATGTCTATAGCAGTTTCAAAACAAAACACCCGATGATGATCGGATGCAAACGTGTTTTTACGCGCTCGGATATGAGCTCGAAACCATTAGTTTCTGCCTTGGGCTTTTTACGGAGTACAAATCTCACAAAATCAACCTCAAATTCAGGCCCAGCGGGTCGTTTCTAATCAAATAAGACTAATTTGGGTCAAAACCGACACCGGAATAAAACCGTCTTTTGGCGACCGGGTCAAACCCCGGTCAAAGTTGCTTCCGAGACACACAAAATAGCCTTGCAAACATCAAAAGTCCAACCCAAATACAAGACCCACAAAATACCCAACCAAAGGTCCAAAAAACCGGACCCCTCGCTCCAGCTGACCCACTCGATCGAGTGGGACCTCAAACAGGCCCGTCTGCGGCTGCTTTGGGCTACTCGACCAAGTCAGCAGGGTACTCGATCGAGTAACCCTAGACGGGGGAGGTAAGCACTCCTATATATACACCCCTTTGCACGCACAATGAACATCTTCTTTTACCTACAACTTTCACCTTCATAACACAACTTTACAACCCTAATCCACATTCAAGAGCCCTAATCCTAAACCCTAGCATCTAGGAATCGAACCCTAAACCGCCATAACTCCGTCTACATCTCGATACTCCCGTGCTCAAGCCACAATTAAACGAGTTCTATCCGAGACTAAGAAACATGTAGGTTGAGGGTGCAAAATCTCGTTCTCCTCTCATCTCCTCTCTCTCGCGTCATCTCCCTCTCTTCCTCATCTTTTTTCGTTTTTTTTATTTTTCTAATATTGATACTATCTCTAGTATTAAGACATTAAATTACTCTCTAATTCGTGTCGAGCGTGAATGATGACGGGATAAGGAAATCCGAATATACAAGGGTGCTTCACCCGACGTTGCCGGTCGCTTATCCCGACACCCCGAACGCTTGATTGTTGAAGCGAGTCAACATCAACAAAATCATTTCTTTTTATTCTTGTCACGTCATTATCGTCATAATTGTCGTTCATCGCACATTCATCAATTTTAAAACTATTTTCTAATCAAATTTTTTTAATTAAGTCGAAACCTGTTGATGCGGATCCGACGTCACACAATCCGTAAGGATTTATCATGATGTCGGGATGCGGAGGGAATCAAGTCAGGTTCTTTTAGTTCAAGCAAATTTAAAGTGTCAATATATTAGATTCGATACCAACTCAATAGTTGGATGTCGAATCTAAGCAATTTAGTCAATAAATCTAATTAATGCGAATTCGTTGATGCTAAAAATAGTTCTCACCTAATTCGAAAGAATTAATACGACACTATAAACGCGGAGATAATTTATTTCGCTTTTGTTTAATTTAAAACGACTTACAAACGTATTTATTCGGATTTCACTCTAAATATTCGATATTGATTCAATAATCGAATGTCGGATACGACGAGTATGAAAGTCCGAATCGAGCATAAATCATCCAATATTTATGTCCGATTCAATGAAATCATCGATTTTTCAAAATCAAAAAGCAATTTTGAAATCGACAATAAATTGCGAAGCGAACCCTAGTTCGTACAGGGGTCACTCGACCGAGTGCCATAGGCCACTCGATCGAGTGACATCCAAAAATCGAGGCAGAATGCATTTTGAGGACCACTCGGTCGAGTCTCTCAATGACTCGATCGAGTGGCGACCTACTCGATCGAGTCTCTTAGTGACTCGGTCGAGTAACACCTCAAATTTTGGGCAGACCCCTTTTTCGAGGCACACTCGGTCGAGTCCTTCAATGACTCGATCGAGTGCCCTCTCATCACGTCAAAATATGAGCCCTAAACACATTCCGAGCCTCGTAAAAGATTCTTTATGACTTCGGTCAACACGTGTCAAGTCAATCACGTGATTTATCATTTTTCAAAATCATGCATAATGTCGTTTACGTTATTCTACATCGTTCTATATTTTTTGCAAACCGTACGTTATTACCGTTATCATCGTTACTAACGTGCTTGTTTCTATTTTTGTCGATTTATTCTCGTTATTTCTTTTATTGTACTAAAAGAATCTCGCATGCTAAATACAACTTTGACGTAAGATTTAGATGCATTAAATCGACTTAGCAACTTATTCAAATTCTCACATGTTTAGTCAAAATGTTGTTTGCATATCATTCCATCGTATTACTAACGCACGTATTATAGCATAAAACGATATCTTAGTAGAGGCCGTTAATGTGCGGGCGGGGTTGGGTGTTCTTTGTGAACTTCCCAACACGTACCCTCACCCCTTACTCAGAACCATGGTTTTCGGATATCCGAAACCATTGGCACACGAGAGTCATTCAATACACGGTATCCGATAATGTCGACATCGGTATCAAATGCAAAGGGACGAGCCCAATAAACTCTGACATCCGAATGGGCCATACTTTGTGCATGGCCCAGTAAGATATGGAGTGGGTTCGAACGGGCCCGAACTTCCACAAAGTTCGGTGGCGACTCCACTTCGATTTAAATTTCAATTCGACCCATCTCATATGGAGATTCATTCGCCTCCCCAAACCCGCGCGTGGCCGCGTCGGGGTGGACCTATGTCATGTCCATATTCTAAAAATATTGTATGTATGTTAATTTCTCTATAATTTTTTATATACTTATCACCTGTTTTATATTTTTGATTTAGTTATTTTGTAGTAGTCGATTGGATATCCTAACGCTTGAAATTATTTTATTGTACTTCAACCTGCATAATTATACTAATTAATTGCCATTTATTGTGAAGTGTCTATGAAGTTATTGTAATAAACAAATGTAGTTACTCTAACAATATTGTATATATGTTAATTTCTCAAGAATTTTTATATACTTATCACTTGTTTTATATTTTTAATTTAGTTACTCTGTAGTAGTCGATTGGTTATTCTAACGCTTAAATTAGGTTATTGTATTCACACCGGGCATCCTGCTCCGGTGTGTTGGATTCTCAACCCTCTAACACCGCCACCTGCTCGAAGTGATCGGTGATGTACGAGCTCACTAGAGCATGAGGCGCACTATATGCCTCACGCTCCAAACAATCACCGATGAGGCCCCTCACCTCATCACTATCTAGCCTAGTGCCCTCGGCGGCCCACCTAATCCTATCCGGTAATCATCCCAAAATCCTCTAGGGTCATCCCGACCTCCCCAAAAGCCATGTGGAAGGTCGATGTAGTATCATGGAAGCGATCTATCATCGCTCTAATCACCATAAGGTTGCAGTTAGTCTTGCAACTCACCAACCAGACCCACTGCTCGACCACGGGACCTAGAACAGTCCTCGCGATAATCCCCTTTACCGCGGCGGTCAACTTCTGAAAATAAATCTCGAGACACGTAGTAAAGCCCGAGAAAGTCCTCATCCGACCTGAGGGCTGCAAACCGAAACAATACGAGTATAAACAAAACAAACCTAACCTAACCCGAGCCAAAAATCTAAGACATAACTAATAAGCACAAATAGGACACTCACCAGACCACGCACGGTGCGGTGAGAAACGTGAAGGTCAAGGTAAAACAGCAGCTGATGACCATCCCAGTCCCGAGCCCATTCGGGATCCTCGTAACCAATCTCCTCACTCTCCGGTACAGGAACCGGAACATGAGCCCTCCTAGCAACCGTCTCCGGAAGCCTGCGCTTCCTCACTCTATCGAAATCGGCCCCATTTATGGCCTCGGGGTCGCGGTGCTGAGACGAGATACTCCGTCGTCTCCTACGAATCCCTCGGGGAGTCTGTGAACTCGTCCCGATAGTCTCGCCACTAGAAGCTCCCTCGGGACACTCGGTGTTACCTCTAACTATAAAATCAAACAAAAAATGAAAAAAACCATACCTCAGGTCAGGCTTAAGCAACTTAAACAGGTCAAAACAGGGTCAAAATTTTGGATAAGGATGTTAAAATTCCGAAAAGACCGCTAGCACCCATTTTCGATCCCGGTTACAATGAAAGTGGTTTCGGGAAAATCCGGCATCGTTACGACACCTTTTGGTCCGTCTTAAGACACACAAAACCTCACGGGGAGCCCTAAAAGCCATGCTAGCCCATAAAAATTGACAAGAGAGCTACCCACATCCTCACAAACACTATTTGAGCAAGATTACGCAATACAAATGCGGGAATAGTCGAGCAAACGGTTCCTAACCCTAGCATTCCGAACCTATTTCCATAGGGAGCCATTGTCGGACCTCAAAAACTCCTACCAAGCTTACAACTACCCTAACAAGCTCTAACCGACCCTAATTTAACAATGGGATTAAGCACAAGCATCGAAACTTAGTAAATCAAAAATACCCAAATCAATTTTCTAGGTTTTCAACAAAACAAACTCACAATCAAATCAAGAAAAACCGACAATAAACAAGTAAAGAACACTTACCCGTTGTCGACATTGTCGCGTATGACAGAAATCGAGACGAAAGTTGGCTAGAAAAGTCGAGAAATTGATATAGGGGCGAAAGGGGCGACGCGTTCGAAATTGGGATCGAATGAACGATCGCCCCAACATTCGTTTACTTAAGCAGACCCGATCCACGAAAACCCGACCGTCTGACGCGCCCAGATCCTTAACCGCTGGGGGCTAGGCGCTTGAAGATTGGGGCGCAGACAGACGCGCGTCCGAGTAGTCCAGCACAGACTAAAACAGAGACAAACGAGGCTTAAATATCGATACACCTGAAACACGCTCCTTTTACGACAAGCAAAATAACACTAATGGAACAGTTACTAATCGATGTCGATAAAGCACACTCGATAATGAAACAAGCATAAGAGCTGCACTTAACATGAACGCTGCACCCGAACGCATAATAAAGCAATCTAAACCTAACTAATCTAAACAAACTCTTAACAGATCTCAAATACATAACGAACCAAAAAAAAGCGAGAACAAACCCAAACAAAATAAGACAAATCCGCAAAACGAAGACACTTAACTAAAACAAATAAACAAACATCAATTTTTCGCCTAACGGGTCTCAGTTATCCGAGATGCATTGGAGTCTGAAACCTCCACAACAATTTTTCGAGTAGATACCAACGCCCTCGAAGGAGTCTGAAACCTCTACAACAATTTTTCGAGTGATACCAACGCCCTCGAAGGAGTCTGAAACCTCCACAGCAATTTTTCGAGTGGATACCAACGCCCTCGAAAGAGTTGAAACCTCCACAATAATTTTTCGAGTAGATACCAACGCTCTCGAAGGAGTCTGAAACCTCCACAACATTTTTCATTTGAGAGGAGACCGACGCCCTCAATTGGTTTATTTTGTCCTAGGGGTCAGAGGAATCCCAAAAGACAGCTACTCGAGTGGAGACTGACGCCCTCGAGTAATTTATATCATCTTGTTTTGTCCTAGGGGTCAGAGGCATCCCGAAAGACAGCTATTCGAGTGGAGACTGACGCCCTCGAATAGTTTTATCTCATTTTGCTTTGTCTTAGGGGTCAGAGGCATCTCGAAAGACAGCTATTCGAGTGGAGACTGACGCCCTCGAATTGTTTTATATCATCTTGTTTTGTCCTAGGGGTCAGATGCATCCCGAAAGACAGTTATTCGAGTGGAGATTGATGCCCTCGATTAGTTTTATCTCATTTTGCTTTGTCTTAGGGGTCAGAGGCATCTCGAAAGACAGCTTTTCGAGTGGAGACTGACGCTCTCGAATAGTTTTATCTCATTCTGCTTTGTCTTAGGGGCAGAGGCATCCTGAAAGACAGCTACTCGAGTGGAGACTGACGCCCTCGAGTAGTTTATCTCATTTTGTTTTGTCCTAGGGGTCAGAGGCATCCCGAAAGACAGCTACTCGAGTGGAGACTGACGCCCTCGAGTTGTTCATCTCATTTTATTTTGTCCTAGGGGTTAGAGGCATCCCGAAAGACAGCTGTTCGAGTGGAGACCGACGCCCTCGAATAGTTTATCTCATTTTGTTTTGTCTTAGAGGTCAGAGGCATCCCAAAAGACAGCTACTCGAGTGGAGACTAACGCCCTCCAGTAATTCATCTTGTTTTATTTTGTCCTAGAGGTCAGAGGCATCTCAAAGACAAGTGTTCGAGTGGAGACTGACGCCCTCGAACATTTTTGTTTCGCTTGGTTTTACCCAAGAAGTCACAAGCATCTAAAAGACGACCGCTCGAGTGGAGACTGACGCCCTCGAACGTTTTATTTTATCAAGGGTTCACAAGCATCCCGAAAACATTTGTTCAAATGGAAGCCAACACATATGAACATTCTTTGCACTTATGCTTAACGCGTCACCTACACATGAAAGCATTTAAAATTGAATAAACCTTTAAACAAACTGGAAAAGGCAAAGCACTCGAGCATGAAGAACTGAAGAACAAGATGACAAGCAACGGCCCGGGCCCAAGCACGCAACCGCAAGCAAAGACGTTAGGTACAATTTCTAAGCCTTGGCTGGCGAGCCTCAACACGCAGTCCAATGGACTTAAACTGACTCAACCGGACAGCCACTAGGTCGTAATCCTCGATTGACCTGGGTGGCTATACTTTGACTTTCGCCTTGTCCAAGCCTTAGTCAAAGTGGGGGCTTCTGTAGACACCAAGATTTGGATCTGGTGGCTGCAGAAATGCCCAACAAACACCCGATGACGATAGGACTGCAACGCGACGCGGGTTCACGAAGTTTTAGGTAGTTTTTCTATAGAACGGATCAAATAAATTACTCGGAAAAATTAAACTAACATGATGGCAGCCTTAGTCGTGTCGTTACGGTCGCATAGACACTAATTAGAGTCAATTCTGACACCGGGACCCGAGTCGATCCCGAAACTCAAACCGAGTCAGCACCGAGCTAATTGAATCTCGGGATTCACACCCGAGGCCCACCAAGCTCACGACGCTAGGGTAAACACGGGGAAGCCTTAAACCTCAAGATACGTATTATACTTATCCTTCTCGGTTTTGGAAAGTATCGAAATCGTATCTTCAAAATTCCAACCGCCTCACCTCACGTGTATTAGACTCCCCGCGCCCAAACCCAGGCGCCTCAGTCTTGGTGCGCCTCAACTCAGGCGTCCATAAGGGTGACGAGGGCCGAAAACACCTATAAATACCCCCCTTCACCGCATTCCTTCGACACACTTCTCAACTCTCTTCTCCCCCTCCACATTCTCGCTAAGGGCTCGCACTCCGACACCCGAGGCAAACGAGCGACTCGATCATAATTCTGATAAAAGCGACATCAACGCTACTCCCCACCTTCGAGAACCCCACTCGATACCGAGGTGCCTGTGTTCAACTAGCTCAAGTCTAATAGCGAAGCTCTGCCGGATTAGCCGCAGAATCGGTCCATAGTAGCGAAGCTCTGCCGGAATAGGCGCAGGAAGGGTCAACGGTAACGGAGCTCTGCCGAAATCATTAGGACAACTAGGAGGATCCGCCTTTGAAGCCGAGTCGTCACTAGGTTGTCATCTAAACAAAACTTTCCATATTCGTAGTTTCTTTTATTATGCACTACGACAACACTAGATGTGGACACCAGGTCCACAACATCTACTAAAACACGTAACGTCCCAACTTCAACCACAAATACCAAAATACACTAAATAGACCCGAGTAATTCCGAGATCCGTTCTCAACTATCTATGCATCGTGTCCCGTTTAGTGTATACTCCGAGGGTGCAACTCCTCACAACGTGATTTACTTACATTCGCATTTACAGTTTTTCGTATGATTTATTGCTTTTATGACCTTATAATCGCATGCTAAATCACCTAACACGGAATTCAAAACGTAAAACAACTAAAACTGAACAAAGTGATGGTCGGGTTCCGTATTAGTCCAGATGCTCGCCTTATTAGGTTCGACGCATCTCTATTAATGCCGAACCGACGTACTTAAGCAGAATACCAAGTAAGATATATCACGAGAACGACTAATATCCGTATTATCGTGTTAAA